>JAJHZJ010000051.1:0-1200000 GCA_023548195.1 Bettongia penicillata ogilbyi | reverse complement strand
TCGCAAATGACTTCCCTGATAGTCGTGTTGTGTAAGACGAACTGAATTACCCTCCATCCTATTCTGTCCCTCATTGTTTCTCTTCTATCTTTTGATCCTGTCCCTCCCCAAGTGTTGACTTCAAATTACTCCCTCCTCCCTTTGCTCTCCCTTCCATCATCCCCCACCTTGCTTATCTCCTCCCCCCGCACTTTCCTATACTGTAAAATAGGTTCTCAGACCAAAATGAGTGTACATTTTATTCCTTCCTTTAGTCAAATGTGATGAAGGTAAACTTCTTGTTTTTGTTTCTGTTTTTTTTTTCTCAGCTCTCCTCTTTATCCCTCCACTAAAAAAAGTCTCCTACTTGCCTCTTAAATGACATATAATTACCCCATTCCATTTCACCCTCTTTCCCCCCACTACATTTCTCTCTCACCATTTACCTTAATTTCTTTTAAGCTATGGTCCCATCCTATTCAATTCACTCTGTCTCTCTGTCTCTGTGTGTGTGCATGTGTGTATGTGTGTGTGCGTGCATGCGTGTACATGTGTGTCTGTGGTCCCACCAACTACCCAATTAATGAAAAGATTGAAGAGTTACAAATATTGTCTTTCCCTGTATGAATGTAAACAGTTCACTTCTGGTAAGTCCCTTAAAATTTCTCTTTGCTGTTTACTTTTTCATGCTTCTTCTCATTCTTGTGTTTGGAAGTCAAATTTTCTTTTCAGCTCTGGTCTTTTCATCAAGAATGATTGAAAGTCCTCTGTTTCATTGAAAGACCATATTTTCCCCTGAAGAATTATACTCAGTTTAGCTGGGTAGGTGATTCTTGGTTTGAGTCCTAGTTCCTTTGACTTCTGGAATATCCTATTCCACGCCCTTCGATCTCTTAATGTACAAGCTGCTAGATCTGGAGTTATCCTGATTGTATTTCCACAGTACTGAAATTGTTTCTTTCTAGCTGCTTGTAAGATTTTCTCCTTCAGCTGGGAGTTCTGGAATTTGGCCACAATGTTCCTAGGAGTTTCTCTTTTTGGATCTCTTTCAGGTGATGATCGATGGATTCTTTCAATACTTATTTTGCCCTCTGGTTCTAGAATGTTAGGGCAGTTTTCATTGATAATTTCATGGAAGATGATGTCTAGGCTCTTTTTTTGATCATGACTTTCAGGTAGTCCCATAACTTTTAAATTGTCTCTCCTGGATCTATTTTCCAGGTCAGTTGTTTTTCCCATGAGATATTTCACATTCTCTTCCATTTTTTCATTCTTTTGGTTTTGTTTGGTGATTTCTTGATTTCTTGTAAAGTCATTAGACTCCATCTGTTCCATTCTAATTTTGAGAGAACTATTCCCTTCAGTGAGCTTTTGAACCTCTTTTTCCATTTGGCTAATTCTGCTTTTGAAAGCATTTTTCTCCTCATTGGCTTTTTGAACCTCTTTTGCCAATTGAGTGAGCCTAGTCTTCAAGGTGTTCTTTTCTTCAGCATTTTTTTGGGTCTCCTTAACCAAGGTATTGACCCGTTTTTCATACTTTTCTTGCATGTCTCTCATTTCTCTTCCCAGCTTTTCGTCCACCTGCCTAACTTGCTTTTCAAAATCCTTTTTGAGCTCTTCCAAGGCCTGAGCCCACCTGACATCCGCCTGGGGTGTCTGGGGTACTGAGGCCCTGCCCTCCACATCTTCCCCCGATGGCGAGAATATGTCCTCATCCTCGTCATCAGATCCGAATGCTGGGATCATTTGCATTTGTTGGAAAAAACTCTCTATAGTCTTATTTTTCTTCCCTTTTCTAGGCATTTTCCCAGCCAGTTACTTGACTTCTAAGATTCCTGTCCACCCCCGCCTAGATCTGCCTAGCTATTGCTTCGGGTCTGAGGTTCAAATGGGCTTTCCGCAGCAAGCTTTAGTTTCTGGTGCTGGGGTGGGGGCAGGGCCGCCTCCCAGGCTCGGCCTCCTCAGGGGCTTTATGCAGAGACCTTCTGTAAAGAGGATCCTGCCTGCTGCCTCTGCTTCCGCCCACGCCTCTGCCTTGGCCGCTTCCTGCCCCCGTCTCTGCCGCCGCCGTTTCCTCCCGAGGGGGGCCGAGTCACAGAGACACTCCTCTCCCCTCCTCCAGCCCAGTCTCTCTCACTGACCTGTAGCTTCTGTGGGCGGAGGGACTTTCCCGGCTGCCAGAGCTTCCGTCCCTGAAGCCTGCTTGGGTCAGCATCTCTGGGGCCATGGCCAGGGCAGCACTGGGTGTGTGGTCCGCTTTTGGGGGCACGACGGACCCTGGGGACGGGTCTCCAGGGCTCTCTGGCACGGAAATCTCTTCCACTCTGCTTCTGTACCCCTTTCAGTGGTCCAGAAGTTATGCGGATCTCTTTTTACATTAATTCTATGTGCTGTGGGTTGGCGCTTTATACTTGCGTCCTTCTACTCAGGCATCTTGGCTCCACCCACTGGTAACTTGTTTAAATTGACTGACGTATTTAGTGCAGCATTTTAATGGCATCATCTTTCAGGATTTTAAATTTCTCAGGTGGAATTCTGTCATTTTTACTAGCTTTATTGTTAGTAATTTCATAAGATCCACTTAACTTCATTCTCCAGGGTATCTATCTGTAGATCAAGAACCACACTATTGTGATTCTTGGTGACATTAAGATCTTTCTTGAATAGTTATCAGTACATTCTTACCACTTCTTTTTTTTCCTTTGTCGCTTCTGTCAAGTTCCTACCATTTTTGTCTTCTATCATCCCCATTTTTTTTGCATGAAATGTTTCCTTGATATTCTTGAAGAGATACATCTTTCCAATTCTATTGTTTTCCTCTGTTTCGTTGTATTGTTCATTTGAAAAATCTTCTTAGTACTTGTTGCTGTTCTCTGAATTCTGCATTCAGCTGGGTATATCTTTCCCTTTCTGAGTCTTTCTGACTTCAGACACGACACTCTATCCACTGTGCCACCTAGTTGTCCTAAAGGTGACTGACTACAAATGGCAAACAAAAGATGGCCATTATTAAAATCAGATTCATTATATATTTTGTAGCCAAAGGGAAGAAGCTCTACACAGTTAAAACAAAACCTCCTGTTGACTGTAGCTCAGATTGTAAGCTTCTTACATCAAAATTCAAAAAGGAAAGAAAACCATCAGACCATTTAAGTATGACCTAAATGGATGGGAAATGATGAACAGATTTAATGGATTGGATCTAGTAGATAGAGTGCCTGAAGAATCATGTGCAGAAGTTTGCATTTAAAGGTGGCAGCAACAAAAAGCATCTACAGAACAAGAAAATAAAGAAAGCAAAATGAGTGTCTGATTAGGCCTTACAAATAGGTGACGAAAGTCGGAAAGCAGAAATTTTTAAAAGTTGAAATGTGACCTCAGACACTTACTGGCTGTGTAATCCTGGGCAAATCACCTACCCCTGTTTACCTCAGTTTCCTCTTGTAAAATAAGCTGGAAAAGATGCCAAATCACTCCAGTATCTTTGCCAAGAAAATCCCAAATGAGGTGACTAAGGGTCAGAAATGATTGAAAAGCAACCGAACTACAAAAAAAAGAATGGTTTTCTGGTTTGTTGAAAAAGTTTTTCCTGTGACTAATGAGTTATCTTGAGAAATCTACATTAGTCACTACCACCTTTCATTTTTTCTTACAAGGTCAAAATTTTCTGTTATTACAATTATATTTTGATTGCCTTTTTTAAAGTATTTGAATCCCCTATAATGAATGTGACTTTTGCTATTATTTCTAGGAAATATTGTAGGCCTTTGTAGAATTAATCACCTTGGTCTCTTCAACATCAGTGGTTGAGGCATAGACATGTTACTTTGATGTTAAATGGATTCCCCTGGATTGAACAAGATATTATGCCATCATTTTTGAGATTATAACCCAGTACTGCTTTTCTCATCCTTTTATTGACTGTGAGGGCTAATCTGTTTGTCCTAATATATTCTTGACCATAATAATATATGAATGATAATCTGAATCTAATTCACTCATTTATGTACATTCAAGTTCACTTACACCCAAGATGGTGATGTTTAACCATTCCATCACTGTTTGACCACATCCCACTTACTTTGGTTTATAAATCTTAAATTCCAGATTCCTATGCAATATGGATCTTTACAGCATCAGACTTTCATTTCAGCACCAGACACATTCACAGCTGAGTTTGCTTTCAGCTTTGGCCCAAATACTTCTTGATATGCATTGTTTCATAGCTTCTTGTCCTTAGTTCCACAGTACTCCAGAGAATGGATAAATCAGTATATAACTTTACCAACAGTGCACTAGTACCTCAATTTTCACACATCCCCTTGAAGCATTATTGTTTTCTTATTCCACCATGTTTGTCAATCTGATAGATGTGGGGTAGTAGGTCAGAGATGGCTTAATTTGTAATAGTGTAATCAATAGTGATTGAAAGAGATTTTCATATGATTATAGATAGCTTTGATCACTTCTAAAAACTCTCTGTTCATATAATTTGATCATCTATCAATTGATGAGTAACTCAGTTCTTTAAATTTGACTCACTTCTCTATATATGTGAGAAATTTGCTGTAATTTTTTCCAACTTATATTTGCTATGTACTTCCCTCCACCATATTTTCTCCACATTTTATGCTTCTCTCTCTCTCTCTCTCTCTCTCTCTCTCTCTCTCTCTCTCTCTCTCTCTCTCTCTCTCTCTCTCTCTCTCTCTCCCTCTCCTTTCATCCTGTCCATTCACAAAATGTTTGACTTCTGAGTTTTCCTACCCCAATCCACCCTCCGTTCTATGAGCATCAACCCCACTTCTCTTATCCTCTTACACTTCTATTTTCCCCTAGGGTAAGATAAATTTCTACACCAAACTGAGTATGTAGGCTATTTATTTTTCATTGAATTCTGATAAGAGCAAGGTTCATGTGCTCTGTGATGCAGTTCCCTCTTTCTTGCGTGTCGCTTTTATATAAGATCATTTTCTCCTTCTACCTCCCCCTTTCCCAATTTCCCAGTGGACTTCTTTCTCCCTCGTTAATTTAATTTTTTATGATGATCATATTCAAAACACATTCTCTTTCAATGTATACCCTTTCCAGTTGTGATAATAATGAAAAAGATCTTAGAAATAACAAGTATCATCTTCCCATGTAGGAATATAGACAGTTTAGCTTTATTGAATCCCTTATGATTTTCTATTTCCTGTTTACCTTTTGATACTTCTCTTTAGTCTGGAGTTTAGAGCTCAAAATTTCTGATCACCTTTGATCTTTTCATCAGAAATGCTTAAAAGATCTCTACTTTATTAAATATTCCTTCTTTCCAAGAAAGATTATGCTCATTTGTTCTGAGTAAGTGATCCTTGGTTGTAATCTTATCTCTTTTACCCTCTGTAACATCATTCAAAGACCTCTGAGTTTTTAATAGTTTAAATTTTAAATATTGTGTTATTCTGAATACTTTTCCATAATAATTGAATGCTTGCAATATTTTTTCCTTGAATTGGGAGCTCTGGAACTTGTCAATAACACACCTGGAAGTTTTCATTTGGGGATTTCATTCAGGTGGTGATTGGTAGACTCTTTCAATTTCTGTTTTACCCTCTGATTCTGGAATATCAAGGCAGCTTTCTTTGATAATTTCTTGAGAAATGATGTGGTAGGCTCTATTTTTTGGTCATGGCTTTCAAGTAGTACAATAATTCTTAATTTATCTCTTCTGGATCTATTTTCCAGGTCAGTTTTTTTTTTCTCCAGCAAGATATTTCACATTTTCTTCAGTTTTTTTCATTCTTTTTGTTTGGCTTTGTTGTTTTTTGGTAGCTCACAAAGTCATTACCTTACACTTGACCAATTCTACGTTTTAAAGAATATTTTTTTCAGTGAGTTTGTGTGTCAATTTTTCCATTTGGCCAATTTCGATTTTTAAGGAGTTGTTTTCAGGGCCTTAGTTTTTGGAAAAAGTTTTGTGTGCAAGATAAGACTCTGAAAAGTCACTAAGCAGCCTCCCAGCTTTGAAAACACAGATGCTAGTGCTTCCTTCTCTGATAACTATGTATGTATGTAGTAGTCAGACAGTTGGATTCCTGTTTTTCGGTCTTTATTTCTTTTCTTGTATTTGTCTCTGTTGATGAATGTTAAATGTGCTTGATTAAAGAAGATTGTTTAGCTCCTCAAAAGTTGCCTTTCCTTTTAGAAAAGCAGATCTCAGAGCCTGTGGTAGCAGAGCCCCCTGTGTATGTTGGGGTGCTTAATGTAACATTATGTTGATGAGGATGGGATCTGAATAATTAAAGGGAAACTGTGGTTTTGTGGGACTAGGATAATTGTCTGTTGTTTCCAAGTTGTGATGGCTACAGTTCTGTGGAGGGATCTCCTGGTGGGGGAAATGACTAGAGGCTGGGCTCCAGTGGATTATTCTGGCTCTAGACTGTGCTGGAGGGGTCAATGCCCTGAGATTTTATTGTACACAGACCCTTGAAACTGGAGTGGAAAGATGCGTACTATGACAGAGATTTTGTGGTTTGAAAATGTCTATTTTACTACCTGATTAGTCAATTCAAGTAGTAAAATATTATTCAGATCCTCATGCTTAGGATCACTCCTTTCCAGGTAAATATGCAGACAATTTTGGTCCTGGAACATCCATGGTAGATAAAATGCCTTGAATCTTGGACCACATAGTTCTTACCATAGCATGAAATCCATTTTTGCCAAATGTTCCCTGACAACGTCTTTGAATATTGGCAACAGAATGTATGCTCCTTGAGAACAGGGGTATTTTTTTTTGGTTTGTATCACAAGAAATTCACACAGTGACTGGAACATAATATATGTTTAATGCATATGTCTAGTTAGACTGATATAAATCCTTTTTTTTTGTTCCAACTAATTCATCTTAGGCAATATTATTATTGACTCCATTGTTATCATCCCTATTTGAGAGTTGAGCAAACTGAGGCAAATATAATTTAAATAACTTGTTCATGGTCACACAGTTACTGTGACATTTGCCTGAAGCAGAATTTGAATTCAAGTCTTAGTGATTCTGGGATCAAGGCTTCTGCACATAATGCTATTAAAAAGGAACACTCTCTGAAATTAAAATATTTGAAAAAGGCATATAACCTGAAGAGCAAAAACAAGTATACAGGCTCTAAAGATATAAACAGTTGGAGTAGCCTTCAAAGAAGGAAAATTTTAAAAAGATGGCAATCAAGGGAGAGTCTGAAAGTAACAAAACGGAAAATGGAGTATGCTGACCTTGGTTATTGACTTGATGTATCCACTGCATAAGAAGGACCATCTTGCAGTGTAAGGTGGCCAATAAGGGGGTGTCTTCCATAAGACCAAGTTTTTATGAGAAATAAAGGACTTAGTTTTATAAAGTGGGTGAGATGAACAAGAGGGGAAGAAATCTTATATGAACAAAAATTATTATCAAAGGAGGTGACTGTTCCAGATGTTGTAGTTGAAGAGGATAACTGAGAAGGGTGAAGATTTGGATTAACCTGGATGAAGTGGTAGCAAGTTAGGGCATTTATTGCCTCAGTGGCAGGAGGATATGAGAATTAGGGATGTAACAAAAGTGGCAATGGAAATTTAGAGCCAGCTATTGAAATCAGAGGTTTGAAATCAGCAACTTATTTTAATGTATCTGTGCAGAGTCCACTCCCATCTCAGGTCAGGTCCAAGAAAAAGGCTTTATCCAGTTAACTTTGAAATGGGACCTTCTAGGTGAGGAATTCCGTGGCTCAAACCTATACACTCTCCAACAACAGTTATCTCAGGTGGAATGAACATCCTTTATTTGACTTGTCTCAGGAGAAAAATGTGAAGTGAAAGAATAAGAATAAGAAGAAAAAGAAGAGGAAAAAAGTAGAGGAAGAAGAAGATGATGATGATGATGAAAATTGCATTTATGTAGCAATTTAAGATATGCAAAACCTTTATTTATGTCAATCCTCACAATCCCGGGAGATGAGGTAAGTGCTGTTATTTTCCCTGTTATTCAATGAAGAAATTGAAACTGAAAGGTTAATTGACTTAATTAAAATTACACATCTAGCAAGTATATAAAGCAAGATTTAATCTCAGATCTTTCTAATGCCTAGTCGAAGGGATATTCAATGATATCAAGAAAGAGGAGAGGAGGAGCCAAGATAGCAGAGTAGAAAGACTCACGTATGCTACCTCCGAACCCACAGCCCATAAATTTCCTGTAAAATGAACTCCCCACAAATTCTGGAGCAGTGGAACCCGTGCAGAAACACAGTGGAAGAGATTTCCATTCCAGCGAGCCCTGGAAAGCCATCCCAAGGGGTCCATCGTGTTCCAGACTTGGAGCCCACCCCTGTGCTGCCCTGGCCGTGAGGCCACTTGAGGAGCAGATCCGAGCAGGCTTCAGGGACAGAATCTCTGGTGGCCGAGAAGGTCCCTCCACCCACAGGCGCTACAGGTCAATGGGAGAGACTTCTGGGCTAGCCGAGAGGGGAGAGGGGTGTCTCTGTGACTCTAGCCCCCTCAGGAGGAAGCAGAGGCAGCAGCAGAGTCAGAAGCGGCCAGAGGATCCAGGAGCAGCCAGGAGCTCAGGGCCATTACCGATTGTCTCCACATAAAACTCCTAAGGGAACCGAGTCTGGGAGGAGGCCCCGCCCCCACCTGAGTATCAGAACTTAAGCTCACATTGAATAGCAGCCGCTCCTGGCACTGAAAGCCCCGAGGCTGGGGAGCAGCATTTGAATCTGAGACCCCAAGCACTAGTTGGGCAGATCTAGGCAGTGGTGGAGAGGAATCTCAGAAGTTAAGTAACTGGCTGGGAAAATGCCCAGAAAAGGGAAGAAAATAAGACCATAGAAAGCTACTTTCTTGGGGGACAGATGTTCCTACCTTTAATTTCTGATGACGAGGAACAATTCTTACCATCAGGGAAAGATGTGGAGGTTGGGGCCTCTGTATGCCAGACGTGCTAGGTGGATGTCTGGTGAGCTCAGGCCATGGAGGAGCTCAGAAACGATTTTGAAAATCAAGTGAGAGAGGTAGAGTAAAAACTGGGAAGAGAAATGATAGAGATGCAAGAAACCATGAAAAACAGGCGAATACCATGCTAAAGGAGACACCAAAAAAATGCTGAAGAAAATAACACCTTGAAAAATAGGTTCACTCAAATGGCAAAAGAGGTTCAAAAAGCCAATGAGGAGAAGAATGCTTTCAAATGTAGAATTAGCCAAATGAAAAAAGAGGTTCAAAAGCTCACTGAAGGGAAGAGTTCTCTCAAAATTAGAATGGAACAGATGGAGTCTAATGACTTTCTGAGAAACAAAGAAATCACAAAACAAAACCAAAAAAATGAGAAAATGGAAGAGAATGTGAAATATCTGATTGGGAAAACAACTGACCTGGAAAATAGATCCAGGAGAGATAATTTAAAAATTATGGGACTACCTGAGAGTCATGATCAAAAAAAGACCCTAGACATCATCCTTCATGAAATTATCAAGGAAAACTGCCCTGATATTCTAGAACCAGAGGGCAAAATAAGTATTGAAGGAATCTATCAATCACCACCTGAAAGAGATCCAAAAAGGGAAACTCCTAGGAACATTGTGGCCAAATTCCAGAATTCCAAGGTCAAAGAGAAAATATTGCAAGCAGCTAGAAAGAAAAAATTCCAGTATTGTGGAAATACAATCAGGATAACACAAGATCTAGCAGCTTCTACATTAAGGGATCGAAGGGCATGGAATAGGATATTCCAGAAGTCAAAGGAACTAGGACTCAAACCAAGAATCACCTACCCAGTAAAACTGAGTATAAACTTCAGGGGAAAATATGGTCTTTCAATGAAACAGAGGACTTTCAAGCATTCTTGATGAAAAGACAAGAGCTGAAAAGAAAATTTGACTTTCAAACACAAGAATGAGAAGAAGCATGAAAAAGTAAACAGCAAAGAGAAGTCAGAAGGGACTTACCAAAGGTGAACTGTTTACATTCCTACATGGAAAAACAATATTTGTAACTCTCAAAACTTTTCAGTATCTGGGTAGTTGGTGGGACCACACACACACATACACATACACACACACATGTACATGCATGCACACACTCATACACACATGAATGCACACACAGAGACAGAGAGCACAGAGGGAATTGAATAGGATGGGACCATATTTTAAAAGAAATTAAGGTAAACGGTGAGAGAGAAATGTAGTGGGAGGAGAGAGGGAGAAATGAAATGGGGTAAATTATATCTCATTCAAGAGGCAAGCAGGAGACTTTTTAGTGGAGGGAAAAAGAGGAGAGCTGAGAAAGAAACATGAAGTTTACCCTCATCACATTCGACTAAAGAAAGGAATAAAATGCACACTCATTTTGGTATGAAAACCTATCTTACAATACACGAAAGTGGGGGAGAAGGAGATAAGCAGGGTGGGGGACGGCAATGGGAGGAGGGAGCAATTTGAAGTCAACACTAGGGGAGGGACAGGATCAAAACACAGAATAGAAACAATGGGAGGCAGGATAGGATGGAGGGAAATACAGTTAGTCTTACACAACACGACTGTTATCGAAGTCATTTGCAAAACTACACAGATATGGCCTATATTGAATGCCTGCCTTCCAAAAGGGAATGGGTGGGGAAGGAGGGATGAGGAGAATTTGGAACTCAAAGTTTTAGGAATAACTGTTTAGTATTATTCTTGCTACTAGGAAATAAGACATACAGTTAATGGGGAATAGAAAGTCATCTGGCCCTATATGACAAAAGAGAGGATGGGGACAAGGGAAGGGAGGGAGGATAGAAGAGAGGGCAGATTGGTGATAGGGAAAATTAGAATGCTCAGTGTATTGGGGTGGGGTGAGGCGATAAATGGAGAGAAAATTTGAAACCCACAATTTTGTGAAAATGAATGTAAAAAGTTAAATAAATAAATTTATATTTAAAAAAAAAAAAAGAAAGAGGAGACAGGAACAAGTCCAGGCAATATATACATAACAGCATTGACCCCTCATAGTACTTCCTTGCCTGGAGAATGGGGAATATTTACCCATGTATAAGGAAGGGCAAATTGAGGTGTAAGATACACTTTCTTTGACTAGATTTCAGTGAGATAATGATGCGATGTTCCCTAGAATGATGGAACCTAGAATGAATTAATTTCAATTTCATGAACTTACATGGTATTCAGTATGATAAAACTGGTTCTAAAAAAGGGTCATATCAAACATGGATATATTTATAAATCTCTCAATCCCTCTCTTCATGTTCAGTGGAAATAAAATCAGTGATAATGAGATTGTATGATCTTCTCCATCAGATTTATTTTAAGAAAAACCTTTCCCTTTATTATCTGGCCCCAATGAGGTAATTTCGATTATTTAATGATATAAGCTTTCAAATATCACTCTGCAAACTTTGAAATACTAGAAATTGTAGTTTGTTGTTCATTAGTTTTATCTATGTTAACTCTTTTCTGGTATTTTATCTTTTGCCCTCTAGAATCAAAAGCTGTTGACAATATCATCATCATTCATACATTTTGATCAATGTGGTAAAATAATAAGGATGATTTCTTTTAATTTGACAATGACACATTTAACTTTATCTCAGGAGAAAGTAATTTTTAGGTATGATTTTGAATTGAGGATCAACAAAGTAAAGCAAACAAGTATTGTAACAGATCTTTTCTCAAATTGTGTATTTCGTGACTATGTTCTACAGATAACTTATAATTAACAGCCAAATGGATAAAAAAAATGAAAGACATTCTGTGATTGACATTATAAGGACTAAGAGAAGAAGTGTAAAGGCTTACATTTGCCTAATTGTTTCTGATTGGGTGAAAACCACTCTAAAATGACATCAACAGCCTATATATTTCTTGTTGAGGCCAATATTGATTGCTTATTTTCTCCCCCTTAAAAAAAAAATTCCATTTGCTTCTTAGCTGAGAAGGGAAGAAGTAGTGATTCTGTTACTTTTTTTCCATTAATCAAAAGTCACTTTAATTTGACAAATTAAGCATAGTCACCAACAATTTTTAAGATTCCAGCTATGATAAAGGTCAAGTGAAAGACCTCAATCAATGAAATAACAAGCATTTATTAGATGTCCTCTGTGTATCAAGCAGTGTACCCAGTGCCAGAGACATAGAGACAAAAATGAAGTAGTCCTTGAAACTTAAATTCTTTGTTGAACTTCAGGATGAATGTAGACACCAAACTAATTCTATCTGTGCCACGTAGAAGAAAAGTCTAGTAATCTAAAGATCTATCAATTTAGATGAATTTCTTTGGAAGCATGAAAACAGCATATTATGGAGCATTGCTCAAGGAGATGGAGGCATTAAATTTCCATGGTAAGACGCTGATTTGATTTATGCAATTATTTATTATACTTTATAATATAACAAGGAATAATATGCTAACAAAGAACAAAAGGAATTCATTAATTTGATTATCAAGACTCCAATTTTATCTATTATTCAATTTTGTATGATAACTTTTATTTGCAAATCAAGAACCTGCAATTAAATGCAACATTCTGGTGGCCATTGATTGGTACACTGAGATGCATAAAAAATTAATCAGCTACTTACAAAGATCTTACAAATTCCATTTAGAACTCACATACTGTCTCTTAAATCTTCTCAGGGAAACTTTCATTTCTTTGTTTCTAAATGTATAAATAGCTGGATTCAAGAGAGGTGTGATAACTGAGTAAAACACAGCAAGAAATTTGTCCACTGATGTTATGTTAAGTGGCCACACATAAATGAAGATGCAGGGACCAAAAAATAATATCACGACCGTGATATGAGCAGTGCAAGTGGAGAGTGCCTTGGATGCTCCATCTTTGGAGGAACGGCAGATTGTAAGAAGGATGTAAGTATAGGAGATAAGTAAGAGAATAAAACATGTCATAGCAAGAATACCACTATCAGAATTCATCAAGATTCCCAGGGAATAGGAATCAATGCAGGCAAGCTCAATCACCAGTGGGATGTCACAGAAAAAACTGTTCACTACTCTAGGGCCACAGAAAGGCAGCTTCACAATCACAATTAATTGACTCATAGAGTGGATAAATCCAATAGTCCATGAGATCATTACAAGCCAAATGCATCTTCTTTGACTCATGATGTTTGTGTAGTGAAGTGGCTTGCATATGGCTACATAACGGTCATAGGCCATGGCCACAAGAAGCACCATCTCACCCCCTCCAACAAAATGTACGAAGAAGATCTGACACATGCAGCCCCCAAAGGAGATGGTTTTGTTTCCCTTGAGCAAGTCTGTGATCATCTTTGGAGTAGTGACTGAGGAAAGCCACAAATCAACAAAAGAAAGGTTGGCCAAGAGGAAGTACATAGGAGAGTGGAGATGAGAATCAGTGATAACTAAAACCATAATAAAAATATTACCTATAACAATTACCAGGTAAAGCACAAAAATCAAAAGAAAAAAGAAAATCTGAAGTTCCCATGAATCACAAAGACCCAACAGCACAAACTCAGACACCGCAGAATGATTTGCTTTAGCCATTCATTCAACTCTTTACTATTAGTCTCCTGGAGAAAATGAGAAAAATAGTTATTAGAATGTCAAAGAGCTTAATCCTATAACTTTAGTTCTCAGATAAATATTCTCCCACATAAATATGAAACCACATCTTATGTCCACTTAGCCACTCTTGCAATCATATATTTGGCAATATGATTTGAGAGATTATGAGTTCCCAATCCATATGAGACACACATATCCTAAAGGAAAAGGAATACCTCGTCAATGGGGCATGTGGAATATTTGAAAAATAACTACATTATCATATTGAAGTATTCCAGAATTAATTCTCTTAAATGGCATAAAATATGGATGAAGAAGGAATGGTAAAAAGGTGGAGGTAGGGTGGGAAAAGGATGAACCCTGAAAAAAAAAGAGACAGTTGAGGGAAAGCTAATCAAAACTAAGTGAATGAGGTCTGAATAAGACTCCCTTTTTTAATGAGATAGAAAATATAAAAAAGGCAAATTCCACCAAAGAACATGTAAAAAAAAACCCAACAAATTCCATCAAGAAAAATGATCTGATTGTTTACCTACAATAATCAGAGTCTCTGAATTTTAATTCAATCAGTGAGGTTAAATGTTTGGCTTAAACTTAGAAAAGAATACCACAATCTTATTTTTTTTTAAATCTCCACAGCATTTTCAATAGATATTTAAAAAAATTATCTCTGTGAATCAAGATCATCAATCCTGTTCTCAAGGAAATCCAAGGCACAATGGAAACTGGATAGTGAACTTCATACACAGATGTTCAAAAACAATACTGAGAGTAAAGCTGTTAGTTTATAAGAAATGAAATCATGATTCACTGTAATTTATTTAGCTGTGTTCTGATAAATGTTTAACAAGTTTATTATACAAAATTTATATGCTAATAAAATATTGTATTTTATCAGTTAAGTCTCAATTCATAAAATTTAATTTTATGAATAATTAATATATTAATGTTGTCTTTTTACTTTTCCTTTCATATCGAATGGAAATATATGAAAGTTTGGTAAAAGCCAAAAGCTACTAAAAAAGAAAAACAAGAACACTTAAAAACATAAGCAATTGAGAGATACCTGAAGTAGATGATGTCTCAAATATCCCACCTTTGTTCACCATTCAATAATTTTGTTATTCCAAGTGCAGACCAATAAGAGAAGTCAATAATCAGATTTGGCAAAAAGAACTACAAAGAAAATCCTAAACATATCCAAAATAAATGACTTAATCCAACACCTTCATCAGAGAATTCTGAAATACAATCCGAGGTTTCAGAATGGCAATAGTTGTATCCACTTGTCTGGCTCATAGCAGGCACTTCATAAATAATCTTTAATGGATTACCTGGAATAAAATACTGATATGATACTGAAATGAGTTCAACTGGATTCAAAACAACTAAAATAAATCATTAAATGTAATTCTGAGATTAAATTGACCTGATTCCATAACAGTTTGATATGAGTAGGAAATTTCAGAAACAGAGGAGCTCGGAACACTTATTTTATTACTTACTGCTTGAGTGACATTAACTTGGTCCAATGAAATTGGAAATTAATATTTTCTTAGCTGACAGACAATATAGTTAGAATAAAGAACCTTAAATTTGTTTCAGGTTCAAATGATATGACGATGTGGTGATATTTTGATATGTGAGAGGAGAAATTGTGCCTCCTCTCCCCAGTGAAATGGACTAAACTTCTCGTTTAAAAGTAGACAATATTCAGTACCCTAAGATCTAATGACTCCATGTTTTCACTCTAGACAAACTTGAGAAACATTATAGCAAGTCATTTAACCTATTAGGGCTTCAGGAAATGCTCTAGGATGTAAACTGGCAGCAAGTGCCAATCTATACTCTTCTTAAGGACAAGGAGTTCTTGGACCAATTAAATCTCAGGAGGTCTGCACCAAAAAGAAAACAAAAAGCTGTCCAAGCATTCACAAAGGAAGATAAATTAACCCCAACTATGTCTTCCTTAGCTATTGGAACCCTATATTTTTGCTCACCTTTACCTTCACTGCATCATTATTTCCATCAATTCTATTTCCTTTCAACCAATAGGCTTTCTTTCTTATGACCGAGTTGACTGACATCAGTTCAAATTCATTCAAGTGAAATTCTTCAACATTTAGCATAGTGTCTGGTAAATAATAAATGATTATAAATGTTTATCGACTGATTGATTAATTGAAACTCTCTTAGGTGGTATGAAAAGCACTGGAAAAATCATGCCATCACCATTCATCATTTTATCAATAATCTCAGATCATAACGATAAAGGGCAAAGTGATGACTGACAGTTTTGCATAATTTCTCAAGATAAGAGGCAGAAAGATTTTTCATCTCTCATCTACTCTCTTTCCAGAATTTTCAGTCTTTTGCTAAAGTGAGAAGACTAATTCAAACAGTCACATTCACAGAATTAAATCACTTCTGTCTGACATTTTTAAAAGGGAAGTTTCATTATTAGAAGAAATTGACTTCTTGTCACTAAGAGAGTTCATTAAGGGGCTCAGGGAATTTTGTACTGACTGAAGGGAAAATGTTCATACTTGGAGACTTCAAATCTCACCAAAAATATATTCTTCAGTTGATATAAGGTTGAAGGAAATTTTTTAAGTTAAAAATAAATGTTGTGAGGTCATGTACCCATGGACATAAATCTCCTGAGAGAAAGGAATTATTTCGATTACAAAGGCTTGTTATGTGACATATAAGGGGTTCTCATAATGGAAAGATTTTCAATCGTGGCATTTTAGAGATTGAAGAAATCAGAGGTGTTATAAGCAATTTTAATCCTAATTCTCCAAATCTTCCTTTGGCAAGCATGGAAAGTAGGCTCCAGAGAAGTGATGGAATTTGCCCTACATCACATATAAAGTGATGGGACTAGAACTCATATTTAGTTTTCCTGTTGCTTAATCTAGAGCTCTTTCCACCCAAGTTCATTGTTTTGTCCCTTGTCATAATTTCAATACTTCCAACAAGATGGTCAAAATTTAGTATTCTTAGCAAATTAATATAGAAATGGATTTTAGAGAGTCAATGTTTCACTTAATTAAGAAAACTAATTGTTTTTAAGTTGTATGGGGACTCCTAATATTTAAGATTTGGAATATTTATCCATTGTATTTATTCCTTAAAACAAGTCCCTGGAATATTTTGCTGTTCAGCACAGCAGCCTGGTACAGAGTAGGTACTTAATAAATGTTCATCGAATAAATGTTGGTAAAATCACTTGACAGTATTTTTTAATTCCATTTCTAATAATCGAGCTAAATATAATACTATTATATTATATATAATTATATATATAATATAAATATACATACTACTATTGAATACTGAAAACAATTGGAAATCTTAAAAAATGTTTAAATCTATATTACCAAGTTCATCTGAAAATATCCCCTCATTAATATTTTTTTTCCTTAATCTAGGCTATCCTTAAAGATACTCATGCATTTGGATGAGAAAAATTTTGTTTTTTAGTGTCATCCTAATTTCAAGTCAGAAAAATTGAGAAAATAGAAAGAAAACAATAACTATAGGGGACTTTTTTCCTTTAATTCCTGCACTTGGATATATACTAAGGTTAGGTCAATAAATAAGCATTTCCATTGCAGTATAATTTTTAAAAAGATGATTTCACATGAAACTACAAATCTACTACATACAATTTACTGTTCCTTTTAAATACATAGTAAATGTATCAAATTATTTTCTTTCATTCCCCAACAAACACACACACACACACACACACACACACACACACACACACACACATGCAAACACACTCTAAAGATGTACTTCCATTCAAAAGAATTTACTAAAAATTTGGAGATAGCACCTCTAGGCTTTAATTTCTTCATTCACAATATTGGTGTGGAGATAAAAAGGAAATGGAAGAAATAAAGGCCTCCCAGCTCTAAAAATCTGTGATTATATAAAATTGCACTACATTTTCAAATATGCTAGGTCTTCTGGGAGTTCAAAAAATAAATTTGCTCTCAAAGCGATCAATAATTTCCATTCCTTTTCTTTCACTGCTTTCTTTAAAATGGGATTGTTTAAAAATCTAAGGAAAAGATGAATCTACCTCCTTAATCCTGGGCAGACTAGGTAAATCCCACTGAAGAGATGAGTCTCTTCGTGCTACCTGGTGTGGTTAATTTTATAATTTTGTGAATGCAAACAAAACTCTTTCTTCCCAGCACTTAAAAAAGGTGAAACCTTTGCAAATAAGAAAGTAGAAAAAAGAAAGGGAAGGAAGGAAGGAAAAGAAAGGAAAGGAAAGGAAAGGAAAGGAAAGGAAAGGAAAGGAAAAGGAAAGGAAAGGAAAGGAAAGGAAAGGAAAGGAAAGGAAAGGAAAGGAAAGGAGAGGAAAGGAGAGAAAAGGAAAGGAAAGGAAAGAAAAGGAAAGAAAAAGGAAAGGAAAATGAACGAAGCTTCTCTTCTCTTCTAGTATAGTATTTTTCTACCATTTCATGTGATCAATGTTCTAAAATTCTTTCCTGTGTCCCTGGTAAGAGAGGATGAGAGAAGGGGAAAAATCATAGAGGTAGAAAATAACAGAAAGGACTTACCATACGCAGTCTCTCAGCTAGTGATTTCTCATTTGGTTACATGTTTGTGGAAAATAATGGGCATCTAGTTTTTCCAGTAGAGATGACTTATCTTTGAATGACCATCATGTTTAGTTTAGTAGAATATATCATATTCACTTCAAGACAGTAGTATATTCCCTGTGGTAAGTCAGGGAACTCCTCACATTGTATTCTGTGCAGAGCAGGGCATAAGGTTCATGGTAAAATTTCATTTTCTATAGTCCTCTGAGACCCCTTTATACCTATCGTTCCTTGGGATTGTCTGGCAAATCATCTCTCAAAATTGAAGACCAAGGACAACTAAACATAAATAGAAAATCCCCAAACAACAATAATTTAAGAAGTTCTTTCCCTGAATGCTTTCTTCTGTATTTTGTCCCTGGAATGTAATTCTTCCACATCTCCCATTTACTAGAATTTCTCTCTTCCTTCAACACATCATTCACATGCAATTTCCTTCAAAAAGACTTTCTTGCTCATCACTGCCTATCTACAAAAGTTGAAAGAATGGTTTCTTTTCCAAAATTCCTTATATTACCATTAAGAATGTTTTGTATTTATCACATTATACTTGCAGTATGAATGTCATATTCCTTTCTCCAACTAGTAAGATCCATGATGGTAGCGAGACTGGAGGGATTCTCTCTTCATATTTGTATCCTCAGTGTAGAACATGAGATACTATTCATAATGTTGATTTTTTGTAACTTTTCATATAATATGATGTTGTGGCATATATGGTTGCAAAAGATTAGAAGATTATATGAAACAGATTTTATACGAGGCAAACTGACAATCTCCACTGGGTGAACCAGTCTATGAAGTAATAATTTGTCTCATGCTAGCCATGACTTAGAGATCATAGGACAATTTGTGTATCAGAATTCCCTGTATTAACCTGAGCACAAACCTGAAAAAAGGTAATCTCTGCACTTTATAACATAATTAGTATTAATTTAAGGTATTTATGAAAGAATTTATTTAAGGGAATTCAAAGTCACTGAATACTACTTTTTCTCCAAATCTCTTCCAAGTAAAATGTATTTTTCAATGTGTTTTAGTTATCCTCTGTGTTTTTTTTTTTGTTTTTTGTTTTTTTTTTACTAAGTGCATTCTAAATACTATGTATTGGAATGGAACATACATTTTAAGATTCAATGATTTGGGTTGTACTTTTTGTAACATAAGAATATAATTCCATAAGTTTTTGAAGGTTGTGATATTTGAAAATCTGTGAAGCTTTACCATTGCCACATCTTTGAAAAAGATGTTTTTAGCTTGAGAAACAATTTGGGAACCAGGCCAGAAAATAAAGTCAATCTTGGAGAGTGTTTTGATTGTTAGTGGGGTAGGGATGTTTGATGATGGTATCTAAAGTCCTGGGAATAGTAGTGTGCCCCAGACCACAAGAACTGCTTCCAATCAAGCTTACCACTACTATCATCGAGGGGAGAAATCATTAGGGAAAAGGTGCCAACTTCCTCACGTTCACTGACAACAATTAATGACCAACAGATAAGCGGAGAAGTCTCATGGCAGCATCACAAGACTTTCAATACTTCTTCAAGCCAAGGGCTCCCAATGATCACTTTGGGAAACTACTCCTGTGGCAATGTGGCCAACTATCCACACAAACTGCCATTCACTTTTCCTCTACATAGGAAGCAAACTAACGTAGATGAAACAGCATGGCACTTAGAGAACAAGACAGGAAATCAAACTACCAATACTTTGATCACTATCTCCCCTTGCATCTTGAAAGAGACAACACAGGACATATTATGCAAGAGTCTTTGGGATACCCACTGCTCTAGTCCATGCCTCTACCCATCATCATGGAAAGGAAACCCTGTGGAGATGTGGTTTCCTAACTTTCCTGCACGTGGTACAGCCACAACTACTGAAGACCTAGAAAAGAAAATTCTTGACATCAAAGTCTTTGGCATTGTGAAATAATTCAGCATCAAAACTGATAGGATTTTCATCAGTGTAAATGACATCAATTTATTATCCATCATCAATATATTTTTATTCAGTCTTCAGGAGATATAGAGTCATTAATACACCAGGATCCCAGAAGAAGTGAGCATTTATTATGATTATGCACCTGAATAACATTCTGGGAAGAACTATGTATTAATAAACAACATACTGTAATACTGTATAAGTTTGAATTTAATTAAAGTCAAAGTGATGGAGAAATATATAAAGGATACTAATTTTGGTTCCTACATAACAAATAAGGGTTTAATCACAGCAGAATAAGACAAGGTACAATTCATTGTGAAGGAAACACGTCCAAGAGAAAGACTGAATCAAAACAGTGTCCAAAAAGGACTGCTATGTGATTTCTTTTGTTTCTTCAGCTTATAGGTCACATTGGCTTAAAATCTAGAGTACAGCTGAGAACATGATAGATTGGTGAAATTTGGAGTGCTACATAAGTAGTCAAGCATATTTTTTGCACCTCCCTCTCCTATGACTCCCAAACAGGATGTAAGAAGGGCAAGATCTATAATTTCTCCTTTTATTTGTGAGAGACTTTACCCTTCACTTTCCCCATTCATAAGTGTAAAAGAATTATCACAGTAATATTTTCATGTCAAAGATATTCCTCTTGAATATTGCCCATCTGTATTACTTTTAACTTCAATTCATTTTGATTCAGTTCAGCACATATTCATTAAATATCTTCTTGTGTAAGTCAATCTACTAGCTTTTGTTATCTTTTGGCTGTTAAAGCTATTAAGTTCCAGTCATGACCTTTCCATTCTCTTGAAGAGTAGGGTAACTATATCAATAAGTCCAAAAATACAGAGGGGTGCCTACTATCACAGGTTCTTAAATCTGCATTCATAAAATGTAAGGTAACTTTTGAGGGGTTAACAATCACTTTAATCAAGCACATGTATCAATCCTTTTCCCAAGCACATATATTATTCAGCTCAAGGGAGTCAGAGCCCTGAACTTCAAGGAAAACATAGAGAAATTAAAGATCAGCTGACCAGGCTTCCACTGCCTGAATTCAATAGACACCTGGACCCCAACTCTCTGACCATGGTTACCTGAGAAGGAAGCTGGACATCTGGGTTCTCAAAGCTAGGGGGCTTCTTAGCAGTTTCCCAGAGTCCTCCTCTGGCACTCAAACCTTGTTACTAAAAATGAAGCCCCAAAGTAAAACCTCAATTCAGAGTATTTATACACTTTTTAGAGTCAGAGGGCACCCTTTGACCCAGTGCCTCAATAAAAAATAAAAACAAAAAACAAAGATTAAAAAAAGGTACTTGGGACCCTCCTAGAAATCTTTCCTAATCAAACTCACCTTAATGGGAAAGCCCATTAACGTGGGGAGGGAAGAAGGAAACCCTTTAATCACATTGAAATAATTACCAATGCAAATACATATACTGTTTCTAGTTGAAGAAACTTGTTTCTGTACTTTACTCCTAGTAAAGACTCTTGATTGATAAAGGCAAGCTTCAATTAGAGGCATTTGATTATACCAAAACAAAAACAGCACAAGATCCTATTTTACTTGCCATTAGAGTGACATGGAGTAACTTCACATGACCATGGGAACTTCATATGTCCCTGAAATTTCAATGTTTCCAAGCAGCTTATTTTAGTAACAATAAAGTTACAGATACTATATGCTAGCAATCCAACTCACCTTCCCAGAAGGCCCACAAGACTTCTCAGGATTTCCCTAAGAAATATGTAGGGTCATCCTCTGCTACATATCCAAGTAAGTAGCTTAAAATCATGCGTGCTAGGTGAACTAGAAAGTTTTCAGGTCAAGTGCAACTAGCTCAGCTATTTTATTCATTCCTTACTTGCCTTCCAACTATTTCTCTGATTCCTCTCTGACTTATGGTCTCTCTATTAAACTTTCTTCCTTTAGTAGTCTTGTGTAAAAATATCCATAGAATTTCAGAAAAATAAACAACCTTAAAAACTATCTAGTTCAACAGTCATAGTCTCATTCAATGGCCCTCAGATCATAATTACAAGCAAATTATAAAAGGAGATATATGATCAAAAAAGGTGTTTGACACTGAGATAGGGGAACTCTAGCAAAGAATCCAAGTTGATGAAAGATTACCTGAGCACAAGAAGGTGGCATTTTCTAGATACTTCTAAGTTGGATGGCACTGTGTGATTTCATGAATCCCTAGAAAAATTCGAAGCCCCTTGAAAGATATCTATTATCATTTAAAGAAATTGTCCATCCATATTAGACCAAGTGGATGAATAATACCCATTATCCAAGGGTAGAAGAAGTCATCTAATATTACCAAAGCATTTTACAGGTGAGATAACTGAAGCTCAAAGTGACTTGAATTACTTTCCTAACATCATTGAAAAGAGAAGCTAGATAGGTTACCCAAATTTACACATCTAATTATGGACAAAGCTAAGAAAATAAATCTATGAGTATTAATCTACTGCATTTTTGCATCTTATATAAATAAATACATGCTTTCTGACTTAAATATAGTTTTTAAGTCTATAAATGAGATATTTTCATTCTTTCTAATATATTTAACCACAATTTAAAATGTATGTCACTTCACCACAAAAAGTTTTGAACTAGTACAAATGTCATCATTGTCATCATCATGCCATTATTCACATCATTTCCATGGGATTTGCCTAAAAATGGTTCAAGCTCCAATCTTACTATTACATATTTAATGTCCTATGCTTATATTTAATGCTCTTTTTAAATTTTTTTGTTCTGTAGACTATGGTATGGGTGTAATTAATAACTGCTTTTTGTGAATGAATAAATATTGAAATGTGAATTCATCATCTATGGATACACTAAAAGCGTCTTTGGGAAAACTCCATTAGAAGATAGGATAACAATGATAATATACGTCTTGTCCAATTTCCATATGGTTCTGGGGTTGCTTTTTTGCTACCTCCCTATATTTAGAAAACTTTTCCTGCTACGTAGTTTAAAGATTACAAATATTCAACATTATGGAATTTTGAAATGTTGTTAAATATTTTGTTTTATGCACAAGAATATGATAGAGCCAGCTCGATTCAGCTTGTAGGGACTGATTTTTAAGTCATCAATGTGAGCATTTACACCTCTCAAATCAGAAAATGCTATAAATCAGGCCTTGATTGATTGTTTTGTTAATTTTTGTGATTTAAGTGATGGAGAAAATGTTAACAATTCAGATTAAAGTAAAATTAGAGACATGGATCTGTTGTTCTTCTTGTTGTTATTGTTGCTGTTGTCATTTGAGTTGGGTGTTAAGCATTCACCAGCATTTTCCTGACTATACATTATTTTTAATTTGTGAATTTTATTCTTAATTTTCCTTTTCATTACTCTGATCCAAAATGAAGTTTCTCTAACTTTAAAAGCACTTAAAAGGACATCATGAAATGATGAGACTTCATTATTTAAAATTTTAAACACTTTTTAATTTAACCTGACAATTCCAACAACCTCATGATCTACTCTGTGCATTTTTATGATTAAATAATAATATTTTTTCTTCCTGATATTAGGGTCAAAATCATACTATCCACTCCTCTCCCTCAAATACTCATACAAAATAAATTCCTTAATTGTTCATATCCTAAAATTTTATATTTCACTCTCCACTTCTACTTTATTACCTTTCTGCCAAATGGGAGCGATAAATCATCAGTCTTTCATACCTCACTAGTTATTTATTGATAATCATAAACCTTTCACAGTTGTTTTCTTTAAAATGTTGTCATTGTCATGTTCTTATCGTAATTGTTCTTCTTGTTCTGCTCACTTCATTTTGCTTCAACAAATGGAAGCCCCATGTATTTCTTTTGTCATTTCTTAGAGTACCATAATATTTTATTATACTCATGTGCTGTGATTCATTCAACTATTCCCTAATTCACACCCTCCCATTTTGTTTTGTATTCTTCCATAAAATTAAAAGATTTGCTATAAATATCCTGAATCCCAGGGAGGTGAAGCCAGTAATTGCCATACCAGGACCCCAGTCACGTTTCATTACCCCAGTGGAATCAGGAAGACACTAGCACAGAGAGCTAAGCTTACTATGCTGTAGCTCAGCAGAGGAATCTCCTGCATCCAGAACACCCCTCCACCACATTTAACAAGCTAGCTCCAGGGTAAATGTGGAGAAAACCCTAAACGACTTCACCTGACCTTTGTTTTCAAGCAACAGCAGCTCAGCACCAGGTAAGCTGCTGTATTTTAGTTTGCAATTGAAAGAACCAAAGTTCACAACACTGAAATCCTCAAGTTTTAGGTACAAGGACTATGGGACAGAGTTCCCTGTGCTACACATGCAGAAATCTACTTTAACATCCAGGAAAAGGGAAATGATCATGAGTAAGAAGACAAGGAGAAATGAAAAGAGCATAGAATCATTCTATGGGGAGAAAGACCAAAACATAACTACCAAAGGGGTCAGCATTGAGACTGTACTCCCATCTGAAACTCCAGCAGGGAATGCAAACTGGACTGAAGCACAAAGAGCTCTCTTGGAAGAAGTCTGGAAGAATTTTAAAATGAGAATTAGAGAAATAGAAGAAAAACTGGCCAATGATTTTAAAAATATGAAAAAAGAATTCATTGAAGAGAACAACTCCTTAAAAAGGAAAATTGAAAAAATGAAAAGGAAGTACAAAACCTAACTTGTGAAAAGAACTTTTTAAAAGAAACAACTGGACAGATGGAAAAGGAGATGCAAAAGTTAACGGATGAAAGTAATTTGATAAAAAATAGAATTGAGCAATTAGAAGGTAATGAATCTTTGGGAAACCCAGAATCAGTCAAACAGAATCTGAAGAATTAACAAATAGAAGAAAGAGTAAAATATCTAATTGGAAAAATAACTGATCTGGAAAATTGATCCAAGAGAGAAAATCTAAGTGTTACTGATCTAACAGAAAGTCATGGTGGAGAACAAAAATAGCCTGGATAATACCATCCAAGAAATTGATGAGAAAAATTGCCCAGAAGTCCTAGACCCAGAGGGCAAAATGGTCAACAAAAGAATCCATCGTTCATCTCCTGAAATGGACCCCAACTTAAAAGCACCAAGGAATATCATTGCTAAATTCCAGAAATATCCAGTGAAGGAGAAAATACTGCAGGTAATCAGAAAGAAACAATTCAAATGTCGAGGAGCTACAGTGAGGATCACACAGGACCTTGCAGCTTCTACATGAAAAGATCAAAGGAATTGGAATACTATATTCCATTAGGTAAAAAAAAAATCTGGGAATACAACCAAGGATTAATTACCCATCGAAGTTGAGCATAATACTACAGGCAAGGAAATGGACAAACAATGAAATAAGGGATTTCCAGACTGTCCTGGTGAAAAGTCCAGAACTGAACAGAAATTTGATCTTTGTAAGTCCACAAAAAGACATAAAAAGGTAAATATGGGGTAAAAAAACTTGTTACACAATATGAGCAAACTGTTTACATCCCTACAAGGGAAGAACTGTATATGTGTGTGTCTGTGTATACCTACATACATACTTACAGATATATATGTAATATTATATTATATATAAATGTAAAAGGGGCATGCATAAATAGAGGAAGTGGGTATAAATTAAATCATGTGATGATAACAAATATGGTATAAAGGTACAAAGTGATAGCAGTGGGAGATGGAAAAAAGAGAAGGCAGAAAAAAATTAATTTCATCACAGGCAAAGGCAGAAAAATATATTACAGTAGAGTGAAAGAGGAGAGGGACATGAGTATTGTTTGAGAGGTACTCTGATTGGATTCAAGGAGGTACAAAATATTCAGGTAAGTATAGAAATAAAACTAGCTCTATATACAGTAGGAGAGGAAGGAGGAGAGAAAAGGGAGGGGTGGCTAAAAGGGAGGGAGAAGCAGTAAGGGAAAGGGAGATTGAAATGGGGGAGAGTGGAGGGAAGACTGAGACAGGTAGTGATCAAAAATGAAAACTCTGTTGTGGAGGGGAAGGTAAAAGGGAGAATTAAAAGCATAAACGAGGGGAAAGAGGGTGGAGAAAAAGACACAGCAATCATAACTGTGAAACTGAATGGGATGAACTCTCTCAAAAAAGGAGACAGCAGAACAAAGCAAAAGCAGAAATAGATCAAATCAAAAGAGATAAGGAAGGAAACTATATCCTGCTAAAAGGTACCATAGACAATAAAGCAATTTCATTGCTAAACATGTGTGCTCCAAGTGGTATATCATCCAAATTCTTAGAAGATAAGTTAAAGGAATTATAGGAAGAAATGGAGAGCAAAACTATACTAGTGGGGGACCTCAACCTCCCCCTTCTGACCATGGTCAATCTAATCTCAAAATAAGCAAGGAAGAAGTTAAGGAGATGAATAAAACTCTGGATAAGGTAGATATGGTATTTCCTGGAGAAAATTGAATGGGGATAGAGAGGAATATATCTTTTTATCAGAGTTATATGGCACATATACAGAAGTTGAGGATGTATTAGACCACTAAACCTCATAATCCAGTGCAGAAAGGCAGAGATAGTCAATATATTCTTCTCACATCATAATTCAATAGTAATTATATGCAATCAAAGGCCATGGCAATATAAACCAAAATCTAATTGGAAACTAAACAAACTAATCCTAAAGAATGAGTGACTTAAACAACAAATTTTAATAACAATCAACAACTTCATTCAAGAGAATGACAATAACAAGACAATCTACCTAATTTTAGGGGATATTACAAAAGTGGTATTTAGGGGAAGTTAAATATCTTTGAGTTTCTATATGAATAAGATAGATAAAGAAGAGATCACTAAACTGGGCAAGCAGCTGAGAAAGTTCGAAAAAGAACAAATTCAAAATCCCTAAGTAAATACCAAATTAGAAATACTGAAAACCAAAGAAGAGATTAATAAAATTGAAATTAAGGAAACTATTGACCTAATAAATAAAACTATGAGTTGGTTCTATGAAGAAATCAATAAAATGGATAAACCTTTAATCAATTTGTTTAAAATTAAGAAAGAAGAAAATCAAATTACCAATATCAAAAATGAAAGGGGTGAACTCACCTTCAGTGAGGAAGAAATTAAAATAATATTAAGAAATTACTTTGCCCAGCTGTATGCCCACAAATTTGACAATCTAAATGAGATGGATGAATATTTTAAAAAATGAAAATTACCCAGACTAATAGAAGAGGAAGTTGAATACTTAAATAACTCCATCTCAGAAAAAGAAGTTAAACAAGCTATCAATGAACTCCCTAGGAAAAAGTCTTCAGGGCCAAGTGGATTCACAAGTGAATTCTATCAAACATTTAAGGAACAGTTAATTCCAATACTATATAGACTATTTGGGAAAACTGGGGTAGAAGAAGTCCTCCAAATTCTTTTCATGATGCAGACATGGTTCTGATATCTAAACCAGGAAGAGCCAAAACAGAAAAAAAACGTGATAAACCAATTGTTTTAATGAATATAGATGCAAAAATTTTTTTATATAAGATTTTAATAAAAAGACTACAGCAACTTGTCTGGAGAATCAGGTGGAACTTATACCAGGAATGCAAGGCTATTTCAATATTAGGAAAGCTATCAACATTATTGATCATATCAACAACAAAACTAATAGAAACCAAATGAATATCTCAATAGATGCAGAAAAATCTTTTGACAAAATACAACACCCATTCCTATTGAAAACCCTGAAGAATATAGGAATAAATGGAACTTTCCATAAAATAATAAGCTGTACCTACTTAAACCTTTGGCAAGCTTTGTATGCAATGGGGATAAGCTAGATTTATTTCCAATAAAATCAGAGGTGAAGCAAGAATGTCCATTATTATCACTATTATTCAGTGTAGTACTAGAAATGTTAGCTGTAACAATTAGAGAACAAAAAGAAATTGAAGGAATTAGAATAGGCAAGGAAGAAACTAAGTTATCACCATTTACAGATGATATGATGATATACTTAGAGAATCCCAGAGAATCAAGTAAAAAACTACTTGAAGTAATAAAAAAAACCACCACCAACAAAAAAAACAAACAAACAAACAAACAAACAAACTTTGGCAAAGTTGCATGCTACAAAATAAACCCACACAAATCTTCTACATTTCTGTACACTAACAAAGCCCCACAGCAAGGTATAGAAATAGAAACCCCACTTAAAGCTTCGGTAGGCACTGTAAAATATTTGGGAGTCTATCTGCCAAAACAAACCCAGGGACTATATAAATAAAATTGTGAAATACTTTTCTCGCAAATAAAATCAGCTCTAAGCAAATGGAAAAGCATCAAGTCCTTGTGGGTGAACAAAGCCAATATAATAAAAATAACAAGTTACCAAAATTAATTTACTTATTCAGTGCTGTACCAATCAAACTATCAGATAATTATTTTGTAGAGCTTGTAAAATAATATCAAAATTCATCTGGAAGAAAAAAAGGTCCAGAATATCAAAGGGAGTAATGAAAAGAAATGCTTGGGAAGGTGACCTAGCCATATCACATCTCAAATTGTATTATAACCAGCAATTATCAAAACCATTTGGTATTGGCTAGAAGTAGAAGACTAGACCAGTGGAATAGTTTAAGTACCTAAGACACAGTACTCAATGAATATAGCAAGCTACTGCTTGATAAATCCGTGGATCACAGTTTCTGGGATAAAAGCTCACTGTTCAATAAAAATTACTGGGGTACAATGTGGCAGAAATACTGGATAACAATGTGGCAGAAACTGGACATAGATCAGTGCTTGACACCGTACACAACCATAAAGTCCAAATGGGTACAAATGAATGGGTCTGCTTTAGTAGGAATAACTAACAAACTTGATGGGAAAGGGGGCAGAGCCAAAGTGTTTGCTATTCTAAACGATGTCTTCTTTAGATTTCATGGCTAATGAATGAAGGTGTAACAGAACTTCTACAAGCATTTATCTTGTGATGTTGTAAAATCAAAGTGCTACTTTACTAAATGAGTTATTTTACACAATATGAACATCAACATAATTGCACTTGTAAAAAAAAAAAAACACACAACATTTATAACAAGGATGGACTGATTTTCAGGATTTCCAAATCAGGGACCAACTGTACATTTACATAGAATTTTCTTTGCCTGAAGCCCAAAAGTGAACAGCGTAAAAATGAGTGTTTCTATAGCCCTTTTATTTTTGCTGATCAACAGTTTGTTAGAAAAGCAGTGCAGGTCTGTTACCTAAGGTCCGAGGTAGTAGAAGAGTCAACAGATGCCATAAATTCACCTGTAAACAACTTTATGCGTGAATATGACCCAATTCTGGAAGAAGTGGAGTCTTAGGATGTTTACTCTCAAAGTGCTGTTGAAGGTCTTGGGGCCCAGCATTTGTGTCCTACAGACAGTGCTGGTATATATTAAGGCAGCCTTAGCAGCAGCCTTCTGATCATGTCCTTGTTCCTTTTTCTGTCCAGATTGTTTTTTGGCATTTTTCTGCTGAGATTGAGTCTTCTTTTGTCCACAAGCCGTATAGGGGCTGGACAGTCCAGCCTCCCTGCCCGACTAGGGGTGGGGGGGGCGGAAGTGGGAGGGAGTGAGGGAGAGGGAAGGAGGAGGGACTGAGTGAGAGAGAGAGCGCTTCCCCCACGGCCTCCTCCTCCTCCGCAGCCGCCACCTGCCTGCCAGGAGAGAGGAGAGAGGGAGCGCACAACCATGAGGTTTTTTTTTTCTGGTAGACTTAGAACTTCATTGAAATGCACAGATTTAAAAAATTCTCAATGGTCTCTTAAAGCAAATGCCTTCTACATCCAGAGAAAAATTATGGAATTCGATGGAAGAACGTAGAAGATGATTTTCTTTTATATTACATTTTGGTTATTTTATGATTTCTCCCATTCATTTTAATTCTTTTATGCGACATGACTAAGGTGAAAATGTATTTCCTCCTATTTGGAGGAAAATTCCTCCAAAAAAGGAATTTATTGTAGAGCCTGTATAAATTTCATGCTCTCTCAGGAAGGGAGGGAGAATGGATAAGGGAAGGAGGGGGAAGAAAGGGAAAAAAATCTAAGTGATTGCAGAACACTGAAAGCAAATACAATTAAAAATAGAAAGTAACCTTCTGTTGTCTTATTCTTTTTCCATTTTTTGGGCATTTTCCCATCGAGTTACTTGACTTCTGAGTTCTTTGTCAAGGGGAGTACATATTCTGGGGACCTGTAAGTTCTCAGTTCTTCCAAGATTGCACAATCAAGGGACAGGAATTTATACCTCTCCTGGCCGGTGCTCTGGTCTGTGAGCAAGATTCCCTCTCCAGAACCTCCACCAGCTCTGCCATATCAGCCAGCACTCCTTCTCACTCCAGGTCCCCCACTCAAGGCTGATACTCAGATCAGCTGCTCAATTCCCTTAGGGGCTTTAGGCCAAGGCTCTGACAATGGTATCTTAAGAATTTTAGGAATAAATAAGTGTTTTTTTTTTTTTTTAAAGAAAAATAGAAAGAACTCTCTCTAGCAAGGTATGTTAGCACTTCTTCTGTAAATCATAGTCTTAATTATTCATAACATTAAGAGATGTATTTACTTGACCTAGAATATATGGTCATTACAAAAAGAGACAGAAATTAGCTCTTCCTAACTCTGAGGCCAACTGCTTCTATTATGTTATAATGCTTTTCATAGAACTGGTGATTGTCGAAGCTGTGACAAATACATTTACTTTACTCTAAGACAAGTGCTCTTTATACTCCAAACTTCTGATCCTCATTTCCTAGTCGATGCCATTTGAGAACACCTTTGAATACAATGAAATTTCAATAAACTCATTTAGGAATGAAGGTTAATTTGACTGATACAGAATTATGAACTAGAGAATTTGTTCAAGTAGGAATTTCCAATCTTTTTGAGTATTATAACAATTTTAAAGGCAAAAAATCATGGTTCCCTACGTTATAATATTTATTAATTCAGGAAATATACATTCAAAAATAATACCTATAAGTTAACACCTTTAAATTTGCAAGTTTTTATTAATTACAACAGTATATATTTGCATTTTAAATGATTTTATATATATATATATATGCACACACACAGAAAAAATTATAATGTGTGTATATGTATATGTATGTTTCTGAAAATATCAATTTCATTTCCTCCACAGTACCCAGGGTTTGGTAACAGGAAGACCTGGTGATGATTCTCCTCTTTTCTTGATGAAATCCTAAGTATTTTAGCATCACTTCCCATTTTCTGCAAGGAAATGTGGACATGGGAGGTTATTGAGTATCTCTGCTTGACTAAATTCTGGGATCCAATATAGGATGGTGATGTGAGTGAGGAATGCCTTGCCATCTCCAGTCATCCTAATGAGTATCTTGTCACTGGTCCCAGATGGCTCCAGGGGGAGAGTGAGGCTTTTGACCTTGCACAGCAGTCTCTCAAAGTAAAGTCAAGTGCAAGCCATGTTATCATTTCTCTAATGACATGGTCTTCTTTGGCAATGAACAATGACCACAACAATCTGAGTAGATGCAGTTGCCTGAATGGGGACCCAGCTAGCTTCATAACTCAGCTCCTCCTCTCCTGTCTGTCTCCCATTGCCCTTCCTTCTCCTACTCAAAGGAATATAAATTTGGATGACCAGAGGATGCCCAGTTAACTTGGTGTTTATTGGATAGATCATTTTCTTCCCTTCCCTTCCCTTTCCTTTGCTTTCCTTTTTCCCTTTCCTTTCCCCAAACCTTAAATCTACTGTCCTCTGAAGCCCATATTTTGTACCACATAGACCCCTGCCCAAGCTCCACTTAAAGGCTGTTTTCTGGACTCTACTGGCTTAAGAGTGATTATCAATAATAACTGTTGCTGTTTCCCTCCCAGCCTGATTTACTTATTTTTCTTTGCCTCACTAAAGGAGTCATCCCCTGACTACCTCCTAAACAGGCCTATTCATGGAATGAGTGTTAACTCACCCTAAAAGATTACGTGAACTGGCCTTGGCCTAAAGGGGCCAAGGTCTCCCTTTGCAACCTGGGCCATCTTCAGGCATCCTGATGAATATCTGGTCACTGCCTCCAGATGACTCTGGAGGTGAAGTGAGACTGGTAAGCTTGCACAGCCCTCTCTCACTCAAAACAAGGTGAAGGACAAGTGATGTCCTCATTTCTCTGAAGGAATGGTCTTCAGCAATGAAGGATGAACACAACAACAAAATGGTGTTTACTGATAAAGCAAGTCTGTATTTCAATAAAGAATATTCCTCCTCAACTCTTCACTTCTGTCATTCCTATATCTAATCGAGTGTCAAGGCTGTCCATTTTCTCTTCATTATATCTCTCACATATGTTCTTTTCAATCCTCTGATACTGCCGCTACATTGGTACAACTTACACTGGAAGTACTGTAATAGCCTGATGGTGGCTCTACCTGCCACGAGTCTCTCTTATTTCAGGCTCTCTTCTATATCGCTGCCAAACTGATCTCCCCAAAACACAGGTCTATGTCTGCCATCCTGTTACTCAGTAAGCTCCAGTGACTACCTATAATTTCTGGATCAAATATAAAATCTTCTGGCATTCAAAGACACTCACAACTTGCCCTCATCTACCTTTCTGTCTCCTTCACTTTTTACCTCTTACATCATCTATATTCGAATTCAGTGATCCTGGTCTCTTTACATCTCTTTCATCTTCTTGTTTGGGGAATTTTCCCTGCCTAAACCCCAAGACTGAAAAGATCTCCTTCTTCCTTTCTGCCTCCTGATTTCCTTCCTTTGCTCCAAGTCTCAGCTAATATTCCACCTTCTATAAAGAAGGTGGAATTCTTTATTAATCTCTTTAATTCTACTACCTTGTTTCAGATATGTCTTGTATACAATTCCTTTGTACACAGTTGTTTGGACAGTGCCTCCCCAACAGACTGTGATCACCTTGAAAGCAGAGATTGCATTTTATTCTTTTATCTGCATTGCTTCACACAGTGTCTGGCCCTCTATAGACACTTAAATGTTTATTGACTGAATGTTTATTACAATAGTACAGGAGTGAAATGATGAGTACCTACACCAGAGTGGTGACAGGATCAGAGAAGGGGTATATAAAACCAATGTTGTAAAGACAATACTGACAGGATTTAACAATAGATTGGATACAGAGAGTAAGACAGAATAAAGATTCAAGAATGGCACCTAGATTACAAGCCTGGGTGATGGGAAGAATAGTTTTCCACTTAACAGTATAGAAATTTCAATATGACTTCCCATGAAAAGGTTTATCTCAGAATTCCACTTTGCATTCCCATGCTGACTTCTTACTTTCCTCAGAGCAACCTTCATCTCTTTGTTTCTCAAGGTATGTAAGGCAGGGTTCAACAGAGGTATGGAGGCTGTGTAAAACACTGCAAGAAACTTGTGCACTGAGATGATGTTGAGTGGCCACAGATAGATCAAGTTGCATGGTCCAAAGAATATCACTACAAACATAATGTGGGCAGTACGGGTGGATAATGCCTTACCTGTCACATCCATAGAGTGATGACAGGCAGTGACTAGAATAGGTGTAAGACATCAACAAGAGAAAGAAGTAAATCAAGGCAAGGATTCCACTGTTAGCATTTACCATTACTCCTAGGATATGAGTATTCATGCATGCAAACTTAACCACCAGTAGAAGTTCACAAAACAGCTGTCCATCTCTTTAGGGCCACAGAAGGGCAAATCCATGACCACAGCCAGTTGACACATTGAAGACACAAACTCACAGTCCATGAGATCAACTACAAACCAAATGAATCTTGCTGGTTTGTGATGGTTGTGTAGTAAAATGGTTTTCAAATGGCTCCATCGTGGGCATAGGCCTTGACCACAAGCAGCACCTTATAACATCCTACAAAAAAAAAAATACCCAAAGAAGATCTGGCACAAACAGCCCCCAAAGGATAAGGTCTTCCATTCTCTGAGAAAATTCATGTTAATTTTTGGTGTTGTGAATGAGGAAAGTCACAAATCAATGAAGGAGAGATAGGCCAACAAGAATTGCATGGAAGAGTGCATATTAGGATCACGGATGACAGAGAGAATGATCAGGATGTTGCTGAAAATGATAATCAAGTAAAGTGTAGAAAACAATCAAAACAAGAAGTTCTGTAGCTCCTCAGACTCACAAAGCCCTGATAGCACAAATTCCAACAGAATTTTTTGCTTATCCATTCAGTCCAATATTTACTAGAAAACTTCCTGGGAAGAATAAGAAAAAAGACAGGTTCACTGAAATGGAAAAAAAGTACAATTTTTAATTTTTGCCCTCATATAAGTGTCTCCCCCATAAATGTATTGATGCCTGTGTAACTTGTTCAAGATATTCCTCCATCTCAAAGCTATTTGTCACTCATATGGACACAACCATAGGAGAAAGAAGAGTATGAAGGATAGAGAAAGGGAGATTGGAGAAGGAGATGAAGAGATGAAGAGTAATAGGTAGGAGAGGTAATGAAAGACAAAAAAAGAAAAGAGAGGAGGAAAAGGAAAAGACAAAGAGACAGTGGGAGAGAGATATTACTTCATTTTGACATGTAAATACTTATCTGTACTATATGAGGGGTTTCCAAAGTAGGAAGCCACAATATCATAGAAGTATAGCATTGAAAGAGTCCTTAGAGATAACTTACTTCTTCATTTTAAAGAAATGACAACTAAGGGCCTTTCACTTATTCAACATCTCCACGTTCGTAAACAATGGAGCCTGGATATTGTGATACCAAGTTCAATGCTCTTTCCATGCAGCTACACTGCCTTACGAATTCTGATCGTCGTCATTTCCAGTTTTCAATGAATATTATTCAAGAATGGGGCTTAATTGAATTACTACTCATTGGTATAAAAAATAATTTGTTTGTGAATTATAAAAATGAAATAGGGAAAGACCCTTTAACTTATTTGTGAAAATACATCGTTTTTAATCCCTTCCTAAGTTCTAACCATGCATATACCATCAATGCACTAACCTTTCCTATTCATTCTTTAAAATGATTGTTCAGAATACCTCATTGCTATACCCTTTGATATTTTATTGGTTTATTTTCCATGATTTTTAGTACTAGAAAATATGTTTTCTTTCTTTAAAAAACAAACAAACAAACATGGTTCCCCCCTTTCCCACACTGATTTTGTCCCATTAGTCTCATTGATTGAATTGTTGTGGTATGTATGGAGACTTGTTCCCAGATGAAGCGTGTATAGAAAACAGAATACATGTTGGGTGTGTCTAGATTAGATGCATATTTGCGTTTCTTTTTTGAGATTAAATTGTTTTATTTGTTTTCAGTGTTCTTCAATCCCCCCCCGTCCCTCCTTCCTCCCCACACCCTCCGTAAGACATGATAAAATTTTATCCGTTCTACACATACATTCTATATATGTATACATATGTATATATGTATATATATACATATATACATATGTATACTTATCTACATCTATAAGTTCTACACATACATTCCTATTAAATACATTTTTACCTTAGTCATGTTGCATAGAAGAACTAAAATGAATGGGAGAAGTCATACAACAAAACAAAACATAATACAAAAGAAAATGGTCTGCTTCATTCTGTGATTGAATTCCATATTTCTTTCTTTGAACATGGAAGGCATGTTGCCTCAAGAGTACAATGGGAATTTTTTAAGTTCTTGCATTGTAATGAAGTACTAAGTTTACCAGAAAAATTGCTCACACACTGTGGTTGTTATTGTGTATAAAATTCTCCTGGTTCTGCTCCCTTCGCTCACCATCAGTTCATATAAGTTTTTTTTTTTTTTTCAGGCCTCTCTTAAGTCTTCCTGTTCACCATTTCTTACAACAAAATAGTACTCTATTATATTCAAATACCACAATTTATTCAGTCATTCCCCAATTGATGGGCAATCCCTTGATTTCCAATATTTGACAACCAGAAAGAGAGTTGCTATATTTTTTTTTTTTTACATGTGGGCCCTTTTCCATTTTTATGATCTCTTGAAGATACAGTCTTACAAGTGGTATTCCTGGAGCAAAGGGTATACACATTTTTGTAGCCCTTTGAGTACAAATAATTCCAACTTACTCTCCAGAATGATTGGATCAACACAGAGCTCCATCAACAATTAATTAGTGTTCCAACTCTCCCACATCTTCTCCAACATTTGTCATCTTCTTGTTTTGTCACGTTAGCCAATCTGATACGTGTGATGTGGTATCTCAGAGTTGTTTTGATTTGAATTTCCCTAATCAATAGTGATTTAGAGAATTTTTTCATATAAATGTAGATATCTTTAATTTTTTCCTCTGAAAACTGCCTGCTCATATCCTTTGACCATTTATCGATTGGGGAATGACTTCTATTTTTGTACATTTGACTTAGTACTCTGTATATTTTAGAAAAGAGGCCTTTATCATAGATATTAGTTTCAAAAATGATTTGCCAATTTTCTGCTTCCCTCCTAATCTTTTGCATTGGGTTTGTTTGTGCAGAAACTTTTCTATTTAATGTAATCAAAATTATCCGTTCTCCACTTCCTAATGTTTTCTGTCTCTTGCTTAGTCAAAAATGTCTCCATTCTCCCAAAATCTGATAAAACCACTATTCCTTGCTCCACCTATTTATTTAGAGTATCAATCTTTATACCTAGATCATGAACCCACTTGGACTTTATTTTTCTGCACAGTGTTAAGCATTGATCTATTCTCAGTTTTTGCCACAGAGTTATCCAGTTTCCTCAGGAAGTTCTGTTGAACAGTGAGTTCTTATCCCAGAAGATGGGATCCTTGGGTTTACTAAACAGTAGATAATAATCTATATATAGAATATATAGTCTACATTCATAAACTACTCTGTCTTAAGTAACTAACAAATTCCACTAGTCTAGCCCTCTGTTTCTTAGCCAGTACCAAGTGATTTTTGATAATGGCTGCATTATAATACAACTTGAGATGTGGTTTGGCAAGGCCACCTTCCCTAACATTGCTTTTCCTTAGTGCCCTTGATATTCTGGACATTTTGGTCTTTCATACTAATTTCAATATTATTTATTCTAGTTCTATAAAATAATTACTTGATAGTTTAATTGGTTTGGCACTCAATTAGCAGATCAATTTACGTAGAATTGTCATTTTTATGATATTGGCTGAGCTACCCAGGAGTAGCTAATATTTTTCCACTTACTTAGATCTGACTTTATTTGTGCAAAAAGTATTTTGTAATGGTGTTCATATAGTCTCTGGGTGTGCTTTGACAGGTAGGCTCTTAAATATTTTATAGTGTCCACCTTAGTTTTAAATGGGATTTCTCCTTTTATCTCTTGCTGCTGGGCTTTCTTAGTAATATATAGAAATGCAAAAGATTTGTGTGGACCTATTTTGTAACCTGCAATTTGCCAAAGGTTTTTATTACTTCAAGTATGTTTTTACTTGATTCTCTGGGATTCTCTAAGTATATCATCATATCATCTGCAAAGAGTGATAATTCAGTTTCTTCTATGCCCATTCTAATTCCTTCAATTTCTTTTTCTTCTTTTATTGTTACAGTGAACATTTCTACTACCATATTGAATAATAGTGGTGATAATAGACATATGTATTTCACCCCTGATTTTATTGAAATTGCATCTGTGTTATCCCCATTGCACATAGTGCTTGCTGAAGGTTTTAGATAGATACTGCTTATGATTTTACAGAAAGGTCCATTCATTCCTATGCTCTCCAGTGTTTTCAGTAGGAATGGATGTTTTATTTTGTCAAAAACTTTTTCTGCATCTATTCAGATAATCATGTGGTTTTTGTTAGGTTTGTTGTTGATATGATCAATAATGTTAACAGTTTTCCTAAAATTGATCCAGCTCTAATCTATTATTCTCGTGATAAGTTGCTGGATTTTGTTTTTGCTAGAATCTTATTTAAAATTTTGCTTTTATAGTCATTAGACAAATTAGTCTACAATTTTCTTTTTCTGTTTTGATTCTTCCTAGTTTAGGTATCAGAACCATATTTGTACCATAAAAATAATTTGGGAGGATTCCTTCTTCCCCAATTTTTCCAAATAGTCTATATACAATTAGAATTAACTGTTCTTTAGATGTTTGATAGAAGTCACTTGCAAATCCATCGGACCCTGGAGATTTTTCCCTAGGGAGTTCAATGATGGCTTGTTCAATTTCTTTTTCTGAGATGGGGTTATTGAAATATTTAACTTCTTCTTCTATTAATCTGGGCAACTTACAGTTTTTTAAAAATAATCTTCCATCTCATTTAGATTGTGGAATTTGTGGGCATAGTGTTGGATAAATAATTTCTAAATATTGTTTTAATTTCCTCCTCATTGGAGTTAAGTTCACCCTTTTCATTTTTGATGCTGGTAATTTGGTTGTCTTCTTTCTTTTTTTTAAATCAAATTGACCAAAGGTTTATCATTTTTATTAGGCTTTTCATAAAACCAATTTTTGGTTTTATTTATTAGTTTAATAGTTTTCATAATTTCAATTTTATTAATCTCTCCTTTGGTTTTCAGTATTTCTAACCTGGTATTTACTTGGGGATTTTCAATTTGTTCTTTTTGTAGCTTTTTCAGCTGCATGCCCAAGTCATTGATCTCCTCTTTCTCTATTTTATTTATGTAGTCATTCAAAGATATAAAACTTCCCTTAAGAACTGCTTTTGCAGTATCCCATAAGATTTGGTAGACTGTCTCATTATTGTCATTCTCTTGAATGACATTGTTGATTGTTTCTATGATTAGTTGTTTAACCTACTCATTCTTTTGGATTAGATCATTTACTTTCCAGTTAATGTTTGGTCTATCTTTCCATGACCTTTTATTACATATAATTTTTGTTGTATTATGATCTGAGAAGGATGCATTCACAACATCTGCCTTTCTGCACTGGATTGTGGGGCTTTTATGACCTGGGACATGGTCAAATTTTTTATATGTGCCATGTACCACTGAGCAAGTGGTATATTCCTTCTCGATCCCCATTCAATTTTCTCCAGAGTTCTATCATATCTACCTTATCCAGAGTTGTATGCACCTCCTTAACTTCTTTCTTGTTTGTTTTATAGCTAGACTTATGAAGTTCAGAGAGGGGTAGGTTGAGGTCCCCGAATAGTGTAATTTTGCTCTCTATTTCTTCCTGTAACTCCCTTAACTTCTCCTCTAAAAATTTGGATGTGATACCACTTGGTGCATAAATGTTTAGTAATGATATTTCTTTGTGGCCTATGGTGCCTTTTAGCAGGATGTAGTTTACTTTATTATCTCTTTTGATTAGGTCTATTTCTGCTTTTGCTTTGTCTGAGGTTAGGATTGCTACCCCTGCTTTTTTTTTTTTTTACATCAGATGAAGGACAATATATTCTGATCCAAGCTTTTCTCTTTATCCTGTGTGTATCCCATCGTTTCAAATGTGTTTCTTTTAAAGAATATATTTTTGGATTATAGTTTTTATTCAGTTCTTCTGTCTCCATTTTATGAGAGTTCGTCCCATTTGCATTCACAGTTATGATTGCTATCTTTGTCTTTCCCTCCATCCTCTTTCCCCCTGTTTGTGCTTTTATTTCTCCCTTCCCCTTTCCCCTCCACAACACAGTTTTAATTTTTGACCACCATGTGCCTCAGTCTTCCCTTCTTTCTTTCAGCCGCCTTCCCTTTTAATCCTTTACCCTTACTACTTCTTGCCTCCCTTTTGCCCTCACCTCCCTTTTCTTTCCCCCTTACCCTCCTCTTACCTATAGAGCTAGTTATATTTCTATAATTAACTAAGTTTGCTCTTCCCTCCTTCAACCAAATCAGATAAGAGTAAATATCAGACAATTGTCATCTCCCTCACCTCTTTCCCTCTACTGTAATATAATTTTATTTTTCTTCCTATGATATAATTTATCATTTTCTCTCTCTGTGTTTTCACATCTCCTGTTACAATCCCTTTGCATTCTTAAATCATATTTTTATCATCACATAATTTAGTTTGTATATACTCCCTCTATCTATGCATATCCCTTTTGTACATCTTGATAAATATATTTCTCAAGATTAACAGGTAATATCTTCACTTATGGGAATGTCAAGTGCATGTTCATTTTTAATAACAAGTTATTTTTCCCTGTTGACGTTTTTATGCCTCTCTTGTGACTTGTGTTCGAAAACAGATTTTTTTTTGATTGTGCTCTGACCTTTTCATCAGGAAGGTCTGGAAATCCCCTATTTTATTGGCTAGCCATCTCTTTGCCTGAAATGTTATGCTCAACTTTGCTGGGTAATTGATCCTTGGTTGTCCCAGCTCCTTTGCCTTATGTAATATATTCTAATTCCTTCAATCTTTTCATGTGGAAGTTACAAGGTACTATGTGATCCTGACTGTAATTCCTCGATATCAGAAATTTTTTCTGGCTGGTATCCGAAATTTTTCTGGCTGATATCTGAATTTTTTTGGGGCTGCCTACAGTATTTTCTCCTTCACTTGATAGCTCTGGAATCTGGCAAGAATATTCCTTGGTGTTTTTGGTTTGGCATCCCTTTCAGGAAGGGAATGGTTAATTCATTTGATGACTATTGCAGTTTTCCTTGATGATTTCTTGGAAGATTTTGTCCAAGCTCTTTTTTTCATCATGGCTTTCTGGTAGGCCAATACTTCTTAAATCCTCTCTCCTGGATCTATTTTCTAGGTCAGTTGTTCTTCCAATTAGATATTTTACATTTTCTTCTCTCTTTTCATTCTTTTGATTCAGTTTCACTGATTCTTGATGTCTCATAGAGTCATTAGATTCTATTTGCCCAATTCTAATTTGTAATAGATTCTTTCCCTTAGCTAATTTTTTCATTCTCTTTTCCGTTTGCCCAATTGTTCCTTTTAATGTGTTATTTTCTTCAGTTAGTTTTAGTCCTTACTTTTCCATTTGTCTAATTTTCCTTTTTAAGGAGCTGTTCTCTTCAATGATTTTTTTTTTCATATTTTTAAAATCATTAGTTGGTCAGTTTTCTTCTAGGTCTCTAATTTGGCTTTTAAAATCCTTCTTCAGCTTTTCCAAGAGTGCTCTTTGTGCTTACAACCAGATCTCATTCCCTTCTGAAATTTCAGATGGGAGTACAGTCTCAAAACTGACCTGTTAAATGTTCATGTTTTATTCCTTGTCCCCATTGAAAGGTTGCATGGTCTTTTCTTTTCTGCTTTGCTTCTTACTCATGATGTTGATAATCACCCTTTTCCTGGCCTTTAGAGTAGATCTCTGGTTCTAGGGCACAAGGAGTTCTGTCCCACAGTTCTTATGCCTTAAATTTGAGGCTGCATGTGTTGTGACCTCTGGTACTTTCAGCTAGAAGCTAAAATGCTGCAGCTTGCCTGGTGTTAAGTTGGGCAGTGTGAGAAAGCAGAGGCCAGATAGTCTTTCTAGTTTTCCCTGGAGTTTCCCTGGAGCTAACTGTAATAAGTGTGGGGAGGGGTGGTCTGACTACAGCAGGTATCCTCTGCTGAGCTAGGGCATAGGCAAGCTCAGTGGTTGTGGTCCTATCAGTGTCTTTCCAATTCCCCTGGAGTGCTAAGGCAAGCCTGGGGTCCTGGTGTTGGCAGTTGTAGGTCCCATCCCCCCGGGGCTCAGGATCTCCTCCTGGTTTACTGAAGTAATGTTATCTAGGACAGCTCTGGTCCTGCACTTGTCCCTTTTAACCTCTGCAAGAAACCCTCCTTACCAATTTTCCTAGCCTCACATGATGAGAGACTGGTTGCCCCTTGTGCTGATCTCACTGTTCCAAGATTTTTTCTGGGGAAATATTTTATGGGTCTTCCAAGGTCAATAAAGGGAAGAGGAGAACATTTACCGATCACTCCCCCATCTTGGCTCCTGGAAGTTCAAGTGCATTGCTTACAGACATTTAATCTGTAGACTGATAGACTCAGTGGCAACTGTTGCTGATAACTGGAGCTCTGTGACTCTCACTTTCTTGGTTCCATCGGGCTCTCATCCTGGGCTGATATGACATAGAGAGCAGTCGCTGCCTCAAACCACCTCCGGCTTCCTGCTCAGCCCTGCAGTCACAGGGATGCACTGATACAGTCTGTGTGCTGTGTGCTGTGTGCTCCTCCAGCCTCAAGGAACAGATTCTTCACATCTACCATCCAGTGTATCCTGGGCTGTGAGTCTGCCACAGTCTGTCTCCTATTGGTTTCTGTCACTCCCAAATCCAGTCAGATTCTCTTTTTAGAGGTATCTGAAAGAGTTTGTCTAAGAGCTTAAGTCATTAGTTGCTCTCACTCTGCCATCTCGGCTCCACCCCCATTTTTATATTTCAGTGAGGATAACTTACACTTATATAGCATGTAACAGTCACCCTATAAAGAAAGAATTTTATACACTGCTACATATGAGTAGTGTAATAATATGGAAAGAGCCTTGGATGGATATTTAGTCTGCCTTGTTTCTAGTACCAACTCTACCACTAACTAGCTATTAGACATAAGACTACTCCCTTGCCTCTTCTGGAACTCAGTTGCCTCATTTGTACTGAGGGGATGGAACACATGATTTATCCTTTGCCGTTAGTTTTCCATGTTCTGTGCACCTAGTCCAATACAAGATTTTATTGACCATAAATAAGCAGACTTCTCTCAAAGAGTTTAACAGCCCAATGCTCTTTGTTTCACTGTTTTCCTGTCATTAGATTTATTAAAAATCTAAGAAAGGAAACTAAATAGAAAACCTTTCCTTTTACTTTTGGAGACCCATTCAGGTTGTACCCAAAATAAATAGATCTCTCTGCTTACTAAAAGTGTTAATTATGTAATTCTGTGAATTCAAGCAAATTTCCCTACCTCACCTGCAATGCTCCAAAAAAAAAAAAAATAGAATAAAAACTATGAAAATAACAAAATAGTGAAATAGGAGAGTTGGAGAAATGAGGTCAAGACTACAGATATTTTCATTCATGTAGCTATATCAAGGACATTGAGGGGTGTCACTTTGTATAATATATAAAGCATGGGTTCAGAGTCAAACTCAGAACACTTAGGTTAAAATGATGCCTCTGCTGCTTAATATCAAGTTGACCTTGGGAAAGTCACATACCTTTCCCAAAACTCAATCTTCTAAAATCTAAAGTGAGGAGTTTGGAATAGATGATCTCTGAGGTTATATCTATATGTATTTTTTTCATATATTTGTTACTATGATTTATGTATGTATATACAAAATATGTGCATACATATGATTTTCAGAGTTCAGTGTTATAAAGCTTAATTTCCATAGCATAATAACCAAATAAAAATCTTTTTCAACTTCCCTTAATTTCCCTCCTTATTACATAGGCTTGTCTTCAGTTTGTGCTTTGCCATTACACCCAGCAACCAAGTGTCCTCTAATATGGAAAACACTTTGCTCATTTACCCCATTGTTTTGCCTATCATTTACACTTTAAGAGATATAGACTGCTGAAATAAAGTGAACTGAGAAAATAATCGCATACAAAACCAAAAACCTTCATGAAGACTCTGAAGAGTAAATAGTTTTAGACTTGATGTGGATTGAATATAGTTGTGACTACATGAAAGTCTAAATTCCTGGGCTAAATTAGGAGAAGAAACTCTGAATTTTTCTAGGAACAGCATGACTTGGGGTGAACTCTGAGCCCATTGTATTTGGAAGCAGTATCTAAAGGTGATACCCTTAAATTGCCTTAAAATAGAGGAGAGAGAGAAAGAGAGAGAGGGAGAGAGAGAGAGAGAGAGAGAGAGAGAGAGAGAGAGAGAGAGAGAGAGAGAGAGAGAGAGAGAGAGAGAGAGAGAAGAAGAAGAAGAAGAAGAGAAAGAATGAGAGAGAATTGCAGAAAAATCAGAGAAGACAGAAATAGGCTTACCATATTCAGTGATTCTCTCAATAAAACTTCTCATTTGTTGACACATTATATTCTCCCTCTTCTGGTTTGAATCTGTGAGCAATGAATGGAATATAGCCAGGCTGGTTGGGGACTATAATATAAGAAAGAGAATCTTCCCCAGTATGGTATACACATACATACATACATACATACATATAGATAGATAGATAGATAGATAGATAGATAGATAGATAGATAGATAGATAGACAGATACACTCTATTTAATTAGACAATCCCCAAATTAATAATATTTTAAAATCTATCTCCCTTCCAACTGTATGTATTGATAGAATGCCCCTTCTCTATTCCATGAATTGAATGTGGTCTTTGCACACATATATCTTTTAAAATTCTTCTTTTTCCTTCACCTAGCTCAAGTGCCAAATATTCCATAAAGTTTTCCAATCTAACTGCAAGTGGCTCCTCACCATTTCACCTTCTCACATGTTATGGCACTAGTTTAAATTTAGATAAGCAGAGATGGTGGAAAATGCCTGCCTCAAAGCATCAACTGTAAAATCTTACATTATTCACTTATTTATTCAGAGTAACCCCAGAGAATAAATCATTTTTGTCCCACAAAAGTAGTAAAAGCTAGTCAATAACTGTTTAACTCAGAACCCTTAGTAAACTAACATAGTAAGGTACAAGTCAGGACCCAGGTAAACCCTCTCAACATTCCCCCTCAAATAACTTTAAATAACTGCTCCTTGAATCAAATTTTCTGACAAGGGAGTCAACAAAAGGTGAGAGGGAGATATTTTTTCTGAACTAAGACAACTTCGGAGATCTACAGAGGAAGTCTGTAACACCAGGATGGGTGCAGCCCCACAGCAAGGCAGGAATACTAGCAATAAGTCTTGAAGGCAGGCACAACATTTATGTGATTGGACAACTGATCAGAAAAAAATAACAGGAGACCTTTGCTACCACAGGGTTCAGATGGCACTCATTGGTAACTCTATTTCCCATTAACACTTCTGGGTCACAGTTCTGGGGCACAGAGGAGTGCTTTTCCATTAGTCACAAGGGAGCAATTTCCAATTCCATGGTCAAGAGGAGTGGTAGTGCTTGTGTCTGCAGGAGAGCAGGAACTCTTCATGGGTAAAGACAAGAAAACAAACCAGAAGAGCAGTCACCACACCTCTTCAAGGAAAATTTCATCTCAGAAAGACCAAAAACATGCAGACCCACAGAACTAGGAATGAAAAAGAAGCATGAAAAAGCCTAAAGCTTAGGATGTCTCCACAGTCCCAGGTGAGCAGAGCCCAACTTTAACATAAAGTTCAAAATAAAGAAATAGACTGGGACAAGGAATAAAAAAAAGAATTAAAAGTTGATACAATGCCAAGGAAGATAAAAATATAAGCATAGAAAATAAAAATGTGAAAATAGTTGCAAATAAAGCCTCAAAGAAAGTGTAAAGTACATGCAAGGCCAACAAGAAAGCTTGGCAGATTTAATGAGAGATAAAAGTAGTGGAGGAAACTTGGGAAACAAAATGAATGAACAACAAAGTTATGAAAAGCAAATTAACTGCTAGATAAAAGGCACAAAAAATTCTGAATAACACTGAAAAACAGAATAAGCCTAATTATAAGAGGAGCAAAAATTCATTGAAGAAAGGAACTCTTGAAAAGGAGCCACAAAAATTGACTGAAGTAAAGAACTCCCTAAAAAGTAAAATTAAATGAAGAGATGGAAAAAAAGAACAAAATCTCAAGGAATGAAATAATTCCCTAAAAATTAAAACTGGGGAAGTGGAAGTTAATGACTTCAAGAGACATTAAAGAATAATGCAAAAAATCAAAAGCGTGAAAGATAGAGGAAATATGAAATATTTAATTGGTAAAAAAACTGATCAGGAAAATAGATGCACGAAATATAATTTAAGATCAATTATAATTCTTCAGCTGATGTGAAAAGAAAGCAGGGGTGGCCACAATGGTCTTAAAATTAAAGCTAAAATGATTTAATTAAAAAAGATCAACAGGTAACATGCATTGTGATAAAAAGCACTATAGATAATGATGTAATACCAATATTAAACCTATATACACCAAATACTACAGCATCAAAAGTTTTTAAATGGAATGTTAAATCTATTGTAGATGAGAATAGAGAATTAAATTGCAAAAGTAGGGAACATCAATCTTCCACTCTCAGAGCTAGATAAATTTGGCAGAGGGCAGAGCATTCAGGATGCAGCAACACAGACCAAGTTGTCACATAGAACTGGGATGGATTGAAACAGAAGGAGTAGTGCAAAATCTCCAACATATTAGCCCAGAATGAGAGTCCAGGGGAACTGAGTAAGAGAGAAGCCCAGGACCCTCATAATAACAGCAGCCACTCCTGAGATTACTGGCCCACATATTAATGTTTGAAAGTCACCTACTTAAACTCCAGGGATCCAAGATGGTGGAGTGACCTATAGCTTCTCTCACTCTCCCCTTGCTGACCTTGAAAAACCAAGAGAATATTTCCCTGCAAAATCATGGAATAGTGGGATCAGCTGAATGGATAAAGAGTCTCTTCTCTCCAGAGGCTAGGAAAATCGTTAAGGAAAGATCTTCTTTCTGAGGCTGATTAGTGGAAGAATGCAGCTGTCCCAGATAGCCCCATCTCTGTGAACCAAGAGGAGATCCTGGGTCCCAGGTGGGTGGAGCTCATAAGCACCAACACCAGAGCCCTAGGTATGCCCTATCCCATCCAGGGTAATCAGTAAGACACCAGCACAGTTGGGGGTTCCCCAACTGCTGAACTTACCTGTGCTCTAGGTCAGTAGAGGAGAACTCCTGCAGTCAAACCCCACCTCCCCCACACCCAACTCAGGTTAGCTTCAGCGTTACTCCAGGGAAATTCAGAAAGACTTCACCTGGCCTCTTCCTTGGCACACCAGCCAGCTCAACACCAGGTAAGATTCACCATTCCAGCTTCTAGCTGAAAGAACTAGAGGCCACAACAAATCATCAAGTGCTCAGCACAAGAACAGTGGGGCTGAGCTCCCTGTGTCCCGGAAGCAGAGATCCACTACAAAAGCCAGGAGAAAGGCAATCACCATGGGTAAAGAGCAGACTAGAAAAGAAAAAAAAAACACAGAATCTTACTTTGGGGATCAAGATCAAAACACGAGTACAGAAAAAGTCAGCACAGAGACTGTACTCCCATCTGAAACCTCAGAAGGGAATATGAAGAGATCTCAATCTCAAAGAGCATTTTTGGAAGACCTCAAGAAGGATTTTATTTTATTTTATTTTTTTCCCTGTATGTTTTATTTTCCATTTTCCTGTAAAAGAGTTTTTAACATTCATTTTTAAAACTTTGAGTTGTAACTACTCTCCCCTGTTCCCACCCCATACATCCCCACTGAGAAAGCCATCAATTGAATATAGGTTATACGTGTGTAGTCATTCAAAACACTTCCATAATAGTCATATTGTGAAAGACTAACTGTATTTCCCTCCATCCTATCCTACTACCCATTTATTATATTGTCTCATTTGACCCTATCCCTACTCAAGAGTGTTTACTTCAAATTACCCCCTCCTCCCATTTGCTCTCCCTTCTATCATCTCCCCACACCCCCTTATCCCCTTCCCCACTATTCTACTATAGTGTAAGATAGATTTTCAAGCCAAATTGTGTGTGTATCTAATTCCCTCCTGAAGCCAAATGTAATGAGAATAAGATTCACTCTTTCTCTCTAATTTCTCCCCTGTTCCCTTCCACTGAAAAAACTTTTTCCTTTCTCTTTTAGGTAAGATAGTTTACCTCATTCTCTTTCTCCCTTTCTCCTCCCCATATATTCTTCTCTCATCCCTTAATTTTATTTTTTAGATATCATCCCTACCTGTTCAACACATCCTGTACCCTCTGTCTATATGTATATAATCTCTCCAACTACATTAATACTGAGAAAATCTCAAGTTACCAATATGATTTTTCCATTGAGGAATGCAAACAATTCAACTTTAGTAAGTACCTTATGAGTTCTCTTTCCTGTTTACCATTTCATGCTTCCCTTGTGTATGGTGTTTGAAAGTCAAATTTTCTATTCAACTCTGGTCTTTTCAACAAGAATGCTTGAAAGTCCTCTATTTCATTGAATGACCATTTTTCCCCTGAAGTATTATAGTCAATGTTTTGGTTTTAATTTTAATTTTCTTGGTTTTAATCCTAGTTCATTTGACCTCTGGAATAATATATTCCAAACCCTGTGTTCCCTTAATGTGGAAGATTCTAGATCTTGTGTTTTTCTGACTGTACTTCCAAAATACTCAAATTATTTCTCTCTGACTGCTTGCAATATTATCTCCTTTTCCTAGGAGCTCTGGAATTTAGCTACAATATTCCTAGAACTTTTCTTTTGGGAATCTCTTTCAGTAGACTATCACTGGATTCTTTAAATATATGTTTTATCTGCTAGTTCAACAATATCAGGGCAGTTATTCTTGATTATTCCTTGAATTATGATGCCTAGGTTCTTTTTTTTTAACATGGCTTTCAAGTAGTCCAATAATTTTTAGATTGTCTTTCCTGGATCTATTTTCCAGGTCAGTTATTTTCCCAATGAGATATTTCACATTATATGCTATTTTCTTTCATTCCCTTGGCTTTGTTTCATAATTTCTTGATTTTTCATAAAGTAATTTTCATTCAGAAAGTCATTCATAAGGTTATAGCTTCCATCTGCTCCATTCTAATCTTTGAGGAATTATTTTCTGCAGGGAACTTTTGGATGTCTTTTTCTATCTGGCTAATTTTGCTTTTTAGGGCATTTTTCTAGAAGAACAAAAGGTCCAAAATATCAAGGGAATTAATTTAAAAAATTCTGAGGAAAGTGGACTAGCTTTACCAGATCTCAAATTGTACTATAAGTCAGCAATCATCAAAAACACTTGGTACTGGCTAAGAAACAGAGGGCTAGACCAGTGAAGTAACTTAGGTACTCAAGACATAGGAATCAGTGTAGTAATCTACTGTTTGACAAACAAAAGGAACACAGCTTCAGGGGTAAGAACTCACTGTTTAACAAAAACTGTTGGGAAAACTGGATAATATTTTGGCAGAAAGTAGGCATAGTACAATTCGTAACAGCATATACAAGAAAGTCCAAGTGGACACATGATCTTGGTATAAAAACTTATACTATAAACACATTAAGAGAGCAAGGAATAGTGTATTTGTCAGATTTTTAGAGAATGGAGAAATTTTTCACAAAACAATAGAAAGTGAAGATTATGAAGTGCAAATTAGATAATTTGGATTACATTAAATTGAAAAGTTTTGTGCAAAGAAACTCAATGTATCCAAGATTACGAGGGAAGGACAAAACTGGGAAAGAATTACTGCATCTAGTGCCTGTGATAATAGCCTCATTTCTAAAATATATATAGCACTGGGTCAAATGTACCAAAGTAAAAGTTATTCCCAATTGATAAATGGTCAAAGAATGTGAACAGGGAGTTTTCAGAGGGAGAAGTTAAATCTATTTATATCATATGAAAAATTGCTCTAAATCACTATTGATTAGAGAGATGCAAATCAAACCAACTCTAAGGTGCCACATCAGTTTGGCTAACTTGGCCAAACAGGAAGATGATAAATATTGGAGAAGATGTGAGAGAGCTGGAAAACTCATTGTTGGTGGAACTGTGAGCTAATCCAGCCATTCTGGAGAAAAATTTGGAACTATGCCCAAAAGTCTACAAAAATATGCATACCCTTTGACCAAGCAATTTTGTTTCTAGGACTGAATACCTAAGAAATTATAAAAATGGGAAAGGCTCCCATGTGTACAAAAATAATTATATCGGCTTTCTTTAGGGTGGCCAAGAACTGGAATTCAAAGGGATGCCCACTAATTGGGGAATGACTGAAGAAGTTGTTCTATGAATGTATTGGAATACTATTATACTATGAGAAATGATGTACAGGAAGACTTCACTGAGGACTGAAAGGACTTATGTGAAGTGATAATGAGTGAAAGGAGCAGGACCAGGACATCATTGTAGCCCATGACAACCAAAGTGTAGGAAGAATTTTTGTGATAGACTTAACTCTTCACAGCAATGCAAGGACCTAAAATATTCCCAAAGTACACTTCAGGCAAAATGCCACCCACATCCAGAGGAAAAAAAAATGGAATTGGAATGCATAATGAAGCAGAATATTTTCTGTTGCGATATGTTTTGGTTTGGTATGCTTTTTCTCATGGCTTCTCCCATTCGTTTCAATTATTCTACGCAAGATGTATAATGTGAAAATGTGATTAATAAAAATGTATTTGTAGAAGAGTCATAAGATTGCATGCTGTCTAAGGAAGGGCATGGGGAAGGAGTAGGAGAAAAGTCAAGACTTATGGAAGTGATTGTAGAAAACTTAAATAAATTAATAAAAATAATATTTTTAAAAGAATTCAATGCTACCTTGTATCTTTTTTATAGTTTTATTTATTTATTTTTAGATTTCAACATTAATTTCCACAAAATTTTGAGTTCCAATTTTTCTCCCCATCTTTCTCCTTCCCCCACACCATAGCAACTTGCATTCCAATTGTCCCTTCCCTCAATGTTCCCTCCCTTCTATCAGACCCCACCTTTCCCTTATCTCCATCTTCTCTCTTTTCTTGTAGGGCAAGATAGATTTCTATACCCCATTATCGGTATTTCTTCTTTCCCAGCTATATGCAATAACAAATCTCAACATTCTTTTCTATTGCTTTAAATTCTAACTTCTCTCCCTTTCACCCTCCCCACCTATCCCCGCTGAGAAGGCAAGAATTCAATACAGGCTATATGTGTAGAGTTTTTCAAAGACTTCCATAATAGTTATGTTGTGTAAGACTAATTATATTTCCCTTCATCCTGCCCTGTTCCCCATTGATTCTATTCTCCTGTTTGATATTGTCTCTTCCCAAAAGTATTTACTTTTAATTACTCCCTTCTCCCTTTTGCCCTCCCTTCTATCATCCTCTCACCCTACCTGTCCCTTTCTCCCTGTAGTACAAGCTAGATTTTCATACCAAATTCAGTAAACATATTATTCCTTCCTTAAGCCTTATGTGAAGAGTATAAGCTTCACTTTTCCCCTCTCACCTCCTTCCTTTTCTTCTCCATTGAAAAAGACTTTTCTTGTCTCTTTTATGAGTGATTATTTGCCTCATTCCATTTCTCCCTTTCTTGTCCCAATATATTCTTCTCTCACTTCGTAATTTTGTTTTTATAGATATCATCCCTTCTGATTCAACTCAACCTGTGCTCTCTGTCTATGTGTGTGTGTGTGTGTGTGTGTGTGTGTGTGTGTATGCACATAATCTCTCCACCTACCCAAATACTGAGAAAAATTCAAGAGCTACAAATATTATCTTTTTTATGTAGGGCTGTAAACAGTTTAGCTTCAGAAAGTTCTTTATGATTTCTCTTTTTGGTTTACCTTTTCAGGCTTCTTTTGATTCTTGTGTTTGAAAATGAAATTTTCTCTTCAGTTCTGATCTTTTCAACAAGAATACTGGAAAGTCCTCTATATCATTGGATGACCATTTTTCCCCTGAAGTATTACACTCAGTTTTGCTGGGTAGGTGATTCTTGGTTTCAATCCCAATTCCTTTGACTTCTGGAATATCCTATTCCAAGATTTTGATCCCTTAATGTAGAAGCTGCCAGATTTTGTGTTATCCTGATGGTATTTCCACAATACTCTAATTGTTTTTTTTCTGGATGCCTGGAATATTTTCTCCTTGACCTGGGAACTCTGAAATTTGACCACAATATTCCTAGGAGTTTCTCTTTTTAGACCTGTTTCATGAGGTGATCGGTGGATTCTTTCAGTACTTATTTTGCCCTCTGGTTCTAGAATATCAAGGCAGTTTTCCTTGATAATTTCATGAAAGATTATATCTAGCTCTTTTTTTGATCATGACTGTCAGGTAGTCCCATAATTTTTAACTTGTCTCTCCTGCATCTATTTTCCAGGTCAGTTGTTTTTCTTTTTCTTTTTTTTTTTATTTTTCTTTTTAAGGTTCTACAATCACTACCATAAAACTTACATTTCCCCCCCTATCTACCCCCACCACCACCCTCTCTCCCCATGATGGCATATAATTTTATATAGGATCTACACATACATTCCCATTGAACACATTTTCACTATAGTCATGCTATGTAGATGAACTAAAGCACACAGGAGAAATCATGTAACAAACCAAAACATAATACACACACACACACACACAAGAAAAAATGACCTTTTTGAACTATTTTCTTCAGTGAGCTTTTGAACCTCCTTTTCCATTAGGTTAATTCTGCTTTTATAGCTTTCTTCTCCTCACTGGCTTTTCCGACATATTTTTCCAATTGAGTTAGCCTATTTTTAAAGGTGTCATTTTTTTCAGCATTTTTTGAGTCTCCTTTGATAAGCTGTTGACTCGTTTTTCAAGCACTTCTATGACCTGAGCCCACTGCATATTCATTCTGGAGGTACTGGATGCAGAAGTCTTTTCTTCCTCTGACAGTATGGCATTGCTCTTCATCCAAAAGGATGGAAGGAAATACCTGTTCACCAATAAAGTAGCTTTCTATGGTCTTATTTTTTTTTCTGTTTTGGGGGCATTTTCTCAGCCAGGTACTTGACTTCTGAATCCTTTGTCAAGAGGAGGTTCCTAGTGTTCCTCCTCACTGCAGGACCGTGCTCAGGGCTGAGGTTCAACTCAGCTGCTCAATTAGCCCAGGGACTTTAATTCCAAGTACTTCATAAATGGAAGCCCATTGTTGCTGCCACCACTGCTGCAACCACAGCTACTGCTGTCAACTGCCCCCAGTGCTGGGGTGGGCCTGTTCCCCTCTTGCCCAATTGGGAAAGCCCTCTCACTGACCTTTGAAGCTTTCTTTGGCACTTGTGGGTTGAGGGATCTAAGATCCTCCCTGCTGTGGATTCTGACCCAGAGGCTTGTTCTGGTCCTGTTCCTCCCAGTGCTAGGAAGTCAGGGCTGAGCTCTGCTCCACTCAGTGTCCCATGGAATACACCTTTCTTATCGGCCTTCCAGTCCTGGAAATCTCTTTCACTCTGTCTTTCTGTGTGTTCTGCTGCTCTAGAATTTGTTGAGAGTCATTTTTCTCAGGTATTTTATGGATTGTGGGGGAAGAGGTAGAGTATGTGCATCTTTCTACTCCACCATATTGGCTCCACCCCCTGCTACCTTGTTTCTTCCATGTCCTTCCCAGTAGTCTAGTGTACAGTATTAAAAATTTACCCCAGGCCCGTAAGAGGCCTGAAATGAAACAATGTCCAATGCTTACCAATTAATAGCATTTATTGTCTGATAAAAAGGCTTGTAGGGGAGAGAATATATTACAAGGGATCAAGGAGGGTGAGGGAGATCTTCAGCTGCTCATAAGAAAATTGAGGATGAGTGAGATATTATAGTTTCTAGAGGCTTTCAGGTGGAGATTAGGGGTTAAGAGGGAGGACATCTTCGGACACAATAAGCTTGGAAGAAGGATATTTAAAAAGTCCCAAGCAAGATCTTGATTCTGCAGCTTCTACTCCAGGTTTCCCTTCAGCTGATCAACACTGGTTCAGTCGTTTGTTGCAGTTACAATAAACTCCAAACTGAGCTAGTGTTCACTTAAAAAGGATCCCTGGTGTGTCAAGTAGTTCTGAGCCTCAGAATTCCTTCTAATTACCTGGTTGTTGTGTAACTCCATTGTTCTTCTCTCCTGAGAAGAAGGGATGTTCTAAGTCACTGCAGTATGGTCATTTCAGGGCCAATGATAACAATGACATATTCCAAAAATTCCAATTGAAATTATGATCTTCTCCATCTTAAAAGGAAAGAGAGGAAGGGAATTAGTATTTATTAACTGCTTCTATGTGCCATGTGTGTGGTAAGAGCTCTACAAAAGAAAAGTATAAGTATTTATTAGTCACCTACTTTGTGCCAGGCATTATGCTAAGTTTTTTGTACAAATATTTCATTAACCCTCAAGACAATCCTGCAAGGTAGTTTCTTTTATTTCCATTTTAGAATTAAGGAAACTGAGGAAAATAGAAGTAACTAACTCAGGATCACATTTTTAAATTATGTGTGTGTGCATATAATACATATTATATAATCACATATAATGTATATATATATAAAGCATTCATAGTGTGTATAATATATGTAATATGTATGTATACACACATATACACACAAGTCTTTCTCTATCCTTTCACTGTTCCACTTCACCATTGAATTAAAAAAAAATAAATCCTTTTAAAACAGAAGGTATATCCCAGGCTGTTCCCTGGCTACAAAAGTTTACTATCATCTAAAGGCATGTAAGGGAGATTGCCACCTTTTGGTGCTATGTTTTAGAACATTGAACCTTACTTAAACTTCATTAAGTCATCTGCCCACTCATTTGATAGACAAAGACCTTCTATGACTTTAATAGATAATTTTATAAATTCTTTGGCACAAACAGTTAAAAAAAAAAAAGGAAAGAACTCTGGGAGAAATCTTGCATCTTTTTTATGTTTGATCATTGGAACTGCCTTGCATGCTTATCATGTTTGTACACTAAGAATGTCTTCTGTTATATGTATCAAAAACTTTTACATTTTTGCACTTTTCGCACCTGAAATTCCTCACTCCCCTTGTTTCCTGACGGTGTTGCTCCACTCATGCCTGAAGTTCTCCTCCCATTAAAGCCTTAACCGCTCTTCTGAACAACCTAATCCAATTCCCTGACTCCATTTTTCAGGAAAGTATGTACAGGTTGTTCAGCCTCTGGCCACCAGAGCTGTTCTGTCATTAAGCTGTCTGCTCCATATGATCATATTACTTAATAAAGGTCACTTTTGATTTCACAGTTTCCTTCTCCTGTGGGGAAAAGAGATATTTAGATTTTACTGGGCTGGCTTTTTGTGCCCCCTGACTATCTTCCTTCTGTGAAAAGACAGATCCAGATTTTTTGAGGCATGTGTCTCAGTTTAGAAAACTTACCTTGCCCAACTGTAAGTCACTCATTTCCTCAAGGATTTTTCAGTTTGGTAGGACCTATAGGAACTTTCTGTGTCCTGGTATGGCTTTTTAGAATCCATGAACAACAGTAGAACAAGAATTAATTTTATTTTTTTTTTCTTTTTTTTTTTTTATTTTATTTATTTATTTAGCTTTTTACATTCATTTTCACAAATTTTTGGGTTCCAAATTTTCTCCCTTTTTCTCCCCTCCCCCCCACCCCAATACCCCAAGCAATCTAATTTTCCCTATCTCCAATCTGTCCTCTCTTCTGTCATCCCTCCCTTCCCTTGTCTCTATTAATTTTAAACTGAAGTTCAGGATACTGAATTTACATAACAGAAATGTTCATCTCAGAAAACATAATTTTAAAGTCATTTTAAGAGTAAGGTGGAATTTTGTTGTTTTCTTTCTGGAATTCCATTTCCCAGGTTGAGGCTAAATTGTGAACATCTGAAGAACTGATCTTCTTTGGACCCTGATAATTCACAGCTGTACCTCCTAGTTCGAAGCCAATCAAGGGTCGAGTCTTTATTATATATTCTGGGAGGGTGGCATTTTTCTTTGGGGACTTGTTAACGAGAAGGACCTTTAGATTCCCTGGACAGGACTCTGAGTAGCCATTTGCTAACAGTCCAACCCCCCAAGTACTCAGATATTGGTAGTGTCCCAGTCTGGTGGGGTTTGTACCTCCTTGCATGACTTTGTTGAGATAGCTGGAGCCCTGTCTCTTGAATCTCTGTGTTAATTTTTCTTCTTGTATTTTTTATGCTCACTTATTTCAACTTATCTAAAATTAAAATAAAATTGTTGACCCCTTTAGAGTTGTATTTCCTTTGGAAAAACAGATCAAAGAACATATGCTAGCAGGTCTCCATGTGTGTGCTAGGGTGCTTACTACTACAGTCATTTTTAATGAACTCATTTACATCAGTATTCAGTGCTTCTGTCAAGTATTAAAAGGAAATTCAAATAGATAGGACACTTACCCTTTTGGAAAAATTCACCATTAACTTCAATGAATAGAAAATAATTCTTTAAGGAAGTTAAGTGGATAGAGTTGTGGCACAGTGAATAGATTCCTAAGCCTGATGTCAGGAAAACTCATCTTCCTGAATTGAAATCTGACCTCAGACTTATTAGCTGTGTGGTCCTGCACAAGTTGCTTAGCCTGGTTTACCTCAATTTCCTCACCTGTAAAATGAGAAGGAGAAGGAAATGGCAAACCACTCTAGAATCTTTCCCAAAAAACAATGGAATCTGGAAGGCATGACTGAAGTCAGAAAGAGTTGGCTATGATTGAAACAACTGAACAACAAGAACACATAATTCTTTGCTTTAAAGCCCAAGGGAAATTAATATGATTCTTTAATAAATTCCACTGGGATTGAATCTCTGCCAGTACTCATTTTTGTACAAAAATTTTTCCTTTATTTTTCTCTCCCTAAGAAAGAGTTCTTATATGTGTGAATTCCCAGGGCCACAGCTAAAGTCTACCAGTCTGTAAGGTGAAAATCTATATTTCCACTGAAGAGATTCATCCTTGAGTGTTTTTATTGGATGACCAACATTAATATGTTATATTTTATTATTATACTCTAATCATGGAAAAAAAATTTCCTTTCCATAAGATGTAATAACTAAATGGGAATGATTAAATCTTCCTTAAGGAAGTTAATGTGAAGACCCAGTCTTCAGTCAGCTAACACTTAGATAATTATTCTCAATCCTATGAGAATTTACAATTCCACTCTATCTTTAATAAACATTTTTGTTAATTGATATTGAGCAGTGCATGAAGTGTTTTCTTGTACTAAATGACTACACAAATCACTGCATATCAATATAATGAAATACTATTGTGCCATAAAAATGAAAAAAAAAAAACCCGATCAATTAAAAAAAAATACTTCAATGAAGTGGTACAGAATGAAGTGAAAAGACATGTAGAATGGTATACAATTACAACAGTATAAAGAAAAACAACTTTAAGTGACTTCAGAACTCTGAAGATTAAATGTTCTCAGACTTTGTAAAGTCTAAGTACATTGTGGGATGTGAGCTATGTGGAAATTAGTTTTTCAAAAATATTCCTATTTTTATAAGAATTTTCTTTTTTAAATATTTTTTTTAAATATTATATCTATATCTATCTATCTATCTATCTATCTAATGTGATATGGAGTAAGTCACTTGTCATTTATATTCCTCAATTTCCTCAACTGTAAAATGGAGATAATAGCACCTAACTCACAGAGTTGTCTCTAGGATCAAATGAGATGATATTTGTAAGAAAAAAAAAACCCAAAAACACTCAGTATAGTGCCTGGAATATAGTAGATGCTTACTAAATACTTATTATCTTCCTTTGTAAAGCCCTTAGCAAAGTACTTGGTACATGGAAGGCAGTTAATGTATGTTTACTTCCCTCCTTTCCTTCCTTTACATATGGAAGGGATCATAGTGTAACCTGGAAATTTTGGAGTATCCTATACTTTAGACTACTGGGCAGGACATGGAAGAAACAAGGTAGTTTGGATTTTTAAAAGAAAAGATTTCAAGGAGAAAAATGGAAGTCTAGAAAAAAACTAATAGTACATATTTATAAAATACTTTTATATTTACAAAATACTTTACAAACATTTCATTTTATCCTCACAAAACACTGGGATTGAGGTGCTCATATTATCCCATTCATTACAGATGAAAAAACTGAGGCTGATGAAGTGACTTGTCTCAAGTTACATGATGAGATGTCTGAGGCTGAATTTGAACTCAGGTCTTCCTGACTCAAGTCCAGATCTTTATCTGTGGGGTAGCCTAGGAGAACATAGGATAACCTTGCATTTATCAAGGAAAAGAGAAAATTGCATTTTTTTTGACTGGGTTTGATTTATATGACTACTTTTCTGGTAATTCTTGATTCACGTATTTCTGAAGTCAAACTTACAGGATCTCAAGCAGATACTTGCTGACATGGGAAATGAGTTCAGTAATTTGTACATTCTTTGGCATTGCCTTACTTTAGGACTAGGATTTAGAATGATGTTTTTTCCAATCTAGTGACTACTGCTGAGTTTTCTAAACTTGCTGACATATTGAGTGCAGCACTTTAACAACACCATTTTTTAAGACTTTCAGTACCTCAGACGGAATTCTGTCATTACTCCTAGCTTTATTGTTAGTAAAATTTCGTAAGGTACTAAACGTTATTTTACAGAATGTCTGTTGTAGATCAGGAACCACACCATTGTGATTATTGGCGATGTTAAGATCCTTCTTTTCAGAGTTTTCAGTGTAGTGTTCCCACTTCATTTTTAGGCTTGTTGCTTCTGTTAAGTCCCTAACATTTTTGTCTTCTATCATGCCCACTCTTACATGAAATATTCCTTTAGCATCTCAGACATTCTTGAAGAGATATGTCTTTCCCATTCTACTATTTTCATCCATTTCATTTCAATGTTCATTAAAAAATAACCCCAGCACTTCTTGCTGTTCTTTGGAATTCTGCATTCAGCTACATATGTCTTTCCTTTCTCCTTTACTTTTTGCTTTCCATCTTTCATCCACTATTTGTGAAGCCTAATCAGAAACTCATTTTCCTTTATCGATTTTCTTTTTCTATAGATGTTTTTTGCTGCTACTTCCTGTAAATGTGAACTATTGTACAGTTCTTCAGGCACTCTATCTACCAGATTCAATCCACTAAATCTATTTGTCATTTCCACTTCACTTTAATAAGGAATGTTATTTAGCTCACACCTATATTATCTGAAGGCTTTCTCTATTTTTTGAATTTTGCAATAAGAAAGTCATGATCTGAGGTACAGTGAACTCCAGGTTTTGTTTTAACAGTATAGAGCTTCACCTTCGGCTACAAAATATATAATCAATTGCTTTTACTATTGAGCATCTGATATTTTCTATTTATAGTCAGTCACCTTTAGGGCAGCTAGGTGGCAGAGTGGATAGAGTTCTGGGCCTGAAGTTAGAGAGACTCATTTTTAGAAGTTGAAATGTGACCTCAGAGACATACTAGCTGTGTAACCCTGAGCAAGTCACCTAACCCTGTTTACCTCAGTTTCCTCATCTGTAAAATGAGCTGGAAAAGGAGATGGTAAATCACTCCAGTATCTGTACCAAGAAAACTCCAAATGAGGTCAGTTGTAGGCAGACACGGTTGAAAAACAACTCAATTACAACAAAGAGTGGCTTTTTGGGTTGTTGAAAAAGTGTTTGCTTGTGAGTTATCATAAGAAAATTATATTAGTCACTACCCTGTTTCATTTTGTCCTACAAGGTCTAAATTGTCTTATTATAACTACATTTTGATTGCCTTCTTTAGCTCTAAATCCCCTATAATGAAATCAACATTTTTTCGCTATTAGTTCAAGAAGATATTGTAGGCCTTCATATAATTTATCAACTTTGGCCTAGACTTATATTACTATGAACTTGAATGGTTTCCTTTGAATTAAAACTGATATCATTCTGTTATTTTTGAAATTATATCGCAGTTCTGCTTTTCTCATCCTTTTATTGATTGTGAGGGCTAATCTCTTTCTTCTACTGTATTCCTCCCCACAATAATATAGGCAATGATAACCTGAATATAATTCATGTATTTATGTACATTTAAGTTCACTGACACCCAAGATGTTGATGTTTAACCATTCCATCTCCTGTTTGACCACATCCAGCTGACCTGGTTAATAAATCTTACATTCCAGATTCCTATGCAATAGGAATCTTTACATCATCAGACATTCATTTCAGCATCAGACACATCTGTAGCTGAGCTTACTTTAAGCTATGGTCAAAACAGTTCATGGTATGCATTGTTTTATAGCTCCTTGGACATAGTTCCAAATTGCTCTACAGAATGGATGAATCAGTATACAACTTCACCAACAGTACATTAAAACCTCAATTTTCTCACATCCCCTTCAACATTTGTCATTTTCCTTTTCCATAATTTGAGCCAATCTGATAGATGTAGAGTGGTAGCTCAGTGACACTTTAATTTGATTTTTTCCTAATCAATAGCAATGAGAAAAATTTTGTCATGTGACTACACATAGCTTTGATTGCTTCTTCTAGAAACTGCCTGTTCATATCTTTTGACTATTTATCAATGGATGAATGGCTCTTAATTCTATAAATTTGAGTCACTTCTCTATGTATGTGAGAAATTAGGCTTTTGTCAGAGAAATTACTTTGTGAAACTTTTTTCACAATTATGGCTACTATATATTTCCCTCCACATTATTTTCTCCCCATTTATCATTCTCTCTCTCTCTCTCTCTCTCTCTCTCTCTCTCTCTCTCTCTCTCTCTCTCTCTCTCTCTCTCTCTCTCTCTCTCTCTCTCTTTCACTTTTCAAGAGTTAATTTTTTCATTGAGGTTGTGTATATCCTTTTCCATTTGAGCATTTCTGCTTTTTAAGGAGTTGTTTTCATCAGTGAATTTTTGTGCCTCCCTTTTCATATGACCAATTTTGTTGCTTAAGATATTATTTTCTTCAGCATTTTTTGTCTGTCTTTTATCAGCCTGTTAATTGCCTTTTCATAGCTTTCTTCCTTTGCTCTCATTTTTCATGTAAATTTTCTTCCACCTATCCTATTTGATCTTAAAAATCGTTTTGGTGGGGCTTACTGATTTGAAGTGTGTTGTCTGACCAGATGAGATTCTGGGCAGTCACTAAGGAGCCCTAGACTTTGAAAACCCATATGTTGGTGTTCCTTTCTCTGGTAACTATGCATGTAATGGATAGGCAATTGTGCATTGCTTATGTCAGGCAGCTGGAAGTGCTGTCTGTTGCCTTTAATGTCTCTATATTTTCTCTGAAGTTCAAGGAGCTAACTTTTACCCCTTAACTATGTGAATTATACATACATACATACATATATATATATATATACATATGTGCATGTGTGTGTGTGTGTGTGTGTGTGTGTGTGTGTGTGTGTGTGCTGGATTAAAGTGCTTCTTGAGCCATCAAATTTCTCTTCCTTGTAGAAGTGAAGTTCTAAGAAACTATGATAGCTGGCCCTCCTGTTTGTGTCAGGGTGCTTACTTTTACATGATGTTGAGGTCAGTAGTATGATCTACAGATTAAAAGGAAGGAATGAGGTTTTCTCAGACTGGAATAATAGTCTGTTGTTTCCCATTTGTGGTGGAGATGGTTCTGTGGAGCCCCAGGAGGTGAGGATGGCTAGAGCCAGAGTTCAGCTGGATTAGCCTAGCTCCTGACATTGCCAGAGGGGTGAAGTCTCTGAAAGTGCATTGTATTCAGAATCCAGACAAGAACTACAAGAGTTTAGAATTGAGCCTTGGAGCAGGAATGGGAAAACTACCAGTGTGCCAACCTTTGAGAAGCAACTGATGGCAAAGGGGCAGAACTTGGAGTGGAGAGCTGCCTGCTTGCTGATTCAGGGGAGAGGTGGTTCCTGCTGGAGGGGGAGGAACCCAGGAGCTCTGAATTCATCCAGGAGGCAAGAAGAGGAATGCTTAGCAAGGCACTGAGTTTTTTTCTCCTGGGACAGTTTGGGACCCAGGGGGTGGAGTTGCCTATGGTGGGGGGGACAGTGCTCTGTACCCCAGGGACCTCACCCTGATGTATTTCTTTCCCGGTCACCCTTCAAGACTTGGAAGTGGGGCTGGAGCATTGGTAAGATTAGAACTTGACTCATTAGCACCTGTACCCGAGAGTGCATGCAAGGTCAGTGTTGGGAAAACACACCCCCAAGAGGATTTTGCTTGGACATTTTGGTTTGGGATTGAGGAAGGAGGAGCTGGTTACTCACTCTTCAAAGAATGATATTATGTTATGCATATACCTTGGGCTTAATTTCATACAATTCCTTGTGACTGGGTGAAAAACACTCTAAAATGACATCTGAAATCTGTACATTTCTTTCTGCCTTGTATACTGACTTCCTTTTTTCTCACCCTTAAAAAAAAATCTGTTTTCTTATGAGACAAGAAGGGAAGAGTTAGTGCTCCTGCTGCTTTTTTCCTCATTATTCAAAAGTCACTTAAATTTAACAAATTAAACATAATCACCAACAATTTTTAAGATCCCAATTGTGATAAAGGTAAAAAATGAGACCTCAATCAATCAATGAACAAGCACTCATTAACTGCCCATTGTGTATCAAGCAGTGGACTCAGTGCCAGGAACACAAAGACAAAAATGAACTAATCCTTGAAATTCACATTCTATGTTGAACTTCAGGAAGAATACAGTCACCAAACCAATTCCACTGGCACCACATGATGGATGAAGTCTACTCATCTACAGATCTATCAAGATAGATGGATTTTTCTGGAAACATGAAAAATAAGCGATTATGGAGCATTGCTCATGGAGACTAGGCAGTAAATTTCTATAGTAAGACACTTATTTACTTTATTCAATTATTTATTATAATTACAATATAATAATGTGTAATATACTAACAAAGAATGACAATAAAAGGTTTACTAATTTGATTATCAACACACTAATTTTGTATATTATCCTATTTTATATCATTACTTTTATTTGCAAATTGAATACCTGTAATTGAAGGCAACATACTGCAAGACATTGATTGTCCACTGAGATGCATAAAATATGGATCTGATAATTACACGGCTCTTACAAATTTCACCTAAAACTCACATACTGACTTATAAATCTTCTCAGGGAAATTTTCATCTCTTTGTTTCTAAATGTATAGATAGCTGGATTCAAGAGAGGTGTAATGACTAAGTAAAACACAGCCAAAAATTTGTCCAGTGATGTTATGTTAAGTGGCCACACATAGATGAAGATGCAGGGCCCAAAGAATAATACCACCACCATGATATGAGCCGTGCAAGTGGAGAGAGCCTTGGATGCTCCATCTTTAGAGTAATGGCAGACTGTAAAAAGGATGTAAGTGTAGGAGATCAGTAAGATAATGAAGCATGTCATAGCAAGACTACCACTATCATAATTCATCCAGATTCCCAAGGAATAGGTGTCAATGCAGGCAAGTTCAATCACCAGTGGGATGTCACAGAAAAAACTGTTCACTACTTTAGGGCCACAGAAAGGCAGCTGCACAATCACAACAAATTCACTCATAGAATGTACGAATCCAATAGTCCATGAGATCATTACAAGCCAAATGCATCTTCTTTGGCTCATGATGGTTGTGTAGTGAAGTGGCTTGCATATGGCTACATAACGGTCATAAGCCATGGTCACAAGCAGTGTCATCTCACACCCTCCAGCAAAATGCACAAAAAAGATCTGACACATGCAGCCCCCAAAGGAGATAGTTTTGTTTTCCTTGAGCAAGTCTGTGATCATCTTTGGAGTAGTGATTGAGGAAAGCCACAGATCAACAAAAGAGAGGTTGGACAACAGGAAATACATGGGGGAATGGAGATGGAGGTCAGTGATAACTAAAATCACAATAAAGATATTACTTAATACAATTACCAGGTAGAGAACCAATATAAAAATAAAAAAGAAAATCTGAAGTTCGCATGAATCACAAAGTCCCAATAGCACAAATTCAGACACTGTAGAATGATTTCCTTCAGCCATTCATTCAAGTTTTTACTATAAACCTCTTGGAGAAAATGAGAAAAATAATATTACAATGTAAAAGGGCTTAATTCTATAACTTTAATGCTCATATAAATATTCTCCCACATAAATATGAAACCACATCTTATGTTCACTTAACCAGTCAGACAGTAATATATATGATAATATGATTTGAGAGATTATGGTTTCCCAACCTATGTGAGATGCACATACCACAAGGGAAAAGGAATATGTGATCAAAGGGGTATGTGAAATATTTGAAAAATAACTATATTATCCCATTGAAATATTCCAAAAGTAATAGTTTTGGTTGAAAAAATGATTATGGATGAAGAGGGAAAAGTGAAAAGGTGGAGGTAGACTGGGAGAGGGAAGACTCCTGAAAAAAAAAGACACAGTTGAGGGAAAGCTAATCAAGACTAAGTGAAAGAGATCTGTATAAGAAGTCCTTTTCATAATGAGCTAGAAAAAAATAAAAAGACAAATTCTACTAAGTGAAAAATGATCTGATTGATGCCCTGCAATAATCAGAGCCTCTGAATTGTAATTCAAGCAATGAAGTTAAATGTTTGGCATAAATTTGGAAAAGAATACCCCATTCTTAATTGTAAAAGGAAAAAAAAGGTCCCATGAGGTTTTCAGTATATTTTTAAAAATTATCTCTCTGAATCACTATTATCAATACTATTCTCAAGCAAATCAATAGCAAAAGAAAAAAAAAAACAAACTAGAGGGAGAACACCATATGTAAATGTTCAAAAACTATATGGAGAATAATACTGTTACTTAAGAAATAAAAACATGTTTCACAGTAATTCATTTGACTGTGTTTTGACAAATGTTTAACAACTTTATTATGCAGAATTAATACGGTCATAAAATATTTTCTTTTTATCAAGGTTCAGTTTAAAAACAAAATTTATTTTTTGAATAATTAATATATTAATCTTGTCTTAATATCCATATGCATGACAGATTCTAGAATGCATTTCCTTTTATGTTGAATAGGAAATTTGTGAAGGTTTGCTAAAAGCTGAAATGTACTAAAAAAAGAAAAAAGGCAAGAAGACTTAAAACAATAGAGAGCTGAGAAATACTTGAGGTATATCATGTCTCAAATATCCCACTCTCTGTGTGATTCCAAGTATAAACCAATAAGGGAAGTCAATTGTCAGATTTGGTAAAAAGAATTACAAAGAGATTCCTAGGCAAATACAAACTAAATGACTTCATCCACCAACTGAATCAGGGAACTCTAAAGTGCACTCTGAGACTTCAACAAGATAATACTTGTATTCACTTGTCTGGCTGATAGCAGGCACTTAACAAACAATCTTTAACTGAGTGATCGGAATAAAATCCTGAAATTTTCCTGAAGTATGTTCAATTTACAACTAAAAAGCAACTAAAATAAAGTACTAAATGGAATTCTAAGCTTTAAATGACCTAATTCAATAGCAGTTTTATATAAATTGGAAATTTCAGAAAGAGGAGCTCAAAACTCTAATTTTATTACTTCCTATTTGTGTGACATTGGCTTGGTCCAATGAAATTGGAAATTGATATTTCCTTAGCTGGAAAACAATATAGTTAGAATAATGAATCTTAAATTTGCTTCAGACCAAATGATATGGTTTGGTGATAATATTTTGATATGTGAGAGGAGAAGCTGTGCATCAACTGCCAATGAAATGGATTAAACTTTTCATTTAAATGTAGATAGTACTCAATACCCTAAGACCTAATGACTACATGTTTTCACTGAAGACAAACTTGGGAGGTGTTATGGCAAATAATTTAACCTATCAATGCTTCAAGATATGCTCTAAGATGTAAATTACCAGCAAATGCCAATCTATACTGTTGATGAGGGGAGTTCCTGTTCCAATTAAATCACAGGTGTTCTGGACCAGAAGGAAATAAAAAAACTGCCTCAGCATCCACCGAGGAAGATAAATTAAGCTCCACCACATCTTCATTTGCTATTGGAACCCTATGTCTTTACCCAGCTTTACCTTCACTTAATCATTATTACCATCAACTATGTTTCCACCCTTGGAACCATAGGCTTTCTTTCTTAAGACTGAGTTGATTGACATCATCTCAACAAATTCATTGAAGGGATACTCTTCAACACTTAGCACAGTATCTGGCACAAAGTAAAAGATTAGTGAATGTCTATTGAGTGATTGATGGATTGAAACTATATTAGGTGTTATGAGAAGCACTGAAAAATTATGCCATCACTGTCCATCATCAACAATCTCTTCAGATCATAAGGATAAAGGGGAAAATGATGACGGACAGTTTGGCATAATTTTCCAAGATAAAGGGGAGAAAGATTTTTTATCTCTCTCTTATTTACTCTCTTCCCAGGATCTTCAGTCTTTTGCTGAAGTGAGATGACAAACTTAAACAATCATTTTAGCAGGATTAAAGCAGTTCAGTCTGACATTTATAAAAAAGGAAGTTTCATTATTATGAAAAATTAACTTCATTCTTTTAGGAGAGTTCATTCAGGTGAGGCAGGGGAATTTATCACTGTCTAAAGGGAAAATGTTTATACTTGGAGACTTCAAATCTCACCAAAAAACATGTTGTCCACTTGATATAAAGTTGAAGAAATTTTTTAAGTTAAAAAGAAATGTTGTGAGGTCATGTGCCCATGGACATAAATTCCCTGAGAGAAAGAAATTCTTTTGCATAAACACGCTTGTTATATAAGGGGTTTTCATAATGGGGAGATTCTGAATCATGGCATTTTAGACATGGAATAAATCAGAGGTGTTACAAGAAATTTTAATCAAAATTCTTCAAATCTTTCTTTTGCAGGTGTGGAAACTAGGGACCAGAGAAGTGATGGGATTTACCCATCTTCCCTTAGAAAGTGATGAGACTAGAACTTATATTCAATTTTCTTGTTGTTTAATCTAGTGCTTTTTCCACTCAAATCCATTATTTTGTCCCATATCTTGATTTGGAATGCATACAACAAGCATGGTCAAACATTCTCTATGCCCCAGGCATGAAAAAATATTATTCATAGTAAAATTAATATAGAAATTTATTTTTACAAAATCAATGTTTCACTTAATTAAGAAAACTCTTTTTAAGTCATATGAGGACTTCTAATATTTGTGATTTGGAGTATTAACCATTGTTGTTTAGTCCTCAAAACAAGTCCCTGGAATATTTTGCTGCTCAGCACAGTAGTCAGGTACACAGAAGACATTCAATAAATGTTTTCTGATTAAATGTCGATAAAATTTGTTGACAGTATTTTAAAATTCCATTTCAAATAATTGAGTTAAAATGCTAAAATTCGCACTACTATTCAATACTGAAAATATTTGGAAAAATTGAAAAAATATTGAAATCCATAATTCTAAGTTGCTCTTAAAATAATCACTCATTAATATGTTTTCATTAATCTAGGCTGGCCTTATAGATCCTAATGCATTTGGATGAGTACAATTTTGGTTTTTGCTTTCATACTGATTTCAAAGCAGATAAAATTGAGAAAACAGAAGGAAAACAATAAATAACTATCAGGAATTTTTTTCTTTACTTTATATAACACTTTTCAGATAAAATAGATTGTCAAACTAAAAAAAAATTTATTTTATTTTTAAATTGTATTTATATTTTGAATTTGTGTAACAAAACAAGAATTTCCATAACAATATAAATTTTAAAAAGATAATTACACATGAAACTATAAAACTATTATGTTCAACTGGCTATTACTTTCAAATATATAATAAATTCATCATGTAAATTTATTCATTTTTTCTTCCATCCTCCAGAACAAATACACACACACACATACACAAACATACACACACACATATACACACACTACAGATGGGCTACCATTAGGAAGGACTTAGTAAAATTTAGGAGGTAACATCTCTTGGCTTAAATTCCTTCATTCATAATATTGCAATGGAGATGAAAAGGAAATGGAAGAAATTAAGACCTAGCTGGAAAAATCTGTGATTCTACAAACTTATGCTTTATTTTCAAATATAAGTGGTCCTCTGGGAGTACACAAAATAAATTATCTCTCAAAGAGATCAATAACCTCCTCTCCTTTCATTTCCCTGCTTTCTTTAACATGAAACTGGTTAAAAAATCTAACAATGAAAAGATGAGTTTACTTCCTTAATACTAGGGAGACTAGGTAAGTCCCACAGAAGAAATGAGTCTCTTTGTGCTACCTGGCACAGTTAATTTTACCATTCTGTGAATACAGGCAAAACTCTCCCTCTCCTACACTTTTAAAAAGTTGGAGACTTTGGAAATAGCAAAGTAGAAAACGTCAGGAAAGGAAAATGAACTAAGCTTTTCTTCTCTTCTAATATCGTGGTTTTGCAACAATTCATTTGCTCGGTGTTCTAAAACTCAGTCCTGTGTCCCTGATAAGAGAGGGTGAGAGAAAGGGAAAAACTATAGAGGTAGAAAAATAACAAAGATTACTTACTATACACAGTCTCTCAGCAAGTGATTTCTCATTAGATCACAAGTTTGTGGAGAATTATAGGCAGCTAGTCCTTCTAGGAGAGACCATTGAACTTTGAATGACCATCATCCTTGATTTGGTAGAATATATTATATTTACTTCAGGGAAGTATTGTATTCCCTGTGGTAAATCAGGAAGCTTCCCACATTGTGTTCTGGGCAAAGCAGGGCATAAGGTTCATGAAAAAGTTCCATTTTCTATAGTCCTCTGAGACCTCTTTATGCCTAAGGTTCCTTAGGATAAAATAATCATTGACAAATCATCTCTCAAAATTCAATATGAAGAACAGCTAAATGTAAATAGAAAGCCCTCAAACAATCAATAATTTAAGAATTTCTTTCCCAATGTGGGAGGACAGTTTCTGATAGACTAAGCCTTTCACAGCAATGCAAGGACCTAAAACATTCTCGAAGATTCCTGAGGCAAAATGCCTTCCACATCCAGAGAAAGAACTGTGGAATCAGAATGCAGAAAGAAGCAGACTACTTTCTCTTGGGTTATGTTATGTTTTGTTGTGGTTTGGTTTTTCTCCTGGTTTCTCCCATTGATTTTAATTCCTCTATGCAACATGACTAATGTGAAAATGTGTTTAATAAGAATGTATGTGTAGAACACATATACGATTGCAAGCCTCAAGGAGGGAAGACAGAGGGAGGGGGAGAAAATTTAAAACTTATGGAAGTGTTTATTGAAAACTGAAAACAAATAAATTAGTTAATTTTTTTTGAAAAAAGAAAATGATGTTTTTATCTTGAGAATCACTTTGGGAACCAGGTCAGAAAATAAAACCAATCTTGAAAATTTCATTGAGTAACTGAGATATGGGAGTGGTGATGGTGATATCTAAAATCTTGAGAATTGTAGTGTCCCCCAACCCACGGGACCTGTTTTCCAACCCAACCCCATATGACCATTATTGAGGAGAGAAATCATTATGGAAAAGTAGCCAATTTCTTCATCTTTACAGGCATCAATTAATGACCAACAGACAGATAAGCAGCAAAGCCCCAGGAATGGCTGCATCACCTGACTTTCAGTCCTACTTCAAGCCTACATCTCCTGGCTCTTATTCTGGGAAACTATTCCTATGGCAATGTGACCACCCATTCCCACAAACTTCCAGTCAGTTTTTCTCCACATAGCAAATAAGCTAGCCTAGAAGAAAGAACATGGCACTTTGAGAAAAAGAGAAGAAATCAAACTAATACCAGCATTTTGATCACTATCTCTCCTTGTATCTTGATAAAGACTACACTGGACCCATTATCAAAGAGCCTTTGAAATACCCATTATTCTAGTCCAAGATCTGTAACCATGAGCGTGGAAAGGAAACCCTGTACAGCTGCAGTTTGGTAACTTTCTTACAGGTGGTACAGACACAGCAACTGAAAACCCAGAGAATAAAACTGTTGACTGCAAAAGCTTTGGCACTGTGAAATCATTCAGCATCAAAACTGATAAGATTTTTATCAGGGTAAATGATATCCATTTTTTATCCATCATCAATCTATTATGTCAGGAGATGTGTAGTCATCAATATACCAGGGTCTCAGAAGAAGTGAGTATGTGTTATGATTATGTACCTGAATAATATTCTGTGAAGCACTATGTAACAATAAATAACATACTCTAGTAGTGTAATGATTTGAATTTAAATATAATCAAAGTAATGGAGAATTATATAAGGGAGACTAATTTTAGTTCCTACATAACAAACAGAAGTTTAATCACATCAGGATAAGGCAAGGTCCAATTCACTGTGAAGGAAACATGTCTCAGAGCAAGGCTGAAGCAAAACAGTGCCCATAATGAAATGGCACATGATTTCTCATGTTCCTCCAGATTAGAGGTCATATTGGTTCAAAATCTAAGGTAGAGCTTAAAACATGATAGATCTGAGAAGTTACAGTACTGCCTAGGTAGGCAAGGAGATTTTTGTATCATCTCCCCTCCTAGGACGCCCAAATAGAGCATAAGAAGGACAAGATTCATGACACTTCTTTTATTTGTGAGAGACTTTACCCTCCAATTTTCCCATTTATAATTCTAAAAGAATTGCCACAGGCATATTTTCATGTCAACAAAACCCTTCTTGAATATTTCCCATCCCTGTTAACTTTCATTTCAATTCATTTTCATTCAATTCAGTACATATTTATTAAATATGCTCTGTGTGTAATCAATCTGCTAGTTTTTGCTGTCTTGTAACTCTTGAACCTAAGTTCCAGTCGTTGCCTCTCTTTCCCTTGAAGAATAGGGTAATATAGAGAAACTTCAGAGGGTGGAGCCAAGATGGCAAAATGAGAGCATGTACTCACCTAAACTCTGCCACAAATTCCTACAAATATATCTGAAAATAGAATTTGGACAAATTTTAGAGCAGTAGAATCCACTAGGAGACAGAGTGTGACAGATTTCCAGCCCAGTAAAGTCTAGAAGGTTAATGGGAAGGATTTGTTACACGGGAGTAGGGGAGAGCAGAGTACAAACACTGTACTAGTGCAGACCCATCCACAGCAAAGTCAAGCAGGCATCAGGGCAGCCTGGATGAGAAGCAACAGTGTGGATTCTCAGGGATATCAACACAGGATGAGAATGCAGCCAAATGGAATGAGAGAGAAACGCAAGACCCCTAGTAACAGTTGCAGTCATGCCAGAGATTATAAGCCTGCAGATTAAATGTTTGGATGTCATCTACATGAATTTAGAGGAGCCAAGGTGGTGGGGTGATCTGTAAGTGTTTTTTCCCTCCCCTTGTCAGCCTTGAAAAACCCAGATAACATTTCCAATGAAAAATCCTGGAATAGTGGGATAAATAGGAATAAATAGTCTCTTCTCTCGAGAGGCTAGGAAAAAAATCAAGGACAGACCCTCTTACTGTGGCTGAAAGGGAGCAGTTCAGGAACAGCAGCTGTCCCAGATAGCCCCACCTCAGTGAACCAAGAGGAGATCCTGAGTCCCAGAGGTGTGGAACCCATAGTTACTAACAGTAGAAACCCAGGGCAGCCAGGGGAAGCAGGAAGACACTAACCCAGATAGTGGTTCACCAACAGCTGAGCCTGCCTTCACTCTAGTTTAGAGAAGATCTCCTGCAGCCAAACGACCCTCCCTCCACACATACATACCACACTTAGTGAGCTTCAGGGTAACTCCTGGGAAACTCACAAAAACTTCACCTAGCCCCTGCCTTGGCACACCACCCAGCTCAGTACCAGGTAAACTGCAGCATTTTAGCTTCTAGCTAAAAGAACCAGAGGCCACAACACACAAGGTCTAAGTTCTCAGCACAAGAAATGTGGGGCAGAGCACCTGTGTCCCAGAATCAAAGAACCATTTTAAAAGCCAGGAAAAAACTCTATCATTATGAGAAAAAGAAACCAGAAAAGAAAAAAAAATCCCTATAAAATCTTACTATGTGGACAAAGACTAAAACACGAATTGAAAAACAGATAGCATTGAGACTGCACTCACATCTGAAACCTCAGAGGGGAAAGTTAACTGGTCTCAAGTCCAAAGAGCATTCTTTGAAGAAATCAAGGGCAATTTTAAAAGCCAAATTATAGAGATAGAAGAAAAATTGGCCAATTATTTAAAAAATATGAAAAAAAATTTGTGGAAGAATTTGAAAGGAAAAATTGGCAAGTGGATAAAGAGACACAGAACTTAAGTGGCAAAAGTAACTCCTTAAAAGGAACATTTGGACAAAGTAAAAGGAGGTGCAAAAATTAACTGAAGAAAATGTTTTACAAATTAGAATTGGGCAAGTGGAAGCTGATAACTCTATGAGACATCAAGAATCAGTCAAACCTAATCTAAAGAATGAAAAAATAGAAGAAAATACAAAATACTTCACTAGAAAAACAACTGACCTGGACAACAGATCCAGGAGAAAATAAATATAAGAATAATTTCCCTACTTGAAATTCATGATAAAAAAAGAGTGTGGATTATATCTTCCACAGAACCATCAAGGAAAACTTCCCTGAGGTCTTAGATCCAGAAAGGAAAATAGTCATTCAAAGAATCCACAGATCACCTCCTTAAAGAGATCCCAAACTGAAAACTCCAAGGAATATTGTTGCCAAATTCCAAAACTATCACATTAAGGAGAAAATACTGCAAGTAGTCAGAAAGAGACAATTCAAATATTGAGGAACTACAGTCAGGTTCACACAGGACCTTGCAGCTTCTACATTAAGAGATCGGAGGAATAGGAATACAATATTCCTTAAGGCAAAGTAGCAAGGACTGCAAAGAAAGATCAATTACCAAGCACAAATGAGCATAAAGTTTCAGGCAAGGAGATGGACATTCAATGAAGTATGAGATTTACAGACCTTCCTGATGAAGAGGCCAGAGGTCAGGAGAAAATCTGATCTTCAAAGGGCCAGAATAGGAAACTGGATGACTTCCATTTGAATTGTTTAAGCAAGATTGTGAAGATCACCTGGCAAGATAAGGTACCAGATATCTAGATTCTTACTCAAACTGAACTGCCAAGCATTCACATTCTCCTTCAGAGAGTGTAACACCGATTGACTGGCCATGATTTTGGATGCAAAATGTATGTTTGCCAAAATGACTGTTTAATGGAGAACTGATACAGGGCAAGTGTTCAGATGGTCACTTTCAGGGAATCTCTTGAAAACGTTGGAATTGCTTGTGTACCATGGGAGACACAGGCACAGGGCCACTCATCACTGTGTGCCTGCACCTGAGAAGGTGCTGTACTCTGTAAGCAAAGCATAACTGAAACAGCTCAAAAAAATGCATGATGCACAAATTTAGAATATCCACCCCAAATGTTCACATGGACTATTTGTGCCCAAATTGTGGTAGAGCATTCCAAGCTTGTATTAGTGTAATTTGCACAGTCAGACACACTGAAACTTGACTTTAGCATAGTGATGTCATTTTGGTCCTCTTTGAGAATGAAGGACAAAAACCAACCAACCATAGACGAAGAAGTAGTATCAAAAACATTTGCAGAAATTTCTCTGATAAAGGCATAACTTTTCAAATATATAGAGAACTGAGCCAAAGTCATAAAAAAAAGTCAATCTACAATTGATAAATGGTCAAAATATGTGAATAGGTAGCATTCAAAAGAAGACATTATGTAATATAGTCATCTAAAAATGCTCTAGATTACTGTGGATTAGAAAAATACAAATTAAAGCAACTTTGATGTACCACCTCATATCTATGAAAAATGACAAGTGTTGGTGGAGATGAGGGAAATTAGGTGTATTAATGAACCACTGGCAAAATAGTTAGCTCTTCAATTATATGAAAGAAATTCACAACTATTCCCAAAAAGTTATAAAACGTTTTAGGACTGAGAAATACTACTAATGGGTCTGTACCTCAAGGACATTGAAAAACTACATGTGCAAAAATATTTATAGCAGCTCCTTTTGTGGTGGCAAAGAATTGTAAATTCAAGGCATACTCATCAGTTGGTGAATGGCTGAGCAAGGTATGGCATATGATGGAGATGGAATCCTATTTTATGATGAGGAAGGTGGAGCCAAGATGGCAGAGTAGTCCTGAAAACTGAAAATGAATAAATTAATAAATTAATAAAAAAAATAGAATGGAGCAGATGGATGATAATGACTTTATGAGAAATCAAGAAATTATCAAACAAAACCAAACAAAACCAAAAGAAAGAAAAAATAAAAGATAATATAAAACATTTCATTGGAAAAACAAGTGACCTGGAAAATAGATCCAGGAGAGATAATTTTAAAATTATTGGTTTACCTGAAAACCGTGATCAAAAAAAAAGCCTTTACTTCATCCTTCAAGAAATTATCAGAGAAAATTCTCCTGATATTCTAGAATCAGAGAGAAAATAGAAATCAAAAGAATACACCATTTACAGCCTGAAATGGACCCCAAAGGAGAAAATATTACAAGCAGCTAAAAAGAAACAATTAAAATGTTGTGGAAATACACTCAGGATAACACAGGATTTAGAAGCATCTACTCTAATGGATTGAAAGTCTTGGAATATGATACTCCATAGGTCAAAGGAGATAGGATAAAAACCAAGAGTTACCAACCTAGCAAAACTGAGTATAATATTTAAGGGGAAAAATGAAATATCAATGAAATGGAGGACTTCCAGTCATTCTTGATAAAAAGACAAGAACTGAATAGAAAATTTGACTTTCAAATATAAGAATTAAGAGAAATGTGAAAAGGCAAACAGGAAAGAGAAGTCATAAGGAACTCATTAAAGTTGAGTTGTTTACATTACTACATGGAAAGACGGTATTTGTAACTCGAGACATTTTTCATTAATAGACTAGTTAGAGGGAGTATATATATATATATATATATATATATATATATATATATTTATGATTATAGTTATATATGTAGGTTTGTATGGATATGTATACAAGTGTATATTACACATGTGTATGTGTATTTGTAGGGACTTTTATGGGTGTATTTACATATGTATGTATATATATGTATATATGTATACATATATATATATAACGAGAGAGAGAGAGAGAGAGAGAGCGAGAAAAGGAGAAGGAGAGAGAGAAAGAGAGAGAGGTGGGGAGAGAGGGCACAAGGTGAGGTTAATAGGAAGGGATAATACCTAAAAAGACAAAATTTACTGTTGAGTTCCCATACTGCTGGGAGAGGTAACATGTAACAAATCATTTCAGTTAAAAGAGGGAAGAAAGAGTTTTTGCAATGGAGACAAATAGCAGAGAGGAAAAAGAATAAGTGAGCATCACTTAGTGGGACTTGCCTTAAGGAGGGAACAACATACCCTCAATTTGATATGGAAATTTATTTACCCTTCAGGAGGTGGGGGGAGGGGTGAAAAGGGATAGGAGAGGAAAAGATAATAATAGGGACAAAGTATTAGGTGAAAGAACAATCAGAAGCAAATATTAAACACTATTGTGGGGGAACAGGTCAAAGAAGAGAAGAGAATAAATGGAAGGCAGAATAGGAGAGAGGCAAATGTGGTTGGTTTTTCACCATCTAACGGTTAACAGAAATATTTTGCATGGCTATACCAGTATGATCTATATTGAATTGCTTTCTTTCTCAATGGAACTCAGAACTTTAAGAATGAATGTGAAAATTAGTTTTGCATGCAACTGGGAAATAAGATGCACATACAATGAGGTATAGAATTCTATTTTGCCCTACAGCAAAACAGAGGGGAGGATTATGAACAAAGTGGGAGGAGGTGATAGAAGGGAGGACAGACTCGAGGAAGGGATGAATGGGGTACATGATGTCCTGAAGTGAGCATGGTAGAGATGGGGAGAAAATTTGGAACTCAAATTCTTGTGGAAGTGAATGTTGAAAGCTGAGAAAATAAATAAATTATATATTTTAGAAGTTTTTAATATAAATTTACTTATTTAACTTTTTACATTCATTTCACAAAATTTTGGGTTCCAAATTTTCTCCCTATTTATCGCCTCCCCCCACCCCAATACACCAGGCACTCTAATTTTACCTATCACCAATATGCCCTCTCTTTTATCATCCCTCCCTTCTCTTGTCCCCATCTTCTCTTTTGTCCTGTAGGGCCAGATGACTTTCTATTCCCCATTAACTGTATTTCTTATTTCCTAGTAGCAAGAACAATACTAAACAGTTGTTCCTAAAACTTTGAATTCCAAATTCTCCCCTTCCCTTCCTCCCTACCCATTCCATTTGGGAAGGCACGGAATTCAGAATGGGCCATATCTTTGTAGTTTTGCAAATGACTTCGATAATAGTTGTGTTGTGTAAGACTAACTTCATTTCCCTCCATCCTATCCTGCCCCCCATTGTTTCTATTCTGTCTTTTGATCCTGTCCCTCCCCAAATGCTGACTTCAAATTGCTCCCTCTTCCCATTGCCCTCCCTCCCATCTTCCCCCCCACCCTGCTTATCTCCTTCTCCCCCACTTTCCTGTATTGTAAGATAGGTTTTCATATCAAAATGAGTGTGCATTTTATTCCTTCCTTTAGTCGAATGTGATGAGGGTAAACGTCATGTTTCTTTCTGAGCTCTCCTCTTTTTCCCTCCACTAAAAAGTCTCCCGCTTGCCTCTTGAATGAGATATAATTTACCCCTTTCCATTTCACCCTCTCTCTTCCCACTACATTTCTCTCTCACCGTTTACATTAATCTCTTTTAAGATATGGTACCATCGTATTCAATTCACTCTGTGTTCTCTGTCTCTGTGTGTGCGTGCATGTGTGTGTATGTGTGCACACACATGTGTACATGTGTGTGTGCATGCATGTGTGTATATGTGTGTGTGTGGTCTCACCAACTACCCAGATACTGAAAAGTTTTAAGAGTTGCAAATATTGTCTTTCCATGTAGGAATGCAAACAGTTCACCTGTGGTAAGTCCCTTATGACTTCTCTTTGCTGTTTACTTTTTCATGCTTCTTCTCATTCTTGTGTTTGAAAGTCAAATTTTCTTTTCAGCTCTGGTCTTTTCATCAAGAATGCTTGAAAGTCCTCTGTTTCATTGAAAGACAATATTTTCCCCTGAAGTATTATACTCAGTTTTGCTGGGTAGGTGATTCTTGGTTTTAGTCCTAGTTCCTTTGAACTCTGGAATGTCCTAATCCACTCCCTTCGATCCCTTAATGTAGAAGCTGCTAGATCTTGTGTTATCCTGATTATATTTCCACAATACTGGAATTGTTTCTTTCTAGCTGCTTGCAATATTTTCTCCTTGACTTGGGAATTCTGGAATTTGGCCACAATGTTCCTAGGAGTTTCTTTTTTGGATCTCTTTCAGGAGGTGATCGATGGATTCCTTCAATACTTATTTTGCCTTCTGATTCTAGAATGTCAGGGAAGTTCTCCTTGAAAATTTCATGGAAGATGATGTCTAGGCTCTTTTTTTGATCATGGCTTCTGGTAGTCCCATAATTTTTAAATTGTCTCTCCTGGATCTCTTTTCCAGGTCAGTTGTTTTTCCCATGAGATATTTCACATTCTCTTCCATTTTTTCATTCTTTTGGTTTTGTTTTATGATTTCTTGGTTTCTCAGAAAGTCATTAGCCTCCATCTGTTCCATTCTAGTTTTGAGAGAACTATTAACTTCAGTGAGCTTTTGAACCTCTTTTTCCATTTGGCTAATTCTGCTTTTGAAAGCATTGTTCTCCTCATTGCCTTTTTGAACCTCTTTTGCCAATTGAGTGAGCCTATTTTTCAAGGTGTTAATTTCCTCAGCATTTTTTTGGGTCTCCTTTACCAAGATATTGACCCGTTTTTCATACTTTTCTTGCATCTCTCTCATTTCTCTTCCCAGTTTTTCCTCCACCTGTCTAACTTGATTTTCAAAATCCTTTTTGGGCTCTTCCATGACCTGAGCCCACTGGACATCCACCTGGGATGTCTGGGATACAGAGGCCCCAACCTCCATGTCTTTCCCTGATAGTCAGAATTGTTCCTCATCATCAGAAATGACAGGCGGGAACATCGATCCCCTAAGAACATAGCTTTCTATGGTCTTATTTTTCTTCCCTTTTCTGGTCATTTTCCCAGCCAGTTACTTGACTTCTGAGATTCCTCTGCACCCCCTCCTTGATCCTCCCAGCTAGTCCTTGGGGTCTGAGGTTCAAATGCTGCTCCCCAGCCTTGGGGCTTTCAGTGGTGGCCGTGGCTGCTATTCAATGCAAACTTAAGTTCTGGTTCTGGGGAGGGGGCAGGGCCGCCTCCCAGGCTCAGTTCCCTTGGGGGTTTATGCAGAGACCTTTGGCAATGGCCCTGATCCCCTGCCTGCGCCTGGCCACTCCTGCCTCTGCTGCTGCCTCTGCTGCTGCCTTCTGAGGTGGCCCGAGTCACGGAGACACCCCGCTCCTCTCTTGGCCAGCCCAGAAATCTCTCTCACTGACCTGTGGTGCCTGTGGGTGGAGGGACCTTCTTGATGCCCGGACATTCTGTCCCTGAATCCTACTTGGATCTCCTCCTCTGGGGCCATGTGTGCAGGGCAGTGCAGGGGTGGGCTCCGCTGTCTGGAGCACCATGGACCCCTGAGGATGGCTTTCCAGGGCTCTCTGGAATGGAAATATCTTCCACCGTGTTTCTGCGCAGCTTGCACTGATCCAGAATTTGTGAGGAGTTCTTTTTACAGAAAATATATAGATTGTGGGTTCGGAGCTAGCATACGTGAGTCTTTCTACTCCGCCATCTTGGCTCCTCCCCTTAAAAGTTTTTTAAAAAGAAATGAGGAGGCGGTTTCAGAAAAAAACACGGCAAGATCTATATCAACTAATACAAAGTGAAGTGAGAAGAGCTAAGATATCATTGTACACATTAACGGCAGTATTGTAATGATCAACTGTGAAAGACATCTATTCTGATCAATATAATGATTCAAGGCAATTCCAAAGAACTCATAATAAAAAACAATATTATCCAACTACAGAGAGAGAAATGATGAACTCTGAGTGCAAATTGAAGTATTTTTTTTTTTTACTTTATTTCCTTTTTTCCCTTTTTTGTCAGTATAGCTAATAGGAAAATAGGTTTGGGATAATTTCACATGTGTTAGTGATATAATGTTATTTGACTCCTCAATGAGTATGGAAGGTGTAGTAAGAAGAGAGAGAATGTGGAACTCAAAATTTAAAAAGAAAAGAATGTAAAAAATAAATTCTAGAAAGGAACAAATCCAAAGTCCCCATCTAGAATATTTCTGTATTGATATAGGTATTTTGCAACTCTCCTCCCAAGTCATTCAAAATTAACTCCCCCAGTGATACGTTCATGCACATGTAGTCTAACAATATGACTGATATATAGTTTACAGTAGCTTTTCCTTTACTTTTACATGTGCCTCATTTAGCACATTAACCTATTACCTTCCTGTCAGAAGGTAGGCAGAAGTTTTCATGATCAATTTTCTGTAAGCATCATTGATCGTTACATTAATCAGAATTTGCAGATCTTTCAAAACTGTTCATTTTTAAAAAACTTGACCTTATAGTATACATTATCCCGCCTTATTCTATTCACTTCTCTCTGCACCAGTTCATGCAAGTCTTCCTAGGATTCTCTGAAATATATCTTTCTTCATTTTTTACAGCACAATAGCATTCCATTATCTTCATATACAATAATATGCTCAACCATTCTGTAATGGTTGTGTTCTTAGTCTTCAGTTTCTTGTTACTAAAAATAGAGCTGTTATAAATATTTGTTTACATATAAGATATTTTTCTCTTTTTAGTCTCTGCATATCATAATATTGCTAAGAGAAAAGGTATACAAGGTTCAATAATTTTAGTGATACTATACTAAATTGCTTTCCAGAATGGCTGGGTCAATTCATAGCTCTACCAGGAGTGCATCAAAGAACCTTTTTTTTTCCCCACAGCACTTCCAACACTAGTCTTTTTCCCATTTTGTCAACTTTGCCAATCTGGTTTTTATCCGGTACAACTTCGGAAATGCTTTAGTAGGCATATCTCTTATTAGTGATTGGTGCCATTTTTTCCTGTGTGTATACATAGCTTGCATTTCTGACTTTTGGAATTGCCTGTTCATATACTTTGGCTATTTATCAACTAGAGAAAAGTTCTAATTTTGCCTCAGTTTCTTCATCCATAAAATAAGAATAATAATAGTACTTACCTCTTTAGAGTTTGATGAGGATAAAATGAGACAATTAGTTCCACAACTCTTTTCAAAACTTTTAAGATCTATATAGATTTGAGTTATAATTATCATTGTTATTAGTACTGATTTTAATTACTTCTGTATATATCATGGAAATGAAATCACTATGAGTGAAGTTTGTTACTGAGATTTTTCTCCAGTTAAATATTTCCTTTCTAATCCCAGCTTCTTTAAAATTGTGTAAAACCTTTATTAAAATTTATTTATTTGTTTTCAATTTTCGATTTTCACTTCCATAAATTTTCAACTTTATCCCCCTCCCTGAGATGACATGCAGTCTTGCATGGGTTCTGTAGTTACATTCTTATTAAACACATTTTTACATTGGCCATGTTGCATAGAAGAATTAAAATGAGTGGGAGAAACCAAGAGAAAATAATCTGTTTCAATCTGCATTCTGATTCCATAGTTTTTCTCTGGATGTGGATGTCATTTTGCATCAAGAGTCCTTTGAGAATTTAGGTTCTTGCATTGCTGTGAAGTGCTAAATCTATCAGAAACAGCCCTTATATGCTTTGACTGCTATGGTGTATAATTTTCTTCTTGTTCTGCTCATTTTATTCACCATCAGTTCATGCAAGTTTTTTCCAGGTTTTTCTGAAGTCTTATTGCTTATCATTTCCTATAGTAACCACCCAAGTGATTTTCCATTACATTTGTGTACCACAGCTTGTTCAGTCATTCCTCAGTTGATGGACATCCCCTCAATTTCCAGTTCTGGGCCACCACAAAGAGAGCTGCTATAAATATTTTTGTGCATGTGGGACCTTTTCCCATTTTTATGATGTCTTTGCAATACAACCCTAGAAATGATATTGGTAGCTCAAAGCGTATGCACATTTTTGTTTTTCTTTGGGCACAGTTCCAAATTGCATCAGCTCACAGCTCCACCAACTATAAATTATTGTTTCAACTCTCCCACATCTTCTCCAATATTTATCATCTTCCTGTTTTGTGATGTTAGTCAATCTGATCAGTATAATGTTGTCCCTGAGAACTGTTTTAACTTGCATCTCTCTAATCAATAGTGATTTAGAACATGTTTTTCATATTACTATAGGTAGCTTTAATTTCTTCCTCTGTAAATTGTCTGTTCATATCCTTTGACCATTTATCAATTGGGGGATGGTTTATATTCTTGCAAATTTGGCTTAGTTCTTCATATATTTTAGAAATGAGAGCTTTATCACAGATATTCATTGTAAAAATTGCTTCTCAGTTTTCTGCTTTCCTCCTTATTTTGGTTGCATTGGGTTTGTTTGTGCAAAAACTTTTCAATTTATTGTAATCAAAATTATCCATTTTGCACTTCATAATGTTCTCTATCACTTGTTTTTTCATAAATTTCTCCATTCTTCAAAAATCTGGCAAATATACTATTCCTTGTTTCCCTAATTTGTTTGTAGTATCAGTATTTATAACTAGATTTTGTAGAAATTTGGACTTTTTTCTTGTATATGGTGTCAGTAATTGGTCTATGCCCAGTGTCTGCCACACTATTATCCAGTTTTCCCAGCAGATTTTGTCAAACAGTGAGTTCTTATCCCACAAGATGGGGTCCTTAGATTTGCTGAACAGTAGACATTAACTACTATGTCTTGTGTACCTAACCTATTTACCTGATGTGTCTCTCTATTACTTAGAACCAAGTGGTTTAGATGATGGCTGTTTTAAAATGGAAATTGAGATCTGGTATGTCTGGCCAAGTTCCCTAGCATATCTTTTCATTAATTACTTTGATATTCTGGACTTTTTGTTCTTCCAGATAAATTTTGATATTACTTTTTCTAGCTCTAGAAAATATTTTTTGTCAGTTTGATTGGTATGGCACTGAAAAAGTAAATTCATTTAGGTACAATTGTCATTTTTATTATATCAACTTGGCCTACCCACAAATAACTGATATTTTTTCATTTACTTAAATCTGACTGTATTTGTGCAAAAAATTATGTGCAATTGTGTTTATATAGTCCCTGGGTTTGTTTTGGCAGGTAGACTCCCAGATTTTTATGGTGTCTACTATAACTTTAAATGGGAGTTCTCTTTCTATCTCTTGCTGTTGGACTTTATGAGTAATAGATGCAAATGTGGATGGTTTTCATGTAGGTTTGTTTTGTATCCTGCAAATTTGCAAAGGTTTTTTTCTCATTTCAAATAGATTTTCACTTGATTCTCTAGGATTCTCTGAGTATGTCATCATATCATCTGCAAAGAATCCCGGCATAGACTGCCTGGTGTGTGGTTGGGGTACTGTGTCCAGTCCTTTCGCCAAAAATCCCAGCACCCTCCGGTGTCTGAAGATCAGTATTTTTTCTGAGGAAAACTTCAAAAATGCTTACTATGGAAAAGGCATCACTCCTCGTATGATGTGTGCTGGGGATGAGAAAAGTGGCAAAGATTCCTGCCGGGGTGACTCTGGGGTCCCCTTGGTGGGCAATGGGGTCCTGCAGGGACTGGTATCTTGGGGCATGGAACACTGCACCTTGCCCGGGTATCCTGGTGTTTATACCAACCTGTGGCGTTACCGGACCTGGGTGTTAAATGAAATACAGAAGAATTGATGAATTGCCTCAGACCCAGGCCCCTACAAAGTAACCTCCCCCTCCCTCAAAGAAAAGACTTCCCTACCATGGACGTCTGTAAGACCCAGATTTCCTAGACCCTTTTCTAGTCTAGATTTGGATGGATGGGAAGGGAATCAAAAGGATTTAGAGATGTAAAGGACTTTAAACCCTGGTCTGAAAAGGACTTTTTAGAAAGACCATATACTTGAATTTTTACAAATGATGAAACTGAGGGTAAGAGTGACTTCCTAATATCATTTGGCTGGGGTGTAACACTTCAATACTAGTGTTCTCTGCTGATTCTAGGGTCTAGAGGCAGATCTCTCCCCAACTTGCCAGGTATCCTAGCTCTTGTCATGAATCCATTGCCTTGCTCAGGTAACCAGAGTGATAGATAATTTAGCAGGTCCCTCTTGGTCACTTCTCCCCCAGCAGTTTTAGATTAATAAAACCTATAAGAATTTTGTGAATAAAAAAAAAATATTAGGCTTATGGCCATATCATGGAACTGATCATCTTGAGTTCTGTCCCCATCCTTTGTCTGAGATCAATTTCGCTGCTAACAGAGTTTCTCTCTACTGTGCATCTAAGTGGTGCAGTAGATCAAGTACTGGACCTGGAGAAAGGAAGACCTGAATTCAGCTTCTGATTCAGATAATTACCTCTACCTCAATTTCCTCATCTAAAAAATGGAGATAGTAATAGCACCCACCCCTCAGGGAGGTTGTGAAGATTACATGAGATAATATTTACAAAATGCTTTTCAAACTCTAGAGAACCAAATAAAATTTAGGTATTATTATTCCATGCAATATAAAGGGTTAGAGAATCCTTACTCTTTATGGAGTTACCTCACACTCTTTGAACCTTGCCACATCTCCCATTATATTCTTGTCCGGTTTGATGGTGTGATTCCAAGTTTGGATGCAGATTCTCAAAACTGCTGTATAATTTCATTCCTGATGATGATGAGGGCTGTTTATATAGTCCTCCTTTCAGGTTTTCAAGGTGCTTTACAAATTTGATTTCATTTTATCCTCACAAAAAACCCTGTGGGGGAAAAGCTATTATAAACTATTATTATTCCTGTTTTCCAGATAAGGAAACTTACTCACACAGAGAGAGTCACACAGTCACTAAGGGAGGATCAGCCTGTCTTTATTCCATCAATAATTTGTGCTATCACAAAAATTCAAGGTGTCATAGGACTTAGGGAACAAAGAGACTTTAGGGATCAAGCCCACATATATTATTTTCTATCTAAACATTGCTTTATTTCTCAGGGTATTTTGTCACTGAAAAAATAAATAAATATCCAGTAATTTGGTCCTTTTGCTTAAAGAAACACAAAGACATGCATAATCCTAAAACAGAACCCTAGAATATCAGTGATGGATCATATTATAAATATACTTTACCTTTACTAGTAAAAGCTAATATATTTGCTAATGACTATAAAGATCATAGGTCATTCTGAGTTGGGATTTATCTTGGTTGTGCTTTAATCATTATTTTTTTCAAGAACTTCTTTTACAAACCCTGCCTGGAGCTGACATGTGAGTTCTTCATTCTAATCATAGCTGCCTTTATCTCTTGATTTCTCAAGTTATAGTTGATTGGATTTAGGAGAGGAGTGATAACTGAAAAAAACACTCACTGAAAAGCAACTAAATGATGAGGCATAGATGAAAATGTGTGACCCAAAGAATACAGTTACCACTGGGATGTGAGCAGACAATGTAGACCCAACCTTGGAGTGCCAGCAGAAGAGTGACAGTGGACAGGACCAAGACGACTGTGTAAGAGAGAAGCAAGAGGATGAAACAAATGAGAGAGAGCAGTCCACTGTCAGCAACAGCAAGTAGGTCCAGGATATAGGTGTCAGTGCAGACAAGCTTGATCACCAGAGGAAGATCACAAAAACATTGTTAACCAAATTGGGGCTACAGAATGGAAGGTTCACAGTAAAGGCCATTTGGCTCATGTTTTGCCCAAATTCCACAGCTCAGGAAAGCAACACAAGGCCTATCAGTGTTTGATAGTTCATGATATTTCTGTAGTAGAAAGGTTTACATGTTGCAACATATCAACCAATCTCCTTGAAAATAAGGAGAGTCATCTCTCTATCACCCAAGGAGTGGAGGAAACACATCTGGGCCATGCAGCCCCTTAAGGAGATGGTTTTCCTCTCCCTGAAGAAGTCTGTGATCACCTTAGGGACAGTAACACTGGAAAGTGTCATGTCAAGATTGGAGAGGTTGGCCGGGAAGAAGCATATGGGAGTGGAAAGCAAGTGGGAGCCAAAGACCACCATCAATATAATGACACTGTTTCCGGCCATCATTCAAGTTTAAGCCAGGAATAAGGTCACGAAAAAGAAAATGTCAAGCTCTCAATTATGTGTGAGTACTAGCAAAATGAACTCATTTACGATAGTTATTCTTCATCTTCGTCTTCGCCTACTTAATAAATTTCAAGCATACAAAAGTTCTCTGAAGGGAAGAACGTGAAAAATAAATAGTTTATGTAAGCATTATTGAATATTTTTGAGAAGTATGGAAAGTGTATTTTGATTTAATACAATAAATATTGACTATCCAAAGCTCTTTGAAACATATCTAATGCCAGGAATATTTAAAATGATATGTTTTTTAAAAATGTAAATCATAAAAATCAAAGAGAATCAGAGAGATGGACTCACACTTTGGAGAAAGGACTGACTGCATCCCTACAGCCTCCACCATTTTGTAGAATGAAACAATCACAAGTCATTCACTCACTGGTCCTCAGTTTTCCTGCCATTAGACACGAGGAGGTGGCACTAGAAGACTTGTAAGTTATCTGGAGATCTAAAATCCTCTCATCCTGATGATTAACTATAATGTATTAACTGTTTTCTTTTTAACTAAAGGTGTAGAACACAAGAGTTTTCTGCGAAAATGTTCAAAATTAATCTTTCTAGTTAGACATGAGTCTTGACCAATGACTCCCTTTTGTATGCCACAGACCCTTTGGTCTCTTGGAGTTGTTGCCGAATATTTTCAAATAAATTTGGACACTAAGGGTTATCAGAATTGTCTTTAGGAATTGCATTTTGAATAATTCTTGGATATTAAGAAAAGGTCTTCACATTTTGAAAATCCAAGAATCACTTTTCTATAACCCAGTGCTTAACATGCAAACCCTAAGCTACCACCTAGCCTTCTTCTTATTATTAATTTGATCATTATGTTGAAGCAGATAATCAACAAGATTTATTATGTCATACTTACTCTGTAAACATTACATACGCACTTACCATCAACAGCCATGCTTGTTGTTTTTGTATTCGCATCACCTAGCAAGATTGCTGGCACAAAATGTAATATAAACACTTGTTCTAACTCTAGGTAGTGATTTGGTCGGTTCTCTCTATTAGGATGACTATTTTGTCTGCTTATGCAGATTACTTTATCTAAGGTAGATATTGAAAGTAATGAGATCAGGTTTATATTTTGTTGTGAATGGTTTAGCCATCCCTTCCTCTTAGAAGCATTAGGTGAGAGTAGAACCTAATATATAAAAAAAAAATTCAATCCACAAACTGATGCTGGAGACATGAGCAAATAATAAAAAAAATTAACTAAATAAAGAAATATCGTGAGTTGGAAGTTCAATGAGTCAATACAGAAGAAGAGAATCACTCGAAATTAAGTAAAATTGGACCTAGGAGGAAAAATGACTTTTCCATAAGGAATCTAAGAGTGCATAGTAGAAATTAATCGAAAGGTAAAATGAAAGTAGAATTATTGAGTAAATATGATAACAAAAAAGCATGAGTCAAAAATAAGACCCAAGTAATAAATAACTGGAAAAATTAGAATGGAGCAAACAACTCAATAACTCAATAGAAAAACAAGAAATATTAAGGAAAATCAAAATAGGGAAAAAATTATAGGAGTTGTACTATGAAAATGCTGGACATGGAGAAAAGGAAGAGAAGTCATTTAGGAATCAGAAAATTTCCTGGAAAAAAGTATGAACAAACAGAATACCCTAACACAATATTTCAAGAAACAATAAAACTGTTTCAGAATTATTAGTACTAAAGGAAAGTGAAAGTGGAATCTATCAATCAACTCTCAGAAGAAACTGAAATTGAAAATATGCAGTGATGTTATATAGTCTGAATACAGCAGAAAAAAAATGTTGAAGAAGAAAAAGTATAGAAAGGAGTCAAATACCTAGGAACCACACTAAATTATACAGAGTATATGCAATTATGTTCACACTAAATCATGCAATAATTATGATAAACAAAAAAAATACTGGAATAAAATATACTAAAAAGCAAACCAAAAATTATCTACACAAGTATATTATCCTGCAAAATAGTACAATCCTACAAGGGAAAAATAGACATTTAATAGAGATGAGATAGAGACATACAGAGACATAGAGATGGCAGATTATATGGTTAGAGAAAAAGATAGAAATGACAGCTATGTAGAAATATATAATATAGACATACATATATATGTATGTAAAGATAGTCAAATATATAAATATAGATATAGATATTTTAGTCCTAAACTTGTGTTTTCATTCACTCTTGGTGACCAAATTTCTCTACTAATGCAAGCCAGCACCTTTTTTGAAATATATAGTATCACAGATGTATTGGACCACTGAGCATTTGCAATTTGGACAGAGTCACACAGTGCATATGAATTCAAAGTAGATCTGAAGCCAAGTTTTCCTCTCTCTAGTCAGCTGTGTAACCTGTACATCATGATGAATTTCACAATGTAAAGTGTCTGAATCATGATCAATTGCCTATGATTTAATAGAAGGAAAGACACAAAGGCCCCTATGGAATGTTATTGTCTTATGTGGTCAATGAGGAAGTGAAGAAAGACAAATACAGTTGATTGTTTATGTTTTGTTGGTTTAAAGTGAAGAAAAAAAAGAGAGAGAAATACACAAAGGAAAAGGAGAAATAAGAGGCCCTCCAGAATGTTTCACAATTAGAATAGGTACACAAAGAGTATACTGACACAGAGGTGAAGGTTAGGGGAGAGGGACATCTCTAGAATCTCATTTTTATGTGAACCAGAAAAAGAAAAGAAAGATTGAACTCTCTCCCTCTCTCTCTCTCTCTCTCTCTCTCTCTCTCTCTCTCTCTCTCTCTCTCTCTCTCTCTCTCTCTCTCTCTCTCCACATACACACCCAGACACACACACAGACACAACACTTTTATAGACACATTCAAAATTTGGTATATAAATACATTAAGTTTAACAAAGAAATCGGTGTGAAAAGGAAAGAGGGTGAAGTGTGTGTAAGGGGAGGGTAACAGTCAAGAAAAAAAATAAACTTCAGCTATAGAGAATATCTCATAAAGGGGAAATGAAAAGCAAAAAGATGCAAAGAACCAGGGATCCAAATGTATACTGAATGAAAGGAGGAAGGGCTAAGGAGAGGATCAAACATGTTCCATTTAAACTTACTAATGTTGACACTTTCCTTTTTTCTTTCTACCACTCTTTTTGGAAAGAGAAAAGGGTAATAATGAGGGCAAAGACAGGAAAATTTATATGATTTGATTATGATTAAGGGCGAAACATAGTTACAACCGTAACTGGATGTGATTGGGATGCATTTACCTGTAAGAGATAGATAGATAGATAGATAGATAGATAGATAGATAGATAGATAGATAGATAGATAGAAAGATAGATGATAGACAGTTGATAGATAGATAGATAGATATGTGAATGAAATGCTGACATGCAGTCAAAAAGTCCTGAGTTTAAATGATTTCTCAGACACTTACCAGTTGTGTTATCCCGATCAAGTCACTTAGTTTCTCCCAGCTTCAATCTGACGGGATTCTTGAGAGGATAAAATAAGGAAATTTATGAGTGGTGCTTTGCAAGCCTTGAAGCATATTATAAATGACAGTTATTATTATTATGAAGGGCTTTAAATGCTAAACAAATGAATGTATATTTGATCCTAAATGTGAAAGGAAACATATAAAGTATATAAAGGAAGAGAGCAACAAGGTTTAATGAGAGATTTAGGAAAATTGCTTTAGATGCAATGCGACCTATGGATGGAAATAGATTCAAGCAATATTTTAGAGGTAATACTGAAAGTATATGACCACTGATTAGACATGAGTGGGAGAGGGGAGGATGATGAGCAAAAGAAATTCTCAGTTTTTCAGTCTCAGCTACTAGTTGACCGAGAAAATAATAACAGAAATCAGAATGAGGAGCTGAAAGGAAGGACAAGTCAGACATGGAGGATAACTCACTCAAAAGGATAAATGCAAGAGAGGAAATGGTGAGATTAGGAAATATGAAATGGTTTTTCCTAGTTACTAGAACTGACATTTTGAATAAAAAATGCCCATCTTTGATATTCAATTACTCTTTATACAAAAATCTGTTACATGGCTCTAATACCATATACATATCATAGCACTGGCCATGCAATCTACCATGTATGGATGAAGACATCAAGGAACAACTTCTTCAATGAGACACAGACAAAATGAAGATGGGTTTTCTGGGGTTCCCGGAAAAGACATATATGACCTCCCAAGTAGGCAGCAGGAAAAATTTGGAAACACTTTTATATAACAATGAGCATAGTAGACTGAAGAGCAAATTCACATGGGAATTCTTATAGAACCATGATTTCCCTTGGTTTCAAGGGAAAGATTTGTTGTCTGGTCATTAGAGTGGATGCAAATTTCACTAAAGGGATTGATATATTCTCTGCCTGAATTTGCTCCAGAAAAAGTTCATCTGTGTAACACATTGAATGACAAAATGAAATGTTAATAGAAAAGAGATTAAAATGGAAGCTTTATTTTGTAGCCTTAGAGACCCACTGAATTCCTTAAAATTTCCTTAATTTGATTGGTATAATCCTAATCACCTAGGATTCAAATGTTGAAATTATCTTTGCTTACTACCTCTCTTTTACCCTCCTTGATAATTCTGTTATAGCTGACTCCACTTCTTCTTTGCTATTAATACTACTATGACCCTAGCTCAGTCATTTATCAAGCGATTATGTGAGTAACCTCCTAATCTTTCTGCCTCTCTCAAGTCTCTTCCCTCTACAATCCATCCTCTACACTGTCACCAAAATAATCTTCCTATAATTAATGCCCAGAACCAAAATTCTGAGTTAAAATAGATAGGGTTCAGGGATGGGAATTTCTTATATAAAATCTGTCTTTGACTTAAATCCCCTCTCAGGGATTCCAATAGGAGAATCAGATTCTTTTTGATTTGGCTTCTCTTTACCCACAGGATTCCACCAACATATCAAAATTTGACTCACTTCTGGATCTCTACACAAAAGGGGGAAAATGTGCTACAATCCCCTGCAAGCACTAAGACTGCAGTTATATTTAATAATAAAAGTAATAGCTACAATTTAGATAGTACTTTAATGTTTACAAAATGTTTCACTAATATCTCATTTGATCCTCACAGCAATCCTATGAGATAAGTGCTATTATTCCTATCTTACAGAGGGGAAACTGAATCCAAGTTAAGCGATTAATAAATTGATAACTTTCACATGGCTAGTAAATTTCTGAGGTCATATTCCAGCTTAGGTTTTGTACACTCTAGTTTCATTATCTATTTACTGTACCACCTAACTACATATAGGAAAGTTATTTTTTATTTAACCTGAGAGAAAATAGAAAAGACACTCATAAAGTCAAATATTTAAGTATTCTCTTCTTTCCCTCAGACTTAGACAGTCTTCCAGCCTTTACGTTCTAGCCTGGGCATGAATATCAAAACGAGGAAAGAACTGTGAATCATTAGAAAACTAAAGGGCCCACTTATCACATTGTAGGCATTTAAATGCTTGCCAGTTGATTTACCTTACCAATACTTCAAACTTATAATGAGTAAAAGGGTCAAGCACTCAAAAGAAAGAGCTTACTCCTTCCTTCCATGGACTTAAGGGCTTATGCAGACCACATGAATCACAAGGGTATTGAAATACAAGTTCTATGCTTACTTCTCCACATTACGGCTCAGCCGTCTGTTGTTATACCTCAGCAGGATGAGGCAGCTCAGTAATGCAGTTGACAAACTGAAAGGGCTGAAATCAAAAAGACCAGAGTCCACATGTGGTTTTGAAGACCTAATAGCTATGGAACCCTGAACAGGTTACTTAACTTCATGTTCCCAAGCTGCAAAATGGGGTTCTTAGCACTTGCCTCCCATGATAGTTTTGATGGACCAATGAGACAATGTGTGTAATGAATGTGCTTAAAAGAGTTCCAGGCATGTAATAGAGGATCATAAGGGCCTGTCCCCTTCCTTGACTCCTTTTTGACCACTTTGATCACTTGGTAGAGAAACTCCAGTACTTTGGCATTCAGTCAAGAGAAATGAAGGAAATGACTACTTTATTAGGACTACTATAACGTTATTTGTGTTCCTGTGCACTATGGATAAAAATACAAACATGAGAAAATACCTGCCTTCAAGAGTTTCCTTTGTAACAAAGCTATAATCAATGTTTATAGATAAATACACAGAGAACATATACAAAATCAGTGCATGGAGTGAGAGAGCACATGCTAGAAACCTAAGAACAAAGGCAAAAAGGGTAAAATGAAATCTTATATGATGTGGAAAAGCAGGAAGGCAAGTTTTGCTGAAGTATATAAGTACCTGAGTGAGAGTAAGTTATAATCATCTGGAAAGATAGGCTGAAAAATGACAAAACCTAAAACCTGAAAATGAAAGTTTTTGGAAGAGTTCTGGGAGGGCAGATACACTACTCCTCTATAGGTAAAATTGTCAATTTTTCAGACTATTCTGGAAAACATTTTAGAACTTTATCTTAAATATCATCAAACCAAATGTGCCCTCTGACTCCAATTACCAGCATATACCCCAAAGAGTTCAAAGACATAGGGAAAGGATCCACACGTATAACTACACATTTTGTTGTAAAGAACTGTCCTTCAGTGGGGGAATTATTGAACAAAGCTTGACATACAAATAGGATGGAATATAATTATACTATAAAAATGATAAAAGTGAAAAAAGCAGAAGAAATTGAGAAGACTTTAGTGATCAAATGCAGAGTAAAATGAGCAGAACCAGAAGAATAAAGTACCATGTAGGTAGCACAGTGGGTAGAGTGCTGGACTCAGAGTCAAGAAGAACAGAGTTCAAAGCTTCTCTTAGATATATATTTGTGTGACCCTGGACAAGTTACAACCTCTTTCTGCCTCAGTTTTCTCATAAGTAAAACGAGGAAAATAATAGCACCTACCTCACAAGATTATTGTGAGGATCAAATGAAGCAACATGCATGGAACTCTGAAATGTTGAAGCATTATACAAAAGCTAGCTATTACTATAACTACAATAATTTAAAGGAAAATAATTTTTAAAGATGTCACTACTTTGATCAACGAACTGAATAATCATAACTACAGTAAATGAATGCATATATTTTAGATGGTGGTCAGGAAAATCAGCAATCTAGAGAGAAGGTCAAGCATATTCTTCACCTATCTCCATGTTTAGTATTGTATTCTTATATGGAGGAAGGTAAAAAAAATGTGAAAGAAGTGAACACTAGCCTTCCCAAGCATATATCTGATGATATATCACTTCTTAGACCAAAAACTGAGCAAAGTCTCACTTTCCTCTCATCCGGGGATGTTATTTTCATTCAGGCAGAATCCAGTTATTGTGTATTACTTCTTTCTTAACCTAACATATTGTCTATAACATGGAACCTTCGTCTATTAAAATGAACTTCTCTTTAGATGATTAGTTCCTTGAAAGCAGAAATGGTCTTTTGATTTTCTTTGTTCATCAGTGTGCCAGCACAGTGTCTGGCATACGGTAGGTGTTTAATATATGTTTATTTATTTATTTTTTTTGTCCCTATTGTGGAAGTGAAAACTGCTGCTCTGTAAGCCAGCACTGTGCAGACATATCACAAATTCACATAGATCTTTATTCCATCATACTCTACAACTCTGTCTCATCACAGTCCCACAGGCCCAACCTCATATGCCCTTTGAATTAATATATGTTTATTGACTGATGTAATGACTTTCAGCAGGTCTCTTATTCTCACCTTTGCAGGACCCAAACACTCGTTTCTCAGATCCTTCAGCAACAACATTTCTCGTAGGAAAGTGAATCTGAGGAATTTGGTATGGAATAGGGTGTTGTTATGGAGTATTCGTTCCAGCACACAATTAGGAAATACCTGGGCACCAAGGATTTATAACTCTTCTCTGGGGACTTCCTTCATGAAGGAACGAATGAAACCAGTGCACTCTAAAGATCAACCAACTTTCATGAACACAGGGGAGAAAAAGACACTTGACTATTCACTTTTTTTTATATGTGCTATTTTTTTCTATCTGGTAATCTAGAAATGCTATTTTGATTTTTGCTCCACTGAGTGTCAGAATATATGTCTCTTCTTTTTTCCCTCATTCATATTTCTAACAACTCACCTTTATTTTATCCTTGACTTCTTACGTATACCCTTCCAAACCCAAATCTGTATTTTCACAAGTTGCTTTCATAAAGGATATTTTTCAATGGCTTTATTAATATGAGAAGCAGCTAAGTGACTCTGTAGACTGAGCCCTGGGCCTGGTGTCAGGATGACCAGTCTGAGACACTTACTGGTTGTTGTGATAGCAATCAAACTAGGATTTTTTACTGTTTTTTTTTTTTGTTTATACCAAGAATTATAATAACTCCAAATAAAGTGATTTAGGAGGATCTTTACCACCCATTGTTGAACCTTCCTATTGAGGGAAGCTGGATTAGGGGAGTTGTTTTGTAGGAAGGTCCCAAAATTTTTGTTTTTTCTACTGAAGCATTGAGTCAGGAGGTCATGTCCTCTGGCTCTGAAAAGTGTATAAAAACTCTGAGGATAAGGGTTTACTTTGGGTCTTAGTTTTTGTAAGAAGGTTTGAATGCCAGACGAGACTCTGGGAAGCTGTTAAGCAGCCCCCCTAGCTTTGAAAACCTGGATATTGGTGCTTCCCTCTCTGGTTAAGATGTATGTATGTTAATGGTCAGGTAGTTTGGAAGCACTGTCTGTTGATTTTTGGTTTCTCTGAAATTTTGATTTTTTCTGATACCTATACTTAAATAAAGTGATTGTTAACCCCTCAAAAGTTGCCTTTCCTTTTAGAGAAGATCAAAGAACTTATTGTAGCAGGCCCCTTGTGTATGTTGGGGTGCTTACCGATTCAGTTGTGTGACCCTGTGCAACTCCCTTTCACTCTGTTTGTCTTAATCCACTGAAAAGGAAATGGTGCCTTTGCCGGGAAAACCCCATTGGCACCATATGGTCCATGAAGTCACAAAGAGTCAGACATAGCTGAATAAATGAAGAACTATATCCTAATATAAGAAATGCACTAGAAAGTAAAAAACAAACAAACAAAAAAACTCCAAGAAAACGGCCTTTATGTCACTTCTAAAAGGCAAAGTGTGTTATATATAGCAATTTCCCACAAAAAGAGAGGAAATTTCATATGATCTTATCTTATGTTTAGATCTAGAAAGATCTTTAGATCTTAAAGATCAAGATCTGAGGGATTTGATGTAATATAGGGAATAATTAGGAAGTATTAGTTGTAGTAAGCAATTTGGAAACACTTGGGCAACAAGGATTTTTAACTTCTATCCGTGGACATTTTTCAGGAAAGAAGGAATCAAGCCAATGTACTGTACAGATAACAGGCATTTCCTTTTATCCCAGTGATGGAACCGTCTTGGCAGCTGGGTCTTTCCAACTAAGCCAAAGTCAAACTCAATGATGTTTGCTTCTTCACAATGATGGTGGTCTCAACTTATTGTTTGTTTCTCCGGATTTTAGTACAGTTCTTTGGACATCAAAATTGTTTAATAAATGATTTTTCATTCATCATTCATTCCTTCAACATTGATGACTGGTGTCTAATTCACATTCTGAAGCCTTGGAGATATCCAGGCTTGATTCTGCTGAAACTAATTCTGCTGAGTATTGTTTCAGGGTTTGAAAGTGACTTGTGGTGACTATACTTAGTACTTTCACATTACGGAAAGCAGCTTTGCCCTGACATAAAATGTTTCTTATAAGCATTAAAAAATATACCATGAGTCTAATAGAAAAGAGCTTTATTCATGACCTTAACTTTAGTTTTAGGGTCTGTGTAAGTTGAGTAAACAGTTTGGCTGATGTTTCTTCTTACTATTGCTGTGACAATATATAACTTCCCTCTGACCCAAGTATGAACTAATGCTGATTTTAGGGATTTTGGTTTCATGCAGAAGGATGTGTGTTTGTGTATGTGTGTGTGTGTGTGTCCACATGCCTGTGTTTGTATGCGCATTTCATGATGCTGAATGCTTTGAAATATGAGCTTTATGACCTCATCATGGTAGTAACCATTTTGAGTTCTGGTCACACCCTTAGTGTTAGATCATTTTCACTACTCAAAAAAGTTTGCTCTCCTGTACATCTGGATGGTGCAGTAGAGTATTGGACCTGGAGGATGGAAAAGTGGAGTTCAGCTTCATACTCAGACACTTTCTAGTTATGTGACCATAGGCAATACTTAACCTCTACCTATCTCAATTTCCTCATCTGGAAAATGGAGATAATAATAGTACCAATTTCTCAAGAAAATTGTGAAGATCAGGTGAGATGGTTATATATAAAAAACACTATCCATACCCTAAAGAATTATATAAAAGCTAGAGATAATTATTCCATGAAATATAGAGAGTTACAAAACCCTTACTCTCTGTGGAGTTACTTGGCATACTTTGCACCTTCCCATTTCTCTCTTTATATATTTGTAATATTTGGTAGAGTGATTTCCAACCTAGACTCAGATTCTCAAAATGACCCTTTAATTTCAGTTCTGATGATGATGGACATTTATATATTAGTTTATCTCATCCTCACAACAATCCTGTAGGGAAAAATCTATTATGAAATATTGTTTATTATCCCCACTTTAGAAATTAGGAAACTGATTCTCACAGAGGTTAATTTGCTTACTCAAAGTCACACAGTCACTAAGGGAGGATTAATCTGACTATAATATCTCAATGCTTCATGATATCACAAAAAATTGAGGGATCAAAGGATTTAGGGAACAAGGAGACTTTAGGGATCATCGACTGCACATATAATTTTTTTTTATTTTTTCTGAATATTTTTGTCATTGAACAGTTAAATTAATTTCTGGCAATTTGGTCCTTTCACTTAAAGAAATGCAAAGACATACATACTCCCAAAACACACCCCTAGGGTATCAAAGAAGAACCATATTATAAATATACATAATCTTTATTAATAAAAGTTGAAATATTTGAAAATGAAAGTTAAAGCACAATAGGTCATTCTGAAAAAGAATTTATCTTGGATGTGCTTTAACCATTATTGTTATAATGAACATCATCTATAAAGCCTGCCTGGAACTCACATGTTGGCTTGTCATTCTAATCATAGCTGCTTTTATCTCCTGATTTCTCAGGGTGTAGATGATTGGATTCAGGAGAGGAGTAATAACTGAGTAAAACACTGAGAGAAATGTGTCTACTGAAAAGCTACTAAACGGTGAGGCATAGATGAAAATGCACGGTCCAAAGAAAAGAGTAACCACTGTGATATGAGCAGACAATGTAGACAGAGCCTTGGAGAGCCCACTTGAGGAGTGACGGTGGACAATGACCAAAATAACAGTGTAGGAGACAAGCAAGAGAATAAAACAAATTAGTGAGAGCAGCCCACTGTCAGAAATAATGAGCAGGTCCAAGACATAGGTGTCAGTGCAGGCAAGCTTGATCACCAGGGGAAGGTCACAAAAAACATTGTCAACCACATTGGGGCCACAAAATGGAAGGTTCACAGTAAAGGCCATTTGGCTCATGGTGTGCACAAATCCCACAGCCCAGGAAAATAGCACAAAGCCTATCAGTGTTCGATGGTTCATAATTGTTGTGTAGTGGAGCGGTTTACATATTGCAACATATCGATCAACTGCCATGAATATAAGGAGACTCATTTCACTACCTCCCAAGAAGTGGAGGAAAAACATCTGGGCCATGTAGCCCCATAAGGAGATGGTTTTTCTCTCCCTGAAGAAGTCTGTGATCATCTTAGGGACAGTAATAGTAGAAATAGTCATATCAAAAAAAGAAAGATTAGCCAGGAGGAAATACATCGGGGTAAAGTGCAGTTGGGAGTCAAAGATCACCATAATTATAATAAGAATATTTCCTGCCATGATTGATGCATAGGCCAGGAAAAATAGTGCAAAAAATAAAATCTCAAGTTCCCAAAGCTGGTAAGTCCTAATAAGACAAATTCAGATATCAGAGAGGCATTCTTCAGATCCATCTATACTGTTCCAAATTCCCAAAAAATTTTCTGAAGGTAAAACAAACAAGAAATTCAGCTTGAATTCAGTATTCATGATCATTATATGGGCATGTATTAAAAAGAAATACACCTCCTAGAGGCAGCTCCAAATAAAATAGAAAAAAAATGTCATATTAATTACTACATGAAATGGTGAAATTAATTCATTTTCTCAAACCAAGCCATTTAAAAATAGAAATAATTAAAACAAAGTGCTGAAAATGGCATTTAACTTGTTCACATTACACTATAGAATGAACAGTTTAAAGTCATTGGGCACCAACGAATTACATGTTAATCACTAACTGTTGTACCACTAATTACTAGCCAAGAAACTTCAATTTCTTATTGAATTCAGTCACAATGACTAATCTATGTTTAGGATGCAGATAATGCACATTCTAGTCTTCAGGTAGGTAAGGCAAGGGACATCTAGGTAGTGCAGTGGATAGAGCACCAGTGCAGGAGTCAGGAGTACCTGAGTTCAAATCTCATCTTGGACACCTGACACCCACTAGCTGTGTGACCTTGGCTAAGTCACTTGACCCCAACTGCCTCATCCTGGGTCATCTCCAAACACTCTGATGAATATTTGGTCACTGGATTCAGATGGATGTGGAAGAGAAGTGAGGCGGGTGACCTGCACAGCCCTCTCTCACTCAAAATAAAGTCAATTGCAAGTCATGTCATTATTTATCCGATGGCATGGTCTTCTTCAGCAATGAAGGATGAACACACACACATAGATAAGAGATAAACCTTTAGCTATGAAACAAGTAAAATAAACCATCATCCAAAACAAACCCTGGGATTATATGAACACAATTACAAGACACTTTTTGCACAAATAAAGTCAGATTTAAGTAAGTGGAAAAACATCAGTTGTTTATGGGTAGGCCGAGCTAATATAATAAAAAATGACAATTATATCTAAATTAATTTACTTATTTAGTGCCATACCAATTAAACTACCAGATAATTATTTTCTAAAGCTGGATAAAATAATATCAAAATTCATTTGGAAGAACAAAAGATCCAGAATATCAAAGAGACTAATGAAAAGAAATGCTTGGGAAGGTGGCCTAGCGCTACCAGACCTCAAATTGTACTATAAAGCAGCAATCATCAAAACCACTTGGTATTGGCTAAGAAACAGAGAGGTAGACAAATGGAATAGACTTGGCACTCAAGACACAGTAGGAAAGGAATATAACAACCTCCTGTTTGAGAAACCCAAAGACCCCAGCTTCTGGGATAAGAACTCACTGTTCAATAAAAATTGCTGGGAAAACTGGTTAACAGTGTGGCAGAAATTAGGCATAGACCCATGTCTGACACCATACACAAGAATAAAGTCCAAATGAGTACATGATTTAATTATAAAGATTGATGCCATGAATAAACTAGAGGAGCAAGGAATAGTGTATTTATCAGATTTATGGAGAAGGGAAGAATTTTTTATTAAAGAAGTGATAGAAAGCATTATGAAATGCAAGATAGATAATTTTGATTACATTAGACTGAAAAGTTTTTGCACAACCAAACCCAATGCAACCAAAATTTGGAGGGATGTAGTAAATTGGGAAATTTTTTTACGGCTAAGCTCGAGGATAAAGGCCTCATTTCTAGAATATATAGATAACTGACTCAAATGTGTAACCATACAAGTCATTCCCCAATTGATAAATGGTCAAAGGATATGAACAGGCAATTTTCAGAGGAAGAAATTAAAGATATCTATAATCATATGAAAAAGTGCTCTTAATCACTATTGATTAGAGAGATGCAAATCAAAACAACTCTGAGGTACCACATCACACCTATAAGATTGGCAAACATGACAAAAAAGGAAAATGATAAATGTGGGAGAGTTGGAACACTGATTCCTTGTTGGTGGAGCTGTGAGCTCATCCAACCATTCTGGAGAATGGCTTGGAACTATGCCCAAAGGGCTACAAAGTGTACATACCCTTTGACCCAGCAATATTGCTACTAGGACTGTATACCTAAGACATCATAAAGATGGGAAAGGGTCCCACATGTACAAAAAATTTATAGCAGCACTCTTTGTAGTTGCCAAAAACTGCAAATCAAGGGGATGCCCATCAATTGGGGAATGGCTGAATAAATTATGGTATACGAATGTAATGGAGTACTATTGTGCCATAAGAAATGATGAAGAAGAAGACTTCAGGGAGGAAGGACTTATATGATCTGATGCTGAGCAAAAGGAGTAGAACCAGGAGAACTTTGTGCACAGCAATGATTACAGTGTGCGAGAGTTTTTCGTGGTAGACTTGGAACTTCGTAAAAACGCAAGAACTTATCTAAAAAAAAATTCCAATGGTGGTTTTCTAAGGCAAAATGCCTTTCACACGCAGAGAAAGAAATATGGAAATCATTCGCAGAATACAGCAGATTATGTTTGTGTGTGTGCGTGTTTTAGTGTATTGTGTTTCGATTTGCTATATTATTTCTTCCATCTATTTTAGTTCGACTACATAGCATGACTATAGTGAAAACGTACTCAATAGGAAAGTATATGTAAAACCTATACAGAATTGTATGCTGTCGTGTGGAGGCAGGGGGGGGTAGTGGGAGGAAGGTATGGGGGGGGATAAAATCGTAATTTGAAGGAAGTGATTGTAGAACATTAAAAATTAATAAAACTTAAAAAAAGCAGAAATAGGAACCTGATCTCAAAGTTAAAGCTAAAATAAAATTAATTAAAAAGAGATAAGCAGAAAAATTACATTATGTTAAAAGGTACCATACATAATGAAGTAAAATCAATACTAAATCTATATATGCACCAAATTCTATAGCATTCAAACTTACAAAGGAAAAGATAAATAAATTTTAGGTAGAAATAGCAAAACTATAATGATGGAGGACTTCAATTTTCCTCTGAAAACTAAATGAGTCTAACAAAAAAAAATAAGAAGGAAGTGAAGAGATAAACAGAATCACAGATAAACTAGATATGATAGGAAGGAAGTGAAGAGATAAAGAGAATCACAGATAAACTAGATATGATAGACATCCAGAGAGAGCTGGATGGGAATAAAAAGAAATATACCTTTTTCTCAGTGATACATAGCTGTTAAGGCACAAGCTGAGTTCTCATGTGAACGGTATCGGGTCAGGTAAAGGTGAGGGCTTAAGTGCTGAGCTCTCACGAGGCCCCCCAGAGAACAGCTGAGAATTGAGGAGTGAGACTCGAGTTATCTTGTTTTTCCACCTCTTCTCAGTTGGAACTTGCTGGAGAGAGCATCCCACCCTTGAGGTTGGTCCGTGGTCTGAGCAGGTTTTGTTAATTGGCTAAGGGGCTGAGAGCATGCTGTCCACGAGGAAACTATGCATCTGGGAGAGCTCACCTGGGGACAAGAAAGCCTGAGAAGGGGGTTTTCCTGACGCCTCCGAAGGAGAAGGAGGCTCCCGCAGGGAGAACTCATCCTGCATGTAGCTTGTATCAGTAATAAAGCCTACACATCCGCTCCAAAAAAATAAATAAATAAATAGACAATCATATCTATAATTCCTCAGATAGTTATTTTAGTGATAGTTTTTTTTCTAATTGATTTGAAGCTAAAGATACTTCCTTGGTTAGAAAACCCATTTCTGTCATGCTCCCATTCTAACCACCTGCAGTGACTAATTTGCTTACTATATAAGGCGTGGAATTGGTTCCCCCCTCAACAAGGAGATTATAAGACACTCCCTGGGTGACAAAGAAATTTCTTTCAAAATGACGATGTTTTTGTGACTGTTGCCCAGACTGCATTTGGTAATTCTTGTGCTTATGGTTTAGCTTTATCAACTGAGTATCTGGATGCCTGAATCTATTACTTAGACACTTAAGTCTTTTATTACCTTTTACCTTCAATTCTTCTTCCATTCTTTATTCTGAACTGTTTTTCTGTATTATTACTACTACTCTTACTCCTACTCCTCCTCCTCCTCCTCCTCCTCCTCCTCCTCCTCCTCCTCCTCCTCCTCCTACTACTACTACTACTACTACCACTACCACTACTACTGCAATTACTACTGTTACTTATAGTACTATTATGACAACTGCTACCATACTTTAAAATTTCGATTTCTCTTGGTCATGACTACCTTCCAAGATCAAGAATTCTTAAGCTTTTAAAAGTTATTGGTCAATACAATGTTATTATCATATAAAAGTAGTCACAAGTTTCTCTGAAACTATTCTTTACATCATTTCTTTGAGGGTAATAGTATTCCAGTATATTCCTATTTTAACATTTGGTCATCCATTCTTGAATTATAGGTGCCACTTCAACCATCATTTTCATAAGAATCACAATTATATAATTTTAAATAAATTTCATTTCATTTTGGGTATCATAAACCTCTATATGGGAGGTAACTCAGAGTTCCACCTAACCCAAATACCTTAATTTGCAAATAAGTAAATGGAGACCAAGGAAGGCTGTGATTTACCTAAAAGTATACCAATAAGAGTCATCAGAAACTATTTTTTTGCTAAACAGGAGTATGCTCATTTAACTCAGCTAAAATGGAGCTACATATGATTTTCTGTTGTATTTTACTGCCATAAAATGCTCCCTTAGCACATAACAGTAGTAGTATGTCAGCATGTGCAGACTCCACTTATCCCATTTTTGCTTTTCAGTTAGTAGTCTAACACAAAAAGGATATAGCACAAGTCAGTTTCCCAGGATTACCTTGTTCACCTATATTGGAAGTAAAATTAAGTCTATATCATTTCTTGGCTAAAATAAAGTTCTTATCTGTTGAAACTTTAGCTCATTGCACTCAAAAGAAAAAAAAAAAGTGATTACTGACACAAGGCAAATATAGACTGTAAGTATCCTACCACTGAGGAAACAGAATTGGAAAAATATGTATTCTTACCAAAAGGCACCCAGCATGTAAATAGCATAATGCTTCTATAGAATGAGAGTTTCACTACAATACACAGGGGAAAACATATGTTAGCATGTCGCAAACTTTCCTTGCCACAAAGTGTGTATGCCAGGGCTTGTCAAGGAAAAATCAGCTAGTAATTTCTCACTATCTTCACCCTCCCTGCTTCCTCTCAAGTGAACTACATTTCATTGTTTCCTCAAAATGCATAATACATGCAAAAAGTTCACTTTAATCAAAGATAGTGATAGAACTGAGGTACATGAAACATACTTTTAGACTTTTTCTGAACAAAGTATTTTGATTCTTTTTGATTAATCAGCTATGCTGGTTTCTTTTTCTCTTTCTTTCCGTATTTAAAAAATAACTTTTGTCAAATGCGATAGTTATCTGAGAAGGGGAGGAGTTTGTCTGAAACTACGGAGATGCTAAAAATTACATAGATCTATGAAAACATTTTTAAAGTGAATGGTAGAGAAATTCTATTAAATTACTTCTAAAATTCTGCATGAAAATTAAAATGATCCATAAAGAAATTTCCATGTGATAAAAGATATCTGAAAGAGCATAAGCAGAAGGAAAGTAGGGATAATGAGTCCTTGCCTAAATGCCACTAGGATAATCGTTATAACAATCACCTTTAGAGTTTGCTGCATAGCTCTTTTGCGGTAGGTGTCAAAATTGTATAATCCTTATCTTTGAGGAGATGCTATTTTATTATAGCAACAGTGTTTAGAAGAAAATCCAATTTGCTTTAGATAGAAATTGAAGATGGAAATCAGGCTTTAGAAGTGGAGTGATGTCTTTATTTGGGAAAGTAATTTTTCTTTTTTCTTTTTCAAAATTATCATTCTATAAACACAAAGGAATTATTGTAAAGCTGAATTTAATATCAAAAATTGAACAAAATAAAAAATAATGACAAAATTATTTATGTCTAAGATGCACAAGATCTGAATATTTAGGGAGAGTAAGTATCACAATGTTTTTAGATTTCATTCAGATACATGATGTTACCAAAACCCAGCAGAAGAGGTGAAGGAGGAAAAAGGGTACTTTCTTACTTGCAAGACATTCAACCTTAAAAATAATGTCTTACTTGTTTCAGTTTCTTAGATTTAAAAGTATATTTAAAAAAAAATTTAAAAGAATATAAGGAAATGACAAAGACTGGCTTTCTTAAAGTCTGCAGGGCAAGAAGAAATAAATATAGTCATATCAAGTAGGTGTTGAATTCGCTTTTTGCCTTAAGACTGTGGGGAAAATAATAATCTGTGGTTCAACCCTAAATAACTCTTTCTATATGACAGACAAAGGAAAACGATAAGTCATTCTGACCTTTCTGACCTGGGACTGTGTAGGAGGGAGGATAAATATTGCATGGTGCAATTATTTCCCAAAACATTCCCTAACCACATCAGTCAAATACTACTGCTGCTGCTACAACTACTATACTACTACTACTACTACTGCTACTACTACTACTACTTCTACTACTACTACTACTACTGCTGCTGCTGCTGCTGCTGCTGCTGCTGCTATTACTACACCACTATTACAATGATGAGTACCATTACCAATATTATGAGCATTTTAAGATTTTCAAAGCACTTTACACATACTGTATCATTTGATTTTCTTTTTCTCAGCAATCCCATGATTTGACTGGTATCATTATTCTAATAGCAAAGATGAAGAAACTGAAATGAAAGAGATTAAATAATTTGTCCAAGGTCACTAAACTTGAACTTAGGTCCTCTTAATCTCAAATTCAGCACCCTATATCCCACCTACCTTTGAAGTAAAAGTGCACAGGTGAAAGGACTATTAAACTTTTCCCTAAGGGATTATTGATGAAATTATTTTTAATGTGATAACTTCTTATTAAGAGATTACATTTTGACCAAACCTAAGAAAATGGGTTCCATCAATCTCATGGAATTAATAATACTAATAAAATAAGAGCAAATGTTCTGTAATGGCTAAAAAACAGTCTCAAGGTCTTCTTGAGTCCATAGTTTGCATCTGATGTGTATTGAATATTTGACTCATGCCATTTAACCTCTGAGTGTCCCATGGAAACTTTCTTAGACCATAATTTATAGAGCACGGGTGCATTTGCATGGATAAATGAAGTTTTTCATCAGGAATCTTCAATGCCCTTCAAACATATATCTAATCCAGAAATAAAATAATTGTAACAAAATACTAATAGTAAAGACAGTTGTGTACATAATAGTAATTTGTGCAACTCCTGTCTATACATGATTTGACCATGAGTTTTGCTTGATACAGACTTAGACCTGTGGGGTTTTCATTTGCTCAAAAAATTCTTGTTTAAATAGTACCAAATAACTTATTATAAAAATCATACAGTATGCATTTAATAAATGCTAGCTGTTCTGAGGTACCACTTCACATCTATCAGAGTGACTAATACAACAGAAAAGGAAAATGTTACATATTGGATGGGATATATGAAAACTAGGAAACTAATGTATTGTTGGTGGTGTAGTGAACTAATCCAATCATTTTGGAGAAGAATTTGGAACTATGCCCAAAGGCATATAAAACTGTGCATAACCTTTGATTCAGCAGTGCCACTCCTAGGACTCTATTTGAAAGACATTCAAAAAAGAGGGAAAAGGACCTATTTGTACAAAAATATTTATAGCATTTCTTTTGTGGTGGCTAAGAATTGGAAAACAAAGGGATGCTCATCATTTGAAAGTTGTGATATATGATTTTAATAGAGTATTATTGTGTTATAAGAAATGACAAGCAGGATAATTGCAGAAAAAGCTGGAAAGACTTACATGAACCAATGTGTAATGATATGAACAGAAGCAGGAGAATGTTGTGCATAGGAATAGCAGTATCATTTAACAAAGGATTATGAATGATTAATTGTTCTTAGCAATACAATGATCAATCCAACATAATTCTCAAAGATTAATGATGAAGTATATTGTTTGCCTCCGGAGAAAGAACTGATATTCATTGAATGCACACTAAAGCATACTAGTTTTCACTTTCTTGCATTTTTTTCTTTTGGAGTATTCCTGTACAAAACGGCTGTCATGGAAATTTTTATCTAATTGCATACATATAACCTATATCTGATAACTTACCACCTCAAGGAAGAAAGAGGGGGAAGAGAGAGGATAGAATTTAGAACTTGAAATTTTAAATAAAAGTGTTTTAAATATTTTTGTAAAAAAAGAACAAGAAAAATGTTTTATTAATACTAGTTACCACTCTGACCAACCATAAAGTAGGAGTGTTTTGTTGTTCTTGTTCTTCTTTTGCTTTGGTGGGCTTAGGGGTCAGGGAGAACTTCTTAGGAAGGAAGAAGGGGAGAAAGTAATATGTCCTACAGGAAATTGAATTATTTTTTTTTATTTCCCATTGACCTAACAGATTTGAGTGAATGGTCTGTCATTGGTGAGACACTATTTCAATAATTATATTCAAATTTTTGCTTTCTATCTGTGATTTTATTGCTATAGAGTCCTTCCATTGCGGTCACTCCCTCTATCAATTATCAGTCATCAAGTAGTCTCTAACGGATAGTTTTAGAAGTCTGCTGGTGGCACTGAGGGGTTAAAATTTGCATACAACTAGTTTGTACCATAGACAGAATTTGAAATTGGGCCACGTTAGCACCAATGCACTCTAGTCTTCAACCTTATTTGGAAGAGGGAAGTTGTCTGATCATATTTATCCATACCGATTAAGTATTGTTTAGCATCTTCACATGTCTAAAGAGAGTAAAGGACTAGGCACTATGAGAACACAAAGAAATAATATGAGATAAGTTTCCTAATCTCCAGAATAGCTTGGCCTAGTTGACGATATAAGACTCTAGTATACAATTATAATTATAAAGCAATTATGCCCTGAATACTGCTGCGCTGACAGAAGGGTAGTAGTTCAAAGAAGGGAGTTAGCTATGATGGCTGGAGAACAACAAGAAACAGGTTTCAAACACAAACAGGTAGTTTCTCAGGCACTCCACAAATAGACACATATTTTCTAATTGTAACTGAACAATCAAAGTGGACCAGTAAAGTTCTAATAAAGAGCTAAAATAATTTCTAACCATCTTTCTAATTCCAGCTCTCAGGTTTTATTAGTTGATATTGAACACACCAATATAAAAGGAAAGGAAAGTCTTGTTCTTTCAGTGCAGATACATTCTGGACTCAATTGTGAGAATTGCTAGGATCATCATTTTAAAGATTGAAGGAACCTTAGGAGCCAAGTCCAACTGCCTCAACCTAGTTGACTTTTTAAAAGAGTATTTCAAACCATGCTCTCCCTTTTGCTACCTATGTGCTAATAAAATATATGTAATAATCTAAAATTTTCCATTCGTAATATGAAACTCTCCAGTTTAATCACGAAGATGAGTGACAAAGACCCCTTAATTCTCATAAGCTCAAGAACTTTCTTCCAAGTAAATGGCTGACCATGACAATGACCTTATGTTCTTCTCCTGTTTCAAAAGTTCCCACCTTTTTCATACAGTTACGTATTCTATGTGTAAATCATTTTGTTCTACTGTGGAAATACAAAATTCTTAGTATTTCTATGTTGGTGATTCAACCTACCAGACTTAGCATAACACCTAAGAATCAGCTTCTTCAATGAGACAAGGACACACTGACATTCTTGCTAGATAGATTTTTTTGTTGTTACCCCAGTAATGAAAACTTATAGATAATGTTATTACCAGTCAGAAGGAAATGGCAGGAAATATCTTTGGCTAATGAGTCTAGGAGACTAGAGAATAAACCCCACTGAGAATTACTAAAGAATCTTGTTGGTTTTTCCTAGGCTTCAAAAGCAAAGAATTGTCCATTCATTAAAGGAGATAATAAATTGTACTAAAAGGGTAGCCATATTATCCATTTGGACCTGTTCCAGAAAAAGTTGGCTACCTTGATTCAGGCCTTCATCATTTAGACTATTACTTTAACTAGATAGCTGATATCCATTTCTTAAGTCTAACTCCATTCCTAGCTGTCACCTACTTGGTCATAAAATTGATCTTCTTAAAGTGTAAGTTGGAACATATTATCGCCCACATCCATGTAATTATCTCCAATGACTCTCTATTGCTTCTAAGAATAAATGTAAAATCCTGTTTGGTTTATAAACCTCTCCATAACCTGGTCTATTCTTACCTTTCCAGAAACAGTTTCTGCTCCTCCATCAAGCACTCAAAAAGTAGGAGGAAAAACTTATAGAAGCAAATTCAATACTAGTGAAGCACTTAAAAGTTCAGTGTTTTCCAAACTGAATGTTTGTCAAATGAATTTATGAATGAAATTATTTGATTAGACCTTTACTAGGTGCTAGGTACTGCTCGAAATTCTGGGAATACAGACTTTAAAAGGAAGATAATTTCTACCTTCAAGGAGTTTACATTCAAATAGGAAAAATAGAGTTGATTGTTTTTATAGAAAAGAGTAACCCTTAAATTGCACTTAACAACTTAATTCCTTCTCACTGTATACTGACATTCATTAAAAAAATAACAAATTTCTCATAGGGAGCAAATATTTTCCAAGCAAAACAATAAATAGAAGAGAAACTATACAGATTCCATTATAACAAAGCATGTACAAAAGTGAATTAGGTCTTTAGTTGAGAGTGATGAAATCTTTCAAATTGGAAACTCAATTCTAGCAGATTTTAGAATGTCAAGCAAGTTTAGGGATAGAATGTGACTAAATCCCTTGCATATTCTCTATTTCCAAGTGTTTTTTCCTCAATCTCACTACCCAGCCGTCTACTCAAAGAACTGTTGGAAGCAGATCTTAGAGTTCCTTAAGAAGCTATGCTTTTTTACTTTCCTTTTGTGCTTAGCATAGTCTGTAGCATGTAGTAGGGCTTACTTAAATGCTTATTATCTCCCTTTGTTTAGACTTAGCAAACTGCTTGGTAAATAGCACACATTTGATAAATACTTATTTACTTCTGTTTTAAAGCTCTTAGCACAGTAAATGGTACATAGTAGGTACTTAATAAATACTCATTCCCTTCCTCTCCTTGCCCTTAAGAAGGGGAAGACTATAGTGTAAACTGGAAATTTTGGAGTATTTCATACATGGTGTTTGCTTTGACTAGTGAGTAATCTTGAGAAAACTATATTGGTCAATGCTCTGTTTCATTTTGTCCTCCAAAGCTAACATTTCCTGTTATTCCAATTATATTTTAATTTCCTACTTTAGCATTCCAAGCCCATATGGTGAATTTGACTTTCTTTGCTATTATTACCAGAAGATTTTATAGTTCTTCATAGAACTAATCAACTTTGGCCTCTTCACCATTAGTGATGTAGGCATAGACTTAGGTTGCTGTGATTTTGAATAGTTTCCCTCAGTTGAAACAGATAGCATTCTGTCATTTTTAAGATTATACTCAGTACCTTTTTGCTCATCTCTTTATAGACTGTGAAGAGAAATCAATTTGTTCTAAGATATTCTTGACCAAAATAGTATATGCAATGATAATGTGATTTAAATTCATCCATTTGTGTCCACTTAAGTCCACAAATACTCAAGATGTTGATGTTTAATCTTTCTATCTCTTATTTATTCACATCCAGCTTCCCTTGGTTCATAAATCTTACATTCCATATCGGTATGCAATGTTGATCTTTAAAGCATCAGACTTTCCTTTCAGCACCTTTCAGCTCTAGACATATCCATATCTGAACTTCCTTTCCTTTAACCTAGCCACTTCACAGTATATTTGATTTTATAGTTCTTTGGATTTAGTTTCAAATTGCTCTACAGAATGGTTGGATCAGTATACAGCTTCACCAACAGTTCGTCAGTATCTCAGTTTTCTCACATCTACTTGAACAATCCTCATCTTCTTTTTATGTCATATTGACCAGTCTGATAGATATTGGGGTGTAGCTCAAAAAGTTTTAATTGGCATTTCTTAAATCAAGAGTGATTTAGATCAGTTTTTCATATAACTATAGAGTTAGCTTTGACTACTTCATTAAAAAAAAAAACTGCCTGTTCAAATCCTTTGACCATTTATCAATTCATGAAAAATGGTATTTCTCTAAATTTGACTCAAGGCTCTATATTTAAGAAACGAGGTCTTTATTTGTTATAAAAATATTTTCACAGTTATACATTTTCCTCCATCCTATTTTTTCCTGTTCATGCTACTCCCTCTGTCTCTTTTCACATGGTCCATTCTTAAAAACATTTTTCTTCTGATTATTGCCTCCCCCAATTCACCTACCCTTCTATCAGCAACACTCTTGTCTCCTTGTCTTCCTACTTTCCTGTAGAGTAGAGTAGAATTCTATCCCCAACTGAGTGTGTACGCTATTTCCTTTTTGAGCCAATTCTGATGAGAGTAGTGTTCATGAGTTCCTCCACTCAGCTCCCTCATATTCCCCTTCACTGTAAGAGCTCTTCCTTGCAGGTCTCTTTTATATTAGATCATTTCCCCCATTCTACTTCTCCCTTTCTCATTCTCCCAGTGCATTCCTCTCTCACCCTTAATTTTATTTTTTATGTCATCATACCATCATATTCAACCCACACTCATTCTCCCTGTGAATATACACTCCTAATTTACCTAGTAATAAGAAAAATTTTAGGAGTTACAAATATCACCTTCCCATATAGGAATATAAACTGTTTAACTTTATTGAATTCCTTATCATTTCTCTGGCTTATTTACCCCCTAAGTCTTGTATTTGAAAATCATAGTTTCTGTTCAGATCTATTCTTTTTTTATTGGGAATGTTTGCAAGTCCTCTAATTAACTAAATATCTATTTTTCGCCTAAAGAATTATACTGAGTTTTTCTGAGTAGTTGGTTATTCACTGTAACCCTATCCCTTTTATCCTCTGGAATACCATATACCAAGTCTTCTGAGCTTTTAGTGGAGAAACTGCTAAATCTTGTGTTATGTTGACTATATCTCCATAACATTTGAATTGCTTATTTTGGGTGCATGCAATATTTTCTCCTTGTCTTGGGAACTCTGGAATTTGGCTACAATATTCCTGGAAATTTTCATTTGAGAATTTCTTTCAGAAGGTAATTGGTGAATTCTTTCAGTTTCTATTTTACTCTCTGGTTTTATAATACCAGGGAAGTTTTCCTTGATAATTTCTTGAAAGATAATGCTTAAGTTATTTTTTGTCATGGTTTTTAAGTAGTCCATTAATTCTTAAATCATCTCTCCTGAATCTGTTTTCCAGATCAGTTGTTTCTCCAATGAGATATATCACATTTTCTTCAGCCTTTTTTCTCCCTTGTGGTTCTGTTTTATTGTTTCTTGATGCTTCATAAAGCCATTAGCCTCCATTTGCCCAATTCTAATTTTCTTCATGATAAATGTTGGAAAAGAAGTGGGAGAGTTGGCATACTAGTTCATTGTTGATGAACATTGTTGATGAACTGGAGAACAATTTGGAACTATACACAAAGGGATACAAAAACGTGCATACGCTTTGACCCAGCAATATCATTTCTAGGTCTGTATCTCAAAGACATCATAAAAATGGGAAAAGGTCCCACGTATACAAAAATATTTATAGCATCTCTTTTTGTAGTGGCCAAGGATGGAAAATTGAGTGAACATCCATCAATCTGAAAATGGCTAAAGAAGTTATTGTACATGAATGTTATGGAATATAAGAAATAGTTAAGTAGACCACTTCAGAAAAACTCGGAAAGATTTATATCAATTGATGCTGAGTGAATGAGCAGAACAGGGAGAACATTATGCACAATAACAACCACAGTGTGTGAATACTGTTTCTGATAGACTAAGCCCTTCACAGTAATGCAAAGACCTAAAACATTCCCAAAGAATTCTTGAGGCAAAATGACATCCATATCCAGATAAGGAACTAAATAACCAGAACACAGAATGAAGCAGACTATTTTCTCTTGTGTTGTGTTTTGTTGTAGTTTGATTTTTCTCATAGCTTTTTCCATTTGTTTTAATTATTGTAAGCAACATGACCAATATGAAAATGTTTTCAAAAGAATCCATGTGTAGACCCCATTTAAAATTGAAAGACATCTCAGGGAGGGAGAGGGAGAAAATTTAAGACTTATTCAAGTAATTATTGAAAACTTAAAACAAACAAATTAATTGAATTTTTGAAAAAAGAATCATTTTCTTCAAGTTTTGTTCCTCTTCTTCCATTTGGCCAATTCTGATTTTTAAGGAGTAATTTTCATCACTGATTTTCTTTAACTCTCTATTAGAACAGCTGTGTTGTTTAAGATGCTATTTTCTTCAGGTATTTTTTTGCCTCTTTTACCAAATTACTAATTGCATTTACATAATTTTCTTCCTTTCCTCTCATTTCTTTATCTAAATTTTCCTCCAGCAATCTTATTTGAAATTTGTTGCTTCAAACATTTTATTAAGTACCTATACAGAGGGAACTATGTATGCAAAGACAATAGGATTACTCTCCTCTCAAAGATTCGTGCCAAGGATACAAAGACGAAAATGAAATAGTCCCTGGAGTTGATATTCTAAGTTGAACTACAGGACAAGCACAGTCGCTAAAGCAATTCGTGTTTCATTGAATCCACTGGTACCCCATGAAAGATAAAGTGTAGCCATCTAAAGAACTATCAGGATATATAAAATTTACTGGAGGCATGAAAACTAGTCATTATGGAGCATTGCTCATGGAGACTTGAACATTAAATTTTGTTGGTAAGATATTTATTTAATTTGCTCAATTATTTATTGCAAATTATAATATCATGAATAATATGCTAACAATAAAGTATATATTAATTTGATCATCAATATATTAATTTTGTATATGGGATATTGGCTTTATTTTTTTTACAAATAAAGAACCTGGAACTATATGCAACATGAGTGCAGTCATTGATCTGAAGTTCACTGAGAATGCATAAACTATGGAATTACCAATTACAAAGCTCTTACAAATTCTACCTAGAAATCAAATACTGATTTTTAAATCTTTTCAGGGAAAATTTCATCTCTTTGTTTCTAAATGTATAGATAGCTGGATTCAAGAGAGGTGTGATGACTGAATAAAACACAGCCAGAAATTTGTCCACTGATGTTATGTTAAGTGGCCACACATAGATGAAGATGCAGGGTCCGAAGAATAAGACCACCACAGTGATATGAGCAGTGCAAGTGGAGAGTGCCTTGGTTGCCCCATCTTTGGAGTAGTGGCAGACTGTGAGCAAGATGTAAGTATAAGAGGCAAATAAGATTATGAAGCATGTCATACCAAGAACACCACTTTCAGAATTCATCAATATTCCCAGGGAATAGGTATCAATGCAGGCAAGCTCAATCACTAATGGGATGTCACAGAAAAAACTGTTCACTACTCTAGGCCCACAGAAAGGCAGCTCCAAAATCATAACCAATTGACTCACAGAGTGTATAAATCCAGTGGTCCATGAGATCGTTACAAGCCAAATGCATCTTCTTTGGCTCATGATGGTTGTGTAGTGGAGTGGCTTGCATATGGCTACATAGCGGTCATAGGCCAAGGCCACGAGCAGCATCATCTCAGACCCTCCAGCAAAATGCACAAAGAGGATCTGACACATGCAGCCCCCAAAGGAAATGGTTTTGTTTTCCTTGAGCAAGTCTGTGATCATCTTTGGAGTAGTAACTGAGGAAAGCCACAAATCAATAAAAGAAAGGTTGGACAACAGGAAATACATGGGGGAATGGAGATGAGAGTCAGTGATAACTAAAATCACAATAAAGGTATTACCTAAAACAATTACCAGGTAGAGCACCAATATGAAAATAAAAAAGAAAATCTAAAGTTCCCATGAATTACAGAGTCCCAACAGTACAAATTCAGACACTGTGGAATGATTTACTTCAGCCATACATTCAAGTTTTTATGATGAAGCCTTTCAGAAAAAAATGAGAAAAATAGTTATTAGAGTGAAAAAGAGCTCAATCTCTACCTTTAATGCTCAAATAAATATTCTCCTACACAAATGAACCACAATTTATATTCTTTTAACCAATCCTCAAATGAGATAGAAACATAAATAATAGATAGGTATGACAATATGATTGAGAGATTAGGGATACCTATGTGAGATGCACATACCTGATGAGGAAAGTAACATCTGGTCAAAGAGGAATACTTGAAAAAAAATAACTACATTATCCTACCAAAATATCCCAAAAGTAATTATATTAATCAAAAAAATAAATATGGATGGAAGAGAGAATGTTAAAGAGATGGAGGTAGGCTAGAAAAGGAAGAATATTGTTTTTAAAAAGCAACAGTTGAAGGGAGAGTGGAGCCAAGATGGTAGAGTAGAAAGATGGACCTGTAGAAGTTCTCTCCACCTCATAGCTCATGAAATATCTGTAAAAAATGACTGAACAAGTTCTAGTGCAACAGAAGCCACAGAATGACAGAGTGAAGGAGATTTCCAGCCCAGTACAGCCTGGAGGGCTGACAAGAAGGGACTGTCACACTGAACACAGAGTGAAGTACAGCCCAATATGGGCCCTGCTGGGCACAAGGGACAGGACATGGAACAGGTTTCAAGACACTACTGGCAGTAGCAGTTCCCAGATTGCTCAGCCCACAAACGCCAAAGACAGCTTTGAAGGTGAGTGAAAAAGTTCCTTCACTTGAGTGAGAAGGAAATACAGCCTGGACCCATCAGGAGCAGACACTGCAGCAGTAGCATCCCTTTTTGGAGCCTTCCATCAAAAGAACCTGGGGAAACTGAGCCACTGATCTGAATCTCAGCCCTGAGTGACTCTCCTAAGTTGAGGAAGAGTGCTGGCAGTGGAGCTGGGGGAGGCTGTGGAGAGGCTTGGAGTGGGGATAGAAGGGAGGGAAAACTAGAGGAAGGAGTAATTAGAAGACAACATGGTTGGGGAGGGACAAGGTCAAAAGAGAGAATAGAATAAATGAGGAACAGGATGGGATGGAGGGAAATATAGTTAGTCTTGCACAACATGACTAATATGGAAATCTTTTGCATAAGTACACATATATAGCCTATGGTGAATTCCTTGCATTCTCAGTGGGTATAGGTGGGGGGGGGGGAACGGAGAGAAGTTGAAACTCAAAGTTTTAGGAACAATTGTTAAGAACTGTTTTTGCGTACAACTGGGAAATAAGAAATACAGGTAATGGGGTATTGAAATCTAACTTGCCCTACAGAAAAAGAGAGGAGATGGGTATAAGGGAAGGGAGGAGTGTGATGGAAGGAGTAAGGGTAATCAGAATGAGTTTTTGGGAGGAGGAGGGGAGAGATGGGGAGAAAATTTTGAACTCAAAATTTGGTGGAAATTAATGTTGAAAACTAACAATAAAAAAATAAATAAACATTAAAAAGCAACAGTTGAAGGAAGCTTATCAAATCAAATTGAATGAGATGTAGACATGAAGTTCTATTCATAATGAGCTAGATAAAAGAATCAAAAACCACTTCCACCAAGCGAAAGATAATCTAATTAATGCCCTACAACAACCAGAAAATTCAAGTATTATTTCAACCAACGAACTTAAATGTCTTACATAAACTTTAAAAAAAAACCAAAAAAACATACCACTCTATTTTAGAAAATGTTCCATGTGGGGAGGAGGCAAGATGGTAGAATAGAAAGATTCACATATGCTAGCTCCTACCCACAGCCCATAAAGTACCTGTAAAGAAGAACTCCCAACAAATTCTGGAGCAGCAGAAGCCACACAGCATCAGAGTGGAGATTTCTGTTCCAGAGAAACCTGAAAAAGCAACACCAAAGGTCCGTCACCTACTGGACCCAAGCAGAGTCCAGCCCTGCCTTTAATGCACAGCAATGAGAGAAGCAGACCCGAGCAAGCTTCAGGGGCAGAATTTCCAGCAGCCACACAGGCTCCTCCACCCACAGGCACCAAAGGTCAGTGACAGAGCCTTTTTGGCTGTCCGAGGTGGGAGTGGGGTGTCTCCATAACTCAGGTACCCTCGGGAGGCAGTAGTGGAGGCAGCCACTGAGGCAGCAGCAGACAGGGGCTCACAAAGCAGGCAAGAGATTGGATCCATTGTTGAAGATCTCCCCATAAACCCACTGAGGGAACTGAGTCTGTGAGGCAGTCCTGCCCCCACCTCAGCACCTGAACTTAATCTCACACTGAATAGCAGCCCTGCCCCACTGAAAGCCCTGAGGCTTGGAAGCAGCATTTGAATCTCAGCCCCAAGCACTAGCTGGGTGGACGTGCAGGTGAGGTAGGGATGGAGAGGAATCTCAGAAAACAAGTAACTGGCTGGGAACATGCCCAGAAAAAGGAAAAAATATAAGACCATAGAAGGTTACTTTCTTGGTGAACAGATATTTCCTCCTTTCCTTTCTGATGAGGAAGAACAATGCCTACCATCAGGGAAAGACATAGAAGTCAAGGTTTCTGTATCCCAAACATCCAAAATAAATTTTCAAAGGGCTCAGGCCATGGAAGAGCTCAGAAAGGATTTTGAAAATCAAGTTAGAGAGGTGAAGGAGAAACTGGGAAGAGAAATTAGAAAGATGCAAGAAAAGCATGAAAGCAGGTCAATACCTTGCTAAAGGAGACCCCAAAAAATGCTGAAGAAAATAACACCTTGAAAAATAGGCTAACTCAATTGGCAAAAGAGGTTCAAAAAGCCAATGAGGAGAAGAATGCTTTCAAAAGCAGAATTAGTCAAATGGAAAAGGAGGTTCAAAGTTCACTGAAGAAAATAGTTCTTTAAAAATTAGAATGGAGCAGATGGAGGCTAGTAACTTTATCAGAAACCAAGAAATCACAAAACAAACCAAAAAAATGAAAAAATGGAAGATAATGTGAAATATCTGTTTGCAAAAACAACAGACCCGGAAAAATAGATCCAGGAGAGACAATTTAAAAATTATGGGACTACCTGAAAGCCATGATCAAAAAAAGAGCCTAGACTTCATCTTTCATGAAATTATCAAAGAAAACTGCCCTGATAGTCTAGAACCAGAGGGTAAAACAAGTATTCATAGAATCCACTGATGACTGCCTGAAACAGATCCAAAAAGAGAAACTCCTAGGAACATTGTGGCCAAATTACAGAGTTCCCAGGTCAAGGAGAAAATATTGCAAGCTTCTAGAAAGAAACAAATCAAGTATTGTGGAAATACAATCAGGATTACACAAGATCTAGCAGCTTCTACATTAAGGAATCGAAGGGCGTGGAATAGGATATGCCAGAAATCAAAGGAACTAGAACTCAAACCAAGAATCACCTACCCAGCAAAACTGAGTATAATACTTCAGGGGAAAAAATGGTCTTTCTATGAAATAGAGGACCTTCAAGCATTCTTGGTGAAAAGACCAGACCTGCAAAGAAAATTTGACTTTCAAACACAAGAATGAGAAGTATGAAAAGGTAAACAGCAAAGAGAAGTCATAAGAGACTTATTAAAGTTGAACTGTTTACAATCCAACATTGAAAGACAATATTTGCAAGTGTTCAAACTTTTCAGTATCTGGGTAGTTAGTGGAATTACACACACACATACACAAACACACACATACACACGTGCACACACACACACAGAGAGCACAGAGTGAATTGAATAGGATGGGACCATATCTTAAAAAAAAATGAAGTAAAGTGGTGAGAGAGAAATGTATTGGGAGGAGAGAGAGAGAAATGGAATGGGGAAAATTATCTCTCATAGAAGAGACAGGCAGGATATTTTTTAGTGGAGGGTAAAAGAGGGGAGCTGAGAGAAAAACATGAAGTTCACTCTCATCACATTCGACTAAAGGAAGGAATAAAATGCACACTCATTTTGGCATGAAAACCCAACTTACAATACAGGAAAGTGTGAGAGAAAGGGATAAGCAGGGTGGGGGGCTGATGGAAGGGAGGGCAATGGGAGGAGGAAGAAATTTGTAGTCAACACTCTTGGGGAGGAACACGATTAAAAGAGAGAATAGAAGCAATGGGGATGAAGGATAGGATGGAAGGAAATATAGTTATTCTTACACAACATGACTATTATTGAAGTCATTTACAAAACTACACATAGATGGCCTACATTTAATTGCTTGCCTTCCCAAAGGGAATGTGTGGGGAGGGAGGGATGGGAAAAAGTTGGAACTCAAAGTTTTAGGAACAATTGTTGAGTATTGTTCTTGCTACTAGGAAATAAGAAATACAGGTAATGGGGAATAGAAAGTTATGTGGCTCTGCAGGACAAAAGAGAAGATGGAGACAAGGGAAGGGAGGGATGATAGAAGAGAGGGCAGATTGGTGATAGGGGACATTAGAATGCTCGGTGTATTGGAGTGGGGGGAGAGGACAAATGGGGAAAAAATTTGGAACCCAAAATTTTGTGGAAATGAAGGTAAAAAGTTAAATAAATAAATCAAAAAAAAATTTTTTAAATTTTCCATGAGACTTTCAGTAGATTTTTTAAAAAATCAAACCCAAGAATCAGCTTACCAATTCTATTCTCAACTAAATGCAAGTCAAAAAAGAAACTGGAGGCTGAACATCCCATTCATATATTTCTTTCAAAGCTATACTGAAAATAGAACTGTTGCTTAGTAGTAAAAATATCATGGTTCACAGTAATATAATTAACTGTACCCTAAAAAAGTTTAGTAATATTGCTATATTAAAAGTATGTGCTAATAAAATATAATTTATTTCATTTTTATTAAATTAGATTTATTGTTAAATTTAAACCCATAAATTTTAATTTTTTGAATAATTATATATGTTAATTTTTACTTGTATTAAATAAATGTTACACATAAGGATTATAATTATGAAATAAATAATTGTGAATAATATAAATAATTATTTTTCTTCATTTTGTCTTTTAATTATGCATGACAGATCTTAGAATTTATTTCCATCGATGTAAAAGTTTGATAACAGCCAAGGACTAATAAAACAAAAGCCAGCAATATTAAAAAAAAAAAAAACAGTTAAGAAATCCCTGAGATAGATTGTGTCAAATATCTGACCAATATTTAACATTCCATGATTTTGTAACCCCAAATAGAAACCAATAAGAAACATCAACCATCAGATCTGTAAAAGTGCTACAAAAAGATTTGCATATAAATCTGAAATAAATGACTTAATCCAACATCTTAATCCGAGATCACGAAAAGGGAATCTGAGGCTTCAACCTTATCCCTTGTCTGGCTCATAGTTGGTACTTAAAAAATATTCTTTAACTGAATGACCAAAATAAATATCCTGAAATGGGTTCAACATGTGACTATGAAATAACTAAAATAAATCACCAATTAGAATTCTAAGATTTAGTTGGTCTAATTCAAATAGCATTTTGGTGGAAATGGAAAGTTTCAGAAAGAGAGGAGTTCAAAACCCCAATTTTATTACTTACTGTTTGTGTGACATTGGTTTGGTTCAGTGAAATTGGAAATTGATTTTTCTTTAGCTGCAAAATGGTATTTTTAGGACAAATAATCTTAAGTTTGCTTCAGGTACAAATGATATGACCCTATGACATTATTATGACCTGTGTGAGAAGAAGAAGCTGTGAATCAATTGCCTAGTGAAAAGGATTAAACTTTTCAATTAAAAGTAGACAGTATTCAGTGCCCTAAGATCTAATGACTACATGTTTTCACTGTGGAGAAACTTGAGAGGCATTTTGGAAAGTCATTTAACCTATCAGTGTTTCAGGAAGTTCTCTAAGACTGTAAACTGCAGACAAGTGCCAATCTATACTGTTATTGAGGAGGGGGAGTTCTTGAAACAATTAAATCACAGGTGGTCTGGGACAAAAAGAAAACAAAAAACTTACGAAGCAGCCAAAGAAGAAGATAAATTCAAGTGAACTGTGTCTTCCTTAGATATCAGAACCCTCTACCTTCCCTTCATCACTATTAGTATCACCTCCTTTCCCACCCTTACTATCAATAGGCTTACTTTCTTAAGATTTGGGTCAGGTGTGGGAACTTGTAGCCTGGAGGCCACATGTGATTTTTGAAGTCTTTGAGTGTGGCTTTTTCACTGAGACCAAGTTTTATAGAACAAATCATTTTATTAAGGGCATTTGTTCTGTGAAATTTTGATTCAGTCAAAGGGCTACATGTGGCCTCAAAGCCAAAGGTACCCCACCTATGTTTGGGCGATTGACATCATTTCAACAATTACATTCAAGTGAAACTCTACAGCCTTTAGCACAGTATTTGTTACATAATAAGTAATGACTGAATTTCAACTGAGTGATTGATTGAAACTTTCTTAGCTCTTGTGAAAAGCACTGGAAAGTTATGTCATTCATATTCATTAAATGATCAATAATCTCCTTAGATCGTAAAGATAAAGGGAGAAGTAAGCATTGAAAGTTTTTGTATGATTTCTCAAGATAAAAGGCAGAAAGATTTTCAATATCTCTGTCATCTATTCTCCTTCTTGGATATTCAGTCTTTTGTCAAAATAAGATGACTAATTCAAACAACCCTTTTCACAAGATTAAAGCAGTTCAGCCTTAGATTTTAAATTTGATTATTATGTGAAATTAACTTCTTTCCTTTAAGAGAGCTCGTTGGCATGGGGCAGGAGGAAAGGAATTTGCACTGACTGAAGGGGAAACATTAGTATACTGAGATTTTAAAACTCACCAAAATATATATTCTCGGTTTAATATTAAGTTGAAGGAATTTTTTTATGTTAAAAAGAAATATTGGGAAATAATTTGCCCATGGAAATAAATCCCCCGAGAGAAAAATCACTTTGCATACAAATGCTTATTATGTAAGGTATAAGGACTTTTCATAATAAGAAGGTATTGAATCATGGCATTTTTGAGATGGCAGAAGTCAGAGATTTTTATAAGGGATCTTAATCCAAAATCTTAAACTCCTCTTTTGGCAGACATGGAAATTAAGACCTAGAGAAGTGATGAGATATGCCAATATCACATAGAAAGCAATGGAAGTAGGATTCAAATTCAATTATTCTGTTACATAACCTTGTGTTCTTTCCACCCAAGTTAATTGTTTCATCCCCAATGATAATTTTCAATACTTTCAACAAGTATGGTCAAAAAGAGTCTGTGCCCCAGCCGTGAAAAACAAAATATTCTTACCAAATTAATATAGAAATGGATTTAAGAGAAGCACTGTTTCATTAATTAAGAAAATTTATAGTTTTTGAGTTGCTTTGGGACTCCTAATATTTATGATTTGGAATACTTAACCACTGTTACTTATTCCTAAAAAGAACTCCCTGAGATGTTTTGCTGCTCAGCACAGTACTTTGGTATACAATAGACACTTAACAAATGCTTTATGACTAAATGTCGCTAAAATTTGTGGACAGCATTTTCTGACTACATTTCCAATGATCAAGTTAGAAAACATATTAAATTTCATGCTACTATGGATATTGAATATTGAAATATTGAAAATAATTGGAAATATTTAATAAACTTAAATCCATACTACTACATTTCTCTTAAAATATTTCTTCATTGGGATTTTTCCTTTACTTTAGGATGGTCTAATGGATACAAATGCACATGAATGAGTAAAATTTTGGTTTTTGCTTTTATACTGATTGTGACAGGAGAAATGGAGAAATCAGAAAGTAAACAAGAAAAAATTGGAAGGGAATTTTTCTTCCTTTGGTTTATACAGTATTTTCTAGATACAAAGGATTAAGCCAAACTAAGAAACAATTTTTAATATAATTTTATTTTTATGTGTTCTTTTTATATATGGAATAAAACAAGAACTTATATAATATAGCACAATAAGAATATGATTGCACATGAAACTGCAAATCTATTATGTGCAACTTAACATTCCTTTTTAATATATAATAAAATTATCATATAAATTTCTTTCTTTTTCTTTTTTTCTTTCTTTCTCCCCACCATCAATATCCTAGAGATGGATCCCATTAGAAAGGATTTATTGAAAGCTGGGAGGTGATATGTTAGGTGAAAATGAGCTTTGGATGGGGCTAAGTTGGTCACAGTTTTTCTCCTGACTGTCTTACTAAATAGCTATCTTACACTTAGCATCTCTTGTCTTAAATTCCTTTATTCACAATATGAAGACGGGGATAAAAAGGGAAAAGAAGAAAGGTAAGGTCTCCTAGCTCTAAAAAATCTATAACTCTATGACTTATGCTGTATTTTCAAATATACCGGGTCCTGTGGGGTTGCACACACACAAAAAAAATGACTCTCAAAAAGACTGTTTCCACTACCTTTCTTTCACTTAATTCTTTATAATGGGATTGGTTAAAACTCCAATAAGGAAACCTGCAAGATGAATCTGCCTCCTTAATACTGGAGAAACTAAGTAAGTTTCACTGAAGAAATGAGTTTTTTTGTATTACCTGGCATGATTAATTTTACAATTCTGTGAATATAGGCAAAACTCTCCCTCTCCCTACTCCCTATGCAGCTCAAAATTGGAAACTTGGAAATAGCAAGTAGAAAAATCAAAGAAAAGGAAAAGGAACCTAACCTTTCTTCTCCTAAGATTGTATTTTTGTGCCATTTCATTTTCTTAATATTCTAAATCTCTATCCTATGGCTGCTAAGTGAGGCTTTTGCCTCTTTGCTCTCAGCTATATAACTGCCATATGTTGATACTAATAAATTGCCTTATCATAAGGAAGAGAGAAGGGAGATAACTATAGAGGTAGAAAAATAACAGAAATGACTTACCATGTGCAGTCCCTGTGCAGTCGGTGATTTTTAATTTGTTTACAAGTTTGTGGAGAATACCGGGTATCTAGTTGTTGCTAAGTAGAGACCATGGTCTTTGAAAGAGCATTATCCTTAGTATAGTGTATTTTGTATTCACTTCAGGGAAGCAGTGTTGTCCCTGTGGTAAATTAGGGAAATTCCCACATTGTGTTTTGTGCAGAGCAGGGCATAAGTTTCACGAAAAAGATTCATCTTCTATAGTCCTCTGGGACCGCTATAACTAAGGCTTCTTAGGATAAGTTAACATCTGGCAGATCATCTTTCAAAATTCAAGACCAAGAACAACTCACTATAAATATAAAGTCCCTAAATATGCGATATTTTAAGAAGTGCTTTCCATGAATACTTTCTTCTGTATTTTGTCCCTTTAATGCACTTCCTCCACATCTCCCATTTGCTAGAATCTTTCTCTTCCTTCCAGGTACCTCTCAGGTGCAATCTCTTTCAGGAAGACTTTTCTGATCATCACCCGTTATCAACAAAAGTTGAAGGAAGTGTTTTTTTTCTAAAATTCCTAATATTACCATTGATAGTGTTTTATGCTTATCACTTTCAACTTACAGTATGAATGCCATATTCCTTTATACAACTTATATTTTAAGATCCTTGAGGTTAGTGACTGTAAAGTTGTTGTATTTTTCATTTTTCTATCCTTAGTGCTCAGCATGAGACCCTTTTCATAGTGTCAATTCCATTTGGGTGTTTTCATTGAAGTATGATGTGGCAACATATGGCTGCAGAGGACTGAGAAGGTCATATGTAAAAAATTTTATATCAACGAGGAAAATTGAGTTTCCAACAGGGGAACCTGCCTATGAATTGATAATCAGTCATACATCAACTATGAATCAGAGCTCATAAGACAAGTCATGCCTAAAAATTCCTTACAATCACCTGAGTACAAATAGTTTAGATAGGCTAGAGGAAGATCCTATGTAGACAGAAAGATAACGACAAGATAATTGTTAAAGTCATGTTCAAATTTAGGTGATGACTTCAACAAATCTTGGAATTGGTAGTAAATAAAATTTGAGCTCCATTAAAGAAAAAGAAACAATATGTATCACTATTTCAAATAGATGTTAACAAACTTTTGGGTAGCAACAATTCTGCTCCTCGCGGAAATTCATGATTGTGTCTGCTGAGATGTCTTTTTTTCAGAATTTTTTCAGTATGTGTCAGAAGGTACATTCTGGAGCAGCCTTATTCCTGGGAAAAAGGTGAAGTAAGAGGGAGAGAAAACTGGTTCCTGAGAAGCAACTAGTTAAGCAAAACAAACAAGCAAACAAAGAAACCCAAAACCTAAAGGCCTCTGTATGGATGGATGATCATGCAGGTTATGAGTAGAGTTAATAACAACTGCTGTCCTTCACACAAATGATCTAGCCGGTTATTCAATAAGAATTTATTGAGCAGTGTGATCTAGGCATTATACCAAGTGCTAGAGATACAAGGAAAAGTAAAAATGTAAATCTCTGTGCTCAAGGTGCTCATATTCTAATAAGGATGACAACATGAAAATAACTAGACATATGAAAAAGATGTGTCAGACTCAACGCAAAATAATAAAAAAAACAGAAATACATTAGCATCTGGGGAAGCAAGAAAGGCCTCCTACAGAAGTTAGTCTTTGAAATGAGCCTTGAAGGAACTCAGGGACACTAAAAATTGAAAGTGAGGGAATAGAGTATTTCAGGCATGGGGAGAAGCCAGTGGCCAGGAAAAGAGATGGGATATGAAGGGTCTTATGTGAAGAAGAATTGCAAGGAGGCCAAGGCTGCTGGATCTTCCATTGACTGAATGAAGAAGAATGAGGTGGAAAGGACTAGAATGGTAAAAAGGAACAAGATTATGAAAAAATTAAAATGCTAAACACAGGACTTTATATTCGACTCTGAAAGTCATAGGAAGGCCTGAGTGAGGCGGAATATGAGGGATTGGTGGGAGTGACATTGTCAGAACAGCATTTCAGAAAAATCTTAACTGTTGTGTAGACAAGATTTGGGTGTATTACAAATGCATGCTATCCAACCTGAAGGGTTGGAAGTGTCCTGAAGTGGACTCTTATCCGATCAAGGTATTTGTTTTATTTTTTCATAACTGATGCCATGTTTCATTCCCCACAGATCTTCCAAAACTTCTCTGTGTACCTGAAGGCCCAAACTCCAACTCCTCCTCTCTTTCCATCTCCCTCAGCTGAAGACCATCCACTTGCTCTGATGAAAAAACTAAAGTCATTACAAGTGAGTTACTTCTTTCTAATTCTCCTCATCTCAAAAACTTAACATCATTTCCCACACTCTCTTTTCCTCCTCAGTCTCTAATAATGAGGTGACCCTTCTCTCTGCCAAAATCAATTCCTCTATATGTGCAATTGATCCCACTAACTACCATCTTCTCTAGTAGATTGCATCCTCAATCATTTACCCCTCAAATCTTCAACCTCTGCCTGTCAACTATTTCCTTCTCTCTTGTCTTCAAATGCATCCATCCTTTTCATTTTAAAACAGAAAAAATGTACCATTAGATTTTACAATCCTCTTTATCTCTCCACCCTTTCTCAACAGACAACTGTCAAGGATTGTTGCTTCCAGTTAGTTTATCTTCACCTCAGGCCTTTGCAATTGGGCATGTGACTTCATAACTCAAATGAAATTGCTCTTTCTAAAGTTATCAATAATTTCTCAATTGCCAAATCTGATCATCTTTTCTCGTTGCTATATTTTTTTTTACCAAGCTATTGAAGTTGATCATGTGGGCCACAGTCTCCTGAATAGTCTTCCTCTTCATGTTTTCTACTCAATTGACCATTAATAAGTGTTGAGTAACAGATTGATTACCCCAGATTTGTGGTGTTACCAAGACCCAAAAGAACAGTGGAAAGGGGCAGGAACAGACACTTTTAAATTTCAAAATCAAAGAGAATGATTTAATTAATTCACATTTACTTCAACAAATTATTTAATTTCTACTTTGGGGGTATATATTTAGGTTTCTAATTTAAGGATATATATTATGCAATGGTAGTTAGTTTTTCTCCAAATGTACTGATAACAAGGAAAAAGAAAATGTGATATGTGAATATTTCTTTTTAATAAAAATTTATTTATTTAACTTTTTACATTCATTTTCACAAAATTTTGGGTTCCAAATTTTCTCCCCTTTTATCCCCTCCCCCCACCCCAATACACCAAGCAATCTAGTTTTCCCTATCACCAATCTGCTCTCTCTTCAATCATTCCTCCCGTCTCTTGTCCCCATCTTCTCTTTTGTCCTGTAGGGCCAGATGACTTTCTATTCCCCATTAACTGTATTTCTTATTCCCTAGTAGCAACAACAATACTAAACAGTTGTTCCTAAAACTTTGAGTTTCAAATTCTCCCCATCCCTCCCTCCCCACCCATTCCCTTTGGGAAGGCAGGCAATTCAATATAGGCCATTTCTGTGTAGTTTTGCAAATGACTTCGATAATAGTCGTGTTGTGTAAGACTAACTGTATTTCCCTCCATCCTATCCTGCCCCCCATTGTTTCTAGTCTGTCTTTTGATCCTGTCCCTCCCCAAGAGTGTTAACTTCAAATTGCTCCCTCCTCTCCCATTGCCATCCCTTCCATCATCCCCCCCTTTGCTTATCTCCTTCTCCCCCACTTTCCTGTATTGTAAGATAGGTTTTCATACCAAAATGATTGTGCATTTTGTTTCTTCCTTTAGTCGAATGTGATGAGGGTAAACTTCTTGTTTTTTGGTCAGCTCTCTTCTTTTTCCCTCCACTAAAAAGTCTCCTGCTTGCCCCTTGAATGAGATATAATTTACCCCATTTCATTTCTCCCTCTCTCCTCCCACTACATTTCTCTCTTACCATTACCTTAATTTCTTTTAAGGTATGGTCCCATCCTATTCAATTCACTCTGTGCTCTCTGTCTCTGTGCGTGCGTGCTTGTGTGTATGTGTGTGTGCGTGCATGCATGTACATGTGTGTGTGTGTATGTGTGTTTGTGGTCCCACAAACTACCCAGATACTGAAAAGTTTTAAGAGTTACAAATATTGTCTTTCCATGTAGAAATGTAAACAGTTCACTTTTGGTTAGTCCCTTATGACTTCTCTTTGCTGTTTACTTTTTCATTCTTCTTCTCATTCTTGTGTTTGAAAGTCAAATTTTCTTTTCAGCTCTGGTCTTTTCATCAAGGATGCTTGAAAGTCCTCTGTTTCATTGAAAGACCATATTTTCCCCTGAAGTATTATACTCAGTTTTGCTCGGTAGGTGATTCTTGGTTTGAGTCCTAGTTCCTTTGACTTCTGGAATATCCTATTCCACACCCGTCAGTCCCTTCATGTGGAAGCTGCCAGATCTTGTGTTATCCTGATTGTATTTGCACAATACTGGAATTGTTTCTTTTTAGCTGCTTGCCATATTTTCTCCTTGACCTGGGAATTCTGGAATTTGGCCACAATGTTCCTAGGAGTTTCTCTTTTTGGATCTCTTTCAGGCAGTGATTGATGGATTCCTTCAATACTCATTTTGCCCTCTGGTTGTAGAACATCAGGGCAGTTTTCCTTGACAATTTCATGGAATATGATGTCTAAGCTCTTTTCTTGATCATGACTCTCAGGTAGTCCCATAATTTTTAAATTGTCTTTCCTGGATCTATTTTCCAGGTCAGTTGTTTTTCCCATGAGATATTTCACATTCTCTTCCATTTTTTCATTCTTTTGGCTTTGTTTTGTGATTTCTTGGTTTCTCAGAAAGTCATTAGACTCCATCTGTTCTGTTCTAATATTGAGAGAACTATTCTCTTCATTGAGCTTTTGAACCTCTTTTTCCATTTGGCGAATTCTGCTTTGGAAAGCATTCTTCTCCTCATTGGCTTTTTGAACCTCTTTTGCCAATTGAGTTAGCTTATTTTTCAAGGTGTTATTTTCTTCAGCATTTTTTGGGGTCTCCTTTAGCAAGGTATTGACCCGCTTTTCATGCTTTTCTTGCATCTCTCTCATTTCTCTTCCCAGTTTTTCCTCCACCTGTCTAACTTGATTTTCAAAATCCTTTTTGAGCTCTTCCATGGCCTGAGTCCATTGAAAATTATTTCGTACGTCTGGGATACAGAGGCCCTGACCTCCCCGTATTTCCCTGAAGGTAAGAATAGTTACTTGTCATCAGAATTGAAAGGCGGGAACATCTGTACCCCCTCAAAGTAGCTCTTTATAGTCTTATTTTGCTTCCTTTTTCTGGGCATTTTCCCAGCCAGTTACTTGACTTCTGAGATTCCTGACCACCCCCACCTAGATCCGTCCAGCTAGTGATTGGAGTCTGAGATTCAAATGGGCTTTCTGTGGCAGACTTGGCTGCTATTCAATGTGAGTTTAATTTCTGGTGCTTGGGTGGGGGCAGGGCCGTCTCCCAGGCTCAGTTCCCTCAGGGGGTTTATGCAGAGACCTTCAGTAATGGCCCTGAACTTCTGCCTGCTGCTCTGGGAGTCCTGGGCTGCCCCTGACGCTGCCTTTGCCACTCCCTCCACCGAATCCTCCCGAGAGGGCATGAGCCACGGAGACACCCCACTCTCCTCTTGGCCAGCTCTGACGTCTCTCTCACTGACCTGTAGCGTCTGTGGGCGGAGGGAACCTTCCCAGCCGCCAGAGCTTCGGTCCCTGGAGCCTTCCCGGATCTGCTCCTCTGGGGCTGCGTGGCCAGGGCAGTGCAGGGGTGGACTCTGCTGTCCTGAGTGTGACGGACTCCTGGGGATGGTTCTCCAGGGCTCTCTGGAGCGGAAATCTTTTCCACTGTGTTTCTGCATGCTTTACAGTGCTCCAGAATTTGTGGGGAGTTCTTCTTGCAGGAATTATATGGGCTGTGGGTTCGGAGCTAGTATACATGAGGCTGTCTACTCTGCCATCTTGGCTCCACCCCCGTGATATGTGAATATTATAAAATAGAATTTAAATTTTATTTTTTTGCCAGGACTTTAATGAGAAAAAAACTGTCCTGCGAATCAACAATGAGCATCTCTTTATATTCGTCTGGAGGGAAAAAAATAATCCTCTTAAATGAGAATTGTGTGCAAAGGAGAAGAAAATATTGAGAAAAACTGTCACTACATATTCAGTGACATGATCACTCTTAGACCACCCTCACAAAATTCCAGATACTATATTCAAATATATGTGAAAGCACTTGGTTAATTTTTTTCTTTCTGGTACTGTTGCTATTTCCTTTTACCATAATTAGCACCTTGATACTGGAACATATGGATAGAACCATGTTGGAGTGGATACCTAACCAACCTAACCTCAGAGACTCAAGACTTGGGTTCATATCCTACATATACTGAATACGTGACACTGTGCAAGTCAACATCCGCTCAGTAGGATATCCCATATCAAAAAGGAAAAATAAATGTGGTTTGCCGAATACTTCTTGATCTGAATTGTTAAAGGATGTTTTTTAAACCAATAAAATCATAGTTCTAGTAGAGATGGAGATGGAGATGTTGTAGTAGCTAAATCTAGAAGACTTTGTTTTTTAATTTTAGATTTTAGTTTTACATTTTTAGTTGTGCCCATTATATATTATATCTTTAAAATAGAAATTGAAATATGAATAATGCAATGATAATTAAAATAAAACTTTTATGCAGCAAATTATTTCATAGTTAACTGTAGTATGGTATAAGGTAAAAAGCACTGGAATTGAAGTCACAAAACCTAGGTTTGAATGCTGGCTCTATCACTCTCTGAGTATAACCTTTGGCAAGTCATTTAACCTCTAGGTCTCAATTTTCTAATCTGTGAAATTAGAAGGTTGGGTGTCATGGTTATTAAGGTCCCTTTCAGTTGTAAATATATGATATTAAATCTATTATTTGGTATTATAATGACTTTGGGTTAACATAAGCTTGCAATGGTAATTCCACCTTACCTATACGCATGCCAAGGTAAGATATACCTGACAGTGAAGTAAGTAGTTAAAAATGAAGAACTGGGTGAGCTACTAGACTTGCAGGTGGAGTGGAAGGTGGAAGAGGTGGCATTGTGCTTCTTTCTCACCCTGGCACTACCCTAACTGACAGTCAGTTCGTTTTGTTCGACATTAGGGAGACAACTTCACTATACATGAACCCTATTAAGAATTGTTCTGAGGTGAATGCTGATCAATCAGGTAATTATTTGTTGAACACCCAAAGTGCCTAACTGACTGTACATAGTTTTGTGGAGTCAGAAAGACCTCAGTTTGAATCATTCATTGGACCATTCTGACAAGTTGTATGGCTATGATTCTAAGCAAATCACTTAGCTTTAATTAACCTCAGTTTCTTCCCTTGCAAAATGTGAATATTGCCTACTTATGTCGTTCTTGTGAAGCTCAAATGAAATAATACAGATGTCTTTAAAATCTCGGTTGGATTTTAAGCTTATGTACCTTAAATCACTCACCTGGGTCATAAGGGACTATGGGATCCCACCTTAATGGGGTTCTGGTCAAATATTAAGACTATTCACACCTCTCTTCTACAATATTGGCTTATGATGAAGGTGATGAATAAGAGGGAACATGGAAAAATGTATATGAACTGAAGTACAGCGAAGCACATAAAAAGACATATCTATACACAGCAGTCAAAATAATATAAATGAAAAGAGCACCAAAAAAACAAACCAGAAAAAATCAAAGTAAATATGACAAAATTATGAGAAGTGAAATGAGAGGACCTCATGCACCCCTTCCTGGAGGTCAGTGGTCCCTAGGTCTTACACATTGTACACCTTTATGGGCTTGTTCAATGTATTGACCAGTTGTGCTGATTTTTTTTTCCTTTCAAAAATACTATTATATATGGCATGGCTCTCTTGGAGAGGGAGGTCGAGACACTTAAGATAATTATGATCATTTAAGAGAAATGAGTACAAAGTTATTTTTTAAAAACAGTTATAAATTCTGTACTTACACATAACAACTTTATCCTTACATTTCTTATAGTTGAGCATGTACCACTCTTCTCTCAATCGTTCTCTAGAACAGTTACAATATTCTTGACTCTTTCATGGGGCTGTTCCTCAAGTATATGCCTCAGCTCCTTCATATTTTTATTCTAAATTCTGTAATTTTGCAAATCACTTATTCTCAAAACTAAAGCTGTCATCTTTATGGACATGGGTTCTGAACATTCGCCTCCAGTACTCCTCTGAACTCCATATATGCTAATTCTTTATCTCATTAACATTTCAGAAGTCCACATTTCCAACACCACATTCATTGTCTGTCCTCAAAAAGTTACTGTTATATTCTGACTTGATTTCTTTTATGCTGTTATAATTTACTCTATCTCTAATGTTTTCTTTTCTGTTTTTCCTTTTTTTCTGTTGGTTTATTTCTTTCTATTCATGGTCTTTGAGTTTTCTTTGGTAATTTAAGTCTTCTTACCCCCTCCCTCCCACCTTATTTTCTTTTATCTTTCACTTTTTGAATTCCTGCCATCTGATTGTGGTTTCCTTCAGAAGTGGATCTCAGAGAATCTCAGTCTCATTCCATGCTGGGAAATTCATGCTTCGATCAGCCTGTCTTGCCCCAAATGTGTTTGGGTGGTCAGAACTGTTCCTAGAGAGATTCTTACTTTTTCTCTCAGGCTAAATAGATTTCATCATAGTACCTGCTACCTCCTTCTCCACCCCAGCCCTCTGTGTCCTATCCTCTGTCCTTTATTCTTTTGTTCGTTGGTTGTGACCTTTTAGAGTTTTCTGTGCTGGTACTCTAGGGTTGTTTATCCCCAAACTGACTGATAGTGTTAAAGGACCAACTCTTTTGACCCATTTCTGTCTCTGCTGGTGCTACATGGTTTGTCTGAGAACTAGAAGTTTAGAGATTTCAGGGTTGATGGAACAATATTATGGCTCCTGGCAAGATTGTACTCCTGATGGGGGCAAGATCTCCATGACAGTAGAAAAAGGGAAGGGGAAAGGGATATGAGCAGATTTTTAAAAATATTATTTTCATTTAGTTAAGTATTTCTCAATTACATGCAAAGAATTTTAACAATCCTTAAAAACTGAGCTCCACAATTCTTTGTCTGTCCAAGTCTGTCCCCCTCCTTGAGAAGAGAAGCACTTCAATTTTCATTATACATATATCCATAGCATGTTCATGTTAGAAAGTATTCCCCCTTAAAATCCCTAAGAAAAAATAAAGTTAAAAAAGTATCAGTATGCATAGTTCACCAAGTCTTTCTGTGGAGGTAGGTAGCATTTTGATCACGTGTCCTTTTGAATAGTCTTGGATCATTTTCTTGATCAGGATAGGAAATTCGTTAATGGTTCATCATCCTTGTTACTGACTGCGATGTTCTCCTAGCGCTGTTCATTCTAGTTTGCATTAGTTCATGCAAGTTTTCCTAGATTTCTCTGTAACTCTTCTGTTCATCATTTCTTATAGGTAAATATTATTCCATCAGCACAATATACTAAAATTTGTTCAGCCATTCCCCAATTGATGGGCATAACATCGATTTCCAGTTCTTAGCAACCATAGAAAAGAAGTATAAATATTTTGTTATAAAAAGATCCTTTTCTTTTTTCTTTGGTCACTTTGGGATACAAACCTAGAATTGGTATTGCATGTTCAAAAAGCATACAGAATTTTATAGATTTTTGGATGTAATTCCAGATTGTTCTCCAGAATGGTTAGACTAGTTCATAATTCCACCAAGAGTTCACTATTATCCCAATTTTGCCATGTCTCCTCTGGCATTTGTCATTTTCCCTTTTTGTCATCTCCAAACTGATGATGTGAGGTGATATTTTAAATTTGATTTAATTTGCTTTTCTTTTATCAGTAGTGCTTTAGAGCATTTTTTTTCATGTGACTGCTAGCTTTGATTTCTTTTGGAAATTGCTTATTCATATCCTTTGACTATTTGTCAATGAGCTAATGACTCTTTTCAAATTTCTTTCGGTTCAATATATTTTTGAGAAATTAAGCCTTTATCAGAAAAATTTGCTGCAAATGCACCCTCTTCCCACCCATTTCTTGTTTTGTGTCTTATTGCATTGGCATTAATTTTGTGTGTACAGTTTCTTTTTAATTTAATGTAATGAAAATTATTCATTGTACATCCAATAATGCTCACTATCTCTCATTTGTTCTTAATTTTTTCCCTTATCCATAGATTTAACATTTACATTTGTTCATGCCCTCTAATTTACTTACAATATTGTCCTTCATATATAAATAGTTTTGATCTTATCTTAGTATATGATATGAGGTATTGGTCTATGCTTCTTTGTGCCAAACTCCTTTCAAGTTTTTCCGGAAATTTTTGTAAAGTAGTGAGTTCTTATCCCCAAAACGTGGAATTTTGTGCCTATAAAAAAGTACATTACAATGGTCATTTGTTACTGTGTTTCATGTAGGCAATTTATTCCACTGATCCATCATTCTCTTAGCCAATATCAGATTATTGTGATGATTACTACTTTGTAAGATAGTTTGAAATTGAGACCTGGTAGGCTATCTTCTCTAGCATGTTTTTGTTCACTGATTTCCTTGGTAATCTTGGCCTTTTGTTCTTTCACATAAATTTTCTTGCTGTTTTTTCTAGCTCTATAAAATGTTTCTTTGGTAGTTTGATTGTTATGGCATTAAATCAGTAATTAAGAAGTAGAATTGCTATTTTTAATGTATTGGCTCAGTCTAAACTTGAGCAGTTAATATTGTGATTATGTTTATATATTTTCTGTCTTGGCAGGTAGACTCCCAGGTATTTTATTTTGTGTGCAGTTATTTTACATAGAACTTCTCTTTCTTTCTCTTCCTCCTGGATTTTGTTGGCAATATATAGAAATGCTGTTGATTTGTGTTGGTTTATTTTGTATCCTGCAAGTTTGTTGAAGTTGTTAATTATTTTGACTATTTTGAGTTGATTCTCTAAGTATATCATCATATCTCATGAAAGGAGCAACAACTTTGTTTCCTCATTGACTATTCAGATGACTTTAGTTCCTCTTTTTTTGTCTTATTGATGTAGCTAGCATTTTCTAGTACAACATTGAATTATAATGGTGATAACTACTATCTTTACTTTATTTCTGTTCTTATTGGGAAAGTTTCAAGTTAATTTCTGTTACAGGTATTGATTTCTCTTCGTTTAACTTAGATACCTAGATCATGTCAAGAGGGGTTCCATTGGTTCTAAGCATTTTTTTTTAATAGAAATGTATGGTTTGATTTGTCAAGGGTCTTTTTTTTATCAGCTGGGACAATCATATGATTTTTGTTTATTTTATTGGTATGATCAATTATACTGATAGTTTTCCAGATATTGAACCATACGCACAGTCCTGAAAGAAATCTTACCAGAATATCCTTGTTATATATTGCTGTAATCTTCTTGCTAATATTTTATTTAATTTTTTTGCAATACTATTTACTAAGGAAATTTGTCTATAGTTTTCTCTCTCTGTTTTTGCTCTTAGTGATTTAGGTGTCAAAGTCATATTTATTTCCTGAAAGAAATCTTGTAGGAGTCTTTCCTTACCTATTTTTCATATAGTTCATATAATATTGGGAGTAAATATAGCCATGATTGAGGGGATGAGTCACTGTGGAGAAGGTCCCCATTTTTCTTAACACCACCACCAGCTGTTGACCAACTCACCAACAGACAGGTAACAAGAGTCCTTGAAGTGGTAGCACCCTCAGACCACAGGTCTTGCTTCCAGCCCAACCAATTGACTTCCGAACTGGATTGAATTGTTTGTGGTTTTAAATTTGAAGAAAGATCAATGCCAAATGATGCTGTGAGTTTAGGAAGACTCAATGCTCCAAGAGATCCCATAGGAACATAGTATGTGCTTTCTCTTCATGAGTCTGTTCTACATCTCCCCTGAATAAATATCCCACACACAATAATAATATATAAATCTTGATGTCCATTTGGCATGCATATGTTTACTCTATGGTATTTTCCAATCAAATAGTGAGAAAGAACCTGTCATTAGCTAAGAAGGTTTTGGTCAGAGTGGACCTATGTATATGGTAAACCATCTTCTTTATTTTTTAACCTTCTCAAATAACATAAACACATTAAGGATATTGTTATTTGATACTTTCTACATGTACATTGGGCTTGATTTCACAGTGAGTGATTCTGCTATTTTTGGTATATTTCTTTTCCCACAGCATCCTCGGGAATTAAGCCCTCTCTATAGCTGTGGCTTATCATTTTAAAAATTATTGCCTGGATTCACTCTTTCAGAGCCTATAGGTATTGTAATATGTTTTGGATTTGTAATAAATGTTAACTGCCTGTAGCTCTCAAGTGTTTGGTGATCCTTGTCGGAAGTGGAGGGATGGATGACCAAAAGAATATAATTTCTCATAGAGGAAGAATGTAATCTGCCAGCAAAGAAGAGATAACAAGGAAAGGAAGCTAAGGGAAAAGTATTGGCCAGTTACCAAGGTCCAAGGAAAGAATTAGTCTCTGGAAAAATAAAGGGAAGAATTGGCCCTGAAATTGGAACTCTTCAGCAAATATAGAGGTTTGATTTTGTTCTCTCTTTCTTTGTTATGTCTACTTTATTGTTTTATAAAGTGCTCATTAGTTTTGGAGGATTGGGGAGTTTTGCATGGATTGATTAAATTGTATGTTTTATAGTCACATTCAGACACTAGTTGGTTGGAATTTGTCTCACCTTTACTTTCATAATGGATCCTTTGCCAGATTGTACTTAAGCCAAGTCAACTGGGCTTATGAGAGTCCCTGGTTAAATTTTTAGTGTGAGGATTTACACCTCAAAAATCAACGATTGCTCCAAATGATCCTAGATTTATTGTTTTCTTAATTCTAAGGATCAAATATGTGATGGAGAAAAAGATAATAATGCAAATAAATATAAAGGTATGCCATACATGTATACATGTTATAGATATGTATATATGTATGAATGTATGTGTCTACACATGTGGAAAATCAATTGCTAAATATTTACTAGTACAGTTCTATAGTTATTTAATAGCAATTTATTTCTATGCTATTTAGTAGTTTTCTTTCCCAATTAATTAATCACCCATCCCACAAGGCTTTTTTATTTTTATTTTTTTTTTTATAATTCAGATCCTAGGGAAGCACTGAAGTAGATGGAGAGATTTTAAAAATAACTTCCTTAAAATCAGACATCTGTTTGGGGTCTGTTTTTGTTTCTCTTATAGTCCCAGTAATATGACTGAAAGAGTGGTAGGTATAGAACATAGATTCATAGAAGTTTTGGTACTGAAGAATGCAAAGAGATCTTCCAGATTTTTTGTTCAAGTTTTGAAGCTCTGAGGCCTGAATTGCTTGCTTATGAACCATCTAGTAAGTGAAAGGGGTAGATTTCATACTTAGTCCTAACTCTAACTCCATTACTCCATCTAGTACCTCATGCTTGCTTTAGGAACTGAGGAGATGAGGCTCATAGAGGATGTCTTTGTCCAAAGTCACAGTTTGTGAGAAAATTGGAAGTGTCAGATATGTTGAATGTCCCACACACTGATCTTTCCAGTGCATTACACTGTGTGTACCAGACACAGACACAGAAACACAAACACACACACGCACAGGGATCTCATTACCTGTTAAATGCTACATTAGATATTTTCTTTTAAGTTCTACTAGAAATGTACTGTCATTATTAAAGCAAAACAAAAAGATTTTAACCCAAGCATTTCTTGTGTTTCTTCTAATTTCAAAAAATTTTCTTATCTTCTAATAATCCTGAATACAGAAAACAAAATTGCAGTCATTTACACTAATGAGGCTAAGGAAAGTATGGATTAGGTAAAAATGAAACAAAACCTCCCCCCTCCAAAAAAAACCCAAAGTGGAATGAGAGAATTTTAAGTAGAAAACTCAATACACTTTCTTTCAAATACAGAAAAAGAAAATCAAGAAAAAGAGGCAAATAAATATTGTTAAGTTTTGAGAACCAAAATTTTAAGGTTGTTTAAAAGAAATAAATAGGAATGATTTAGGATATCTATATTTAGGTATTCATAGGAATCCCCAAAGGCCTGACAAACTTTTCTTTTAAAATTATTTTCTTCAACTGCAAATGATTCATTATAAACTCAATGTAAAACATTAATACAGCCAATTAATTGACTTTATTTTCATTTACATGAAAAAGATGCCAAGATAAATTATCATCTTTTTAAAAATCATTCCCATAAGTGCTTTTTGGGTTTTCTTTTCTTTCTGTTTAATTTTCCTTTTATACGATCAAAATGAATAGATTTACCCTTCTTCTGGTTGTTTTTCACACTCTGTGTTATTTCATTGAATTTTGAAAAAAATTGTATTTCTCATTTTTTGTCATTGTTAATTGCATTATTGAATTTCACCAAATGAATTTTGATCTATTAAAATAAAATATAAATAAGTAATTTGCTAAATTAGTTTGGTAATTGACATTTAATCTGCTTATAATTTCCTTCTTTTGTAATGATAAATTATGCCATTATAAACAGAAAACTTTTTTAAAAATTGGATAAAGTCTTCATCATATTCTCAACATTGGAATAATTGACTTTAAGAAAATTAATGTTTGCTGAGTCTTATCAAATTGTTTTGCAAGGAGGTTGCATTGGTTGACTGTAAGGGAATTGCCAACCCCCAGCCTCTTGGACGGCATTCACTAGTCACGACTCAGGTAAACTGAGGGGACACTGGTAAGGCATGAACAAGATAGCTCTGGGAGGAAGGGTTCCACCCCTGTTTTGATCAAGGCTATTTCTCGGGCCCTGGGAGAATAAAGAAGGCCCAAGATGTTTTGCTAAGGGCTATGTGGCAGTCCTGGGCAGTCCTGGTCACAGGTATAGGATTTTCTTATTAGGGCAAACTTTTTGCTGATAGGTCCACTAAGGGCTCTGGTGTCAGGAAAGAGATAAAAGCACTGCTTGCTGTTACAATAAACGAAATTGTTCACTATCTTGTCTCCCACCTCGGTCATTACTTAAAGCTCACTCCAGCAAGACCTACAGGCACTGCTGGTCAGATAAGGGTGGGTCTGAGAGTTCAGGCCCAGACACCCTAACAGTTGGCAATTTCCTCCCCATTGTTTTTATACACCTCCTCTAATACTACACTCTGGTGTAGGTCTTATGGTTGCAAGGGTGGAAATATAGTTGATGCTAATAATGATTCAGGGAAGGCAAAGGTCAGTAAAGTCATCAAGTTAGCTAAGGAAGTTAATAGCTAAGTATGACGTGGTTGAGCTTAATTTATCTTCCTCTGTGGATGCTGAGGCAGCTTTTTGTTTCCTTTTTGTTCTGGATCACCTGTGATTTAATTGATATAGTAACTCCTCCTCCTCAACAGCAGCATAGACTGGCACTTGCTGGCAGATTACATCTTAGAGTATTTGCTGAAGCACTGATAGGTTAAATGACTTGCCATAACACCTCTCAAATTTGTCTACAGTGAAACCATGAAGTCATTAGATCTTATGATATAGAGTATTGTCTACTTTTAAACGAAAAGTTTAATCGATTTCACTGGATAGTTGATGCACAGTTTTTCCTCTTACATATCAAAATATCATCACATTTGTACCTAAAGGAAATTTAAGGTTCTTTATTCTAATTTTATTTTTTTTCCAGGTAAGGAAATATCAATTTCCAATTTAATTGGACCAAGCCAATATCACAAAAATAGTAAGTAATGAAATTAATTTTAGCTCCTCTGTTTCTCAAATTTCCTATTTATATCAAACTGCTATTGAGTTGTCAGTGAAATCTCAGAATTTCATTTTGTGATTTATTTTAGTTGTTTTTTTAGTAACACATTTCAGGATCATTTCAGAATTTTATTCTGCTTAATCAGTTAAAAAATTATTTATTATGTGGCTGCTATGAGTCAGAGAAGTGGATACATTATTCAGTGCTGAAGCCTCAGATTGCATTTTAGAATTTTCTGATTAAGCTGTTGGATTAAATTATTTATTTTGTATTTGTTTAGGAATTCTTTGTAGTTCTTCTTGCCAAATCTGCCGATTGACTTCCCTTTTGGTCTATACTTGGAATCACAGAATCATTGAATGTGGAATATGGGTGTGATATTTAAGACATGATCTACATCAGGGATTTCTCAACTGTTAATTATTTTTAAGTCTTCTTGGTTTTTTGGGTACCTTTTGGCTTTTAGCAAACTTTCACATATTTCCTATTCAGTATGAAAAGAAATAAATTCTAGAATCTGTCATGCATAAGTATAAAGTAAGATTAATATATTATTCAAGAGATTATTTTTTAGATTTAATCTTAACATTGATAAAAATAAAATAATATTTTATTAACATAATAATTTGGTATAATAAAGATGTTAAACATTTGTCAGACCACAGTTAAATAAATTACTGTGAGCCATGAATTCTTTTTTCTTATTAGCTAGCAGTTTTATTCTCAATGTAATTTTTGAATATTTGCATATGATGTTCACCCTCCAGTTTCTTTTTTGCGTTGGATTTGCTTGAGAACAAGGTTCATAATCTTAACTCACAGAGATAATTTAAAAACAAATCTACTGAAAATCTTGTAATTTTTTTCCTCACAATTAAAAATGGGGTATTCTTTTCCAAGTTTATGACATTTAACTTCACTGGTTGAATAACAATTCAGAGGCCTGGTTATTTTAGGGGATCAAAGAGATATTTTTACACTTAGTGGAATTTACTTTTTATTCTTTTTCTAGCTCAGTATGAAAAGGGCTTCTTATCCAGACCTCATTCCACTACTTTTGATTAGCTTTTCCTCAACTGTATTTTTTTTCAGGAGTTTTCCCTTTCCCAGTCTACCTCCACCGTTTTACCATTCCCTCTTCATCCATAATTCTTTTTCAGTTAACACTGCTACATTTGGAATACTTCAATAGGATGATATAGTTATTTTTTTCAAGTATTTCACATACCTCTTTGAGCAAGTGTTCCTTTTCCCTTGGGGTATGTTCATCTCGCATAGATTGAGAACCCATAATCTCTCAAATCATGTTGTCCTATATATTGTTGTAAGACTGGTTAAGTGAACATAAAATATGGTTTCATATTTATGTGGGAGAATATTTATTTGAACATTAAATTTATAGAGTCAACCTCTTCTACATTCTAATAGCTATTTTTCTCATTTTCTCCAAGAGGTTTATAGTAAAAACTTGAATGAATGGCTGAAGGACGTCATTCTACAGCATCTGAGTTTGTGCTGTTGGGCCTTTGTGATTCAGGGAAACTTCAGATTTTCTTTTATTATTTTGATCTTAGAACGCTATCTGGTAACTGTTTTAGGTAATCCCTTTATTGTGATTTTAGTTATCATTGATTCTCATCTCCATTCCCCCATGTACTTCCTTTTGGTCAACCTTTCCTTTGTTGATTTGTGACTTTCCTCAGTCACTTCTCCAAAGATGATCACAGACTTTCTCAAGAAAAATAAAACCATCTCCTTTGGGGGTTGCATGTGTCAAATCCTCTTTGTACATTTTATTGGAGTAGGTGAGATGGTACTTCTTGTGGCCATGGCTTATGACCGTTATGTAGCCATATGCAAGCCACTCCACTACACAAACATCATGAGCCAAAGAAGATGCATTGGGCTTGTAATGACCTCATGGACTATTGGATTTGTACACTCTATGAGTGAATTCATTGTGATTGTGGAACTGCATTTCTGTGGCCCTAGTGTAGTGAACAGCTTTTTCTGTGACATTCCACTGGTGATTGAACTTGCCTGTGTTGACACCTATTCCCTGGGAATCTGGATGAATTCTGATAGTGGTAGTCTTGTTATGACATGCTTCATTCTCTTACTGATCTCCTATACTTACACCCTTTTTACAGCCTGCCATCACTCCAAAGATGGGACATCCAAGATATATCTATATCTATATCTATATATAGATAGATAGATAGATAGATAGATAGATAGATAGATAGATAGATAGATATAGATATATATATAGATATAGATATATATAGATATATGTATAGATAGATAGATAGATATAGATATAGACAGACAGATAGATAGATAGATAGATAGATATAGATAGCTATACATATATATAGATATATATGTAGAGATAGAGATACAGATATAGGTAAAGATATAGCTATAGATAGATAGATAGATAGATAGATTTAGATATAGATATAGATATATCACTGAATATAGAATTCCAGAGAATACCAAGGTATGCTTAGAAGGTTTGTTTAAATGAACAATGCAAGAAAATAGAAGCAAGCAACAGCATGGGAAAGAAATGTCTCTTCAAGAAAATTAGAGATGTTAAATCTCTATGCAAAAATGAGCATGACAGCAGACAAAAATGGTAGGGGCTTAACAGAAATAACAAATTAAAACAGAAGTGGAAATTACATGCAGAAAACTCTATAGGAAAGATCTTGACATCACCAATAATCACAACAGTGTAGTTACTGATCCAGAGTCAGACCTCCTGGAGAATGAAGTTTAGTAGGCCTTATGTAATACTACTAAATAGAATACTTCTACTAAATAGTAGAAGACAGAATTTCACCTGAGATATTCAAAATTTTAAAAGATGATGTTGTTAGAGTGCTGCACTCAGTACATCAGCAAATTTAGAAAACTCAGCAGTACCTACTAAATTAGAAAAGATCATTTTACATCCTAGTCCTAATGAAGGGTAACGCCAAAGAATATTCAAATTACTGAACTCATTTCCCGTGCCAGAAAATGTCTGCTTAAGATTCTGCAATTTAGGCTTCATCAATATATGAATCAAGAATTACCAGAAAAAACGCATATAAATCAGACCTATCCAAAGAAAATCTTACTTTCCCTTTTCCTAGAAAAATCTAGTGTTCTCCTGAGTGATCTCACAGATAAAGAACTGAACCTTGGATTAGGAAGACCTGGGTTCACATCTAGCATCAGATGTTTTTTACAGTCGTGTAATTTAGATGTCACCTTTCAAGCGTCAGCTTATTCATCTAGATGGTTGGCAATAATAAGAGCACCTACCTCCCAGTGCTTTTGTGGGGACAAAATAAAACGTTTGTGAAGTACTTTATGAATATTAAAATATATAATAAATATCTACTATTACTTTTTTTTTACCAAGACTTCTTTTCTCCTTGAAATTTTTTCTTTTAAAAATCCAATGAGCTAGCTCCCAACCCACAGACCATAAAATACCTGTAAAGAAAAACTGGAGTTTTAGTGAGGTTTCTATCACTGAAACTTTCAAATTATAGTTTTGAAGACTGAAAGTAGTGCTATATCTTGGATCCAGCAAATTCTGGAGTAGCAGAAGCCACAGAACAACAGAGTGGAGGAGATTTCTGTTCCAGAGAGACCTGAAAAACCGACACCAAAGGTCCCTCACACACCAGACCCAGAACAGAGCCCAGCCCTGCCTTGGTCTGTACGGCACCCAGAGGAGCAATCCAAGCAGGCTTCAGGGACAGATTCTCCAGCAGCAGCACAGGTCCATCCATCCACAGGGGCAAAGGTCAGTGAGAGAACCTGTTTGGCTGGCCAAGAGGGGAGCAGGGTGTTTCCATAATTCAAGTCCCCTTGGGAGACAGCAGCAGACAGGAGCTACCAAAGCGGACAGGAGCTCGGATCCATTATTGAAGGTCCCTGCATAAACCCCCTGAGGGAACTGAGCCAGATGTGGAGGCCCTGCCCCACCTGAGCAGCTGAAATTAATCTCACACTGAATAGCAGCCCTGCCTCCACCTGAGCACCTGAATTTAATCTTACACTGAAGAGCAGCCCTGCCCCCGCTGAAATCCCTGAGGCTGGGAAGTAGCATTTGAATATCAGACCCCAAGCACTAGCTGGGTGGATCTGGAGGGGAGGTGTGTGTGGTGAGGAATCTCAGAAGTCAAGTAACTGGCTGGGAAAAAGCCCAGAAAAGGGGAAAAAAATAAGACTCTTGTGTACATTCTTCACATGATGTCTTAAGGAGAACATTGATAAACTGTAGCACTTTCATAGAAAGATGAATACATAGTATGGTAAGGTCGTATGGTCTGGGAGCTAAAGAGTTAGGCTTAGAAATACGTTAATTTGAGTTTAAATATTGTTGCAAACCCTCAGATATGATCTTGAACAAGTCATTAATTTTCTTGTAACATCAGTTACCACATCTAAAAAACAGAAAAATAGTAAGTCATATCACTGGAGTATTCTGAGCATTCAATGAGATAACATATGCAAAACATTTTTTCTGGCCTTAAATCACTATATGAATGGGAATCATTATGAGGTCAGGAGTTTACAAATCATTTCAAATGAAGAAAAGTTAAAAAACTAGAAGTGTCTAAGGAGAAGAAAAGACATGAGGGAAGAAGAAATGAGAGTTGTCTAAAGACTTCCATAGGGAAGTTGCTCCAATATGTAGAAATGTAATAAACAATTACAAGTTACATGGAACAGGGGCATATTTTATGGAAACATTGATAGGTTACATTGTACATAAAGCTGGATCCAAGATATAGCACTACTTTCAGTCTTCAAAACTATAATTTGAAAGTTTCAGTGATAGAAACCTCACTAACTGATTTGTTAGCACACGGTCATTTATTTATTTTGGGTTTTTGGAAATCTTTTTTCCACTCAATGGATCATATTCATGTATTTATTAAATTTTATGTGTGAAAAGCAATTCAAATGGTTTACATGTTTACCAGCTTTTAGAGATGTCAAATAACAGATGGTCTTGTATTTTGAAGTAATGGACTTCCCTTCAATACAAATGGTTAATTCAGAACTGGGTCATTTATAATTCTGGTAAGATATCCTTGATCATGCTCCATGTATAAGGCAAGTGATCATTACTGCTTTATGATGGATAGAAGGGAAAAACCAAGGAAATTTCTAACATTTCAGAAAAGTTCCATTTTTGCAAAGTAACAGTTTGTATTGAAATTTACAGACTAAAATAAGGTGACTGGATGGTGGGAAGGACAGTTCATTTTTCCTTAGTATAGATTAAATCTCATGGAAGTAGGTCCAAAACCGGGGTAATTCTTTATTTTTGTGTTTCATTCAAGTCTTCCACCATAAAGTTTGAGGTATAAGTCTTCCAAAGAGAAATTAATTGAGAAAAGTTAATCAGTTTAGAGAAAGACTTGATTTCTTATGAAATTGCACAATTGTAGAGTTGTAAGGAACTTTAAAGATCAACTAATGGTTAACAGCCAGGAATATTCAAGGATACCATCCCTTAATAGGGTATAATGAAGTATCTCCTTTACATAATAATTAAATGAATTGAAGAAAAATATTCATTCTCTTTGTCATAGTCCTTTCAAGAGAGAAACATGAAATACTTGACAAAATAATCCTACTCCAAAAGATAGAATGAGAGCCTCTGTGTTATCTGCAAATAAAGCTAAATAGTCCCTGAGCATGCAGAACAATCTACAAGTCAAACAAAAATTAATGCCTCTCTTTATTAGAATATATTTTCCCACAAGAATTTTGGTAAGTTATTCCCACACTCTTAATGCAGTTATGAGTTTTGCTTTAAGTTTTGCTTAATTCTCATTAAGAATTTTTGCACACCTGTATATTAAAGAAGCAAAAAATACTAATAAACATTATAAAGTTTTGCCACAATTTTTAATTAAAAATAGAAAATTCACAAGATATTTATTTGAGCCAATATAAAAGTGTCAGCAACATGTTTTGGCACACTGAGGAAATCTTGGAATCGGGTTGAGGAACATTGGAAAAGAGCATATTATCAATATGTATCGATTATTAATGTACTAATGTTGATATCCACATGTTATATAGTGACCAGGATGAAACTGAAGTATATTCTCCACATATTAATTATAATATATGTACTTCAAAAATTAATTATATATTTATATAACAATTAATCAATTTAGGAAATTTTCCTAAAATTTACCAACTGGCTAGTCAGTCTCTTGACTGCCACCTTCATGTCTTTGTTCCTGAATGCATAGATGGATGGATTTAGGACAGGAGTAATAATAAAATCAAGAATAGCAAGAAACTTATCCACTGGCATTGTAGGGAATGGCCACACATAGACAAAGATGCATGGGCCAAAGAAGAGGACCACTACACTGATGTGAGCTGACAGAGTAGAGAGAGCCTTGGATAATCCACTAGAAGAGTGTTTTTGAACAGTGACCAAAATGTAAATGTAGGAGATGAATAAGAGAAATACAGTGCCGATGGAGATGAACCCACTGTTAGCAGTGACAATGAACTCCAACTTGTAAGTGTCTGTACAAGCCAATTTGATAAACCGAGGGAGGTCACAATAAAAACTATCAAACGTGTTAGGGCCACAAAAAGGCAGATTTACAACAAAAGCCAACTGGGTCAGTGAGTGTAGGAGACCAATGACCCAAGCAGACATCTGGAAGAAAATGCATATTCTAGGGTTCATAATAGTCAGATAGTGGAGAGGCTTACATATGGCAATATACCTGTCAAATGCCATGGAAATGAGTAACACCATCTCAGTTGCTCCCATGAAGTGAATAAAGAATATCTGGGTAATACATCCTTGGAATGATATGGTTTTGTGCTCATAGAAAAGGTCACAAATCATTTTTGGAACTACAACAGTGGAAAGACACATGTCAATAAAGGAGAGATTAGCCAAAAGAAAATACATAGGAGACTGTAGCTGAGGGTCAGCAATCACTGTGAGCACAATGAGGAAGTTTCCCAAAACAATGACAATGTAGAAAATGGAGGAGAAAACCAGAAAGAGATGCTGCATGGTCCAAGAGCTAAAGATTCCCATGAATACAAACTCTGACACCATTGAGTAATTCAATTCATTCATCAGACTGACTATGATGGTACCTGGAAGAAAGAAAATGAGGAAAAAGTCAGGACAATTGAATTACAAAAGTGTTCCACATTAAAATTCTCATATTTCATATAGTATGTTTGGATGAGAAGGCAGAACCAAGATGATGGAGTAATAGGAAAAAATACGGTGAGCTTTCCCTCCAAACTCATCCAAACAGACCTAGAGAAGGTACTAATTAAATCCGGATGCGACAAATCCAAGAAAAAGTAACAGTGAAGCTTTTTTGTCTTTTTTGCTATTGTTTTCAGAGGGAAACAGAGGCATGTGGACAATGGATATGTTAGCCAGGAGGACTGAGCTCAGAAGCAGAGAGAGCCTTTACACCTGAGGTAAAAGGGATGCCTAACCTATACTGTGAGCCCCACCCCCAGACTCATTTCAGGATAATACAAAGGTAACAGATTCCAACTGGTAGCTTTGTAGCCCACTACTTGATTCAACATCCCAGGTCTAGGGGAAAATTAAGAGGAAACTTGCGACAGGGATTGGAGTTAGTTTCTTAATAAGGAGCTCTTGGCGATGTAATTACTGAGAGAGAAATGAGCTCAAAAACAATAGTATAGTTCAAATTCCAGGATCACAACACAGTCTTATTTTAAACAGCTGACCCAACCTTCAGAGTAATAACTAAGATAAGAATACCAGAACAAGGAAGAGACTACAATTCTGTCATGCTGAACCAATTAATTTTTTCAGATGGCTTATGGGGCCTGAATCTAGGAGTAGGCTACTGTCATACCCAAGTCTAGGTCAGGAACTTGCAGAACTCAAACGAGGGGACATCAGTCAGACTTTAATGTGGTTCAGACCACATTTCGAATGCCTGAAGCTTGCAGGTTCCCAAGTTGAGGTACTCCTGAGATCCTGAAACAATAACAAGTACTTCCTAGAAAATAACAATCAGACCAACCCAGATGTTGCCTCCAAAAGTTCACAGAGTTCAGCCCTCATATTAAGTCGAAAGTTAGGAAGAAGGGTTGAAGAAGAAGCAAAACAAAATGACCCACCATAAAAAGCTATCTTGGGGATAGAGACAATTAAGACATAAATGCAGAAAAGAGTGATTCCAAAATATCTATAACCAAAAGCCTCATACTTACATACAGAGAAAGAGAGAGAGGCAGAGAAAGACAGAAAGGGACAGGCAGACAGAGAGCTTAGATACATCTTCAACTAATTCCTGGAAGTAAAGAAGTAATGACTTCCGAGTTACAAATATTTGTACAGATAAAATGAGAAAGCCAATGTTGTTTCAATGAAATAGAGGGCTTTCAAGCATTCTTGCTGAAAAGAACAGAGCTGAAAAGAAAATTTGACTTTCAAACACAAGAATGAACAGAAGCATGAAAAGGTAAACAGCAAAGGGAAGTCATAAGGGACTTAACAAGGTTGAACTGTTTACATTCCTACATGGAAAGACAATATTTGTAACTCTTGACACTTTTCAGTATCTGGGTAGTTGGTGGGATTACACACAAACACACACACACACATACACATGTGCGCACACACACAGACAGAGAGCACAGTATAAATTGAATACGATGAGATCATATGTTTAAAAAATAAGTTAAGTGGTGAGAGAGAAATGCAATGGGGCAAATTATCTCTCATAGAAGAGGCAGGCAGGAGACTTTTTAGTGGAGGGAAAAAGAGGGAAGCTGAGAGCAAAACATGAAATTTACTCTCATCACATTCGACTAAAGGAAGGAAGAAAATGCACACTCATTTTGGTATGAAAACCTATATTACAATACAGGAAAGTGGGGGAGAAGGGGATAAGAAGGGTGGGGGGATGATGGAAGGGAGGGCAATGGGAGGAGGGAGCAATTTGAAATCAACACTATTGGGGAGGGACAGGATCAAAAGAGAGAATAGAAGCAATGGGGATCTGGATAGGATGGAGGGAAATATAGTTAGTCTTACACAACACGACTATTATCCAAGTCATTTGCAAAACTACAGCCTATATTTAATTGCCTGCCTTCCCAAAGGGAATGTGTGGGAAGGGAGGGATGGGCAGAAGTTGGAACTCAAAGTTTTAGGAACAACTGTTGAGTATTGTTCTTGCTACTAGGAAATAAGAAATGCAGGTAATGGGGAATAGAAATTTATCTGGCCCTACAGGACAAAAGAAAAGATGGGGACAAGGAAAGGGAGGGATGATAGAAGAGAGGGCAAATTGGTGATAGGGGAAACTAGAATGCACGGTGTATTGGAGTGGGGGAAGGGGACAAATGGGGAGAAAATTTGGAACCGAAAATTTTGTGAAAATGAATGTAAAAAGTTGAATAAATAAATTTATATAAAAAAGGAAGGGCCGAGGAACAGTCGATATGGTGTTTGCTGCCTGAGAACTCCAGGAGAAATGCCAGGAGCAGAACAGGGGTCTGTACACAACGTTTCTAGATTTGACTAAGGCCTTTGACACTGTTAGTCATGAGGGCTTATGAAAAATTATGTCAAAATTTGGTTGCCAGGAGAAGTTCATTACTATTGTGTGTCAATTTCATGATGACATATTTGCCCGGATTCTGGATAATGGACAATACTCTCGTGCCTTCCCAGTCACCAGTGGAGTGAAACAGGGAGTGCTAGCTCCTGTGCTTTTTAGCATGATGTTTTCAGACATGTTGAGTAATGCTTTCAACAAGGATGAACATGGCATCAAGGTCAGCTACCATACTGATGGCAAGTTCTTCAGTTTGTAAAGGATACAAGTCAAAACTGAAGTAGAGGGAATGTTGCTGCATGACTTTCCATTTGCAGATGATTGGGCACTCAGTGCAGCCTCGGAAGCTCAAATGTAACAAGGTATGGATCAATTGCCTGCTACTTGTGCTGATTTTGGCCTAATAATTAACACCAAGAAAACACAGGTGCTCCATCAGTCACCACCTCACCATCCATACGTGGAACCATCAGTTAGAACAAATGGAGAAGTTTTGAACACTGTGCATAAGTTCACTTACCTTGGTAGTGTACTTTCCAGGGATGTATTGACAATGAGGTGGATGCATGCATTGCCAGAGCTAGCTCAGTGTTTGGGAGGCTCCAAAGAAAAGTTTGGGAGAGAAGAGGTATTAGACTGACTACCAAACTGAAGGTCTACAGACCTATTGTGCTGACCTCACTGTTATATGCTTGTGAAACATGGACAATCTACCAGTGCCATGCTAGGAAACTGAATCGCTTTCATTTGAACTGTCTTAGGAAGATTCTGAGGATCACCTGGCAGGATAAGGTACCAGACACAGAAGTCCTTGCTCGAGCTGAACTGCCAAGTAATCAAACTATGCTTCAGAGAGTGCAACTCCCATTGGCTGGCCACGTTGTTCGAATGCAAAATGTACACTCTGCAAAAAGATTATTTTATGAAGAATTCACATGGGGCAGGCAATGACCTAGTGGCCAGAAGAAGTGATACCAGGATACTCTCAAGGTCTCTCTGAAGAACCTTGGATTTGACTGTGCAACATAGGAGACACTGGCACAGGACCACTCAACATTGTGTGCCCACATGAGAAAGGGGTGCCGTCCTCTTTGAGCCAAGCAGAATTGAGACAGCACCAGGTAAACGCAGAATGCCCAAATTTTGGATATCCACCCCCAATATTCACACGGACTATCTGTGCCCAACCTGTGGTAGAGTATTGTGAGCTTGTATTGGTCTGATCAACCACAGCTGGACAGACTGAAATTTCACTTTATCATGGTAATTTTGGTCCTCCTTGATGATGAAGGACAGCAATCAACCAACAGTCAAGAAAGACTTACTGAGGAAAAATGAATATTATTCTACAAAAAAATGGATGTTAAAGAAACAGAGATTTCTGAACATTCCTGATAAAAAAGCAAGAGCTATGTAGAATTTGTGAAGTTTAAACATAGGAGCTAAGAGAAACAAAATTAAAGAAAACATGAATGAACAATGACAAAAGTCTAAACGATGATAAACTGCTTACATGAAGTTTATGATATGAGTCCCTCTGAACTCTTTCATCTTTAAGCGTCATAGAGGGACTCTAATTAGAAAAGTTCTGGGAGTAATTCGGATTTCTCAATATCCTCAAGAGAGGAATAGGAAAGGCTAAGAGGAATGCCCTGTTGGAGAGAATGAAAAGGAAGTTTAGAAAAAGTTATCTCAGATAATCTGAGTGCACATTTAGAAAACCACACAAAAAGGAGGAGGGAGTTCCAATGGAGGGTAATGACTGATACTGGAAATTCACTCATCTAAACAGGTTAACTAGAAAGGAATACACAAATGTACATAGCTGGTTAGAGAAATATATTTTATTCAAAAAGGTAATAAGAGGGAAATGGAAGGAGGGAAGAAGAGACAAGAAGAGTAGAATAAAGAAAGAATTAGATCTAAGCAAAACAAACTCTAACTAAGGAGGTATAAATATATTTATAGTTCTTTTTGAGGTCAAATAATGGTATTCTGATAAAGTGACATATATTTGGTAATGGCTGAATAAAGTATGATATCTCAATGAGATGGAATGATACTATGTTGTAGGAAATTATAAAAGGAATTGTTTCAAAGAAACTGTAAATTCATATATGAACAATAAAGAAGAAGCTGAATGGAAAAAGGAGAAAAATTTACACAATAGTTACAAATGGTAGAGACATGCAACTCTGAAAGAATTGTAAACTCTAATCAGTATAATGATGATCAATTATTTCAGAGAGTTAATGATGAAAGATTCTACCTACTTCTTCATAAAAAGAATGAAGGACTCAGAACGAAGAATGAGACATGGCTAATGTGAGAATTGTTTTGCTTGACTATGCATGTTTACAACAACTTGCTTGTCTTTCGTTCTCATTTGAAGGGCAGGGAGAATTGGGGTAGGATGGGGAGAAGGTAAATTTCTATGGATACACACACATATGCATATATATATATATATATAATGAATATTAATTCAATTTAAAAATATTCCATAGCTTATGAAGCTTAATCACTTCTTTTTATTTTCACATGGCAAGATTTATGTCAATGGGCTGCAAACCCTGAATATTCTAACTAATTCTATTACCTTGTGAAAGGTGACCTCCTAGCCAACAAACTCAATTTTTCTTTTCTAGCTCAGCAAGTCCCTTAGCTATTTTTCCTAAATACTGATCAATATTTTTGCTCATTTAATTCAGGACCTATTGTAGCTCATTCAGTTATTTTTATTGGAGATAGATTGTGAAAAAAACAGCTAAATGAGGTTATGGTGGTTAGGGGAAATGTTATTTGGGCGTTTTTAATGGTCCATAATCTGATGGATCAAATGACATAATGCATTTTGTATGCTTTGGAAACACTAAGGTGCCATGTGAATGTTATATTTATTTTTTCTAGCCATCAATAAGAGTTTAGTAAAGGAAATGAAATGCTTACTGTTTTCTGGGTACTATACACAAATACAATCACTGAAATAATCTCTATTCCTAAGGTGTTAATATTCTAAGGAAAGCTGGGAATACTGTGATTGGGGAGAAGGTGCCAATAGTGAAAGATTTTATGAAAGCAGAATTAACAAGATATGGAAATTGAGAGTATATTAGAGTGGAATGAGAGGGAAATATTGAAAATGTCTACAAAACTGCAAGCTTTGATGTCTGAAAAGATGTTCTTGCCATCAACAGAAAGAGGGAACTAACTTACCCATCTTTCACTGTAATCTCTTCACTCCAGAGATATTTATTAAGATTCTAGTGAGTATATGGAACCATGGTTTCAATTTTCTCAATAGCATCAACCACTCTTTTTGTAAAAAATAAGATAACAGAATAAAATTAGCTTTTAAAAATGACATAAGAAAAAGTGATTCCAAATAGGAAGAATATATGATGAAGTATGGTTAAAAGGTCCAGTAGTTCTAACTTCAAGACATCAATGTTCCTTGATACCATCTTGTAAATAAGTGACCCTCTCTTCCAAAAACAATAATGTATATTTAGGAGTTGTTAGTTAAACATCACTTCTTGTGTCTCTCATAGGTCACTCAAATTCAGCATGCATGAAACAGAACTCATATTTCCCCAAATAGATTCTTCCTGCGTGATTTCCCATTTGTATTAATGATACTACAACCCTTCAAGTTCCCAAAGGAGGAGGACTTAATATTTTCCCTCCCTCAACCTCTATGTTCAATCAGTTACCAGATCTTGCCATTCTACCTCCACAAAATCTCTTGCATTGATCATCTTTCCACTCATACAACATCTCAATTGATTCAGGTCTTAATTACTATTTAGTAGTATTGTTGAAATACTTTCTTCATTTTCCTCTCTGCCACTAATATGCCCCCCCAATCCACATTTCGCACAACTGCTAAGTCAAAATATGCAAAAATGCTACTCTGACTATGCTGCCAGATTTCTAATGCTCTAAATCATAATTTATTAGAGAAATGCAAATTAAAACAAACATGATATATCATTTTATACCCATCAGATTGACAAAAATGACTGAAGTAGAAAAAGACTAATGTTGGAAGGGATATGGAAAATTGGGATGCTAACTCACTGTGGAACTGTGAAATGACTGAACCATTTCACACAGTCATCTAGAGGAATTATTAAATTGCTTATAACCTTTGATCCAACTATACCACTAATAAGTCTGTTTCCAAAGATAACTAGGGAAAAAAAAGAAAAAGAATCTACATATTCTAGAATGTTTATATCAGTTTTCTTTGTTGTGGCAAAGAACTGGAAATTGCAGAGATGCCCATCAGTTGAGAAACAGCTAAAAAAGTATTACTATTTGATTATGATGAAATGCTGCTGTAGTGTAAGATGGAATGAGTTCAATAGACTTTTATGAAGTAATGGAGAACAAAATGAGCAGAATTAAGAGAATGTTATATACAATAATAATAATAATAATAATAATATTGTTTCAAGAACAATTTTGAATGGATAAGTCATTTTAAGTTCTTCAGAAAAAAAATTAACTACAAAGGACCTATGAAGGAAAATTCTATCTGCATCCAGAGATTAAATAGAAGTATGTATACAATAATTTTATTATATGTACATGTGCATTTACATATATATATATATTTACAAACACACATGCATACACAAACATAATTCTGTCAGGGAGGAGGGATTAAAAGAATGGAGAAAGTTTAATGATACCTTTTTATATAATTAAATGGAACAGCAAGTTGTATATAATAGATTTGCAATTGCGTGTGCATCACCTTTTTAAATATCCTATTATGTTATGGAAATGCTTGTTTGTTTCATAAACTAAAATATGAAAACAATATTAAATGACCTTAGGATATACAATGACTTTAGAATAAAATGGGAAGTTTCCATATTGAAATGTCAAGTTTCTGCAATATGACTCTCATTTACCTTTCCATTCTTATTTTGTAACACTTTTTGTTCTGGTCAGACTTCCCCAATATGTTCTCATCATTGTGTCATCAGAGACGTCTATTCATGGCTTTGAATTAATGATAACTCACATCTGACATACACTCTCACTTTGCCTCAGTCTCATAAATAGATTTCCTCACGGTACAATCCAGATGCTACCTCTTACTTGAAATCTTGCTTGATCCCACCAGTTATAAGAAAACTCTCCCTCTTAAAATCTTTTATGTTGCTTTGTTTGTGATTATTTGCATGTTTCTCCGAAATAGAATCTGTAACATTTAAAAACACCAATTGTTCATTGTTGTCAGTATAGTAGATGCTTAATTAAGTATTTTATTATGATGAATGAAAAATCAACCACTGAGTTTTTTATCAAAACTACATATATAAACATATAGCAATTTTGACTCATGCAACATTCTATTCCTTAGAAATTCTGTAACTCTTAAGTCACCTTCTTAATTTCCACCTTTGCCCCAAACTAAGATGCCCAAACTAAGCTATTTATAAAGTTAGAGTTCTTACCCGCACCAAGTATTCAGAGTGTCTCTAACTTTCTCCCAGAATATGCCCAATTTTATTTTGAACACTACAATGTGATCATAATAGAAAAAAAGGATGGTAGGCCCATCACAACCATCATTTAGGACACTATTCATTAATATAAATTAAGATTCTATTAATTTTCTGCTCATGATGTACATTTATTGACTTATATTGATCTCTCCATCCTCTACATCTCTCAGGACTTTTTTCAGGAATAATCTAGTCACAATTCTTCCTTTCTGTGTCAATTTTTTACCTCAGATACAGGATTTTATCTTCAACCTAATTAAGTAACATTTTAAGTTAGATGGCCTATTAAGCTAGTTTTCTGAAATCTTTTGGCACCCATCTCTTTTTGTCACTTTTTACAATATTCACAATTGACAACCATACCATCAGCTTTCATGGAAAGATTTCTAGATCTGGAGTTAAGGGATCTGGAGTTGAATTCTATCTCTTTCTAATAATCTGACAAGGACTTTCTTGAATCAGGAACTTCCCAATGAGGCATTTTTATTACTACAAGTCCCTTTTGTAATTTTTTCCTAAACTTCAGGTTTCTCTCTTAGATCTTTACATTATTATTTTCAGTTCTGTTTTACCCCCGTGATATTCACATGGCTCTGTTAATTGCTTGTTTCTGTATTTTATATAATAGTAGTTCAGCTTTTTAAACTGCTTGAACAGAAACACATGGAGGCAGCGGATGCCACAGCGAACAGAGTGCTAAATCTAGAGTATGGAAGACCTGAATTCAATCTGCACTCAGATACTATCTAGCTGCAAGTAATTTAATCTTTGTTTGTTTCAGTTTTCTTAATTTTAAGTTGATAGTAATAATAGTAGCATCTACCCAGTAGTAGTCAAACATCGCAGGGGGTTTTTGTGATCGCTAAGTTGCAATGTTCTCTATAAATTCTTCCAATACCAGGGAAAGGAAACTAGCCCATAGGTTCTTTCCATTATTTCATCTCACCCACCTGTCAATAGTAAGGACAGAGGACAGCGATATTTTCCAAAATACCTGATGTGCTCTAAAAGACCAAATGAGATATTTATTATTGTTTTTAAAGCACTTGTGCTATGTGCCAAATAAATGATTATTCCCTAACACATTAGGTAGTCCCTAATTTTTTTTTCCACTGACTTTTCTTGCACTTAAGCAGATAAGACAAATCAGTAACAAGAGTTCAACTGGCATGTTAATATCACATGGGATTATGTGTTTATGAGTTTCTCTTTGTGTGCTATGTATAAATTTCAGTTCCCTCTCAATACTCTCCCTTTGTGATATTTCATTCTTTTTTGTCCTTATAAAAACATACCTAACAAATAAAACTATGGTTACAAAAGTATTATAAAATGATCTTTGATTCTTATTTCAAACAATATTCAATATGGAGCATTGCAACAGTGACTAAATTTTTTGTAAGAAAGTCTAACATGAATGAATTTCAAATCATTTTATAATCTATGAAATTGGTCACCAATAACTTTTGACATCTTGAGTAACAGTACTTTTTGACCTAGGACAAGATAGTGCAGCCACAAATGGATAGGACCCATGTACACCCACCAATATCTGTATGAATCTTTCCAAATGATGAAAATGGCTGATATTTGAAACCATTATGCTACCTTTGTGATTTGATTAGTCACTTCTATCAATTAGCCCAATGCCCTTCCCTTGTCACCTCTTCAATCCATTTGGATATTCTGTAAAACACCTAGAATAAACAAAAAAGAATTTCAGTGTGTTACAGCATAACATAGAGTAATAAGAGGTTTGTTTTGTTCACCAGTTTGCACCTATAAAGATAAGATTAAAACCTCAGAGACTGGGCTCACACTCAGTTTCACCACAACCATCTCCAATGCCCCTTCTCCACTCTCCATCCCAATTTTGTTCTGTAGTTGATCTCTATAACTGACCAGTCAGATACCAGACAGTTGTCTACCTTCTGAATAACATCCTAATGTGGAGTAAGCATGTGTGTTTCTCTCCAAATATTTTCTCCAAAATAGAAATCCTCTTCTCAGAACCTGAGTTTTCAATATCTTCCTTACCTCCTGGGTGAAAATAAACTGTGGGCATTTGCATAGGATTATAGTATTTCCAGACCATATTGACATGAGGGCAGGGAACAAGGGAATTGTCCCCCAAAGGTGTTAAAAATACATAGTTAATACTTCAGCTCTTTGTTATTTGAAACAAAAAAAAATTTACTTGACTTCAAAGGTCATGAACAATTCCACTTGTATCCAATCTCATATAACAGTCATATCCCTACATATCTTATGCCCATCCCCCAGACTACCTTATCACAAATTACAGTAATCTAAGTTTGAGATAGGAAGGAACTCAGTTTTTAACTGAGTTTCATGAGGTCACAAGAGTGTGCTAGTTTGGCTCATATTTCCTATAAAAACTTCCTGAGTACATCTTCCCATACCCTTAAGGGGAATGGGAACAGAGGGCAGATTCAACCCACAAAATCTGAACTCCTCAAAATCTTCTTAGATGATCCTGTTGTGAAAAATGACTCTTGAAACAGTAGAAAATCATTTTGATCCCAACATTGGTGGTCCCAAAATGCCATGAAATTCCTTGGTGGCACAGAATGCCAACCTTATAACATAAAGCAAGCCGGGTAACAAAAGTTCTTCACGTCACTGGACTTAGCAAATATCACAGGGTGATATTGTGACCACTAAGCCGAAATGTTTTCTACAAATTCTTCTAATAGCCAGGCAAAGGAAATTAGTCCATAGGTTCTTTCCATTACTTCATCACTCCCATGGATCTGTAGTAAGGACAGAGAACATCATTATTTTCCAAGATTCCTGCTATGCTTTGAAAGAAATAGTGTCTAGAAATATTGAAACAATTTGAGTGCTACTGCAACTATTAGAGATGATTGACAATTGATATAGTAATCAATTGATGAAACCCTGGTGTAAGAGTCAATGGTATGAGCACTCTGGGAATTCTGTCTTTGAAACACTTTGCTCTTTCCCAAAATGTCTACAAAAATAATTGTAAAAAATGTGAAATTTGTTCAGAGATCTCAGGAAGAGTAGAGAAAGGAACTGGGAATTAGGTGGTATGATAGAAAGAACATTAGACTAATAATTAGGACAGGTTCTACTACTGACTTATTATGCAATCTTGCTGGGGTCAAAGAACAAACCAGGAGTTCAAATTCTGACTGCTACTTAAAAGCTATGTTCTTAGACACTCCTGTAATCCTTCACAATCTCTCTTTCTCCACCTGTAGTCCCTTTAATTTTTCTTTCTCTTATTAGCCTTTCTAGTACTAGTACTAGTACTCAGAATACCATGAATCAATCTTTCAGGAGTATACTGCCCACTTTTAAATATCTTTTTAATCATTTCTAAAGGATAAAAGAGAAAAAGATAATCAGCTTAACCTCAAATTTAAAAGATTTGTTACCCAATGAAAAGATGACTACGTTTGTGCATGAATTTCTTTTCATTTTAATTCCATATTTAATTAATCCTCCCATTTGCATAGCATTAAGCATGTGTGGAAAAAGGCTAGATCAAATTTTATGCCATACAGAGTTAATTCATGACACATTGTGAAGTAAAAAATTATTTTTGACTGATTTTTTTTTAAATTTCTTTCCTCCTCTCCCTACTCTTTTTGCTATGCATGCAGTTCCTTGGTTATTTAGGTGATGCTTTTAAGACTGGCCTCCTCTATCCCACCTTTCCCAGACAGAACTCATTTTCTCAAGGACCAATTTGATATAGTGAAATTTCAAAAGATTTTCAGTCAGAAGACCTAGTTTACCACTCGAGCTCTGTGATCTTGTTCAAGCTATTTTCCTTCTCTAGGTATCAGTTTTCTCAATGATATCTAAGATCCTTCTTACCTATAAATGTGTGATAAAACATATGTTCTATGAGCCTCTCATCCATAAAACTTCACAAGTGGATCACATAATCTATAAGGTGGCCCTCTGACTTTTCCCAACATTCTCTTCACAAGAAAAGAAAGAATAAAAGCATAGTTGTGTTATGCCTCTTACACAATATTTTCTACTTACAGCAATTCTTATAAACCTACCTGGGGCAACTAGGTGGTACAGTGGATAGAACACCAGTACAGGAATCAGGAGGACCTGAGTTCAAATCACATCTTAGATATTTGACACTCAATATTGGTGTGACCTTGGGCAAGTCACTTCACCCCTGCCTCATCCTGGGTCATCTCTAATCACCCTGATGAATATCTGGTCTCTGGATTCAGATGGCTCTGGAGGATAAGTGAGGCTGGTGACCTGCACAGCAATCCTTCACTCAAAACAAAGTCAAGTGTAAGTCATGTCATTAATTTTCTGGTGGCGTGGTCTTCTTTGGCAACAAAGGATGAATACACACACACACACACACACACACACATGAACCCAGTCAGTTAATATTTTCTTGAGTTGCTCCAGGGTGGACATTAGCCATTCCCTTGAACACAGCTGAGAATAATACTAAGTTATTAAACATGGCCTCCAAAAGCCAACTCACAAAATTAGAGGGAGACTCAGGCTGAGAAATACACATGACTAGGCAGCTTATGGGGAGCCCTCTGCCAGGAACTGGGTAAAGACAGGGCAAGAAAAAAGAGGAGTTTTCTAGAGATGTGGTAAGGCTTCAGAATTCCACCTGTACTATTGCAACATTGATTCCATTTTCACTACATCAGTGTTCGCTTTCTCATTTGCACAATCCTTTCCATTTAAATAAGTTTACCTAGGAGAAGAGGAAATCATTACCCAGAGAATTCAACCCATGCCCACACTCCACCCATCACCTCAACATAGCTGAACTTCTCAATTTTCTCAAATCCCCATGAATATTTGAAGGGAACATTTTATGATATCAGGATATAGGGATGAAATTAGGTTCAGCAGGAATTATCTCCATCGGGCTGTGCTGAATTGAAAATACCCTAGGGTAAAGCAGTACACCCCAAGACAAGGGTAAATGGTGAAATCACTGGAAATGGAAGAAAAGAGAGTGAGATTGAGCTCAGATGAAGGAATGAGGGTGATACAAGCACTGATAATGGGAATTATGGAGAGAGGTTAATAGAAAATTATATTGCATAATGACTACTTACAGAGAATCTATTCAAAGGAGGAAGTGGTCCCTCTAAATTTCAGCATGCTGGTGCAAAGTCCCATACAAGATACTTGTCTGTACTCTGAGGTCCCTTCCCAATCTGAGAGTTTCTGTTAGAATTCAGTACAATGATTCTGTGGTAGGAATTAGAGGCCAATGCAGTAAAGACAAGTGTGTAGAAAACTGATGCAGCGTCAGGGGGATATGAATTCAATTAATACTTCTGATACATGTTGGATGTCAGAGCTTGAGCAATAAAAACACTTTCCTTTGCTGACCTCAGAAAATTCTCAAGCACTGAAAAGTAGCAGCACATGTAGCAATCTGCATTAATCAAAGACATTTTATGATAGGGAAACCTCTGTACTGATGAAATCACAGGTCATCTTCCAATTTCCCCAATCTTACCAAATTTACAGCCTACACTCTATAGTCATTTAAAATAGGAATATGTATTTCTTTCACTGAAATATATAAAGATTATATGCATCATGCATCTCGGGAATATGATCTTACACTTACTGAATGTCAATTTTTTTTCTTAGTAAGAGTGTGATAAATCAACCTAACTTAATGAGGAAAAGGTTGGCCAGTGAGAGAATGGAGGAGCTAGCATAGGTGAGTAAAATTGCAGTGAAGACATGAAAGTATTTCCATTTGTGAGGGAGATTTGAAAAAATAAAAGTAAATAAAAAGAACAAAAAAAAAAAGCAGAGACACAGAAGTGCAAATTCAGAAAGTAACATTCTTACATATATTGATATTGCTCAGTTGATATTGCTAATGTTGAAAAACTATGGTAGAAATTAATGAAGGAATTAGAATCATGGAAAGAAAAGTATGTGCTGGTGTTGTTTCACCAGTGACTGCAGCAAGACCCAGGTTACATTTACTGGAGAAACCATACACAAACTTTGCATATTTGTTAAAAGGGTTTGTTTTAATTGTTCAGTTTTGGAGAGGACTTTGCAAAAAAAGAGAGGAAGTGCTGAGAGGTGGAAACGAGTGAAAGAGAGAGATAAAGGAAAAAGGAGAAATGAATGAGTTTGGGAAGTTTATTTTTCAAATGAAAAGTGGAAAAATGACAAGATAGTATGGGAATCAAAGCAAGAAAGAAAGATAAATGAAGGAAAAAGAATGAGAAAGGACACAAGAAAGAACTTTCTGAAAAGAAAAGTCACTGGGAATACAGGAGGCTAAGAAAGAGCAAACAGGAAGGAAATAAGGGGTCTTATTAGGAACTGCCTTGTGAAAGAGGTACTTAAATTTTTTTCTGTCTCTCCAAAAGACAGAAATGGAATAAATAAATAAAATCCACACGAAGTTACAGATGTTAGTCAATTATAAAAAGGACTTTCTCTACAAAGAGTATTGAGTACTACCAAGTAGGAAGTGAGAAGCCTCTAACTGAAGATGAAAGAATCATAGCTCCAGTAAATAATGAACCTGCTAGATAATAATAACATATGCTAGAGCAAGCTTTATAAATTGATTCCCATTGCTACCTGATGTTGCTGTTGACTCATTTCTACCATATTCAACTCTATGTGATGCCATTTTAGGATTTTCTTGGCAAAGATAGTAGAATTGTTTGCCATTTTCTTCTTTAACCCATTTTGCAAATGAGGAACTGAGGCAAATAGGGTTAAGTGACCTGACCAGGGTCGTATATGTGGTGTGTCATGATTTGAACTCATGAAGATGAGTCTTCCTGATTCCAAGTCCTGTGCTCATCCACTGTGCCAAATAGTTGCCCTCTTCAGTAGCTGGTTGCTAGTTTATTTGGCCTTAATCCATAAAGGAAATCATATTGGAAGATATATTTTATAAAAATGCCATCATTCCAAGTGATATATTTAAATTTCATGTATGCAAAGAAAATAAATTTTAAAAGTAATAATTTATGAATTTCAGTATAGTATAGATTTAATTTCACTATAAATAGTATAAGAATGAGGTTTACTCCTCCTTTTTAAATTTTAACATATACTAAGCCATATATTTTCTCCACAAGGGTTGGCATTCAACTATGCTACTCTTGTAGAGAAATTAATTTAGGAAATTGTATTTCTAGAATCATAAACCTAAAGTTGAAAGGGACCTTAAAGAACCTCTGACATTAATCTTTTAGGTGATCATGGATCTCATTAGCATTTGGGGAAAGCCTGTGGATCACTTCTCAGAATGACATATTTAAGTAATTGAAGGAAATGCTTACCTTCCATCAGAGTTTAGTGAAAATAAAACTATGTTTTACAGTTCTAATTAATATACCCTTTAAATTTATCCATGAACTGGACTTCAAGTAGACAAATGTGGACTTAGATTAAGGGGATAATTTCTGGGAACAGTTATTTTCCCAAGCTTTAGCATAAAAGTACAATGCCATGGGGCATAGACGAATATAGTAGAATTAATATTTGAATGTACTTTGGAGGAGGGAGCAAGGTCTTAGTCCTAACTTTGCTACTACCTATATGCAAGACCTCAGAAAAATCAATTCATCTCTACCTTAAGTTGGCACCTTAAAACATGGAAGTAAATTGACTTCAAGCTCTCGTGTTATATTTTCTTTTTTTTTAATAAAAATTTATTTATTTCACTTTTTACATTCATTTTCACAAAATTTTGGGTTCCAAATTTTCTCCCCTTTTATCCCCTCCCCCCACCCCAATACACCGAGCAATCTAACTTTCCCTATCACCAATCTGCCCTCTTTTCTATCATCCCTCCCTTCTCTTGTCCCCATCGTCTCTTTTGTCCTATAGAGCCAGATGACTTTTTATTCCGCATTAACTGTATTTCTTATTTCCTAGTAGCAGCAACGATATTCAACAGTTCTTCCTAAGACTTTGAGTTCCAAATTCTCCCCATCCTTCCCTCCCCACCCATTCCCTTTGGGAAGGCAGGCAATTCAATATAGGCCCTAAGTGTGCTGTTTTGCAAATCACCTCGATAATAGTCGTGTTGTGTAAGACTAACTGTATTTTCCTCCATCCTATCCTGCCCCCCATTGTTTCTATTCTGTCTTTTGATCCTGTCCCTCCCCAAGTGTTGACTTAAAATTGCTCCTTCCTCCCATTGCCCTCCCTTCCATCATCCCTCCCCCCCTTGCTTATCTCCTTCTCCCCCACTTTCCTGTATTGTAAGATAAGTTTTCATACCAAAATAAGTGTGCATTTTATTCCTTCCTTTAGTCGAATGTGATGAGGGTAAACTTCTTGTTTTTTGTTTTTTTTCTCAGCTCTCCTCTTTTTCCCTCCACTAAAAAGCCTCCTGCTTGCCTCTTGAATGAGATATAATTTACCCCATTCCATTTCACCCTCTCTCCTCCCCCTACTTTTCTCTCTCAACATTTACCTTAATGTCTTTTAAGATATGGTCCCATCCTATTCAATTCACTCTGTGCTCTCTGTCTCTGTATGTGTGTGCATGTGTGTGTGTGTGTGTGTATGTGTGTGTGTGTTGTCCCACCAACTACGCAGATACTGAAAAGTTTTAAGAGTTGCAAATATTGTTTTTCCATGTAGGAATGTAAACAGTTCACTTCTGGTAAGTCCCTTTTGATTTCTCTTTGCTGTTCACTTTTTCATGCTTCTTCTCATTCTTGTGTTTGAAAGTCAAATTTTCTTTTCAGCTCTGGTCTTTTCATCAAGAATGCTTCAAAGTCCTCTGTTTCATTGAAAGACCATATTTTCCCCTGAAGTAGTATACTCAGTTTTGCTGGGTAGGTGATTCTTGGTTTGAGTCCTAGTTCCTTTGACTTCTGGAATATCCTATTCCATGCCCTTCGATCCCTTAATGGAGAAGCTGCTAGATCTTGTGTTATCCTGGTTGTATTTCCCCAATACTGGAATTGTTTCTTTCTAGCTGCTTGCAAGATTTTCTCCTTGACCTGAGCATTCTGGAATTTGGCCACAATGTTCCTAGGAGTTTCTCTTTTTGGATCTCTTTCAGGTGGTGATTGATGGATTCTTTCAACACTTACTTTGCCCTCTGGTTGTAGAATATCAGGGCAGTTTTCCTCGATAATTTCATGGAAGATGATGATGTCTAGGCTCTGTTTTTGATCATGACTTTCAGGTAGTCCCATAATTTTTAAATTGTCTCTCCTGGATCTATTTTCCAGGTCAGTTGTTTTTCCCATGAGATATTTCACATTCTCTTCCATTTTTTCATTCTTTTCGTTCTGTTTTGTGATTTCTTGTTTTCTCAGAAAGTCATTAGACTCCATCTGTTCCATTGTAATTTTGAGAGAACTATTCTCTTCAGTGAGCTTTTGAACCTCTTTTTCCATTTGGCTAATTCTGCTTTTGAAAGTATTCTTCTACTCATTGGCTTTTTGAACCTCTTTTGCCAATTGAGTGAGCCTATTTTTCAAGGTGTTATTTTCTTCACCATTTTTTTGGGTCTCCTTTATCAAGGTATTGACCCATTTTTCATGCTTTTCTTGCATCTCTGTCATTTCTCTTCCCACTTTTTCCTCCACATGTCTAACTTGATTTTCAAAATCCTTTTTGAGCTCTTCCATGGCCTGAGCCCACCGGACATCCACCTGGGATGTCTGGGATACAGAGGCCTGACCTCCATGTCTTTCCCTGATGGTAAGAATAGCTCCTCGTCATCAGAATTGAAAGGCAGGACCATCTGTACCCCATCAAAGTAGCTTTCTATAGTCTTATTTTTCTTCCCTTTTATGGGAATTTTCCTAGCCAGTTACTTGACTTCTGAGATTCCTGTCCACCCCTGCCTAGATCCGCGCAGCTAGTGCTTGGGGTCTGAGATTCAAATGGGCTTTTCCTGGCAGGCGAGGCTGCTATTCAATGTGAGTTTATGTTCTATTGCTCAGGTGGGGACAGGGCCATCTCCTAGGCTCAGTTCCCTCAGGGGGTTTATGCAGAGACCTTAGATAATGGAGATTCTGTCTGCTTGGGGAGTTCCGGGCCGCCGCCACTGCCTCTGCCTCTGTCACTCCCTCTGCCGCTGCCTCCCAATGGGGCCCGAGTCACAGAGACACCCTGCTCCCCTCTCGGGCAGCCCAGACGTCTCTCTCACTGACCTGTAGTGTCTGTTGCGACCTTCCCGGCCGCCTGAGATTCCGTCACTGAAGCCTGCTCGGATCTGCTCCTCTGGGGCCACACGGCCAGGGCAGCGCAGGGGTGGACTCCACTGTCCGGAGTGCGACGGACCCCTGGGGATGGCTCTCCAGGGCTCTCTGGAACAGAAATCTTTTCCACTGTTTTTCTGCGCACCTTGCAGTGCTCCAGAATTTGTGGGGGGGTTCTTCTTGCAGGAAATATATGGGCTTTGGGTTCAGAGCTAGCATATGTGAGTGTTTCTACTCTGCCATCTTGGCTCCACCTCTTGTGTTCTTTTTTCAAACTTTAAATTTTCCACATAATCCCTTACAATCACGTTACTTCGAGAAAATATCTTCTCACTGCAAATCAAACTGAATTCATAGCCAAAAGCTCAGCTACTTATTGTAACACTGAGTGTGTGTTTCAGAGCTCAGAATTAAACTCAGGGGAAATAGAAAATGAAATATTAAACAGTGGTACCTTTCCTAAGAGGGAATGAAAACAAATGGAAAGAAGGGTAGATAAAAAAGTGAGTTGGATGAGATAACAAAAAGAAAGATGAAGAACAAAGAGGAGTTGAAGAGAAAGAATGCAAATAAAGGAGAAAAAAGATACACTAGAACACTCTCAGTGAAAGTCATACAGACTATTTTATGATGATCCTCAACTGTTTCTGTTTGATTAACTATCACTAATAATATTTTGTTTAATAGTTTTATGAAAGACTTAGATGAAGATTGAGAAATGTGTTCAAATAATGTGTAAAGGACATAAACCTGGAAGGGATAGTTATTATATGCATCATTAGGGGAAAAAAAGAAATTTGAGGGGGGCACATATTCCTGCTATCTGACTGACTATTTAGTATTCTGTCTTATGAAAGAGTGATTTAATTTATTCTGTGTAGCTACAGCCAGAAGAATTAGGACCAATGAGTATAAGTTACAAGGGGCTATAGGAAGAGACAATTGAGCTATTTCATATTCTCTAGACCAAGTTTAATAAATTTATAACTTATACAGCCTTACCTAGACTTAAAGCATATAGCACAGCTAATTGAAAGATATGCTTGGGGGCAGAGCCAAGGTGGGGAGTAGAAGGACAACCTATAGGAGCTCTCCCCTACAGCCCATAAAATACCTGCAAAAAATGATTTCCAACAAACTCTAGAATAGCATATAATAACTATCCCTTCCAGGTTTATGTCCTTTGACAGAACGAAAGAGAATTCCTGTTGAAGCCAGCCTAGAAGACCCACAGGAAAGGTCTGTCACACCATGTGTGGAGTGGAGCATAGCCCAGCCTTGGCCTGGCAGAGCTGCAGGGACAGGACCAGAGCAGGTTTCAGGGCAACACCTGCAGCAGCTGTGGTTCCCAGAACCCTCAACCCACAAACATCAGAGACCACTTTAAAGGTCAGTGTGAGAGATCTTTCACCTGTGTGAGAAGGGAACAGGGGCCTCCCCTAGTCCTGATCTCAGGCAGCTGCAGGAGCAGCCATTTTTGGAACCCTTGGTTGAAAGCCCCTGGGGGAATCAAACGCTTGATCTCTGTCTCAGCCCTGAGTGTTGGTCCTGAGGTGAGGAGGAGTGCTGGCTGGCATGATGGAGCTGGGGGAGGCTCCTGAGTGGGAATTTTAGTCACAGATCCTGGGCAGAAAAGCTTGTGTTAGCTCCCAGACCAGAGCACAGGTCAAAGGAGTAAATTCCTCTCCCTTGATTGTGCCACCTTGGAGGAGCTGAGAACTTACAGGTCCCCAGAGTATATACTCCTCTTTACAAAGGACTCCAAAGTCAAATAACTGACTGTGAATATGCCCAAAAGGGGGAAAAATAATACAATAGCAGGTTACATTCTTGATGAACAGATAAGTTTTTCCATCCTTTCAGGTGAGGAAGAAAAATGCATACCATCAGAGGAAGATAGCAAGTCAAGGCTTCTGCATCTAAAACCTCCAAAATAATATGCAATGATCTCAGGCCATGGAAGAACTCAAAAAAGATTTTAAAAATCAAATAAGAGAGGTGGAGGAAAAATTGGGAAGAGAAATGAGAGCAATGCAAGAAAATCATGAAAAGTGAGTCAACAGCTTAGTAAAGGAGATCCAAAAAAAAGCTGAAGAAAATAACACCTAAAAATAAACTTACAAATAAACTACTTGGCTGTCATTCTTTATCTTCAAAGAGGACCAAAATGGCATCACCATGTTAAAGTGTAATTTCAGTGTGTCCAACAGTGACTGATAAAACAAAAATGAGCTCAGAATGCTCTACCACAGGTTGGTAACAGATAATCCGTGTGAATATTTTGGGGTGGATACCCCAAATTTGCACATTCTTGCTGCAGTCAGCACCGTCTAGCAGGTTCAGGGCAGTTACGGGCTCAGAGTTAGGATGAAAAGGCAGGCGGGGTACAGCATTCTGAACAAGCTGAGTTTATTCAGGACATACTGAGCCAATAATTCAGGGAATCGGGATGCTTAAATAGTAAAAAACCATAAAAGTAGTGATTGAAGCATGAAACAGAACAGATGGAGATAAGTAGAAAGGGAGGCTTCAAGGCCTCTTTATCAGAATGTTACCCTGTGTAGCAGGAACCCTGATTCCTGGAACTTCAACACCTAAATTCAAGGACGTGCACCTGAGAACAATGTATCACTTAACTTCTCAAGCCAGCTGCTTTTCTCCCTTGGAGCAGGGGAATTCTTGATCAGGGGCTCTTCCAAATCCCTCACAGTTCTCTACATCTCCACTTTTTTGTTTTAAAATGACTCTATCCTATTCATGCAAATGTTGAATGCCAGGTTATGTATAGTATTGATGATCAAGGACATCAGGGCAGGAGCACAGACACAAATACAAAATACTCTTTCAGGGCCTATGACCAACAGCCCAAGGTCTTGTGCAAGGTCACTTAAAAATCCAAATGCTGTATTTATCACATCTGCAATCTGTTGTGCAGCCTCGGTTGGATCCAAGTAACTATGACTTCTGACATCATCAATAATCTGAACAATTTGTTCCTAATCATTCAAATCCATAGTTCCATTATTAACATTCCATAATCCTCTTAAGTGATTGGCAATTTTGGTAAAATTATAACGAGTGTCATTATAATTCACATTCAACAAACAAAAATGGGTAAACCTATAATCACATTCCAATCTACTATATAAGGTGAGTATCTCAACTTAATTTCTATTACATCCCATTGCAATTCATCAATAGCCTGATAAAAATCCTTATTAATTTTTTCTTGTACTTGAAATGCCCTTGTAATACTTCTGGACAATTGATCTAAATATTTGACTTGTTTAACTTCGGTTTGTACACTCTTAATACCTTATGTTAAAGCTACACTACTAGCAATAATGACTACTAAAGCAATAATTCCAAAAATAATACAGTTGTTTTTACAAGAAAACAATTTTCTGCAAAGCAAATAGATAGTCTGATCTCCTGGAGCTTGATACCATTGAGTACCCTGAGCTGGAAGGAGAGTGAATGGACTCCATCTAATAACAAATACCTTTTGGCTTCCTACTTTTTCATTGATGCAAGCATTCACAGAGCAATTCAAACAAATGACACTGAAAGTGTTGTCCCCTTCATGCTGTCACAATCCAATTTTTGTCAGCCTTAACTAAGTCAAGGGAATTCAGCAAAAAGTTGCCCAATGAGAGTCTGTTTAGTATCTCCTTTAGCCTTTCCTCTTCTTCTGCACCCCCGGGGGTCTTTTTGTGCAGGCGCAGCTTCTATATCCTCTTGGACAGGTCTTGTATCTCTTTCTCAGACCCACACGACACATCCATATGTGGAGACAGAAAGAAATCCTCTCCTTCTTGTTAACACCCTATCAGGTCCTCTCCACCCTTCATTGACATCCTTCCACAACACCTGTTGTTGGGGTGTAATCTGCTTTTTCACTAATAATTCTGATATCATTGCGGTAAAAAAAATGAAAAGAATTTTGGTGAAGGAGTAAGGTTATCATAATCTAAGATTAAGTTGTTAATAGTATATATGGCCTGTGCCAATTGCTCCCTAGGGGACCTACCAAGCATTCTCCCTTTTTGTTTTTGAAGGAACAGGTTGAGAGTTTTATTCTTTCTTTCTACTATTGCCTGACCCATAGTGTTATATGGTATTCCTGAAATATGAACGATTTGTAAAGAGAAATGTAATATTAGAACTGAGGCCCAAATACATGCACTCAAGCTCCCCACCCTGTCCCCCTTTAAACAGATGGGGCCCAACATATTTTGGGATAAGGAATGAAGGTCTCGGCTTCTGAAACTTCTTCCTGCTGAGATTGGACCTAGAGTTGACCCTGACTCATAGGGTCCCAACATTGGAGGGGTTGGGTCTTTAACCAATATAAGGAACTTGACGATTTAGAGGGTGGTAGGTGATGGTCTTCGACAAAGAAACCTAGAAGACACAAATCTGGCACAGAGATTAAACAGACAAGGACCAAAAAGAGTAAGAATAAAATAACTAGAAGCAAAGTGGGTGTGAGAATACTGTCAGACTTTCTCACACTCTCTTGACATACTTAGTAACTGTCTAGGGATAGAAGGGGTTTGGATGATTCCCATTTATCCCCAACCTCCTTATCTGCTTTCTATAATTTTTTGATCAAGCTTGTATTAAGCTTTCCAAATCTCTAGAACTGATCATACAGACTGTTTCAGTTTCCTTTGTATTTCTACCATAGACAAGATAGTGCATAAGTTACTACTGCTCACTAGAAGAACTGTATTGTCTTAAACAAAAGAGATTTCTAAGTTGAATGTCACAACTGAATAGATGATCATTCTTGTTTCATCGGGTTTTTTTTTCTCATTGTATTCACTCTGGAAAAAAAAAAAACTTTTGAAACTAAGTTGTTAATAAGTTCACACATTAATTTTAACAGCAAGATCTTTTCTGCTTTATATATCTTTACATGTTAAGGAGCAATACCTTAACTTGAAAATGAAAATTTTAGTAGGATTTAGCATTATTTTGAAAAAACATTTCTTCTAAACATATTTTTTGTTCTTTTTTTTATTAAATACTTGACATTTTATCATGATGTTAAGAAAGTTACTAAACTTTAAAAAAGAAGATTAGGTGAAATCTTTTAAAATGATAGTTGTCTATTCATTTTGAAACAAAAATAAAACTTTTAAAATTAAAATTTATTAAAACTTAGTTGGTATAAAAATGTCCTTAAGTAATATGAATTCCCTAGATATCACAAAATGTTTTAATAAAAGTGCATAATAGAATCTCAAATTGGTAACAGTAAGAAACTGATTACATAAAAAATAATATTACTGCTTTTAAAATCCTTAAAAAATTGGGACATCTTAAGGTGAGTCTTAAGTCATTTACATACATGTCTGAACGTGTTCCAATTTCAGATAAAAATGATAGTAAATTTTCAAGTAAAATTACACAAAAGGGCTTACATGTTATACTGACTACTTATAATTGACCATAGAAATTTGCTATAGAAGGAAAAAATAGGGATATGTGATAGGATATGATAGGATAAAACATCTTTGACTCTGTTTGAATTCAGATAGGAGTGAAATTTTCCAATCATGCAGTATCTGTGTTATAGCCAAACTCAGGAATAGTCAGGTGGGAAATATTCCTTTATAAAAGGACACAATGGGGAAACTGACCAGGAGGACCCCATCTACATTGAGTCTAGAATTGTCCCCTCGGTGTTTCCTCTCCAGATGCAAATTTCACCTGATAACAGTACAAACAGTACAGGATGCAGGATCACAGTCCCTCTGAGTAACTTGTGGCATATTCTCTCAGACACTGACTTAATGTAGACAACTCTACCCAAATTCAAACTTACACAAAAATATTTATGGTCCCAAATGCTTTTACCTTAAACAGCAAATTTCACTAATCACAACTTAAAGCCAAATACAGTTATTTGTATTCCCATGGAGTTGCAATAAGCAATGCAGATTAACAGGACATATATATACACACACATATATAAATAAATATATGATATTCCATTTAAGATCCTTTCTTCTCAAATTTAATACTTGTCCTGATATAAAAGTCAATTTTTAAACATCTTTTCTATTACAACTTTTGAGCAAGTCACATTCATTGTTTATGAATTATGTAAGCCAAACAAATTTCTTTCTTAGAACTGATGACCTTATCCACATGAAAAGAGTCTTGACAGTTTTACAAAATAAAAGGAATTGGCATGAATCCCATGCCTGCCAATCCTCAAACATATAGGAGGAGTGTTCTGAATGGGAAGAACCAGTCTAAATAATTTTTTTTCCTATTTATTTTTTTCCACACACAGTAATCAATTAACAGTTTTAGGTTTAGCATTAAAACAGCAACTTCAAAAACTTAGTTAACAATCTTACAAATTTATAAATGATAATCAAAATAATTTTAGCTGCAATTTCTTTAACAGGCAAAGGTGAAAATACCTGGTTTTCTAAAAGGCAATCACAAAACATTATAAGATAAGGTTAGTAGGACTGATAAAATTTTAAATAACCTAACTGGCTTTACACAATTTTTCTAACATCTTTTAGTTTTAATAAAATTCAGATTCCAAATTGCTTTCTCTAACACCATTTCTGGATTATAGAGTAAAATAAAAGTCTTAATGGTTCTAAATTTTACTCAAGAAAATTTTACATCTGTTTCAGCTCCCTAAAAACGTTTTTGAAAGAAAAAAATGTCAAACCGCAAGCAGAAGTGAGGGAGACTGGCACGTAGTCCCCTCCTTTCCACTTAGGAGTTCAAAACTTTATCTCTGAGGTGTCGATCATTTTTAGGATCAAGGTATGTGTAAGAAGAATAGGACAATGAAGTAAGCGTCGATTGCTTCAATTATATCTCACTGATGTTTATCATCCTTTCCTCTTTCACTTTCAAAAAAAAGAGAAATAACATGGGAATAAGATAAATATATATACAAAATTAATGATCATTGTCATGGATGTGGATGGAATTAACTCACTTTTAAAACAAAAGATAATAGTAAACTGGATTAGAAAACTTTAGTAAATGTTGGGAACTGCAACAGTGGAAAAACACAAATCAATAATAGAGAGATTGGCCAACAAAAAATCCATTGGGGAATGTAAATGATTATCAGAGCTCACTGTGAGAACAATGAAGAAATTTTCCACTATGACAGCCACATAGAAAATGCAGGCAAACACCAAAAGCCCAAGCTGTATGACACAAGAATTAGAGATTCCCAGAAATACAAATTCTGACACCAGAGTGTGATTAAGTTCATTCATCAGACTGAGTTTGGTTACCTGAAGTGAAAAACAAAAAAAGGAAGACGAACCAATGTAGTAAAATATATTTCTAAATATTTTATACAGTAGCTCTTGCGAATACAAGGTGCTTTTAAATACATCTTAATAATCAATATGTTGCAACCTTATTTTTTTTTCAAATAAATGTGTATGATTCCTAAGTAATATAGTGTTTTTGGTATATGCTGCATGTATAAGTCAAGTTATACCAAATCCTGAATTTTTAGGATCATGATCATGTCAGGCAAGAGACCTAGCCGACACAATGTTCCATTCCAGTGGTCCTTAAACTGATATGAGGACCATTCTGGTGGTCTAATTGTTGATTTGGCTTTTACTTTGTATGCTCAAACAAATAAACACTTTTTGGATGTATTTATCAAGTTATAAAATCACTATTGTGCTTCTAATTCCAAGAGTCACCTGCAAGTTCATACAAACTAGCCACTTATGGACACTGACTCTTTCCATTAACACTGGTTTTATCTCCATTGGCAGCATGTTTTTCTTATTCATGTTCTACATTTATATCTTGGTCACTGTTCAGAAACACTCTTCAAGTGGATTGTCCAAGGTTCTCTCTACTCTGTCAGCTCACAGCAGTGTGGTGATCTTATTCTTTGGTCCATGTATTTTTTTTATGTGTGGCCATTCCCTACAATGCCACTGGATAAATTTCTTGCTATTATAAATTTCATTATCACCCCTGTCTTCAATCCTTCCGTTTATACATTTAGAAACAAAGACATGAAGACATCAATGAGAAGACTGAGCGGCCAGCCAGTGAGTTTTAGGAACAATTTATAAAAAAAAAATATTGTTAAAAGGAAACAAGATGATTTCTGACATATTCCATGAGCACAAAGCCTTATCATTCCATGGTTGTATCACCCAGATATTTCTCATTCATTTTCTGGGAAGAACTGAGATGGTACTTCTCATTTCCATAGCTTTTGACAGATATATTGCCATATGAAAGCCTCTTGACTATTTGACAATTATGAATGCCAAAATGTGTACTGTTCTTCAGGTTTCTTCTTGGACCATCAGTCTTATAAACTCATTAATCTGGCTTTCGTGGTGAATCTGCCTTTCTGTGGTCCTAATGAAATTGACAGTTTTTGTTGTGATCTTCCTCGATTCATCAAATTGGCCTGCATGGACACCTATAAGTTGGAGTTCATTGTCCTTTCCTTCTTGTCTCTGCTTTTCCACCAGATAATATTCTTTCCCTATGATAAATTATCTTCCTTTGACCACCCACTGCTCTACCTAGACAAGGATCACCAAACACTTAAGAGCTACAAGCAGTTAATATGTAGTGCAAATAAAAATATATTCAGATACTGACAGGCTCTCAAAGAGTGAATCCGGGGAATAACTTTTAAAATGATATGAAAGCCACAGCTATAGAGATGGCTTAATTATCAAGACAGAAGTGGGAAACTTGGAATAGCAGAAAAAACACAGCATGAAATCAAGCCCCGTGTACATGCATGAAATATCAAATAGCAATTTCCTTAACTTGCTTAAATAATTTGAGTAGACAGAGAATAAAGGAGATGGTTTACCACATACATATAATATATGTGTGTGTATATATATATATATATGTGTGTGTGTGTGTGTGTGTGTGTGTGTGTGTGTTCCCTATGACCAAAAACTTCTTAGTTGATGACAAATTCTATTTTCTATTTGATGCAACAATATGAGATAATGGGGCCATTTGCATGCTAAATGAACATCGAGATTTATATAAGGTTACCAATGTGTGATATATATTCACTGGAGGAGGAAGTACAGAGCAGACTAATGAAGAGAAGGCACATGTTATGTTCCTATGGGACCTAGTTAAATTTCATTTCATTTCACTAAACTCAGAGCATCATCTGGCACTGGACTTTTTTTTTCAAATGTAATATTTGAAAGAATATTTGTAATTGTAATATTTGTAAAGAATAATTTAATACAATTAGGAAGTCAATTGGCTGGGCTGGAAAGAGTACTTGTGATGTGGGGGTGTTACCACTTCAAAGGCTCTTGTTACCTGCCTGTAAGTTGGTCAGTTATTGCTGGTAGTGATAAGAAAAAAGGGCCCCTGCCCCACATTGATTTATCTCCTTTTGTGTGTATTTGTCCTTCGTTGCCAAAGAAGACCATGCCATCAGAGAAATAATGACATGACTTGCACTTGACTTTGTTTTGAATGGGGACTATGCAAGTCACCAGCCTCACTTCTCCTCCAGAGTCATTTGAATCAAATGACCAATTCATGATGAATCCAATTCATGAGGAAATGAGTCAGGATGAGGCAATTGGGATAAAGTACTTGCCCAAGGTTATACAGCTAGCGAGTGTCAAGTGTCTGAGGTGGTATTTGAACTCAGGTCCTTCTGACTCCTGCACCGGTGCTCTATCCACTGCACCACCTAGCTATCCCCTTTTGATGGTCATTTAATTAGAAAATCTTTCGTATTCATTAACAGGCCCATGTAAAGTGCCTGAGTTACTTGAGTCTGAGTCCCATGGAGCCTGTGATGGGATGAGTTTGCTTAATAGGTGGAGCAGGAAGAGACAGAGCTAGATCAGAGCCGAAAGGAAGTTAGTTTTGAGAGCAGTCAGAACTAGGAAGGATACAGGCTGTTGGAGAGCATGAGTGAATGGGCTTGTTTGAGATTTTCTTTAAGACAGCCTGCTTGTGATTTGTTTAGAGGAGCCAGTTTGTGGGAAGCCTAGAAAGGTGAAAGAGTGGGGATGGTGTTGTTCTTTGCATTGTTATTGTGTATAGATTTTCTCGACTGTGATGAATTTGGTTTTCTGGTGACTAAATAAATGTTTTGGTTCTACTTTTCATGTGGAGGGTCTGTGGTATTTCACGATTCACAATTAGCCTCAATAAGAGCTTTAAATACTGCATTAGTGCTCTACAGCCTCACTCATGGCTACATTAAACCTCAATACTATACAGAATATTTTTTAAAAAATAGGTAAAGAAGGAGTCCTACCAGATTCTTTGAGGACACAAATATGACTTTGACAAATAAGGCAGAAAGAGCAAAAACAGAGAAAGAAAACTACAGACAAATTTCCCTAATGAATAGTGATGCAAAAAATTTGAATAAAATACTAGCAAGTAGATTACAACATTTTATCACAAAGATGACCTGGTAGCTTTTAATCAGGAATGTGGGGATGGTTCAATATCAGGAAAACTATCAGAATTAAATTAAAAAAGTAGTTGCACAAGCAAAACAAATGCAGTCATAATTAGAAGGAAAATAAGAAACTGGGAGTAGGGGGATTTGCAACAAGTTTTTTTTTTTTTTCTGATAAAGGTTGAATTTCTCAAAAATACATGTAAGTGAACCAAATTTGTAAAGAAAAGCGACAGTCCTTAGTTGACAAATAGTGAAAGGATATGAATAAGCAATTTCCAGAAGGAATCAAAGCTTTCAATCACAATAAAAAAATGGTTAGAGAAATGCTAATTAAATCAATTATGAAATACCATTTCACACCTATCCCTTTGACTAATATGACAAAAAAGGAAAATGACAAATGCTGGAGGAGATGTGACTAAATTGGGATAGCAGTGCACTCTTGGTGGAGTTATGAACTAGTCCAACCATTCTGGACAGGTGTGTGCCAGAGCGTTAATCAATGAGCTAGGGACTTTTTGAGACAGCTGAGAAAAAGTTTATTTTCCTTCTCGTGAGAAAGGGCACACCTCCCTTACTGCTAGGTCTGTTGGCAGCAGGGAGGGCAAATTGGTTACAGAAAGCAAGTTTTAGTCATATCCTAGAGCAAATTCCTCCTCCCTAACCCTCTGCTTCCTTATCCCATTGGCTGGGCTTCAGGATGCACAATCTATTCATGGAAAGCTTCCCCAGTGGCAAACAGCAAAGGCAGTTATACAAATCTTTCCCGGAGGCCAGAAAAAGCAGGAAGTCTTTAAGAACCATCTGTTCTGAGCAGTTTCAAGGCTGCTCTGCAAGATTAAGCAGTTTCAATATGTACAGAGTTTGCACAATATTCTCTCTTTTCACAGAGATTGGAGGTTGGGCAGCATGTTCTGTTAGGTCAAACCCCTGAGAGTACTTCATTGTTCCAGGAATTTCATCCTTCACATAGGAATCACACAAAATGAGCACATAAAACAGTATCATAGGGTGGGGTTTGAGCATAGGCACCCTATAATTCCCACATAGAGCAAATATAACCCAAAATCCTGGGGTAAGGAGTAAAGGTCTCTTCTTTCATAGCTACTTCCTACTGAGATTGTACTAGAGTTGTCCCTGTCCAAACAGGTCCCATGTGAGAGATCAGATCTTTAGCTAGCATCCAGAGTTTGGTCAACTTCAGGTCCAGAGATGACACAGCACTGTCATGGATAGGGAGTAACAACTGGCTTAAAGGATCAGGCATCTGTAGATGGAGGGTAGTAAGCCTGCAGAAAACAAATCTGACAAATAAGGTGAACAGACAAAAAGAAACAAGGAGACAATAACATGCTTCTGGATTCCATGAAGCAATTATCATAGCTTCATTCACTATTGTTTACTGTTTTCCAATTTGCAGTCCCTGGATCACCATTCTGGCTAAAGGTACACCCTCTTTAATCTGAGCTGGCAGCTGGTCAACCCCTTATTCTCCCTGCAAGTGTGATGAACCTAGATACAATGTTTCAGAATGATCTGCAGGGGAAACTTCTACCTTCCTGCTCAGTCTAAAATCACACCCCTTTCCTCAAAATATTTTATATAATTCATTAGATGGAATGACATCTATTCTTCCAAAATCTACTCCTGCTCTCAACAGAGAAGCAAACAACTCTTTTCTTGTCAATCCACTCTAACCCTGAATCTACTCTCTATTCATTCTTCTCTCTCAAGAAAATCTATTTTTTTCACCAATTCTTACCGTCCAAGGTACCAGTAATTCTTCCATTTTGGGGGGAGCCAACTCAAAGCATCTGTAATCTCCTTCTGAGCAAAATCCCTAATCACCTCCCCAAACACTGTGGGGACCCCCTGTTTCCCCTGATTCCTTCTCAGTACTGGCCCAACCTCAGCATCCCTTGTTTCATTCTCTTCCTGCATATCCTCCTGGCCTCTGTCTAGACCCGAATCACGCCCAGCCTGTGTAAGTGCTGCATTCACTTTCCTGTTGTTAACTTTTTGCCTCCTGTGATACAAACCACCAACATCCATCTCTTTTACCACCTGAACCTCTACAGCTTCCTCTCCCACAGTGCAGGACAGAAAGCCTCTCCTACAAATCAGGCAACTCCCTTTCCATGTCAACCTTCTCCTCCAGCATCAGGTATCCGCATTTATATACAATTAGATAGCCTGTTAGCAAGGCCCAACCTTTTCTCACACCCCTGCCATTTTTTTCCCTGCTTCCATTGTTATTCCCTGCAAACACTTCTCCAAGTCCCTGGGTTCTCCCTTCTGAAGCCTCTGTTCCCAGTTTTCACAAAGCCTTCTGCTTTTAGTCCATTCTTTTTCTAGGGAGGAACAAAAGTCCTCCCACCATGTGACATCATTTCTTCCTCTGTCTCGTCTGCCTTTCTCTCTCCAAATAGAGGTCGGATATTTTGCAGCCCCATCCTCATCTCTATTTGCAGCACCAATGCAATATTCACAGCGCCCACAGTGGCCACCAATATCACAGCACAATTCACAATCGTGAAATAATACAGACTTTCCACATGGAAGGCAGGACCAAAACATTGATTCGAACCGAAATCCATCACAGCAACAAAAATCTATATACAATAACAATGCAGAGGGCAACACATCCCCAAGTTGTCCCCCTGCTAGGCTTCCAACAAACGAGGTCCATTATACTCATCACAAGGAGGCTGTCATATAAAATCACAAACAGTCACAAAATCACTTACACTACCCAGGAGACTGTATCCTTCCTAGCTTTGACTGCTCTCAAGACTAACTTCCTCTCAGTTCTGCTCTAGCTCTGCCACTTCCTACTGTACCCATTAAGCAAACCCCTCCCACAACAGGCTCCATATGACTTAATGAGCCTGTTAACAAACAGGAAAAGTTTTCCAATTCAAATTACCTTTACATTAACCTGATCAAGATATTGATCCAAGACTATTCAAAAGGACACATGATGAAAATGCTATCCACCTCCAGAGACAGAACTGATGAACTATGTAGGTTTTTAACATTATTTCTCTTAGGGCTTTTTTGGGGGGAAGGGGATTTTCTAATAAGGTGAATGAATATGTTTGGTATGACTTCACATATATAAACAAAATCTAAATCCTTCTCTTCTCAAGGAGAGGGCTGGGACTGAAAGAAATAATTTGCATCTCATATTTTTAAAGGACTGTTAAAAAAATCGTTACAGGTATTTGGGAAATATTTAACGAAAGGAATTTTTTTTTTTAAATCCACTCACATCACATTCCTTTTCCCATTTTTCACCAGCATGGAGACTTTGCTCCCAGGTTGCAGAAATTGCTGTAGCCGAGAAAAATATCCAGGCAATCACAACCTATCAAGAGTAAAATATTGTCAGGTATTATAAACATGTTCCACTAGCCCTGAAAACTCTAAATTGCAGCAACTAGGGCAGAAAACCGTGGAGCACCAGCAGAAACAGGGAGGAGTCAATAGAGTCAGTTCTTTAATGCCATCAGCCAGTTTTGGGGTGAACAACACTAGATCACCAGCACAGAAAAAACTCTAAAAGACCAGCACCAAAGAACAAAGGAAGAGATGAAACAAGATAGGATACTGAGGATTGGAATGGAAGGATACAGGAATTGTTGTGCTGTAATTCACTTAGCCTGAGAGAAAGACCAAGAACTACCAAGAAACAGTTATGACTACCCAAAATCATTTGGGGCAGAGAAAGGCTGATGAATCATGAATTGCCCAGCAAGGAATGAGACTGAGATTTTTTGAGATTCATCTCTCAAGTAAACCGTAATCAGAAGGCAGGAAGTCAAAAAGTGGAAGACAAAAGAATATAAGGAGTAGGGGTTGGGGGGATATGGCAAGGGGTAGAAGAAGTAAACTACCAAAGAAAACTCAAAGACCTTGAATATAAACATATAAATCAACAGAAAAAAAGGAGAAACAAAAGGAAAGCATTAGAAGTAGAGCAAACTATAACAGGATAAAAGTAATAAAGTCAGAAGACAAGCAGAAGTTTTGGAGGAAAGATAACGACCTTGGTTTTCGAAATGGATGATTCTGTAGTGTTAATGGAAGATAAAAGTAGAAGTGTATGGCTAGGAAACTAGATGTGCATAAATGGGGTTCAGAAGAAAAGGGAGTGCTGAAGGCATATGTTCAGAACCCATGTCCATAAAGATGACAGTTTAAGTTCTGAGACTAAATGAGTTGCCAAATTATAGAATTTAGAATAAAATGTAAAAGAGTTACATACAGATACTTCAGGAATGACCCCATTAAGAAGTCAAGAATATTACAACTGTTTTGGGAACTATTGAGAGCATATGTTATATGTTCAAATGAAAGGAATTTAAGTTGATATGTGAAAGTAGAGAATTTGCAAGTTTTTAAAAGAGAACTTTTTTATTGATTTCTTCTGTTTCTTACATGATCATAGTTATCCCATGTATTTCTTCACCTCCCTGTCCCAGAGAGTCATTCCATATATAACAGTATTTTTTAGAAAGAAAAATATATACAGCAGAACTGATCAATACATTGAACAAACCCACAACACATACAATGTATAAGAACTGGGGACCTCACACCTCCATGAAGAATTGTATTTGTGGTGTCCTCTTCTATCTCTTCAATTAAGTCTTGCTATACCTTCACAATTTTGTCGCATTTACTTCTGATTTTTCAGTATTTGGTTGTTCTTTTCATTTACCATATTATAACTACTACGTACATTTTTTTGTCTCTGCTTACTTCACTGTACATCAATTCATATACATTTTTCCATGTTCCCTCAATTCATCACTTTCATCACAAGGTAATATTGTAAAACAGATGAGTAATATATATGGCCCACCATATTTCACCATAATCTCATTAAGACAGCATCCCTTAGTCCCTGATGACCTAAGTGAATTGTTTAAGCTATGAAACTTCAAAGTGTACTAAGACTTTCCGGAAATGTGTATTATTTCATTTCATCCTCACAGTAACTATATAAAGAAAGCACTAGTAACATTTTACATGAGAGGACACTGATGCTAACTGAAGCTAAGTGATTTGCTCAGAATCATAGCCATCCAACCTGCGAGAATCATAGTGTCTAAAGGATGATTCAAACTCAGGTCTTTCTGATTCCAAGTTCCTCCCTCTATTCATTATCCTACACTGGCTCTCTGGTAATTATGCACTCATAAAAAGTGGAATAAAATTAAAATGTTCAAAAGAAGCTTCTAAGTGATTCCTTCTCACTCTATATCCTCAAACCTCTGATAACCACGTATGTGATTTTCTCTATAGCTAGTCAGTCCTTAAACTCAGTTGTCACCAATAAATGTCATATTTTAATGAAATCTAACTGTCTACTGACTCATGTCTTTGGTTCATGACAAATTCTACTCAGTAGACACACCAAGAAGATTGACACTTCAATTCAACAGAAATTTATTAAAAGTGGGGAAAACGATCTAAAGGAAATATTTTCCATTGTCAGAAAGCTTAAATTCTATAGGAAGATTGTAATACATACACAGAAAAATATATTTGAAGCTAAATATAAAGAGATTCTGAATGTAAAGGGGTAAGTTATCTGAGAAGTCATCTGATATAACCCTCTCATGTTATTAGGTAAATCTAAATATGTTATTTTGCCCAGGGTCTCACAGGTAATAAGAAGTAGATTCAAAAGTCAAACCCAGGTCTTCTGATTCAAAATATTCTGCTCTTGCACAAATTAGAGTTCATCAGCAAACCATGTACAGGAAATAGAATTTCCATATTTTGAAAACTAACAGGTCACTAAGATCAGCAAAATTGGAAAGTGGACACAGTCTTGGGGGAAAAGGGAAATCCATGATAACAAGATTTTAAAGAGGACATATAAATGTAGGCCAATTAAGTAGATGTCGAGTTGACTGAATTACAATGCTTCCCACATTCTGATCTTGTCTTACTTGATATTTTTGTGAATGATTTCTACAAAAATGGCAAAGTATGTCTATCCACTAAGTAAAAGATACATAATTTGGGAGAAATTTCTCCTGTAATAGGGAATCAAGAATTTTTAAGCATGTGGAAAATAATAGAAAAATGTAAAAAAAATAATAACAGGTACTCTACTAAAGATAAATTTACAAAGAAGAAGCTCTGTACCTAAGAATTTGCATTTTTTATGAACTGAATAGATAGGGATTGAGGTACACTTAAGAGAACCATATATGAAGATAATTTTTGAATTTTAGTCAACTACAAATCAACACATCAACAAATTGATGTAGTATTAAAAAGGTAATGAGGTATTTGAGTGAATTAACAGTCTACTTTAGCAAGAAAAGAAGCACAGATGGAGGCTAATGACTTTCTGAGAAACCAAGAAATCACAAAACAAACCCAAAAGAATGAAAAAATTGAAGAGAATGTGAAATATCTCATTGGAAAAACAACTGACCTGGAAAATAGATCCAGGAGAGAGAATTTAAAAATTATGGGACTACCTGAAAGCCATGATCAAAAAAAGAGCCTAGACATCATCTTTCATGAAGTTATCAAAGAAAATTGCCCTGATATTCTAGAACCAGAGGGCAAAATAAGTATTGAAGGAATCCGTCGATCACTGCCCTGAAAGAGATCCAAAAAGAGAAACTCCTAGGAACATTGTGGCCAAATTACAGAATTCCCAGGTCAAGGAGAAAAGATTGCAAGCAGCTAGAAAGAAACAATTCCAGTATTGTGGAAATACAATCAGGATAACACAAGATCTATCAGCTTCTACCTGAAGGGATTGATGGGCATGGAATAGGATATTCCAGAAGTCAAAGGAACTAGGACAAAAACCAAGAATTACCTACCCAGCAAAACTGAGTATAATACTTCAGGGGAAAATATAGTCTTTCAAAGAAACAGAGGACTTTCAAGCATTCTTGATGAAAAGACCAGAGCTGAAAAGAAAATTTGACTTTCAAACACAAGAATGAGAAGAAGCATAAAAAATTAAACAGTAAAGAGAAGTCATAAGAGACTTACCAAATGTGAACTGTTTACATTCCTACATGGAAAGACAATATTTGTAACTCTTAAAACTTTACAGTATCTGGGTAGTTGGTGGGACCACATACACACATACTCACACACATGTACACGCATGCATGCACACACATACACACATGCACGCACATACAGAGATAGAAAGCACAGAGTAAGTTGAATAGGATGGGACCATATCTTAAAAGAAATCAAGGTAAACAGTGAGAGAGAAACGGAAGAGAGAGGGTGAAATGGAATGGGGTAAATTATCTCTCATTCAAGAGGCAAGCAGGAGACTTTTTAGTGGAGGGAAAAAGAGGAGAGCTAAGAAAAAAACATGAAGTTTACCCTCATCACATTCGACTAAAGGAAGGAATAAAATGCACACTCATTTTGGTATGAAAACCTATCTTACAATACAGGAAAGTGGGGTAGCAGGAGATAAGCAGGGTGGGTTGATGATGGAAGGGAGGGCAATGGGAGGAGGGAGCAATTTGAAGCCAACATTCTCGAGGAGGGACAGGATCAAAAGACAGAATAGAAACAATAGGGGGCAGGATAGGATGGAGGGAAATACAGTTAGTCTTACACAACATGACTGTTATCGAAGTCATTTGCAAAACTACACAGATATGGCCTATATTGAATTGCCTGTCTTCCCAAAGGGAATGGGTGGGGAGGGAAGGATGGGGATAATTTGGAACTCAAAGTTTTAGGAGTAACTGTCTAGTATTGTTCTTGGTACTAGGAAATAAGAAATACAGTTAATGGGGAATAGAAAGTCATCTGGCCCTACAGGACAAAATAGAAGATGGGAACAAGAGAAGGGAGGGATAATAGAAGAGAGGGCAGATTGGTGATAGGGAAAATTATAATGCTTGGTGTATTGGGGTGGGGGAGGGGATAAATGGGGAGAAAATTTGGAACCCAAAATTTTGTGAAAATCAATGTAAAAAGTTAAATAAATAAAAAATTAAAAAAAAAATCACATGATTATAGAGTTGTAAGGGACTTTATAGCTAAGGAATAACAGCCAGAAACATTCAAGTATTCCATCCCTTATAAGGGCAGTGATCGCATGTCATTTACATAATAACTAAATCTGCTGAAGCAAAAGATTCATGGCTCTTTTCTATGGTCCTTTCAAGAGATATAAACATTTTCTGATTGACAAAATAATCTTCCTCGAAAAGATAGAAGCAGAGTCTTTTTTTAGTCTGCAAAGAAAATTATGTTCCTGAATATGAAAAACAAACTACAAGTCAAACAAAAATTAATCTCTCTTCAATAAAATATATTTCTCCAAAATGATTTTGATAAGTAATTCCCAAAGTCTTCATTCAGTTATCAGTTTTGCTTTAAGCTTTGCTTAAAACTTATTAAGAGTTTTTGGACACCACATACATTAAAGAAGCAAAAAATAATAATGAACACTATAAAGTTTTGCCACAATAATTTCTTTTAAATAAAGGAAGGAAAATCCACAAGATATTTATTTGATCCAAGGTAAAAATGTCAGCAACAAATTTTGGCACACTAAGGTAGTTTTGGAATCAGCTTGAGGAACATTAAAATAGAGCATGTTATCAACATGGCTCCAGAATCAATGTACTAAAATTGATATCCACAGGTTTTATGGTGGCCAGGATAAAATTGAAGTATGTTCTTCATATACTAATTAGAATTTTAGGAAGTTTTCCTAAAATTTTCCAACTGGTGGCTCAGTCTCTTGACTGCCATCTTCATGTCTTTGTTCTTGAATGCATAGGTGTATTGATTTAAGACAGTAGTCATAACAAAATCAAGAATAGCAAGAATCTTATCCACTAACATTTTAGGGAATGGCCGCACATAGACAAAGATTCGTGGGCCGAAGAAGAGCACCACCACGCTGATGTGAGCTGACAGAGTGGAGAGAGCCTTGGACAATCTAGTAGAAGAGTGTTTCTGAACAGTGACCAGAATGTAAGTGTATGAGATGAATAAGAGAAATATAGTGCCAATGGAGATGAAACCACTGTTAGCAGTGACAGTGAACTCCAACTTATAAGTGTCTATACATGCTAATTTGATGACCCGACAAAGGTCACAATTAAAAACTATCAACCTTGGTATGGCCACAGAAAGGCAGATTTACCACGAAAGTCAACTGGGTCAGTGAGTGTAGAAAATCAATGGCCCAAGAAGACGTCTGCAGGAAAATGTGTATTCTTGTGTTCATAATAGTCAGATAGTGCAGAGGCTTATGTATGGCAATTTATCTGTCAAAGGCCATGTAAAGGAGTAGCATCATTTCAATTCTTCCCATGAAATGAAGAAAGAACATGTGACTGATACATCCTTGGAATGAGACAGTTTTATGCTCATATAAAAGGTTAGAAATCACCTTTGAAACTACAGCAGTGGAGAAACACATATCAATAAAATAAAAAAATTATCCAAAAGAAGACATATAGGAGACTGTATTTGGGGATCACATGTCACCATGAGTACAACGAGAATGCTTCCCAACATAATGGCAACATAGAAGATGGAGGAGAAACCATAAAAATATGCTACATGCTCCATGAGCTACAAATTCCCATGAATATAAAATCTGCCACCATTGAATAATTCAATTCATTCATCAGGCTGACTGCGATTATGCCTGGAAGGAATAAAATAAGGGAGAAATCAAAACAGTTGTATTAAAATATATTTATTATTAAAATTCTAATATTCCATATAGTATATGAAAAATATACTGTGAGTTTTTCCCCAAAGCTCATATAAACAGATGTAGAAACGGCAGCAATTGAATCTTGTGGTGATTAATCCAAGAAAAAGTCACAATGAAGCCATATTTTGCTAATGTTGTCAGAGAGAGAGAGAGAGGTATGTTGACAATGGCTATGTTAACCAGGAGTGCTGAGCACAGAACAGATCAAAGCAGAAAGAGCCTTTACACTGAGAGAGAGAGAGAGAGAGAGAGAGAGAGAAGAGCACTTAGGTAAAAATTCAACTAGAATGCCTGGAAGTGATGAAGCAAGGATTTTTGAAAGAGTTAAAAATAGTTATATTTGATGAAATGAGAAATCCAAAGTTGTATTGATAGATATTTTATATAGATAGAAATTATATATGCATGCACACAAACACACATATACACACACATATATGAAAGAATTTTAAGGAAATTAACAGCTTAGCATGAGTTACAAACCTTGCTCAAACAACAAACTTCCTGAAAACTATAGTGAACCAAATAGGAGCTAATGATGCCCCAAAAAACAAATATTAATATCACAAGACTGAAAACAATTAACAGAAAATGTAAGATATCTCATAGCAATAAGAAATGACCTAAAAAAATATTGCAGAGAAAAATTTGAATCATTGGACAACTTAATGTCACAACTTTAAAAAGAGTCTAAACATTATATTTCAATAAATCTTCAACGAAATTTGGCCAGTTCTCATGGAACCAGAGGGAAAAAAGGAAATGGAAAAAGTCCACTGATCACCTCCCAAAAGAAGCCCAAACATCCATTAACATGTTAGCCTAAATTTAGAGTTTCCAGATCAAAGGAAAAATGCATCAAAGTTCCAGAAGAAAAAAATAATTCACATACCAAGGAGCCACCACCAGAATCACACACTGTTTTGGAGCCATCACATAGGAATGGAGAGTTTGGAATACAATATCCCAGAAGGCAACTTATGTAAGCATACAGTCAAGAATGACTTAATAGGGAAAATTGACTATAATTCTCCCAAAGAAAAATCAACCATCAAAAAAGAGATTTTCTTACATTCCTGAAAAAAAGCGAGAGCTGGGTAGAATTTGTAAAGTTTAAACACCGAAATTGAGAGAAACTTTAAGTTAATTAAGAAATTAAAGTAAACATGAGTGAACAATGATAAAAGACTGAAGAAAGACAAACTGCTTACGTGAAGTTTATGATGAGTCCCTCTGAAGTCTATCATCTTTTAACATCATAGAGGGGCTCTACTTAGAAAAGGTCTGGAGCTTTCTCAGTTACCTTAAGAGAAGAATGGGAATAGCAAAGAGGAATACACTGGTGGAGAAAATGGAATAGAAGGTTATGGAAAGTTATCTCAAATAATCTGAGTGCACAATTAGAAAACCACAAACAAGAAACAGGGGATTTCAGTGGATGAGAGTGATTGACACTGGAAATCCATTCATCTACACTGGTCAATTAGAAAGGAATACAGCTAGTTAGAGAAAGATATTTCATTCAAAAAGGAAATAGGAGGCAAAGTTGGGAGACAGGATAAGAAGAGAAGAATAAAGGAAGAGCTAGGCGACAAAACAAACTCTAAGAGCGTAAAAATATTTGTACATCTTTTTGAGGTCAAATAAAGGAAATCTGGTGAGGTGCCACACATTTGGGGAAAGCTGAGCTAATGATGATATATAAAAGAGATAAATATCATGCTGTAAGACATTATGAAGGGAAATCTGTGAAACTAGGAAGTCAGATATGAACACTACAGAAAAAATGAACAGAAAAAGGAGAAAAATATAGGCAATGACAAAAAATAGCTGATAAGCAACTCTAAAAGAATTATAAACTAATCAGGGTAATAACGAATAATTATTCAAGAAGTTTAATGATGAAAGATACTACTTACTTCACAAAAAGGGCAAAGGACTTAGAATGAAGAATGAGACATAATTACTTGAGCATGGCCAATGTGAGAATCGTTTTGCTTAACTATAAATGTTTGTAATGGAGGAATTGTTTAAAAAAAAGCATTCTTAAGAAAAAACATTCTCATTTAAAGAGTGAGGAGAGTTGGGGTAGAAGGTTGCAAAGGTGAATTTCTACTGAAATAGGAAATATATACATGATATGTATTTGAAGTATATGTATATAAATACATGAAATATTTATATACAAATACACACACACACACACACACACACATATATATATATATATATATATATATATATATATATATATATATATATATATATATGAAATCTGTTTAAATACCTCTCTTTGGTAGATTACAAAGCCTAGTCAGAACTTTTTTATTTTTATTTTATTTAAAAATAGTCTATTTTTTCATTTCTTTTTATTTTGGATTTCTGGGAAATTTGGTAAGCGTTGCATGTATGTCAATGCATCCCAAACCCTGAATTTTCTAATTTCACCCCTATTAACCCTATGAAAAACAACTTCACAGTCAAAGAATTCAGTTTTTCTTATCTAGCTAAACAAGATCCTTAACCATTTTTCCTTAATACTGTCTAATATTTTTGCTCATTTTCTTTAGGGCCTATCATTGCTCATCCTGCTATTTTTATTGGAGATACATTGTACAACAACAGTTAAATGGGATTTTGATGAATAGAGGAAATGTGATTTGGGGATTCTGATGGATCAAATGTCATAATATATTTTGTATATTAGTTAAAAAATAAAGTCCTATGTAAATGTTATTTTTTTTCTAGCCATCAAGAAGAGTTTAGTTAATGTTTGCTATGTTCTAGGAACTGTACACAAATACAGTCACTGAAACAGTCTTTATTCCTAAGGAGTTGATATTCTAATTAAATCCATGGATTTAGTGAAAGGAGAGAAGGCGCCAGTAGTGAGAGATTTTATGGAAGTAGGAATAACAAGACATGGAAATTAAAGAGATATTAGAGTTAAATGAGAGGGGAACATTAAAAGTGTCTGCAAAATTGCAAACCTAGGTGCCTGAAAGGATGGTACTGCCATCAACAGAAAGACTGAAAAACTCATTATCCACCCTTCATTGTAATCTCTTCACTCAGCAGATACTTACTAACATCTTAGTGAATGAATGGTATTATGCTTCTACTAAGCTCCTCAAATTCCTCAAAAATATCAACCATTCTTTTTGTAAAAACAAGTCAACCAAATTAAGTTTACATTTTTTATGAAAGACATAAGACAAAGGACTTCAAAATAGGTAGAATATATAAGTATGTCCAAAAGTCTAATAGTTCTGGTGCTAAGATAGCAATGTTCATTGAAACCATCTTATAAATAAGTGAGCCCTCTTCCAAAAACACTAATACTGCATTAGCAGATGGTAGGCAACACTACCTGTATCTCTCATAGAACTCTCAAAATCATCCTGAATAAAACAGAACTCATATCTCCCCAAATCCATGCTTCCTGCATGATCTCCAATTTGTGTTGATGACAGAACCACCCTTCAGCTTCCCAAACAGTAGCTTTGGAGGGTGCCTTAATGTTCTCTCCCTCAAATCCTGTGTTCAGGCAATCACCAGGCCTTATCATTCTGTCTCCACAAAATCTCTTGCATTGGTCATCTTTCCACTCATACAACTCCTCAGTTGCTTCAGGCATTAATTAACTTTCAATGGCACTGATAGTTGTTTCCTAAAATAGTTTCCTAATTTTCCTCTCTGACTCCAATCGCCCCATCCTAATCTACATTCTGCACAACTGCTAAGTTAGTATAGGCAAAAAAAAAAAAATGAATCTCTAACTATGCTGCCAGCTTTCTAATGCTCTAAACCATTATTGATTGGAGAAATGCAAATTTTAAAGCCTTGAGATATTTATACCTATCTCATTGGCTAAAATGATTGAAGAAGGAAGTGAGAAATGTTGGAGAGGATGTGGAAAATTGGGACATTAGTTCACTGTGGAACTGTGAAATGATCTGACCATTTTGAAGAGTCATCTGGAGGAGTCTTTGAACTACCCATACCCTTTGACCCAGCAATACCACAATTAAGTCTTTCCAAAGAAGATAAGAGAAAAAGGAAAAGGTCCTATATGTTCCAGAACATTTATATCAGTTTTCTTTGTTCCAGTGGCAAAGAACTGGAAATTGCAGAGATGCCCATCAGTTGGAAAACATCCAAACAAGTTGTGATATATGATTATGATGAAATGCAACTCTACTATAAGAAAGAAGAGTCCGTGTTATGACCACTGTGGGGATTCTGTTTTTGAAACACTTTGCTCTTTCCCAGAGCTTCTAAGAAAATAATTGCGAAAATTTGTTTCAGAGATTCCAAGAATAATATTAAAGGAAAGAACTGGGAATTAGGTGGTGTGATAGAAAGAACATTTGACTAATAAGTAGGACCTAGTAGTACTACTGACTTACTATGCATTCTTGCTGTGGTCAAAGAGCAAACCATGTGTTCAAATCCTGTCAGTCACTTAAAAGCTATGTTCTTAGACACTCCCGCAATCCTTCAGACCATCTCTTCCTTCATCTGCAGTCTCTTTAACTTTACTTTCTCTTGTTATCTGCCTCTCTAGCACAGCTACTCAGAATACTATAAATCAGTCTTTCATGAGTGTTCTGGCCACTTCTGAATGCCTTTTTGTTATGCTCTTAATCATTTCTACAGGATAAGAGAAAAAAAGACATTCAGCCTTATCCCAAATATAAAAGGTATTTTACCTAATGAAAAGGTTACTGGGTTTATGCATGAATGTCTTTTCATTTTAATTTCATACTTAATTAATTCCCCGCTTTTGTTATAGCATTGGTCAACTGTTGAGAAAGAAGAGATCAACTTTTATCATACACAGAGCCAGTTCATGATACATTGTGAATTAGAAAATTGGCTTTGACATCCCTGTTTTTACATTTCTTTCCCCCTCTCCCTACTCTTTATCCTATGCATGCTGTTTCTTGGTTATTTAAATGACCTTCTTTAGACTGCTTCTGCATCCTACCTTCCCTAGATAAAACTTGTCTTCTAGAGGACCAACTTGTTTTTGTGGAAATTTCAATGGATTTTCAGTCAGAAGACCTAGTTTACCACTCCAGATCTATTATTTAGATGCTCTGTGGTCTGGGTAAATTTATTTTCCTTCTCTGTGTGCCAGTTTCCTCAATGATATCTAATATCCATCTTACATATATATTATATGATGTATGTATGTATACATGTATGTATACATGTATGTATACATGTGACTAAGCCTAAGTTCTATGAGCCTATCATCTATGAGCCTATCATAAAACTTAGCAACTGGATCATAATCTCATAATCTATAAAGTGATCATCTGACTTTTCCCAACTTTCTCTCCAAAAGAAAAAAATAAAATAGACAAAAGCATAGTTGCATTGTACCTCTCACACATTGTGTCTCTTCCTATTTTCAACAAATCTTATATACCCACCTAGTTAATACTTTCTGGGTTTACTCCAGGGTTGGCATTAACCATTCCCTTGTACATAGCTGAAATTAATGTTAAGTTGTTAAATATGACCTCTGAGTGTCAACTCACAATTAGAGGGACACTCCAACTGAGAACTAGTCATGGTTAGACAGCTTATGGGGAGCTCTCTGCCAGGAATGGGATAAAGACAGGACAAGAAAAAACAACAGTTTCTGGAGATGGGGAAAGCCTCATCATTTCACCTCCAATGTTGCCCATTGACTTCCAATTTCACTCCATCACTATTGGCTGTCATGCAAGTCCTCATTTGCACAATCCTTTCCAGTTCAGTAAGGTTACCTAGAAGAGGAAACCATTACCAAGAGACTTCAACCCATGTCCCACCCTCTACCAATGTCTCCAGCATTGCTAAACTTCTCAAATCTCTCAAAAACTCAAGAAGCTTTGAAGGAAACATTGCATGGTGTGAGGATATAGGGATGACAGTAGGTTGAGCAGAAATTACTGCCACTGAGCTGTGTTGAATTGAGAATATTCCATGGCAAAGCAGTAGGCCCCAAGACAAGGGTAAATGGTGAAAGCACTGGAAATGGAAGAAAAGAGTGAGACTGAGCTCAGATGAAGGAATGAGGGTGATATAAGCATTGATGATGAGAATTATAGAGCATCTTTAATAGAGAATTGTGTGACATATGAGCTTTTATTTCCAAGGCAATATTCACAGGTGGTGACTGAATATGCCAGCATAGTTCTCAATTGCAAAGTATAACAGACTCTCCATATAGAAGGCAGAAGAAAAAAACATTTCTTCACACACCATAGAGCCAGAATCCAGAATTGGAAAGTTCAGTTTTCCATGGTGATTAAGAAGTTAATAAGCATGATCACCACAGGGGACAAAGAAATTCTGAAGCCTCCCCTCCTCTGCCAGGGCCTCGACACAAGCAAGCACTCAAAATCCTGAACTGGGCCCATGCGCCTGCATTCTCGTTCCTTTGAACCTATCATGCTCAATCACTTCCTTCCAGTTTTGGTCCACCCTTCTTGTTTCACCTGTTCAGCAAACTCCTCCTACCATATGTGACTTAGTCATCTAGGTGATTTAAGCAGATCATATGAGCCTATTAATGAATGAGGGAGATCTTTCAATATGAATTGCTATTACAGAACTATATACGGAGGATCTATCCAAAGGAGGAAGCGATCCCTCTAAATTTAAGCATGCTGGTGCAAAGCCGCATACAAGGTACTATCTGAATTCTAAGGTACCTAACTACCCTGAGCATCTCTCGTTGTTTGAACTCAGTGGAATGTTTTGTGGTAGATAACAAAGCCCAAGTCAGTAAAAACTAGTGTATAGAAAACTACTTTAGCATCAGGGACACTTGAATTGAATTGCTACTTCTGACTCATGTTGAATGTCAGAGCTTGAGCAAAAAGACACTTTACTTCTCTGGTCTCAGAAAACTCTGAAGCACTAAAAGGAACAGAACAGGTAGCAATCTACCTTACTCCAAGATGTTTCATAATAGGTAGCTCTCTGTACTCTCTGAAGTCACAGGTCATCTGCCAGTTTCCCCGATGCTTACCTAATATATAGGCTTATAGAGACATTTAAAATAGGAATATTCATTTCTTTCAATGAAATATATAAAGATTATTTTCATCGTGCAACTTAGGAAGGATATCTTACATTCACTAAAAGTCAGTCTGTTAGTAACAGTGTGATAAATAGATCCAACTTAATGAGAAAAAAGCTTGGTCAGTTAGAGAGGGAGGGAAGAATTAGTACAACTGAGTAAAATCATAGTGAAGACATGAAATCATTTTCCTGCTTGAGGCAGATTTGAAGAAATAAAAGTAAGTAAGAATGGCAAAAAGAGGAGAATCTTCATCTCTCAAGAAGCAGAACAAAGAAGTACTAATTCAATTAAGAAAGAGAATGTATTTGTTTTTCTTTTTTTTAAAGAAAGTGGAAGAATGACAAATATTTTGGGAATTGATGTAAGAAAGAAAACTAAATGAAGTACACAGAATTAGAAAGGACAAAAGAAACAACCTTCTGAAAAGAAAGGTCACTGGGAATACAGTAGGAGAAGAAAGAGGAAACATGAAAGAACTGAGAGGTCTTATGAAAGACTGCTTTGGGAAAGAGGAATTTGAATTCTATGTAGCTCTAAAAGACAGAAATGGAAGAAAAAAAACAAGGCATAGAAAGTTACAGATGTTAGCCAATTATGAAAAGACTTTCTCTAGAAAGCATATCAAATGCTACCAAGTAGGAAGGGAAAAATCCCTTACTGAAAATTGTAAAACCATAGCTCCAGTAAATAAAGAATCTGTTAATATATGCTAGAGCAAGCTATATGAATTGATCCCGGTTGCTACCTTTTGTTGCTGTTGAGTTATTTCTGTCATGTACAACTCTTTGTGACCTTATTTTGGGATGTTTATGGGAAAGATACTAGAATTCTTTGCCATTTCCTTCTTTAACTGATTTTACAATTGATGAACAGATGACAGGGTTAAGACACTTGCCTAGGGGCACATAAATAATAAGTGTCTAAAGCCATACTTGAACTCACTAAGATGAGTCTTCCTGATTCCAAGTCCAGTGCTCATTGACTGTGCCATCTAGCTGCCTTTGGCACAGGCTTGTTGTTACCTTATTTAGCCTTCAATCATACACCAAAATAAATTAGAAGATATGTTTTATAGAAATGGTATCATTCCAAACAATATATTTGAATTCATATATGCAGAATAAAATAAATTTTTAAAAGTAGTAATTTACTAATTTTAGCATAGTATAGATTTAATTTCACTACAAAGAGTGAAACAATGAAATGAATTACTCCTCTTTACACTTTATCATATATTCAGTCATATATTTTGGTCATGAGGGCTGGCATCCAACTATGCTCCTTCTATAGAGAAATTGATTTAGCAAATTGTTCAAAGAGAACAAAATTGGGTTATTTCTTGAATCATAAACCCAGAGTTGAAGGAGATATTAAAGAACCTCTGACGTTAATCTTTTGGAGGACCATGGACCTCATTAGCATTTCGGGGAAACCTATGGATCCCTTGACAGAATGAAGTATTTGAGTTATTGAAAAAAATGCTTATTTTCTGTGAGAGTTTAGTGAAAATAAAGCTATGTTTTGAAGTACAAATGAATAAACCCTTTAAAGTAATCCTTAAATTGGACTACGAGATGACAATATTTGCTTTACAATAAGGGGATAGTAACTGGCAATAGTTATTTTCCCGAGGTTTATTATAAGAATACAACGCCATCAGACATAGACTAACATAATAAAATTAACATTTCAATGAACTTTGGAGAAGAGAGCAATGTGCTAATCCTGACTTTGCTATTACCTATTTATAAAGATTTAGAAACATCAATTCATTTTTACCTTTGACTGGAACGTTAAAACATGGCAATGAATTACCTTTAAGTTCTCATGTTTTATTTTCCCCTTTTAAATTTTCCACATAATCCATTACACTCAAGTTAGTTCCTGAGAAAAAATTCTCACTTCAAATCAAACTGAAGTCTTAGCCAAATGTTCAAATAGTTCTTGTAATGCTGAGTGTGTCTTCCAGAGCTCAAAGCCAGGCTCAGTGACATTGGAAAATGAAACATTAAGTAGTGGTGGCTTTCCTAAGAGGGAATGAAAAGAAATGGAAAGAACGGAAGATAAAGTAATGAGTAGGAGGAGATAAGGAAAAGAAAGATGAAGAACAAAGAAGAGGAGGAGGAGAGAGAAAGAACGTGAATGAAATGAGAAACAAAGATATATTATACTTCACCATTCTCAATGAAAGTTATACAGACTATTCTATGCCAATTATTCTCAATTGTTTGTACTTGGTTGACTATCTCTGATAACATTTGCTTAATAGTTTTATGAATGCCTTCCATGAAGATTGAGAAACACATTCATCAAAGGTGCAAGCGATATAAACCTGGAAGGAATAGTTATTATACGTATAATTAGGAAAAAAAGAGATTTGGGTGAGTCACAGATTGCAGCTATCTGACTGAATATTTGATAGTCTGTCTTGTGAAAGACTGATTTAATTTATTCTGTGTAGCTACAGCAGATAGAATTGGAACCAATGAGTATAAGTTACAAGGAGCTACAACAAGATGATTCTATTTACTATAAGCACAAATTTTCTGATAATTAGAGGTGTATGAAAATGCTACAATGAGAGTAAGGAAGATAGAGAGTTTCCCATCACAGCAAGTGTTTAATCACAGCTATGGAGCTATTTCTACATTACTATTACTATTTCAGTTACAGTACCATTTCACTCCAGACCAAGCTTAATACATTTATGACTTGTTCAACTTTGCTTAGATTTAAAGGAAGTATCAAAGCAAATTTAACGATATGCTTTATAGAAACTCAATCATGGCAAGTGAAACCATCTGCATAGAAATTAACATACACTAGATAGAATAAAGTTTAATTAAAGAAATACTTTATTGATTTTTCTTATAGGTTAAATCTCACCATAAAGTACCAAAGAGAAATGTAAATTGCAATCCTTAAATTTAAATACATACTCAAACATTTGTAGGCTATGTTATCTAGCACCAAAAGAGGCTTCTTCAGAAAAAGCATTAATCCAGTCAAGTAGACTAGAAAGAGCTACTTATAGCATTAAAGAATCTAAAATCGAATAGGGTTTAGAGATGGTAGACATTCTTAACAAGGTAAGCTTTCTATAATAATCTTTATCCAAACTTCATTCCCTAACAACAATGCAGAGAATAATAACAAGGCTTATTATTCTCTTCTCAATAGCCATGCCAGATAGAAACAGGAATAATCAACCTACACTTTCTGATTAGCAAAATAATCGTGTTCCTAAGGAAAGCATCAGCATCCATAAGTGGCTGGATAGTACGAAGTTGCAGGTGACTCTTAAAATTGTAACCACAATAGTGATATTTTAGCTTGAGGAATTCATCAAAAATGTGTTTGTTTATTTGTTTGAGCAGACAAAGTAGAAATCAAAATACCTATTAGGCCATCAAAGTGATACAAATATCTTTTTAAGAACCCTTAGAAAGGATCATACAGTCAGTGAAGTGTTTTGCTTAACATGTTTATATTCAAATCAGAAGAAGGAAGGAGAAAACCAATAGAATTTATGTAGCATTTTAAGTTTTGTAAAATACTCCACATGGTAGCTCATTCAATCTTTCATTTCACTTTGAAATAAGTGTTATCGCTATTCCTGTCTTACAAAGGATAAAACTGAGGATAAAAGATTAAGTGACTTGCCCAAGCTTCTTGATTCCAGATGTACCACCTAGCTCTTGACAGTGACTGGACTGTGACCTCAGGTGTACAGGGAATTCCTGGGTGAGGAAATGGACAAAAAGAAACCTAAATCAGTCGTTACTCTGAAATACATAGTCTCAGTTGCATAGACTTCTACGAAGTTAAGAGGAGAATGCCAGAGTCAAGATGGTGGAGTAGAAGGACAGATCTGTAAAAGCTTTCCCCTACAGCTAAAAAACTTCCACTAGAAATTATTCTCAACAAATTCTAGAGCAGCAAAAGCCACAAAAAAAGCATAATGAAAGAGATATCCAGCCCAAGACAGCCTGGAAGGCCAACAAGAAATATCTATTGCACCAGGCACATAGTGCAGGCCCCTGAATGCTGACAGCCCTGGCCACACAGCACCTGGGAGGAACAGGACTGGAGCAGGCTTCAGGGTGTGGAATTCCTGGAAGCAGCTTCCTTCAACCCACAAACTCCAAAGACAGCTTCAAAAGTCAGTGAGAAAGTTCTCTCACCTGGGTGAGAAAGGAATGTATTCTGGCCCCACTGTCAGTAGTCACTGCAGCAGCAGCATCAATTTAGGGTGCCTCAGCTTAAAGACACGAGGGGAATTGATCGACTGATCTGGATATCAGTCCTGAGTGGAGACCCAGGGGTGAGAAGGAACACTGGCATGGTGGAGTGGGAGACAGTTGGGGAGCAGGAATTCTACTCACAGATCCAGGCCAGAAAAGGTTTTGGTTGCTCCCAGACCAGGGGGTAGACCAGGAGAGCATTAAACTCCTCTCCCATGATTGTATCACCTTGGAGGAAGTGAAAACTTACAGGTCCCTAGAGTACACCCTCCTTTTAACAAAGGACTCAAAAGTCAAGGAACTTGCTGGAAAAAATGTTCAAAAGAAAAATACTACAGAAGGTTACTTTCTGGGTGAATAGGTATTTTCTTCCATCATTTTAGATGAGGAAGAACAATGCATGCCATTAGAGGAAGATATGAAAGTCAAGGCTTCTGCATCCAAAATCTCCAACATAAATATACAAGGGTCTCAGGCCATGGAAGAGCTCAAAAAGCATTTTAAAAATCAAGTAAGAATGGTGAAGGTAAAATTGAAAATAGAAATGAGAGTTATCAAAAAAATCATGAAAAGCAAGTCAACAGCTTGCAAAAGGAGACAAAAAAGTGCTGAACAAAATAACACCCTTAAAAATAGACTAACTCTAATGGCAAAAGAAGTCCAAAAAGTCAATGAGGAGAGGAATGCTTTAAAAAGCAGAATTAGCCAAATGAAAAGGAGGTTCAAAAGCTCACTGAAAAAAATAGTTCTTTAAAAATTACAATGGAACAGATGAATCTTAATAATTTTAGGAGAAAACAAACAATTACAAAACAGAGCCAAAAGAATGAAAAAATAGAAGACAATGTGAAATATCTCATTGGAAAAACAACTGACCTAGAAAATAGATCCAAGAGAGACATTTCAAAAATTATGGGACTACATGAAAGCCATGATCAAAAAAAGAGCCTAGATATCAACTTTCATGAAATTATCAAAGAAAATTTCCAAGATATTCTAGAATCAGAGGCTAAAATAAATATTGAAAGAATACATTGATCACCTCCTGAAAGGGAACCAAAAATAAAAACTCCTAGAAATATTGTAGCCAAATTTCAGACTTCTCAGGTCAAGGGGAAAATATTGCAAGCAGCTTCAAACTGTATTGTGGAAATACAATCAAGATAACACAAGATCTAACAGTTTCTTTGTTAATGGATTGAAGGGTTTGGAATATGATGTTCCAGAAGTCAAAGGAATTAGGATTAAAAAAAAAAATCACCTACGGAGCAAAACTGAGTTTAAAACATCAGGGGAAAATGATATGAATGAAAGAGGGGACTTTCAGGCATTCTTGATGAAAAGACCAGAGCTGAAGAGAAAATTTGACTTTCAAACACAAGTCAAGGGAAGCATGAAAAGGTAAACAGGAAAGAGAAATCCTAAGGGACTTATGAAAATTGAACTGTTTATCTACATGGAAAGATCATATTAGTAACTCTCGAATATTTTCTCAGTTTTTGTCTTCTGTAGTTGGAAAAATTACACACACACACACACACACACACAGAGAGAGAGAGAAAAGGGAAAAAAATAAGACCATGGAAGTTTAATTTCTTGGTGAACAGATATCTCCTCCTTTCCTTTCAGATGAGGAAGAACAATGCTTACCATCAAGGAAAGACATACAAGTCAAGGCTTCTGTATCCCAAGCATTCAAAATAAATCTTCAATGGGTTCAAGCCATGGAAGAGCTCAAAAAGGATTTTGAAAATCAAGTTAGAGAGGTGGAGCAAAAACTGGGAAAAGAAATGAGAGAGATGCAAGAAAAGCATGAAAAGCAGGCCAACACTTTGTTAAACGAGACCCAAAATAATACTGAAGAAAATAACACCTTGAAAAATAGCCCAACTCAACTGGCAAAAGAGGTTCAAAAAGCCAATGAGGAGAAGAATGGTTTAAAAAGCAGAATTAGCCAAATGGAAAAGGAGGTTCAAAAGCTCACTGAAGAAAATAGTTCTTTAAAAATTAGAATGGAATAGTTGCAGGCTAATGACTTTATGAGTAAGTGAAGTGGACATTATTCCTCCCTGGGTCCCTAGATTGAGAGATATCTGTTGGGTTACTGGGCAGGGCTGGATAACCTGCCTAGTAACAGGTTTTTATTGGGCCCCTGTCAAAGCGTTATTCCCCTTTGGGTTGTGAAATATCTGATGAATTGTTAACAGTCATTTTTTGTTTAGTCCATTTGCATGGTAACAACCTATGGCCCCTTAATGTTAGATCCCCATTGCCAAGCAACTACCTTCTGCTGAGCCCCCCCCCCCCCACAACTACATTTTGTTGATGGCAACCAGTTTTTGATTGGATCCCTCTCCTGTCACCTCTTCTGTTGGAATCCGTTGCCTAGTAGCACCCTGAGAACGACCTTCTGTTTGGGGGCTCTTGTCTAACAACAAGCCCCCCTTTTGCTCTGTCAGAACTCTGTTTGTTGTGGAAACTGCAAGGCTGTACTGAGTAGCGCCAAAATGCTTAAAATGCACAAACCCACCTCAGGTAGGGGCTGTCTATTCTGGGTCTCTCCATGAGGCAGCCGCCAGCCTGGCTAATAAATGACGCTCTCGAAATTCCGAATTGACTTTTGCCTGTGATTTGTTCTCAGTCTGTCCATTTCAAAACCAAGAAATCACGAAACAAAATGAAAAGAATGAAAAAATGGGACATAATGTGAAATATCTCATTGGAAAAACAACTGACCTGGAAAATAGATCCAGGAGAGACAATTTTGAAATTATGGGACTACGGAAGAAATCAAAGATATCTATAATCATATGAAAAAGTGCTCTAAATCACTATTGACTAGAGAGATGCAAATCAAAACAACTCTGAGGTACCACATCACACCTATAAGATTGGCAAACATGACAGAACAAGAAAATGATAAATGCTGGAGAGCATGTGGGAGAGTTGGAACACTAATTCATTGTTGGAGGAGCTGTGAGATCATCCAACCTTTCTGGAGAACGATTTGGAACCCTGCCCAAAGGGCTAAAAAAATGTGCATACCCTTTGACCCAGCCATATTGCTAGTAGGACTGTATCCCCAAGAGATTATAAAAACGGGAAAGGGTCCCACGTGTACAAAAATATTTATAGCAGCATTCTTTGTGGTAGCCAAAAACTGGAAGTCAAGGGGATGCCCATCAATTGGGAATGACTGAATAAATTATGTATATGAATGTAATGGAGTACTATTGTGCTATAACAAATGATGAACAAGAAGACTTCAGGGAGGCCTGGAAGGACTTATATGATCTGATGCTGAGTGAAAGGAGCAGAACCAGGAAAACTTTGTGCACAGTAACGACCACAGTGTGTAAGAGTTTTTTTCTGGCAGACTTGGAACTTTGTAATAACACAAGAACTTACTGAGAAAAAAAAAAATCCTAATATCGGTCTTCTAAGGCAAAATACCTTCCACACTCAGAGAAAGAAATTTGGAAGTCATTCGCAAAATGTAGCAGATCATGTTTGTATATGTGTAGATTTTAGTGTATTATGTTTTGATTTGTTATATGATTTCTTCCATTTATCTTAGTTCGACTACATAGCATGACTATAGTGAAAATGTGCTCAATAGGAAAGTATATGTAGAATCTATACAGAATTGTATGCTGTCGTGGGGAGGGAGGGGGGTAGTGGGGGAAGAAAACCTTAACTTTAAGGAAATGATTGTAAAACACTAATAAACAAATAAATAATAAATGAATGAATGAATGAATGAATGAATGAATAATAAAAAAAGAAGCAATTGGGAAAAAAAATTGTGGGACTACATGAAAGCCATGATCAAAAAAAAAGAGTCTAGACATCATCTTTCATGAAATTATCAAGGAAAACTGCCCTGAGATTCTAGAACCAGAGGGCAAAGTAAATATTGAAAGAAACCACCGATCACTGGAAAGAGATCCAAAAAGAGAAACTCCTAGGAACATTGTGGTCAAATTCCAGACTTCCCTGTTCAAGGAGGAACTATTGTAAGCAGCTAGAAAAAACAATTCAAGTGCTGTGGAAATACAATCAGTATAACAGAAGATCTAGCAGCTTCTACATTAAGGGATCGAAGGGCATGGAATATGATATTCCAGAAGTCAAAGGAAGTAGGAGTAAAACCAAGAATCACCTGCCCAGTACACACACATACACATGCACACACACAAGCACACACACACACACACACAGACACAAGTGCAAGCACACGCAGAGACAGAGAGCACAGAGTGAATTGAATAGGATAGATCATATTTTTAAAAATGAAGTTAAGTGGTGAGAGAGAACTGTATTGGGAGGAGAGAGGGAGAAATGGAATGGGGCAAATTATCTCTCATATAAGAGGCAAGCAGGAGACTTTTTAGTGGAGGGAAAAAGGAGAGAGCTGAGAGAAAAACATGAAGATTACTCTTATCACATTCGAGTAAAGGATGGAATAAAATGCACATTCATTTTTGTGTGAAAACCTATCTTACAACACAGGAAAGTGGGGGACAAGGGGATAAGCATGGAAGAGGGGATGATGGAAAGGAGGGCAATGGCAGGAAAGAGCAATTTGAAATCAGCACTATTGGGGAGGGACAGGATCAAAAGAGAAAATAGAAGCAATGGAGGGCAGGATAGGATGGAGGGAAATATAGTTCGTCTTACACAACACGACTATTATGAAATGAGAAGATGGGGACAAGGGAAGGGAGGGTGATAGAAGAGAGGGCATATTGGTGATAGGGGAAATTAGAATGCTGGGTGTATTGGGGTGGGGGAGGGGACAAATGGGGATAAAATTTGGAACCCAAAATTTTGTGAAAATGAATGGAAAAAATTAAATAAATAAATTTATTAAAAAAGAGAAATAGGTCAAAGTGTCTATTTTAGACAATTGGAGAAACTGAGGCACATTTAGGGTAAAGCTTATGTATTACTCATAAGTACCTAGTCTGTCTTATTCATTCTGAGCTTTGGGGAGCTTATCTCTTTAAGACCAGAATGAGAGTCATTCATTTTATGCTTTGTAATTTGTGCTAATTGGAGTTTTTCCTTATCAGTTTGTGTTAATGAAATTACTTCGCAGTCTCTTCAGTCCAGCACTCTTTCTATTACTACCTGCCCCTACTCTGTGTATGAAGATATATGGTGTGTATTTATTGTTCATTTCCAGGAGATAAATCCATATGCCATCAATAAAATTGCATCATCTGTAAAAAAATAAAATAAAATACATAATGATTTATTACATTTGTAATAGAACTGGAAAATGTCTTAATGTAGCACTCAACAGATCATGAGAAGTGTGTGTGTGTGTGTGTGTGTGTGTGTGTGTGTGTGTGTGTGTACAGTATAGTGTACTGGAAAGATCATTGTGTGGGAGATTTGGCAGATCTGACACTTAGTTCCACCTTTGCCACAAGGTGTGACTTTAAACAAAGTACTTATCCTCTCTGAGCCTCTTCTCCTCATTTCCTGAAGTCAGCATGAGGTAGTAGGTGGAATGCTTGAGCTGGAGTTAGGACTGAGTCTGAAACATACCCCTGTCACTAGATGGCTCAAAAGCAAGTAACTCAATGTCTCAGAGCTTCAATTTCCTTATTTTTCATGTTGACAAGATTACATTCACTACTTATCCCACAGAGTTGTTGAGAGTGCAAGAAATACTTTGCTAATTTTAATGTATTACATAGAGTTGAGTTATTAGTATGTTAAAGTAAAAAACTTGCGCAAAATGTTCTCTAAGATCTCTTTGGATTCTTCAATACCATAAATTCTAGGTATCTGTGTTCAATACCAAGCACTCATTCAGTCTTTTTACTGGAACTATAAGAGAAACAAAAACAGACCCAAAGCAGATATCTACTTTTAAGGAACTGTTTTTTTTAATCTCTTCATATCCTTCACTGCTTCCCTAGAATCAGAATTATTAAAAAACAAAAACCTTGAGGAGTGGTGACTAATTAATTGGGAAAGAATTATCAAACAGCATGGAATCAGAAATGTGCTGGTTAATATTTAACAACTACTTTTGCAAATGCATGCACACATATGCATACATTCATATATATATACATACTATATTCGTGTGTGTACACATGCATACATATATATATGCATAAAATGTATACATGTGTACATACATTTAGGTTTATTTGCATAATTATCATTTCTCCATCACTTTTTAAGTCTTGGAATAAAGGAAATAGTAAATCGAAGACAATTTTGTAGCAGTTGAAGATTTCTGAGGTATAAAGGCTCACATTAAAAATTTAGCAATGGGCTCTCATAAGCCAGTTTTGAGTTGGCTTCAGCACAAACTTGCAAAAGGTCCCTTGCAAGAGTAGAACCAGGGCAGGTTCCAAACAATTGATTTGATGTCTGATTGTGACTATTAAATATACAGTTTAATCAACCCAATCAAAACTTCTTACCTTTCTAAAAGACATGAACCCTTTATAAAACAGCAAAGGAGAGAGAACAAAGAAAAGGAAAACAGAATGAAACTTCTCTATATATGCTCATGAGTTGCGAATTCAAGACCAATTCTTCCATTTATTTTTCCAGAGACTAATTCCTTGTTTGGGCGTTGGTAACTAGTCAATCCTTTTTCCTCAATTTCATTTCCTTTTCTGTTTTCTGACCAATCATGTTCCTTCCTCTATCGAAAATTATCTTCTTTTAGACACGAATCTCTCTATGTAGACAAGGTTCACAAAACACTTGAGAGATACAAGCAGCTAAAATGTAGTGCAAATCAAAAGCAGATCCAGATACTACAGGCTCTGAAAGAGTGAATCCAGGCAATAACTTTAAAAATAGCATGAAAGTCACAGCTGTAGAGATGACTTAATTCTCAAGGCAAAAGTAGGAAAAGAAACATATCTGGAACAGTAGAATCACTCAGTATGAAATCAAGCTCTGTGTTCCCCTGTGTTTGACAGTAAATTGTCAAATGGCAATTTCCTTAACTTCTATAATTTGAGAAAATAGTTAGAGAATAAAGGACATGGTTTGCCATCTATATTGGTTCCCTGTGACCAAAAAGTTTTAGATGACAAATTCTTTTCTCCCTATTTAAATTAATAATATAAGAAATAAAGGGACTATTTGCATGCAAAATGGGTATCAAGGTTTATATAAAGTTATCACTGTCTGTGTCATACATATTCATTGAAGGAGGAGGTATAGAGCAGACTCCTGAAGAAAAAGGACAGGCTACGTTCCTATGGGACCTCGTGCTGAATTTAGTCTTGCTAAACTCAGAGCATCATCTGGCACTGGACTTTTTTTTTCAGATTTAGTACCAAGAATAATTCAATCCAATTAAGAAGTCATTTGGCTGGTCTGGAAACAGTACCTGTGTTCTGGCAATGCTACCACTTAAAGGCCTACTTTTTTTTTAGCTTTTAGTTGAATTTATTTATTTAACTTTTTACATTCATTTTCACAAAATGTTGGGTTCCAAATTTTCTACCCATTTGTCCCCTTCCCCACCCCCATTACAACGAGCATTCTAATTTCCGCTATCACCAATCTGCCCTCTCTTCTATTATCCTTCCCTTCCCTTGTCCCCATCTTCTCTTTTGTCCTGTAGGGTCAGATAACTTTCTATACCCCACTACCTGTATTTCTTATTTGCAAGAAGCAAGAACAATACTAGACAGTTGTTCCTAGAGCATTGAGTTCCAACTTCTCCCTATCCCTCCCTCCCCACCCATTCCCTTTGGGAAGGCAGGCAATTCACTGTGGGCCATATCTGTGTAGTTTTGCAAATGACTTCCATAATAGTTGTGTTGTGTAAGACTAACTATATTTCCCCACCACCCTGCTTATCCCCTTCTCCCCCACTTTTCTGTATTGTAAGATAGGAATGGAGGGCAGCGGGAGGAGGTAGTAATATGAAGTCAACACAGACAATTTACATCTCCTTGGTATAGGTTAAATTTCATTGTAGCATGTCAAAAGGGGATAATTCATTAATTTTGGGATTCATTCTCATCTTTGGCCATTTAGTATGAAGGACAAGTCTTCCAAAGAGAAATTATTTGGCAAAAATTATCTAGTTTGGAGAAAAACTTCATTTCCTATGAAATCACATGATTATAAACTTGTAAGGGACCTTAAGATTACTTATGTACCAACAGCCAGGAAATTTCAAGTATACCATCCCCTATAAGGGTATAGTGAAGTATCTCCTTTAAATAATAATTAAATGTATGGAACTCATTCAGTTAATTTTCTTTTCTATAACCAGTTCAAAAGATAAGAGAATTTTGTGACTGACAAAAAAATTCTACTCTAAAGAGAGAATCAGAACATCTCTGTGGTATGCAAATAAAGTTAAATTGTCCCTGACCATGCAGAATAATGTAGAATTCAAACAGAAGTTAATATTTCTCTTCAATAAAATATATTTTCCAAAAAATAGTTTAGTAATTTTTGCCCAAAATCTTAACGAAGTTATCAATTTTGCCTTAAGCTTTGCTTAAGACACATTAAGACTTTTTTGGACACCCTGTACATTAAGTAAGCAAGACGAAATAATAAACTCTATAAAGTTTTGCCATAATTATTTTTTAACTCAAGGAAGGAAAATTCAAGAAATATTCATGTGAATCAATGTGAAATTGTCATCAACATATTTTGGCACATTGAGGTAGTCTTGGAATCAACTTGAGGAACATTGAAATAGAGCATGTTATCAACATGTTTCCAGGATCGATATACTAAGGTTGATATCCATATGTTATATGGTGGCCAGGATTATATTGAAGCATATTCTTCATATATTAATAAGAATTTTAGGAAATTTTCCTAAACTTCACTAACTGGTTGCTCAATCTCCTGATTGCCATCTTCATGTCTTTGTTCCTGAATGCGTAGATAGATGGATTTAAGACAGGTGTAATAATAAAATCAAGAATAGCAAGAAACTTATCCACTGGCATTGTAGGGAATGGCCACACATAGACAAAGATGCATGGGCCAAAGAACAGGACCACTACACTCATGTGAGCTGACAGAGTAGAGAATGCCTTGGACAATCCACTAGAAGAGTGTTTGTGGACAGTGACCAAAATGTAAGTGTATGAGATGAATAAGAGAAATACAGTGCCAATGGATATGAACCCACTGTTAGCAGTGACAATGAACTCCAACTTATAAGTGTCTATACATGCCAATTTGATGACCCGAGGAAGGTCACAATAAAAACTGTCAACTTTGTTAGGGCCACAAAAAGGCAGATTTACAACAAAAGCCAACTGGGTCAGTGAGTGTAGGAGGCCAATGGCCCAAGCAGACATCTGGAGGGAAATACATATTTTGGGGTTCATAATAGTCAGATAGTGGAGAGGTTTACATATGGCAATATATCTGTCAAAGGCCATGTAAATGAGTAACACCATTTCAGTTCCTCCCATGAAATGAATGAAGAATATTTGGGTGATACATCCTTGTAATGAGATAGTTTTGTGCTCGTACAAAAGGTCAGAAATCATCTTTGGAACTGCAGTTGTGGAGAAACACATGTCAATAAGGGAAAGATTAGCCAATAGAAGATACATAGGGGACTGTAGCTGAGGGTCAGAAGTCACTGTGAGTAAAATGAGGAGGTTTCCCAACACAATGGCAACGTAGAAGATGGAGGAGAAAACCAGAAGGAGATGCTGCATGGTCCAAGAACTAAAGATTCCCATGAACACAAACTCTGACACCATTGAATGATTCAATTCATTCATCAGACTGACTGGGATTGTAGCTGGAGGGAAGAAAATGAGGAAGAAATCAGAACAGTTGTACTACAAAAGTGTTTCATAGAAAATTTATCATATTCCCTATAGTATATGAAGTTGAAGAGACAGAAACAAGATGATGGCATAATAGGGAAAAACATAGTGAGCTTTCTTCGAAAACTCATTCAGACAGATCTAAAAAAGAAGGACTAATTGCGTCCTGATATGATAAATCCAAGAAAAAGCCACAATGAAACTTTATTTTGCTGATGTATTCCCAGAGACAGAGGTGTGTTAATAATGGCTATGTTAGACAGGAATACTGAGCTCAGAACACATCAAAGCAGAGACAGCCTTTACACCTGAGGTAAAAGAGATGACTGACCTATACGGTGAGCTCCACCCTCAAACTCATTTCAGGGTATTACAAAGATAATGGATGACAACTTGTAACTTTGTAGCCCACTACTCGGTTCCAAGTTCGAGATCAAGGAGAAAAGGAGAAGGAAACTTGCAACTAAGGGTGGAGTCAGTTCCTTAAGAAGGAACTCTTCATGATGTAATTACTAACAGAGAAACAAGGACAAATGCAAATTACAATGTGGTTCAGATCCCAGGATCACAGTACAGTCTTGTTTTCATCAACTAGCTCAGCCTGCAGAGTAATTACTAATCTAACCATCCATGTGTTCATCCTTCGTTGCCAAAGATCATGCCATCAGAGAAATGATGACATCACTTGACTTTGTTTTTGAGTGAAGGAGGGCTGTGCAGGTCACCAACCTCACTTCTCCTCCAGAGCCACCTGAATCCAGTGACCAGATATTAATCAGGGTGACTGGAGATGACCCAGGATGAGGCAACTGGGGTTAACTGACTTGCCCAATGTCACACAGCTAGTGAGTGTCAAGTGTCTGAGGTGAGATTTGAACTCAGGTCCTCCTAATTCCTGCACTGGTGCTCTATCCACTGTGCCACCTAGTTATCCACTAAAATGAGCATAGCAGAACAATGAAGACCACAATTCTATAACTTTGAAATAATGGATTTTAAAAGATGACTGATAGGAGCTGAATCCAGGTGTAGGTTACTGTCAGATCCAAATCCAGATCAGAAACTCACAGAACTCGAACTGGGGGACACCAATCAGATTCTGCTCTGGTTCAGACCACATTGAGAATGAGTAAAGCTTGCACTCCTCAGACTGAGCTGCCCCTGACATCTTAAAACAATAATCAGTTCCCCCTAGAAAACAGCAATCTGACCAACTCAGACCTTCCCTCCAAAAGTTCACAAAGCTCAGCCCTGATATCACGTCTCAAGTTAGGAAATAGAACAGAATACTGAACAAACAAATCCCAGCAAAAAACGATATTTTAGTAATAGAGATGTTCAAGACATAAATACAGAGATGAATGACTAAAATATCTATGAACAAAGTCTCAAACACACACACACAGAGTAATTAGGTACACCTTCAGCTAGTGATGAAGCAAGAATTTTTGAAAGAGTTAAAAACATTTGTATTGATGAAATGAAAAAATCCAAAGATATAGATATTTTATATAGATAGGTATATAATATGTGCATATATGTAGATAGATAGATAGATAGATAGATAGATAGATAGATAGATAGATATAGATATAGATATACACATGAAAGAATGATCATGAAATTAACACCTTGGAATGAGTTAAAAACCTTTTCCAAACAAGAGATTTCCTGAAAGCTATGGTGGACCAAATAGTTCAATGACTCCATGAAAAGAAAAAATTAAAATCAAAAGATTGAAAAAAAAATGACAGAAAATATAAGATATCTCATAGCAACAAAAACTGACTCAAAAAAATGCTGCGTGGAGAAAATTTGAATCATTGGACAAGTGAGTATCACAACTTAGAAAGGAGCAAAACCATCATGTGTTTAATTGTCCAGGTCGCTTAGAACCAGAGGGAAAAGGGAAAAATAGAAAGAATCCACTGATCACCTCCAGAGAGAAATCTCAAACTCTCATGAATATTATACCCTGAAGTTTCCAGGTCAAAGGAAAAATATTTCGTTTCCCAAAAAATTATAATTCAAGTACCAAGGAGACACAATAAGGATCACACACTATCTAGTAGCCATTACATAGAAATGAGGAGCTTAGAATGCAGTATTCCAGAAGGCAACATATACAAGCTTACATTCAAGTAAGTCTTACTGAAAAAAATTGAGTATAAATCGAGCAAAGAAAGATCAATCATTAAAGACACAGATTTCTAAAGATTCTTGATAGAAATGCAAGATCAATGTAGAATTTGTGAAGTTTAAATACAGGACTGAGAGAAACAAAATTGAAGAAAACAGGAATGAATATGGATAAAAGACTAAACAAAGACAAACTGCTTATGTGAAATTTATGATATGAGCCCCTCTGAACTCTATTATCTTTAAGCATGATAAGCGGACTCTAATTAGAAAAAGTATGGAGTAATTAGACTTTCTAAGAGAAGACTGGAAATATAGCAGAGGAATACACTAGTGGAGAAAATGGAAAGGAAGGTTATGGAAAGTTATCTCAAATAATCTAAGTGCGCAATTAGAAAGCTACAAATAAGGAAGAGGTGGTTCCAGTGAAGAGAAGTGACTGAGACTGTAAATTCACTCCTCTTAACAGGTCATTAAGAAAGGAATAGACAAATGTACACAGCTGGTTAGAAAAAGATATTTCATTCAAAAAGGAAATATGAGGTAAATGGAAGAAGGGAGACAGGGTAAGAAAAGTAGAATAAAGGAAGAGCTAAGCCTAAGTAAAACAAACTCTAAGGATGTATAAAAGTATTTATAGCTCTTTTTTTAGAGCAAACAAAGGGAATCTGATGAAGTGCCATACATTTGGGAATGGCTGAATTAATGATGACATATAAATGAGATGGAATAATATTGTGCTGTAGGAAATTATGAAGGGAAAACATCAAAAGTGTACTGGGAAGTCATATATGAACACTATAGAACACTAGAGAAGAAATAGAAAGGAGAAAAATTTATACAATTACAACAAATGACAGAGACCGGCAACTCTGAAAGAATTATAAAGTTTAATCAGTATAATTATGAGCAATTAATTGAGATGATTAATGAAGAAATGCTACATACTTGATAAAAAAAGGTTAAGGACTCAAAATGAAGAATAGGACATACTTTTGTGGGTATGGACAATGTGAGAATTGTTTGCTTGACTACAAATATTTGTAACAGAGAATACACTTTTCTTTCATTCTCATTTAAAGGACAGTGAGAATTAGAACAGGAGGCTGGGAAGGTGAATGTCTACTGAAATACATACATATATAATACATACATACATATATATATATATATACATGCATACACACATATGTATATATATATATATGCATATGTATAGAGAACATGAATTTCATTTAAATACATTTATTTTTATTTACTAGATTAAAAATCCTAGGGAGTTCATTTTACTTTATTTTATTGCAAAACTATTTTCGAAATTTCTATTTAGCTTGGGCTCCTGGGGAATGTAGTAAATGCCACATATATGTTCATGGATTCCAAACGGTGAATTTTCTAATATCACCCTTCTTAATTCTATGAAAAACAACCTCACAGACGACAAACTCAATTTTTCTTAACTAGCTCAACAAGTTCCCTAACCAATTTTCCTTAATACTGCCCAATATTTTTGTTCATTTACTTTAGGGTCTATCATTTCTCCTTCTGGTATTTTTATTGGAGACAGATTGTGGAACAGTTAAATGGGGTTGTGATGGTTAGAGGAAATACGATTTTGCTATTCTGATGGATCAAATGAGATAATGTATTTTGTATGGTTTGGAAAAACTGAAGTCCTATATAAATGTTATATATTTTTTCTAAACATCACTAAGAGTTTATTATGTTCTAGGAACAGTACACACATAAAATCACTGAAACAATCTCTATGCCTGAGATGCTGATATTCTAATGAAAGCTGTGAATTCTGTGAATGGAGAGGAATTCACAGTAGTGAGAGATTTTGTGAAAGTGGGAATAACAAGACTTGTAAATTAAGGAGATATTAGGATTAAATGAGAGGGAAACATTAAAGGTGTATACAAAACTGCAAATCTAGGTGTCTGAAAAGATGCTATTGCCATCAATAGAAATAGAGAAATAACTCATTTATCCATCTTTCGTTGTAATCTCCTCACTCAGAGATGTTTATTAACATCCTAGTGAGTGGTTCTGCTAAACTCTTCATCTAGTGAGTGGTTCTGCTAAATTCTGCCCTATTGTACTAGCTTTCTCAGATATTTGGGCACCCATCTCTTTTTGTCCCTTTTTGCCATCTTCAAAATTGACAACCATACCCTCAGGTTTCAGGCAAAGTTTTCTGGATCTGGAGTTAAGATATCTGGGCTCGGATCCTACCATTTTCTGATAAGCTGGCAAGGATTTTCTTGAATCAAGAACTTTCCAGTGAAGCATTTGAATTACTACCTGTCCCTTTCTAAAAGATTTCCTAAGCCTCAGGTTTCTCTCTTAGGTCTTTACATTAATATTGTCATTTCAGTTTGTACTTTTTTTCTATGCCCCATGATAACCACATCTCTATTAATTATTTCTCTGTGTATTGTATTTAACAGTTGTTCAACAGTTTAAACTGCTTGAACAGAAACACGTAATGGCAACTGATGTTACAGAGAACAGAGTGTTGAATCTAGAGTGAGGAAGACCTAAATTCAAATCTGCACTCAGATACTATCTAGCTGTAACTAACTTGATCTTCATTTGCCTCAATTTCCTTTTTAAATTTGGAATAATAATAGCATCTACCCAGTATTAGTCAAACATCAAAATGATGTGCTCACTAAACTGCAATGTTCTGTATAAATTCTTCCAATAGCCATGGGAAGGAAATCAGCCCACAGCTTCTTTCCATTATTTCGTTTCTCCCATCTGTCTGAAACACGGCCAGATGACAGCAATACTTTCCAAAATTCTTGTTGTGCACTTACATGAAATCCACATTTGTGAGGATCAAATGAGATTTTTTAAAGCATGTATGTACTATTTTTAAATAAATACTTATTCCCTAATACATTAAGTGGCTCATGATATGATTTTTTCTCAACTGACTTTTCTTAAGCTAAGTAGACGAGACAAATGAGTAACAAAGAGTCCTACTGGAATGTTAACATCACCTGGGTGTGTATGTTTATGAGTTTCTCCTTGTGTGCTGTGTATATACTGTTCTGTCTCAATGTCTTTGTGATATTTCTTTATTTTCTATCCTTTATAAAAAACCTACCTAATAAAACTGTGATTATAAAAGTACTATTAAATAGTCATTGGTTCAGATTTTTCAAATAATAGTCAATACAGAGGATTGCAACAACCCTTAAATTATTATCATATGACCGTATAACATGAATATGCTCCCTATCATTTTATAATCTATGAAATGGGTAACCAATAATAGTAGATATCTTATAGTACATTAGGATCTAGAACCAGATAGTGAAGCCACAAATGGATAGGACCCAGATACCCTCACAATTATTTGTATCCATCCTTCCAATTGATGAGAATGACTGATATTTGAAACCATTATACTACCTTTGCGATTTGGTTAGTGTCTTCTATCAATTAGCCCAATGCCCTTCTCTTGTCACCTCTTCAATCCACTTGGATATTCTGTAAAATACATAGGACAGACAAAAAAGAATTAAAATGTGATACAGCATAACACAGTGTAATAGGAGGTTTGTTGGTTCACTAGCTTTCAGCTATAAAGATAAAACTAAAAAACTCAGAGATTGGGATCATAATCAGTTTCACCACAACCACCACTGATACTCCTTTCCCACTCTCTATTCCAATTTTATTCTGTAGCTGATTTCTATGACTCACCAGTCAGATACTGACAGTTGTCTGCCTTCTGGATATCATCCCAATGTGGAGCAAATATGTGTGTTTCTTTCCAAATAATTTCCTTCAAATGGAAATTCTCTTCTCAGAACCTAAATTTTCAGTATCTTCTTTACCTCCTGGGTGCAGACAATCAGTAGGCAGTTGCATAGAGTTGTACTAATTCCAGACTGTATTGGTATGATGGCAGGGAACAAGGGAATTACCCACTAAGGGGATTGAAAATATGCAGTTCATACTTCAGATCTTTGTTATTTGAAACAAAAAATATTGACTTGACTTCAAGTACCATAAATAATTCCACTTGTATCCAATTTCATACAAATCCATGCATATCCCTACATATCTTGTGTTCACACCCCTGGGATATCTTACCACAAATCACAGCAATCTAAAGTTTGGAATGGAGAGGAACTCAGTTTGCAACTGAGATCCATGAGGTCTCAGTAGAGTCTTGGTTTGGTTCATATCTTCAATGAAAACTCCCTGAGTCCATCTTCCCACACCCTTAAAGGAAATGGGAACAGAGTGTAGATTCAACCCACAAGAATTGAATTTCTCAATATTGTCCTATTATGAAAAATGACTCCTTAAACAGTAGAAGACCATTTTGGTCTCAACATGGGTGGTCCAAAGAGACCCTGAAGCTCCTTGGTGGCACAGAATATCAACTTTATAACATAAAGAAAACTGGAGGGCAGAGCCAAGATGGCAGAGTGAGAGCAAAGACTCACCAAAGGTCTCAGACAAACTCCTTCAGGTACCTCTGAAAGGAGAATCTGACCAAATTTTGGAGGTGTGGAATCCAGTGGGAGACATATTGTGATGGATTCAGAGGTCAGGTTGGACTGTAACGTCTATGGGAAGGATCTGTTCAGTGGGGGTGAGCCCACAGCACACAGAGTGGCCAGTGCAGAGGAGCAGAAGGGACTCGAGAAACCTGAGTGGTGGGCAGAACCAGAGGAGTGGCACCGAGGGCAGGAGACAAGCCGAACCGAGTCAGTGAGAGCCATGAAGCGCCAGATATCAGCACAGCAGCTCCTGAGACCTTCAGCCCAAAGATCAAACTTCGGTAAGTCACCTACTTGAACTTCCAGGTGCCAGGATGGGGGAGTGATCAGTTAATGCTCTCTTTTCTCCCCTTGATGACCATGAAAGAACCATGAAATATTTCCTCAGAAAAATCCTAGATCAGGAGGAACACCAGAAGGAGGGCAATAGTCTCATAACACCTGAGCAGAAAAATAGCTAAGGGGGATTTCTCCTATGGTTGCAGAGGCAAACCGGAAGGACAGAGGACCCAGAGCAGAGAAAAATCGCACTAGGACCCAGGCAAGCCTCAGCACAAGGAGAGGAGCCCAAAGAGGGGTGGGAACACGTATTAGCACCTAGGCGTGCCTCAGCTGTCCAGAGGAATCAGAAAGACAATAGGGCAGCTGGGATTACCAGCCCCTGAGCTTGCCTTTACCTTAGTTCAGCTGAGGAGACCTCCTGTGACCAGACCACACCTCCCTACCGACACACTTAAAAAGCTAAACCCAGGGCTGATCAGGGAAACACCAAACAAAAACCTGCTTTTAGCTTTTTCACACATCAGCTCAGCAAAAAGTTGTCTAGCTTCTGACAGAAAGAACCAGAAGCCACAACACTCAAACAACATCATGAACAGGAAAAAGCAGAGGGCTGAAAGAACCATAGAATCGTTTTATGGGGATAAGGACCAAAACACAAATACCAAAGAGGTCAGAGCTGAGACTGTACTTCCATCTGAAACTTCAGAAGGGACTATGAACTGCTCGCAAGCACAAGCCGCTGTTCTGAAACAGCTGAAGAAGGAAATAGAAGATGAACTGGTCACTGATTTTAAAATTTTGATAAAGGAATTCACTGATGAGAACAACTCTTTGAAAAGGAAAATTGAACAAATGGAAAAGAAAAATAACTCCCTAAAAGGTGAAATGGAAAAGGAAACCCAAAACCTAACTGGGAAAATTAGTCGAATGGAAAAGCAAGTACAAAAATTAACTGGAAAATTAGTCGAATGGAAAAGGAAGTAGAAAAATTAACTGGAGAAAATATCACCTTAATAGGAAAGATTGGGCAGATGGAAAAAGGAGATGCAAAAGTTAACGGAAGAAAACAATTTGATAAAGATTAGAATTGGGTAAGTAGAAATGAATGACTCAATGAGACAGCAAGAATCAGTCAAACAAAATCTAAAGAATGAAAAGATAGAACAAAATGAAAAATATCTAATTGGAAAAACAATTGACCTGGAAAATAAATCCAGAAGAGAAAACTTAAGGATTATTGACCTTCCATAAACCCATAATGGAGAAAAGAGCCTGGACAACATCTTCCAGGAAATCATCAAGGAAAACTGCCTAGAAGTACTAAATTCAGAGGGCAAAATAGTCATCCAAAGAATGCACAGTTCCACTCTTGAAAGGGATCCCAAACTCAAAACCCCAAGAAATATAGTGGCCAAATTCCAGAGGTATCAAGTGAAGGAGAAAATATTACAAGCAGCCATAAAGAAACAATTTAAATATCAAGGACAAACAGTCAGGATTACACAGGACCTTGCACCTTCTACATTAAAAGATTGAAAGAATTGAAACCCAATATTCTATAAGGAAAAGTAGTTGGGGCTACAACCAAGGATCAACTACCTAGCAAAGTTCAGCATAACATTCCAGGCAAGGAGAAAGTCATTCCACCAAATAAGGGATTTCTAGAGCTTCTTGACCAAAAAGCCAGAACTTAATAGACAATTCGATCTTCAAATGCAGGTCTCAAGAGAATCATAAAAAGGTAAACGGGGGGAGGAAATAAAAACAACTTGTTACTCAGTTAGGGCAAAATGTTTACCTCCTTATAAGGGAAGATGGTACCCGTTAGTCTTGAGAATTGTGCGGCTGTTATGAAATGTAAAAGGGATATGCATAGGGGGAACGGGTATAAAGTAAATGATATCATGATAAAAATATGATTTAAGTATGAGATTGCATTGTAATAGGAGATGTGAAAAGGAGGAAGCAGAAAAATGGCAAATTACATAACAAGAAGAAGTACAAAATCATAGTAGAGGGAAAGAGGGGAGGGAAATGAGCATTGTGTGAGAGGTACTCTCATCTGATTTCTTTAAAGGACAGAACAATAAACTTAAGTAGATAATCCTCACTAGCTCTATAGGCAGTAGGAGAGGAAGGGGGAAGAAAGGGGAGGGAGGCTAAAAGGGAGGGAAGAAGCAATAAGAGTAAAGGGGAGTAAAAAGGAGGAGGGCTAAATAAAGGAGGGGAAGGCAGCAGGAGGAGGTGGTGAAAAGTGAATACTATTGAGGAGGGGAAGGGAGACAGGAGAGCTAAAAGCAAAAATGGTGGGAAAGAAGATGGAGGGAAATACAAAGATTGTAATCATAACTGTGAATGTGAATGGAATGAATTCTCCCATAAAACGGAGACGGATAACAGAATGGATTAAAAGCCATAATCCAACAATATGCTGCTTGCAAGACACACATTTGAAGCGGGGGGATACACATAGGGTAAAGGTCAAACGATGGAGCAAAAGCAGTTCTTAGGGGAAGTTTTATATCTTTGAATGCCTACCTAAATAAAATAGAGAAAGAGGAGATCAATGACTTGGGCATGCAGCTGAAAAAGCTAGAAAAAGAACAAATTGAAAATCCCCAAGAAAATACCAAATTAGAAATACTGAAAACCAAAGGAGATATTAATAAAATTGAAATTAAGAAAACTATTGAATTAATAAATAAAACCAATAGTTGGTTTTATGAAAAAACTAATAAAATTGATAAACCTTTGGTCAATTTGATTAAAAAAAGAAGAAAATCAAATTACTAATATTAAAAATGAAAGGAGTGAACTCACCACCAATGAGGAGGAAATTAAAATAATAATTAGAAATTATTTTGCCTAACTTTAGGCCCACAAATTCGATAATCTAAATGAGATGGAAGAATATTTTAAAAAATACAAATTGCCCAGATTAACAGAAGAGGAAGTTGAATACTTTAGCAATCCCATCTCAGAAAAAGAAATTGAACAAGCCATCAATGAACTCCCTAGGAAAAAATCTCCAGGACCAGATGGATTCACAAGTGAATTCTATTAAACCTTTTAAGAACAGTTAATTCCAATACTATAAACTATTTTTGAAAATTGGGGAAGAAGGAGTACTCCCAAATTCTTTCTATGATACAAATATGGTTTTGATACCCAAGCCAGGAAGAGACAAAACAGAAAAAGAAAATTATAGACCAATTTCTCTAATGAATATAGATGCAAAATTTTAAACAAGATTTTAGCAAAACGAATACAGCATCTTATCATGAAAATAATACATTATGATCAGGTAGGATTCATACCAGGAATGCAGGGCTGCTTCAATATCAGAAAAACTATTAGCATTATTGATCATAGCAACAATAAAACTAACAAAAAACACATGATTATCTCAATAGATGCAGAAAAAGCTTTCGACAAAATACAACACACATTCCTATTAAAAACACTGGAGAACATAGGAATAAAGGGAACTTTCCATAAGATAATAAGAAGTATCTACCTAAAACCATCGGCAAAAATTATATGCAATGGGGATAAGCTAGATGCATTTCCAATAAGATCAGGGGTGAAACAAGGATGTCCATTATCACCACTCTTATTCAGTATGGTACTAGAAATGTGAGCTATAGCGATTAGACAAGATAAAGAAATTGAAGGAGTAAAAATAGCCAAAGAAGAGACTAAGTTATCACTCTTTGTGGATGATATGATGATGTGCTTAGAGAATCCCGGAGATTCAAGGAAAAAAGTACTTGAAATAATAAACAACTTTGGCGAAGTTGCAGGTTACCAAATTAACCCACACAAATCTTCTGCATTCCTATATATTAGCCACAAAGTCCAACACCAAGAGATAGAAAGAGAAATTGAAAAATTTTTGCACAACCAAACCCAATGCAACCACAATTCGAGGCATGTAGTAAATTGGGAAAAAAATTTTACAGCTAAGCTCGGGGATAAAGGCCTCATTTCTAGAATATATAGAGAACTGACCCAAATGTAAAACCATACAAGTCATTCCCCAATTGGTAAATGGTCAAAGGATATGAACAGCTAATTTTCAGGGAAAGAAATTAAAGATATCTATAATCATATGAAAAAGTGCTCTAAATCACTACTGATTAGAGAGATGGAAATCAAAACAACTCTGAGGTACCACATCACACCTATAAGATTGGCAAACATGACAGAACAAGAAAATGATAAATACTGGAGAGGATGTGGGAGAGTTGGAACACTAATTCCTTGTTGGTGGAGCTGTGAGCTCATCCAACCATTCTGGAGAATGGTTTGGAACCCTGCCCAAAGGGCTACAAAGTGTACATACCCTTTGACCCAGTAATATCGCTGCTGGGACTGTATCCCCAAGAGATCATAAAAATGGGAAAGGGTCCCACATGTGCAAAAATATTTATAACAGCACTCTTTGTTGTTTTTAAGAACTGGCAATCAAGGGGATGCCCATCAATTGGGGAATGGCTGAATAAATTACGGTATAAGAAAGTAATGGAGTACTATTGTGCCATAACAAATGATGAACAAGTAGACTTCAGGGAGGCCTGGAAGGACTTATATGATCCGATGCTAAGCTAAAGGAGCAGAACCAGGAGAACCTTGTGCACAGCAACGACCACAGTGTGAGAGACTTTTTTCTGGTAGACTTGGAACTTCATAATAATGCAAGAACTTACTAAAAAAAAATCCCAATGGTAGTATTCTAACACAAAATGTCTTCCACACTCAGAGAAAGAAATATGGAAGTCATTCACAAAATGTAGGAGATCATGTTTGTGGGCTTTAGTGTACTATGTTTTGATTTGTTATATGATTTCTTCCATTTATTTTAGTTTGACTACATAACATGACTATTGTGAAAATGTACTCAGTAGGAAAGTATACGTAGAACAGAATTGTATGCTGTCGCAGGGAAGGAGGGGGTAGTAGGGGAAAGGTGGGGGGTCGGGGGAGATAATACCTTAATTTTAAGGAAGTGATTGTAGAACACCAATAAAATACAAATAAATTAATTAATTAGAAAAAAAGAAAGAAAGAATACCAGGTAACAAAAGTTCTGCAGGTCATGGCCAAACAACACAGGGAATTCTTTCAACCACTGATACGCAATGTTCTCTATAAATTCTTCTAGTAGCCATGGGAAGGTAATTAGTCCATAGGTTGTTTACATTATTTCATCACTCTCACAGATCTATATTAAGGACATAGAACAGCATTATTTTCCAAGATTCTTGGTACACTCTTGAAGCAATCAATAGTGTCTAAAAATAATGAAAAAATTTGAGTGTTACTGTAATAGAGTTACTTGAGATGAATGACCATTGATGTACTGATCAAGTGATGCAGCCCTGGTGTAAGACAGTCCACACTGTGACCAAAATGGTAATTTTGTCTTTGAAACACTTTGCTCTTTCCCAGAATTTCTACAAAATAACTTTTAAAAAATGTAAAACTGTACAGAGATCCCAGGTAAAGTAGAGGAAAGAGGTGGGAATTAAGTGGTGTAATAGGAAGAACATTAGACTAATAATTAAAATATGGCCCTCCTACTGCCTTATTATACTATCTTGCTGGCATCAAAGAACAAACCATGAGTTCAGATCCTTTCAGGCACTTAAAAGTTATGTTCTTTACACTCCTGTAATCCTTCAGAGCATATCTTTATTTATATGTAGTCCTTCAATTTTACTTTTTCTTGTTATCAGCCTTATTAGTACAGCTTCTCAGAATACTATAAATCAATCTTTCGTGAACAGTCTGTCCATTTTTGAATATTTTTTATTATCTTGTTAATCATTTATACAGGATAAGAGAAAAAAAGGCATTCAGCCTTACCCAAAATATAAAAGATTTGTTACCTAATGAAAAGATTACAAAGCTTATGCAAGCATTTCTTTCCATTTAAATTCCTTATGGCTCTCAAGATGGTGCACCTGATGTGGAAGGCGTGCGGATGCCGCAGCTTCATTCGGACATTACATGGTGGAACCGTGGTGGATCCTGTGACCCAGAATAATGATTTGCATTGGATATTCTCTGGCATCCAATCTACAAGGATTCCCACATCTGTGAAATTACCTGGGAGCCATTGAGATCTGGATGAGTCTGCAAGAAGAATGAAGTTCTGTCTTATTCAGCATTGTAGATCTTCATTCCATCACTGTCCCCCAACATCCAGCTGTTCTTCACCAGAGCCTCTTGGATATGACTGCTGCCCTACTTGCCTGTGGCATAAACCCAGAAAAAGTTTTCCTTTTCAACAGTCCCAGGTGTCAGAGCGCTCAGAATTAAGTTGGATCCTTGGATGTCTGGTCAGGATGTCACAGTTACAAAATTTACCCAAATGGAAGGCTAAGAATGCTAGTCAGAAACAAGAGGGGACAGTGGGTCTTTTTACATACCCAGTACTTCAAGCTGCAGACATTCTGTTATGCAAATGAGGAAGAACAAAATACATCATCAGAGGAAGACATAAGAGTAAAGGCTTCTGCAACCAAAACTTCCATAAAAGATTTGCAGTGGTCTCAGACCATGCAAGATCTCAAAAAGGATTTTGAAAATCAAGTAAGAGAGGTGGGGGAAAAATGGGAAGAGAAATGAGAGAGATGCAAGACAATCATGAAGAACAGATTAACAGCTTACTAAAGGTGACCCTAAGAAATGTTGAAGAAAATAACACCTTTAAAAATAGACTAATCCAAATGGCAAAAGAGGTCTAAAAAGCCAGTGAGGAGAAGAATGCTTTCAAAAGCAGAATTAGGCAAATGGAAAAGGCGGTTCAAAAGCTCACTGAAGAAAGTAGTTCCTTAAAATTAGAATGGAGCAGATGGAAGCTAATGACATTCTGAGAAACCAAGAAATTACAAAACAAAACCAAAAGAATTAAGCAATAGAAAACAATGAGAAATATCTCATTGGAATAACAATTGTCCTGGAAAATAGATCCAGGAGAGACAACTTAAAAATTATGGGACTACCTGAAAGACATGATCAAAAAAAGAGCCTAGACATCATCTTTCAACAAATTATCAAGGAAAACTTCCCTGATATTCTAGAACCAAAGGGCAAAATAAATATTCAAAGAATCCACTGATCACCTCCTGAAAGAAATCTGAAAAGAAAAGCTCCTAGGAATATTGTAGCCAAATTCTAGAGTTCCCAGGTCAAGGAGAAAATATTGCAAGCAACCGGAAAGGAATAATTCGAGCATTGTGGAAATACAATTAGTATAACACAAGTATCTAGCAGCTTCTGCATTAAGGGATCAAAGGACTTGGAATATAATATTCCAGAAGTCAAAGCAACTAGTATTAAAACCAAGAATCACCCATCCAGCAAAACTGAGTATAATAATTCAGGAGGGAAAATGGTCATTCAATGAAACAGAGGATTTTCAAGCACTCTTGATGAAAAGACCAGAGCTGAAAAGAAAATTCGATTTTCAAACACAAGAATCAAGATAAGCATGAAAAGGTAAACAGGAAAGAAAAATCACAAAGGACTTACTAATGTTGAACTGCTTATATTCCTACATGGAAAGATAATATTTGCCACACTTGAAACTTTTCTGAGTATTAGAGTAGTTGGAGGGATTATACACATATGGACGAGGAACCAAGGTGAGTTGAATAGGAAGGAATGATATCTAAAAAAGTAAAATTGGTGAAACAGGAATGTATTGGTAGGAAAAAGGGAGAAATGGAATGGAGCAAATTATCCCTCATAAAACAGGCAAGAAAAAGCTTTTTAAGTTGAGTGGAAAAGGGGGGAGGTGAGAGAAGAAAAGTGAAGCTTACATCACATTTGGCTTAAGGAGGGAATAACGCATACTCAACTTGATATGAAAACCTATCTTACACTACAGGAAAGTAGGGAAGAAGGGGATAAGAGAGGTGTGGGGGGATGATATAAGGGAGGGCAAATGGAAGGAAGGAATAATTAGAAGTAAACACTTTAAGGGAGGAGCAAGGTCAAAAGAGAATAGAATAAGTGGGGGGGCAGTATAGGATGGAGGGACTATAGTTAGTCTCTCACAACATGACTATTACGGAAGTCTTTTGGAAAACTACACATATATAGCCTATATTGAACAGCTGGCCTTCTCAGTGGTGATGGGTGGGGAGGGAGGAAGGGAGAGAAGGCAGCAGTGGCAGCGGCTGGGGACTCCCCGAGCAGGAAGGATCTTCATTACTGAAGGTCTCTGCATAAACCACCTGAAGAAGCTGAGACTGGGAGGTGGCCCTGTCCCCACCCACTTCCAAGTCCTGAGCACACCCGATATCCCCCACTCCATTACTGAAGCTTTCTGCATAAAGCCCCTGAGGGAGCTGAGCCTGGGAGACGGAACTGCCCCCACCCGCCCCATTCATGAAGGTCTCTGCATAAAGCCCCTGAGGGAACTGAGCCTGGGAGGCGGCCCTCCCCTCACCTGAGCTCCAGAACTTAAGCTCACATTGAATAACAGCCGTGCCTCCCGCGGAAAGCCCATTTGCATCTCAGACCCCAACACTAGCTGGGGGGATCTAGGCAGGGGTGGACAGGAATCTCAGAAGTCAAGTAACTGGCTGGGAAAATGCCCAGAAAAGGGAAGAAAAATAAGACTATAGAGAGCTTCTTTGAGCAGGTGCAAATGTTCCCGCCTTTCAGTTCTGATGACGAGGAACTATTCTTATCATCAGGGAAAGACGTGGAGGGTGGGGCCTCTGTATCCCAGACATCCCAGGGGGATATCGGGTGGGCTCAGGACTTGGAAGATCTCAAAAAGGATTTTGAAAAGCAAGTTAGACAGGTGGAGGAAAAACTGGGAAGGGAAATGAGAGAGATGCAAGAAAAGTATGAAAAACGGGTCAATACCTTGGTAAAGGAGACCCAAAAAAATGCTGAAGAAAATAACACCTTGAAAAATAGGCTCACTCAATTGGCAAAAGAGGTTCAAAAAGCCAATGAGGAGAAGGATGCTTTCAAAAGCAGAATTAGCCAAATGGAAAAAGAGGTTCAAAAGCTCACTGAAGAGAATACCTCCTTCAAAATTAGAATGGAACAGATGGAGTCTAATGACTTTCTGAGAAACCAAGAAATCACAAAACAAAATCAAAAGAATGAAAAAAATGGAAGAGAATGTGAAATATCTCATGGGAAAAAAACTGACCTGGAAAATAGATCTAGGAGAGACAATTTAAAAATTGTGGGACAACCTAAAAGCCATGATCAAAAAAAGAGCCTAGACATCATCTTCCATGAAATTTTCAAGGAAAACTGCCCGGATATTCTACAACCAGGGGGCAAAATAAGTATTGAAAGAATCCATCGATCACCACCTGAAAGAGATCCAAAAAGAGAAACTCCTAGGAACATTGTGGCCAAATTCCAGAACTCCCAGCTCAAGGAAAAAATCTTGCAAGCAGCTAGAAAGAAACAATTCCAGTATTGTGGAAATAAAATCAGTATAACTCAAGATCTAGCAGCTTCTACATTAAGGGATTGAAGGCCATGGAATAGGATATTCCAGAAGTCAAAGGAACTAGGACTCAAACCAAGAATCACCTACCCAGCAAAACTGAGTATAATTCTTCAAGGGAAAATATGGTCTTTCAATGAAACTGAGGACTTTCAAGCATTCTTCATGAAAAGACCAGAGCTGAAAAGAAAATTTGACTTTCAAACACAAGAATGAGAAGAAGCATGAAAAAGTAAACAGCAAAGAGAAGTCATAAGGCACTTACCAAAAGTGAACTGTTTACATTCCTACATGTGAAGACAATATTTGTAACTCTTAAACCTTTTCAGTACCTGGGTAGTTGGTGGGATCACACACACACATACACACACACACATGTACACACGTGCACGCACACACACAAACAGACATGCACGCACATACAGAGACAGAGAGAACAGAGTGAATTGAATACGATGGGACCATATCTTAAAATAAATTAAGGTTAATGGTGAGAGAGAAAGGTAGGGGGAGGAAAGAGGGTGAAATGGAATGGGGTAAATTATATGTCATTTAAGAGGCAAGCAGGAGACTTTTTAGTGGAGGGAAAAAGAGGAGAGCTGAGAAAAATAAAACAAAACAAGAAGTTTACCCTTATCACATTTGACTAAAGGAAGGAATAAAATGCACAGTCATTTTGGTATGAAAACCTATCTTACAGTACAGGAAAGTGGGGGAGAAGGAGATAAGCAAGGGGGGGGATGATGGAAGGGAGGGCAATGGGAGGAGGGAGCAATTTGAAGTCAACACTCTTGGGGAGGGACAGGATCAAAAGACAGAATAGAAAGAAGGGGGGGTAGGATAGGATGGAGGGTAATTCAGTTAGTCTTACACAGCATGACTATCAGGGAAGACATTTGCAAAACTACACAGATATGGCCTATAATGAATTGCCTGCCTTCCCAAAGGGAAAGGGTGGGGAGGGAGGGATGGGGAGAATTTGAAACTCAAAGTTTTAGGAACAACTATTTAGTATTGTTGTTGCTACTAGGAAATAAGACATACAGTTAATGAGGAATAGAAAGTCACCTGGCCCTACAGGGCAAAAGAGAAATGGGGACAAGAGAAGGGAGGGATGATAGAAGAGAGGGCAGATCGGTGATAGGGAAAATTAGTTTGCTCGGTGTATTGGGGTGGGGGGAGATGATAAAAGGGGAGAAAATTTGGAACCCACAATTTTGTGGAAATGAATGTAAAAGTCAAATAAATAAATTTTTATCAAAAAAAGGAGTCATTTAAAAATAGGAATATTCATTTCTTTTATTGAAATATATAAAGATTATTTTCATCATGCAACTTAGGAAGATGATCTTATATTCACTAAATATCAGTTATTCTCTTAGTAACAGTGTGACATATAGAACCAATGTCGTGAGGAAAAGGCTGACAAGTAAGAGATGAATGAAAGAGTCATATAACTGAGTAAAATCATAGTGAAAACAGAGAAGCATTTCCCTGACAGAGGCAGACTTGGAAAAATAAAAGTAAGCAGGAAGAATAAAAAGAGGAGAATCTTCATCTCCCAAGTAGCAGAGACACAGAAGGACAAACTCAATTAATAAAGTGATTTTTTTTTTACATCCATTAACTTAGTTGATACTTCTAATACTGAAACAAATTATGGGTAGAAATTAAAGAAGGAATTAGAATCATCTAAATTAAAAGTATATTTTGCGTGCTTTACCAATGATTTCAGGAAGTAACATGTTACATGTACTGGAGAAACTATATTTGAAATTTGCATGATTGTTAAAAGAGCTTTATTTTTATCATTGTTCAGTTTTGGAGAAGGTATTACAAAAAAGGTAGTAAGTGTTGAGAGACAGAAAGAGAGAAAGAAAAAGAAAAATGAGAAATGAATGAAATTAGTTTTTTTGTCAAAATTGTGGTATGTGATGTCCAAATATTTAAATAATCCTATAAACTTTTGGGTTTCTTTTTGGTGAGGATAGGAAAATCCTGAATCTTTTGTCAGGATTGCAGAGAGTCACTTGCAGCCACTGATTTCATTATATACCAAAAAAAAAAATTACAATTTGGGCTGGCCCTTGAACTTTTGCAGACGGTCTCTCACTCTTTGCTTTTCATATGCTCAATTAAAAGTGTCAAATTCTTCTTCACTTCTTCTACAGTTTTTCCCTGTAACATAATATCATCTATGTAGTGGGTAAACTATACACTAGGTAGCTCTAATTCACCCAAATTACTAGCCACAATCCTATGACAAACAGTGGGGCCAAGCAGATATCCTTGCAGCAAGCACGTAAAAGTATATTTTTGGCCCTGACGAGAAAAAAAATTGGTCCCATTGTTTCAAATCTACTGGAATGGTGAAGAAAGCATTGGTTAAATCAATAACTGGGTCCCAATCCCATCATATTTCTGGATATTTTCAATTAAGATAATGATGTATAGAATGGAAGCACACAAGGGATGAGTGACTTTGTACAATTATCTATTATCCACTACTATCCTGCATGTCCCATCTGACTTTCATACTGCTCAGACTGGATTATTCTATCAAGTGGTTGTAGGGACTAACATATATTCTTTTATAGTATTGGTAATCTCATCTTGTCCACCTGGCACATGATACTGCTTTAAAGTAATCACTTTAGAAGGTTCAGGTAAACAGATTGGGTACATTTTTATTTTACCCACTAAAGCTATATTAATTCTTATCTTCCTTACTGCAAACTGGTATCTTCCCTCAGGTAAATTTAAGGTCATACCTCTCAATATATCTATTCCAATGTTGTATGGAGGAATGGATACAATTACCACGATATATTCTTTCTTAAGTAATTGTCCAATTTTCATTGTTGGATTGATTTTTCTGGCTGATATTTCAGCCACTCCCTATCCTAGTGAGAGGAGTTTCCTGTTTACACTTACCAGAGTTTCCATGCATAAGGGAGGCCTTCAATTCAGTATCTATTAACACCATATTTACAATATTTGATCCATTTTTCCAATATATGTTCAAACTGATATGGGGTCTGTAATACCATCTGTGTATTTCTGTAATCTGATGTAGGGCTCAATCAACTTCTTATGTTCCCTGAAGGCACAACAATCTTGGATACAAGGATTCAACAGGATCTGTAAGGGCAGTTATTGCTTCTCTATTTTGTTTATTATCAGTCTATTTTCTCAGTACATTCTATATTGTCCATTAGGGGTAATACCATCTATGCTTTCAAAATCTACCACTGATCTCAACAGAGCAGTAAACAAATCTCTCCTTGTCAATTTATCCTGGTTTTGATTCCATTGGTTATTTATTCTTCTCTCTCTAGAAATTTTGTCTTTTCCCCTAAGTCACTTGACTGTGAAATCTTGCCCAACACCTCTGAAAGATAGTGCCCTATTTCCCCGTTATTAGAGTCAAAATCAAAAATCACTATTATTTTCCTATGGTAAACTTCAAAGGGAGTATCATAGTATGCATCTGCATTCCTGATCATTAAGCAGTCTTCATTGCCTCCTCCTTTAACTTTATTATACAGTCCATAAGTGAATACCAGGGTCTGTTTCCACTAGGCCATAGAAAGTCAGTAGGACATTGTCTACTGAAGCCATCTGCAATGAAAGCTAACAGATTAATTGTATTGTTATTTCCTTGCATATTGCAGTCTCTAAAAGTTTGCTGTAGAAAAGGATTCTAATGCTACAAATTTCAAGCAGTCCACACTGTCTATAGACACTCCTTTAGCCCTTTCATCACTGATTCTCATCATCCAAGATATTAATGATTCCCCCATCCTTTAGATGAACCCACTCAAAATATCTGTGATCTCCTGGTGAGCAAAATCTTCAATTATTTCCTAAACACTGTATTGCCTCCTTGATTCTTCTGTTTCCACCTCATTATTGAGTGTGCTTCCGCCTGAGAAACTTCTTCCCTTAAAACTATTTCAATTCCTTGGTCACTGTGGCAACTAGGCTGGGTCTGTACAAAGGTTATATACTCATTTCTTTTGTCAAACTTCAGCTTCTTCTGAGCTAAATGAAGAGTCTTTCCTTCTGCTTGATTCTATTCTTGGAAAGGAGAGTGCAAAGGCTGAAAATTCCCATGGAAACCAGTTCTTTTTCCATCTGAATTTTTTCCTTAAGCATCTTGTCTCTGTTTTTATATATAATACAATAACATGTTAATAAAATTCAGTCTCTCCTACTTAATGATGAAACCCTGTTCTTGGTCTTATTGGTATTTCTTGCAAAGATTTTTCAAATCTCCAAGTCTCCCCCCGCCCCCATAACCTCACGTCCCAGTTTTCACAGGGTCCATTGTTCTCTGAGACCATTCTCTGGCTAGTGAGAAAAACGTTAAATCACCCCAACTGGGATACTAGTTTCTTTCTCTAAATTCTTTAAAGAGAAAACTGGGAAGTCACATATGAGCACTACAGAAGAAATAGAACAGAAAGAGGGGAAAAAAACTATACAGTGACAACAAATGGCAGAGACAAGCAGCTCTGAAAGTATTATAAACTCTAATCAGTATAACAATGAACAATTATTCCACAGGATTAATGATGAAAGATGTTACATAATTCTTGATTCAAAAAAAGGTGAAAGACTCAGAATAAAGAAAGAGATAATTTTTTGGACATGGCCAATGGGAGAATTTTTTGTTGACTATATATATTGATAACAGATGACTTGTTTTTCTTTCATTAAACAGAGAGAGTTGGGGTAGGAGGGAGAGAAAGTGAATTTCTACTGAAATATATGTATGCACATATGTATAAAAATATACATAGACACATGTGTATATATAAAGAATATGAATTCCATTTAAATCCATTTGTTCACTAAGTTGCAATGCCTAGTCAGTTCTTTTGCTTTTAATTTTATTTAAAATTTTTTATTTCTTTTTGTTTTTGGCTCTTGGGGAGTTTAGTAAATGCTACATGTATTTAAATGGATTTCAAGCTCTAAAATTTCTAATTATCCTATTAACCCAATGAAAAACAACACCATAGCCTATAAACCCAAGTTTTCTTATCTAGCTCAACAAACTGTTTAACCATTTTTCCTTCATACTCCCCAATATTTTTGTTCATTTACATCAGGCCCTATCATTGCTCCTTCTGTTTTTACTGGAGATGAGTTGTGGAACCACAGTAAAATTGGGTTGGGTTGTTTGGAGGAAATGTGGTTTGGAGATTCTAATGGATGAAATGAGATAATGTATTTTGCATGCTTTGTAAAAACTAAAGACCTATGTAAATTTATTCTTTTTCTAGCCGTCAATGTTTACTAAACGTTTGCTGTATTCTAGGAACTGTACACAAATATTATCACTGAAACAATCTCTCTTCCTAAAGAGTTGATATTTTAATGAAAGCCAAGTATTCTGTGAATGGAGAGAAGGAGTCAGTAGTGAGGGCTTTTGTGAAAGTAAGAATAACAAGAAATGAAATGAAGGGGATATTAGAGTTAAATGAGAAGGAAGCTTTAAAGGTGTCTGCAAAATTGCAAACTTAGGTGCTTGAAAGGTTGGTGTCACCATCAACATAAATAGGGAAATAACTTATTATCCATCTTTCATTGTAATCTCTTCACTCAGCAGATATTTATTAAGATGCTACTGAGTATGGAATTATGGTTCTTTTAAACTCCTCAGTTTCTTCAATAATAACAACCATTCTTTTTGTAAAAAGAGACCACAAAATAAAGCTAGTGATTTTTTTTTATAAAAGATATAAGAAAAAGGGTTTCCAAATAGGAAGACTATATGGTGAAGCATGTTGAAAAGGTCCAATAGTTCTGACACCAACAATCTTTGAAACCATCTGGTAAATGAATGACCTCACTTCACAAAACACTAGCACTGTATTAGAAGTTGATAGACATGACTATGTGTATCTCTTGTAGCCCTGTCAAATTCAACATGACCAAAACAGAACTCATATCTCCCCAAATCCATTGTTCCTACATGCTTTCCTATTTATGTTGATGACACCATCATCCCTCACTTTCCCAAATAGTAAAGAACTTGGGAGGGAAACTTGATATTCCCTCTCCCTCAATCTCTATACTCAGTCATTGCCACATCTTGTCATTCTGCCTCTGCAAAATCTCTTGCATTGATCATCTTTCCACTCACACAACCCCTCAATTGACTCAGTCCTTAATTACGACTTAGTAGTACTGTTGAGATAGTTTCCTAATTTCCTCCCTGTCCCCAGTTCCACCCATCACTGCACATTCCATACAACTGTTAAGTTAATGTAGGCAAAAATGTGTCTTTAACAATGCTTCTTGCTTTCTTTTTTTCTTAATACTGCTTCTTTCTTTTATGTAACTTTCTAACATTAATTTTCACAAAATTTTGGGTTCCAAACTTTTCCCCCATTTGTCCCCTCCCCCATCCCAATACACTGGGCACTCTCCGTTCCCTTCTCCCCATTTTCTCTCTTGTCCTGTAGGGCCAGATAAGATTCTATTCACCATTACCTGTATTTCTTATTTCCTAGTGGAAAGAACAATACTCAACAGTTGTTCCTAAAACCTTGAGTTCCCACTTCTCCCCATCCCTCCCTCTTCCTTCACCCAATCCATTAGGGAAGGCAGGCAATTCAATATAGGTCATATCTGTGTACTTTTGCAAATGACTTTGATAATAGTCATGTTGTGTAAAACTAACTATATTTCCCTCCATCCTATCCTGCCCCCCGTTGCATCTATTCTCTCTTTTGATCCTGTCCCGCCCAGAGTGCTTACTTCAAATTACTCCCTCCTCCCATTGCCCTCCCTTCCATCATCCCCCCTAACCTGCTTATCCCCCTCTCCCCCACTTTCCTGTATTGTAAGATAGGTTTTCATATCAAAATGTGTGTGCATTTTATTCCTTACTGTAGTCAAATGTCATGAGAGTAAATGGCATGTTTTTCTCTCAGCTCCCCTCTTTTTCCCTCTACTAAAAAGTCTCCTGACTGTCTCTTCTATGAGAGAAAATTTGCCCCATTCCATTTCTCCCTCTCTCCTCCCATACATTTCTCTCTCCCCTCTTAACGTTTTTTTAAAGATATGATCCCATCCTATTCAATTCCCTCTGTGCTCTCTTTCACTGTTTGTGTGTGTGAGCAAGCACTGTTTGGGTGTGTGTATGTGTGTGTGTATGTGTAATCCCAACAATTACCCAGAGACGAAAAGTTTCAAGAGTTACAAATATTGTCTTTCCATGTAGAAATGTAAACAGTTCAACTTTAGTAAGTCCCTTATGACTTCTCTTTGCTGTTTACCTTTTCATGCTTCTTTTCATTCTTGTGTTTGAAAGTCAAATTTTCTTTTCAGCTCTGATCTTTTCATCAAGAATGCTTGAAAGTCCTCTATTTCATTGAAAGACCATTTTTCCTCTGAAGTATTATACTCAGTTTTGCTGGGTAGGTGATTCTTGGTTTTAGTCCTAGTTCCTTTGACTTCTGGTATATCATATTCCATTCCCTTTGATCCCTTAATGTAAAAACTGCTAGATCTTGTGTTATCCTGATTGTATTTCCACAATACTGGTACTGTTTCTTTCCAGCTGCTTGCAATATTTTCTCCTTGACCAAGGAACTCTGGAATTTGGCCACAATGTTCCTAGGAGTTTCTCTTTATGGATCTCTTTCCAGTGGTGATCAGTGGATCATTTCAATATTTACTTTGCCCTCTGGTTCTAGAATATGAGGGCAGTATTCCTTGATAATTTCATGCAAGATGATGTCTAGGCTCTTTTTTTGATCAAGGCTTTCAGGTAGTCCCATAATTTTTAAATTGTCTCTCTTGGATGTATTTTCCAGGTCAGTTGTTTTTCCAATGTGATAGGTCACATTATCTTTTCCAGTCTTTTGGTTTTCTTTTGTGATTTCTTGGTTTCTCATAAAGTCATTAGTCTTCATCAGTTCCATTCTAATTTTGAAAGAACTATTCTCTTTGGTGAGCTTTCGAACCTCCTTTTCCATTTGGCTAATTCTGTTTTTTAAAGTATTCTTTGGCTTTTTGAACCTCTTTTGCCAATTGAGTTAGCCTATTTTTCAAGGTGTTATTCTCTTCAGCATTTTTTGGGTCTCCTTTAGCAAGGTGTTCACCTGCTTTTCATACTTTTCTTGCATCTTTCTCATTTCTCTTCCCAGTTTTTCCTTCACCTCTCTCACTTGGTTTTCAAAATCCTTTTTGAGCTCTTCCATGGCCTGAGCCCATTAAATATTTGTTTTGGATGTTTGGTACACAGAAGCCTTGACTTCCATGTCTTTCCCTAATGGTAAGCATTGTTCTTCCTCCTCTGAAAGGATGGGAGGAAGTATCTGTTCATCAAGAAAGAGACCTTCTATGGTCTTATTTTTCCCCCTTTTTTGGGGATTTTCCCAACCAGTTACTTGACTTTTGGGTCCTTTGTCAAGAGTAGGTTATACTCTGGGAATCTGTGAGATCTCAGTTCCTCCAAAGTGGCACAATAAAGCATACACTGGTCTGGACGCAGAGAAGGATTTTTGTGCCCAGAATCTTAGCAGATATCTCTCCACAGCCACTTGGCCTCCAGTTCCACAAAGTCAGCACTTGGGGCTGATTTTCAGTTAAGCTGGATGGGCAGGGCCACCATTCAGTTTGAGACAAAGACCAGTTCAGCCAGGGCCTCTACCCAGGACTAAGGTAAAACTCATCTCTTCCTCCCTAAATCTCTTCCACTACATTTTTCTGTGGCTTCCAATGCTCCAGAATTTGTTGGGAGTTCTTATTTACAGGTATTTTATGGGCTGTGGGTGAGGAGCTAGCATACGTGTATCTTTCTACTCCACCACCTTGGCTCCTCCCCCCACTTCTTGCTTTCTAATGCTCTATATCATTATTGATGAGAAAAATTCAAATTGCAATAACTTTGAGATATTATCTGATGCCTATGAGACTGTCTAAGACGATTGAAGTGCAAAGCAACAAATATGGCAAGGGATGTGGAAAATTGGGACACTAATTCACCAATCATTTTGGAGATTCATCTGGAAGAGTTATTAAATTATCTGTACTCTTTTATCCAGCAATATCACTGCTAAGTGTTCCCAAAGATGATTAGGGGAAAAGGAAGAAAACTTACATGTTCTAAAATATTTGTAGCAGCTTTCAATATGTTGGCAATGAACTGGAAATTGCAGAGATGTCCATCAAGTGGGGAATGGCTGAACAAGTTGTGGTATATGATAATGAAGGAATGGTAGTGTCCTTTAAGAAAGGATGAACTCAATGATCTTAGAAAAAACTTGCATGAAATAATGAACAAAATGAGCAGAACCAAGTGAATGTTACATGCAGTAATAACAATATTGTTTTATGAACAACTTTGAATGAATACATCCTTTTATCTAGTACAGAATCCCAAATTTACTACAGAGGACCTATAAAGGAAAACTCTATCTGCATCCAGAGAAAGTACTGATAAAGAGAAGTATGTATAGAAAAATTTTACATATTTCTTATATATGTACATATATATAATATGTATGTATACCTATCTACATACATACACGCATAATTGTATCAAATGCTACCTGTCTCTTGGTTGGGAGGGGAGGGGGAAAAGGGGGTTTAATGATAATTTTATTATATAATTAAAAGTCATATAATAGTTTTGCCAACTCATCTTTTTTTAAAAAAATTCTACTATGTTATGTGAATGTTTGTATATTTCATTAATTAAAATTTAAAAAACAATATTTAATGACCTTAGAATACACAATATCCTTAGGATAAAATGCAACCTTTGCATCTTGAAATTTAAAGTTTCTACTATATGACTCTCATCTACCCTTCCAATCTTATATTATAACTCTTTTTGTTCAAGGCAGACTGTCCCATTATGCTCTCCACATAATGACATCATATACCTCTATACATGACTTTGAATCAATTATAACTTGCATCTGAAATGCACTCTCACTTTGCCTCAGTCTCACATATGACTTTCCTCATAGTACAATCCAGATGTCACCTCTTACTTGAAATCTTGCTTGATCCCACCACTTAAAAATGAACTCTCCCTCTTAAAATACTTTATGTTGCTTTGTATAAATATATATAATTATTTGCATATTATTTCTCCCAGATAGCATTTTATAGTAATAAAAAACACCAATTGTCCATTTTTGTCATTATATCCTTACATATAGTTGGTAGGTAAGTAAGAATTTTTAAGTTGTAATGAATGAAAAATAAGCAACTGAGCTGTCTGTCAAAACTACATCTATTAATATATAGCAAGTTTGACTCATGCAACACCTACTCCCTTAGAAATTCTTGTGTAACTATTGATCCATCCTCATCCACAAGCTCAGATATCCAAGCTAAACTATTTATAAAACTAAATAGTTTCTACCCCTCAGATATTCAGAATGTCTCCACATTTCTCCCAGAACATCCCATAGATGATCAATTTTAAAATTACCTTGCTCGAATATCATCCACAAGTCAAAATACTCTGGAGTCATTATGTCCTATACTGTCCTGTATTAAATCCCCAACCCATTTGGAATATTTAATGAATTAGAAGGCTTAAAGGACCTTCTTATCATACAAAAGGGCCTCAGACACTTTTCCACTTGGAGCAAATTTGATAGCCAAGAACTGGCAAGAGGCTGAAGGACTGGGTATTGAAAAATGATAATACAGTTCATAAATTTCTATTTTTTTATTCAAGCATTTAAATTTGGTGGAATACAAAGTACTGGTATTTTCACTCTTTAACATTATTGTCTCAATTACTTCATGAACACTTTTCCACAGTGGCTCTTTAAGTATAATTGATGGATCTCAGGAAGTTCCTATAATCCTTTCAAGTATTCTATGCAATGAAAACAATTTTCATAATGGTAGTAAGATGCTATTTGCATACTAAAATGTTTCTCTTTTTCATTTATATATGGTTATGGATTGAAATTGCCTTCATTTACTTCAACCGAGTGAACACACTACAACATATTGAATGCACAAACAGATACGAGAATTCAGTTTTTTCCTAACAAAGGAGACATTAAAGAGATTTTCAAAAATATGTAAAACCCTGTACAACACTTCCCACTATATTTTTGCTTCAAAAATAACTATTTTTAATGTAGATATTTTATGTTAGCATGGAATTGATTATTATTTTAAAACAACAAATATATGACTTTAAATATGTTTTATTTCTATCAAACATTTTTTAAAAAATATATATTATTGCTATACTTGTTTTTTCCCCAAAATATTTATTTATAAAAATAAATAAATTTATGTTTCAATGTTTCAAACATTCATTTTCTTTTTGTTTGTTTGGTTTTTAGTTAAATTTATTTATTTAACTTTTTACATTCATTTTCTCAAAATTTTGGGTTCCAAATTTTCTCCCCATTTGTCCCTTCCCCCCACCCCAATATACCGAGCATTCTAATTTCCCCTATCACCAATCTGTCCTCTCCTCTATCATCCTTCCTTTCCCTTGTCCCTATCTTCTCCTTTGTCCTATAGGGTCAGATAACTTTCTATTCTCCATTACCTGTATTTCTTATTTCCTAGTAGCAAGAACAAAACTCAACAGTTGTTCCTAAAACTTTGAGTTCCAACTTCTCGCCATCCCTCCCTCCCCACCCATTCCCTTTGGGAAGCCAGGCAATTCAATATAGGCCATATCTGTGTAATTTTCCAAATGACTTCCATAAGAGTCGTGTTGTATAAGATAAATTATATTTCCCTCCATCCTATCCTGCCCCCCATTGCTTCCATTCTCTCTTTGGATCCTGTCCCTCCCCAAGAGTGTTGATATCAAATTGTTCCCTCCTCCCTTTGCCCTCCCTTCCATCATCCCCCTACTCTGCTTACCCCCTTCTCCCCCACTTCCCTGTATTGTAAGATAGGTATTCATAGCAAAATGAGTGTGCCTTTTATTCCTTCCTTTAGTCAAATGTGATGAAAGTAAACTTCATGTTTTTTGGTCAACTCCCTTCCTTTTCCTTCCACTAAAAATTCTCCTACCTTCTTCTTAAATGAGATATAATTTTCCCCATTCCATTTCTCCACTCTCCTCCCAGTACATTTATGTCTCACCGCTTAACTTCATTTTTTAAGATATGATCCCATCCTATTCAATTCACTCTGTGCTCTCTGTCTCTGTGTGTGCATGCATATGTGCATGTGTGAGTGTGTGTGTGTGTGTGTGTGTGTGCGTGTGTGCAATCCCACCAACTATCCATATACTGAAAAGTTTCAAGAGTTACAAATACTGTCTTTGCATGTAGGAATGCAAACAGTTCAACTTTAGTAAGTCCCTTATGACTTCTCTTTGCTGTTTACCTTTTCATGCTTCTTTTCATTCTTGTGTTTGAAAGTCAAATTTTCTTTTCAGCTCTGGTCTTTTCATCAAGAATGCCTGAAAGTCCTCTATTTCATTGGAAGACCATTTTTTCCCCTGCAGTATTATACTCAGTTTTGCTGGGTAGGTGGTTCTTGGTTTGAGTCCTAGTTCCTTTGACTTATGCAATATGAATTCCACATCTTTTGATCCCTTAATGTAGAAGCTGCTAGATATTGTGTTATCCTGATTGTATTTCCACAATACTTGATTTGTTTCTTTCTAGCTGCTTGCAATCTTTTCTCCTTGATCTGATAACTCTGGAATTTTGCCACAGTGTTCCTAGGAGTTTCTTTTTTTGGATATCTTTCAGGTGGTGATCAGTGAATTTCTTGAATATTTATTTTACCCTCTGGTTCTAGAATATCAGAAAAGTTTTCCTTCATAATTTCATGAAATATCATGTCTAGGCTCTTTTTTGGATCATGGCTTTCAGGTAGTCCCATAATTTTTAAATTGTCTCTCCTGGATTTGTTTTCTGGGTCACTTGTTTTTCCAATGAGTTATTTCACATTCTCTTCCATTTTTTCATTCTTTAGGTTTTGGTTGGTGATTTTTTAGTTTCTCATAATGTCATTAGCCTCCATCTGTTCCAATGCAATTTTTAAAGAACTATTTTCTTCAGTGAGCTTTTGAACCTCCTTTTCCATTTGACTAATTCTGCTTTTGAAAGCATTCTTCTCCTCATTCGCTTTTTGAACCTCTTTTGCCAATTGAGTTAGCCTATTTTTCAAGGTGTTATTTTCTTCAGCATTTTTTGGGGTCTCTTTAGCAAGGTGTTGACCTGCTTTTCATGCTTCTCTTGCATCTCTTTCTTTTCTCTTCCCATATTTGCCCCCACCTCTCTCACTTGATTTTAAAATCCTTTTTGAGCTCTCATGGCCTGAACCCATGGAATATTTTTCTTGGATGTTTGTGATACAGAAGCCTTGAATTCCCTAACTGCATGCATTATGGGTTACCACATAAACATTTCCACTGTGACTGGGACCCCTCCTCCATTACCTAATCCCTTAACAAACTCCTCCTGTCTTTTAATATTAATCATATTCCTATAATCTATGTAAATTTTAATTATGTAGTCACCATCACATGCTCTATTAAATTTTATCTCTTGGCTTACTGAAATTGCTAAATTCCCCTAAGTCCTCATGACTTAGCCATGTGCCAGAGAGTGAAAACTCAAAACTGTAATAAATCTTTCCAACTACCTTGAAACGGACCTGAGTCTGAAATTCTTTAAAGAGGTCCCTCTGCAACTTTACCTGAACCTCATCAAACCTTCATGAAAAATAAATTGCAAGTTTTATGAATACTGTCTTCATAAAATCTCTTGTATCTATTGCCATTTCTACATTGATTACAATATCTATTCTAGATCAAGTCTTCATCAACGCTTTCCTATTCTATCTCAATACTTTCCTAATTGGATTTTAAGCAGTAAAAGTTTAACAAATATTAGTGGACATGATTTTCATAAACCACTTGATGAAAAGAAAAGACATGGAAAGGGAAATGAAAGTAATGGGGAAAGGGATAAAGTATGAGGAAGCTCATCATACTATCACTTAACCATTCTCCAGCTGATTGTAATGCCCCTCCAGCCAGGTGTTGCCACCACTGCCTTTCCAGCTAACGTCCACATAAAATACATGTACATACCTTTCTCTGAAGTCTCCTTTCCAAAAACTCTAATCCCTTTCTTAGGATCTGATTTTTCAGGATCTTCTTCCTCTCCTAGGTGACAGTGACCCTTTGTAATGTACATGCCATTATATTATGATCAAACTAAATTTGCATGTCATGAGTTCAATGATTCACTTCCTAGGACAATCAAAATACCAGTGCCACTTTTCTTTTTCACATGCCACAGAGTTATATGCTAGACATCCAGCTCCAGGTAAAAACAAATTTGTCTCCAATCCAGACTAAATGCTGCACATACCCCCATCTCAAGCTTATCAGCAGACCTTACTCAGAAAAAATTCTTGTTGGTTATTAGAGTTTATGGGAGTTCAGGCATTGATTCTGTTCCAGGCTGTCTGTAAGTGATGTATAGTGAAAAATAAGTAGATCATTTTTTAAGGAAATCTAGGAGAAGACTTCAGATTCTATCTTCCTCTACCCTTGGATTGTGGTTGAAAGAGCCAAATACAGTATTCTGGCATAGAATTTTTCAATCCTTAGAGAAAGTATGCTGTAGTTTCTTTCCACCAAACCAACTATAAATTCATCTCTCCTACATACCTATTTGGAAGAAGAACAAAGTATAACAATGTCTTCACAGATTTCTGATGCACTTTTAAAGATATGAGTAGTGCTTGGAAGAGGATTAAAGGATTATGTACAACTCTCTCATGGTGACATCAGGGCTCAATGATCACATAATGCTTCCCTGGGCTCAACATGGATACAATGGGAATTATCTCTCTGACAAAATGTATATTTTCCCAGAACTACCAAAGTAAACTTTGAAAGTCTGGACCAAATCTAGATAGGTACCCAAAGGAGATCACTAATAAAAAAAAAATCCTCCTTATCCCCAAAATATTTATTGAAGCATTTTTGTGGCAACAAAAAAAGAAGAAACTGGCAACAAACTTATCCATTTTCACCCTTTCATATCTCATGCATGCTCAGTCCCTTTGTAAAGGTGAGCTCTTCAGCACTTGAACTGCTTTGCGCCTGCTCTAGCTTCTACAACACAAATCAGCCTATCATACCCTTCAACATTCTCTCCCTTTTACACAAACTTGCATGATCTAATTCAACAAACACATTGGAAATTATGACCAAAGAATTGGAAAACAGGCTAAATTACTTTCAGATACATTGGAGGCTGCTTCACATGATTAAAAGGGCATATTAATGAAAACAAAGTTCTTATCTCAGTTTTGCTACTTACTTGTTCTAAGACTTCGGGAAGTTCATTCTATCTTTGTCTTCACTTGCCACCTACAAAGTAAGGAAGTGGACTTGACTAAATAAACTGCACTTAAGCTCTAATATTCTAGGATTCTGTGGCTTTTGCTCTGAAACTTTCCTATGTATTTGCTGAGAACCAGGTTTGTGTAAGAGAATGAATTTTTTTTCAAACTAGGCTAACTGCTAACCAAATGCAGTCTATCTAGCCAATTCAGAGCACTACTTATGCTCTCTGTAGCTCAGAATGAGGTCCAATGACTTTGGAGAATGGAGAACATGAAGCTGGGCTAAAAATGATACCTACCCTGAACAAATTAATTTAATCTTGTTCACTTAAAACTTCAGGATAGAACAATATTTCCAGGAATTTTATGGTAATTATTTGAGGGGAACAAATAGAGTTACTGCTTTAGAAAGCAGGTTACATTTGTGAAAGTGAACTTAAGCTTTAAGCAGTCAACATTGTGAATATATATATATATATATTATATATATATATATATATATATATATATATATATATATAAATGTATGATAACCATCCAAGACCTTAAGGATACACAAATTGTCTCAATCATTCACATTGGAGAGTCAATGTGAAATCACTGAACATGCAGCTATGAGTCTTTTTACCAGGTCCAAAGTCAAACACTTAATCTGTGTGTGTGTGTGTGTGTGTGTGTGTGTGTGTGCATTCTTATATGGAGACAGAGAGTCTTTTGTTTGGAGGTAAGGGACAGAGGGAAAGAAGAAATATTTGGATTAATTTAAAAAACCAATATTTAATTTCAAAAAAGGAATTGAAAGATTTTTGTTGACTCCAAGATTATTACAAGTCAGTAGTCCGGAATAGTTGTCAAAACTCCAAGACAATCTTAGTGTATATTAATAACATTATAACATACAAAAGGGACAATAGTCCTGAATTTGCATGTTCTTACCACATCTAATATATTTTGTTTCATTTTTCTTCTTTTCTTGCAAAGTATTTTAAGAGAAACGTTAACAAGTTGAAGCCCTTTTCCAGTAAGATGAGCTGAAGTCTAGAAATTCCATCATACGAGGAACAATTAAAGAAAGTTAATATTTTCAGGCAGGAGAAATCTTTGACATGAATCACATTAGTTGTTTGCAGATACTTAGGGGATCATCACTTAGAGATGGGTTTTGGCTTACTCCATGTAGTTCCAGAGTACAGAACTGGAAATCAATAATATATCTTACAAAGTCAGAGCAAGAAGATAGCAGTTCAGTTTAAGCAGAAACTTTCTCATAACTAAACTATCTCAAAATGGTGTGTGGTCCCTTGTGGAATAATGAATTTCATATTCCCAGGAACTTTAATGAAATTATTGATGATTAAAGAAGAAGCTAGATAAAAATGAGACAGAGAGAGAGATAAAAATACAGATACAGATATACATATATATATATATATATACATATATATTGTATATTGGGGGAGTTAGGTGGCATAGTGGATAGAGTAACCTCCTTTATAGTTTTCTTGGCAAAGACACTGCAGGGCATTGAAATTTCCTTCTCAAGCTCATTTTAAAGATAAGGGAAAGTGAATATAAATAAATATTGTTTCTGATCTGGTCAGAAACTCTGAGGATCTTCTCCCAGAGAGATTCTTTTATGAAGGTGACCTGGGCTGTCTTTGTCCTCAATTCTTACTTATCCTTAATTACTGAATGGGAATTACTGACAATGCCAAACAATGATAAGCTGACACCTGTGAAAGACCTTACCTTGAAAAGCCAAGATTCCCCACTGCAATCAGGGCCATTGTCAATCATCTTGACCTATGTCTAGACACTGGATTCCAGTGACTCTGGAGGAAAGAGTGAAGTTGATGTCTTTGCACAGCTCTAATTCCATTAAATCCAACTAAATAGCAAGTCAAGACATCACCCTCCTGATGTCACTGGTCCTCTTTGAGACCAAAGATCAAACATCAATAAACATGAGGAAACTGAGGAAATTTACAGGTGTAAGTGACTTGCCCATGGTCACACAGCTAGTAAGTGTTTGTGGCCAGATTTGAACTCAAGGAGATGCCTCTTCCTGACTCCAAGTTCAGTACTCTATCCACTACACCACCTACACTTCGGTAAACATTTACTGTTTGCCAAATATCGTGCTACACAATAGTGATTTAAAGACAAAGTGAAACAAAGACTACTTCCAAAAAGCTTATGTTCTGAAGAAGGGGACCATGTGTGAATATCTCTCTTTCAAGTTCTATCTTTCTTTCTATCTCTAACTCCATATCATCTATATATCAACATAAATATACAGATAGATTTACCTATATAAATATGCACAAAGATGGATCCATACATTTAGATATATAGAAAAGAGATATATCCTGGGCAAGGGCAGTCCCTGATACATTTGCGTGCACATTTTCTAGCTAGCTGGCTAGTTACTGGGAAAAAATGAATGTAAGTTCAGCACAGGCTGCTCCCCTGGCCCAGGATATCTCTCTCTGTGGTGATTTGATCAATCAACTTGAATTCACACTGGAAGGTGGAGTGTATCAATGTAGCAGGTGCTGCAATTATATTCAAGGTTCCTACCACTGTAGTTCCTGAACCCTCAATGGTGTGTTTCCAATGAACAAATCAGACAGATGGCAGAAACACAGTTTTAACCAAAAGCATTTATTCAAAAGTCAAAGCAAGAATACTAATCACTCAATATCACACCTATAAACTTATTGCTGTTCCACAGGAGCATAATGAGTGCTTTTTGGTTGACTCTTTGATTCTTAAGAATACAAGGTGTGTTTAACTATTCACCAGTAGGTTAAAAAGCAATGGCTTTCCTTTTTTTTTTCTTCTTGATCTCTTCTCCAGAAAACTTGTTTTTCTCATGAGATATTTCACTATGTATTCTATTTTTTCATTCTTTTTATTTTGTTTTATTTCTTGTTTCATAAATTCACAAGTTTCCACTTGTTCAATTCTAATTTCCAAAGAGTCATTTTCTTCCTTAAAATTTTGCATCTTCTTTTCTGATTGGTTGACTTTCTTTTCATAATCTTCTTGCTTACCTTGGGTTCTTATTTTTTAATTTCATCTCAATATGTTTCATTTGATATATTTAAGTTGGTTTTTTTTTGAGATTTTCTATGAATACTTTGGAGGAGTTGCCGATTTAACATTACGATAAGGGTTAGGAGAGGGTTTGAAGGGTTTTTTGTTTCATTTTGGTATTTTGTTTTGCTTTGTTTCTGTATTCTCTTGTTAAGATGAACCCAGGTCTTCACTATTCCCATAGCAACTCGCTATGGTTGTGTTCTTCCTCCTTTGCCTGCTCATTTTTTAATAGCAGCTTTTTGTTGTAATCACCTCTAGTCCCAGGGTATCAGGATTGGTGTCTCTTGCCTCAGACTCTCCACCGGTTTTCCTCTCTGTCCTGGAACTAAAACCAAGAACTCCATCCTCCTGTAAGTGCCCACAACCAGCAATATCACCTTTCCACTACTTCTATACTCATCAGACATGTGCTTGTTTCTTCTCACCCAGGACCACATCTCAGCAACACAACTGGGTGTGGCATTCCTTATCAGCAGAGGTTTCCTTAATCTTCCCTGGCTCAGATGCAGAATCCTGATAATGCACAGGAACCAAAAGCTCCTGTGATTGAGGGTAAGCTACCTCCCACCTCAGCTAGCCCCCAGAATCTCCTTTGTTTTCATAACTGAGGGAACCAGAAGAGACAGAGATTCTAGCTGAGGGACAACAATATGCTTATATTGCAATGAAGCTTTTGGTTAAAAGACTGGTAGGTTTGGGTCAGTATCATTTGGAGATTTTGAAACCTGGAAATTTCAGAAATCATTCTTTGTGATTCATTCATTCAAGAAATATATTAAGCACTTAATCTGTGCATTGTGTTATAGTCCAGATAATAAATCATATTTCCTAACCTGAATCAAAAGACAAATGGTTAAATAGACCAAGATTCTTTTCATGTAAATGAACATAAGAAGCATAGTTTCAAAAGAGTAATGACACAATGAAATAAACATATTCAGCTACCAAAATAACTATCATATAGTTGTACATTGGATAAAGAACTGCATTTGAAGTCAACAGGACCTAAGTTCAGACTCCAAACATCCCTCCTTTCTCACTGTACTGGAACAATGACATTCTTCATTCCCACCTTTAAAAATAAGCCAGAATAACAGCACAAGCTATCCTGACAACTGCAGAACTCCACTAACTCCAGTCCAGAATACACCTATACCATCCTTACAAAGCACCACATGGAATTACAAGCTGAAAATAGGCATCTTTTGATATTTTCCATACTTCAAAATATACTGCCTGGTTATTTCCTCTACAATCTCCTGTTCTCATTTGTCTACTCTCCTGAATCACTTAGAATTTTCAATGAATAACAAGGAAAAAGGAAACAATACGAAAAGACTGAAGTTTCCTCCTACCAATACATCCCTTTAAAAATGTTTGAGACTAAAATTTTGGCAGATGAATACAATTTAATAATAATGTTTGCTTCAAGTTCTATCCACTTTTAGTACTGCCACTTCAATGTGATAAAATGCTGTACAAGGTACAGTGAATATTTTTACTTGTCGACCTTGTCTTCTACTATTGTCCTTCATAAACGCTAAACTAGAGCCAGATTGATTTACACAATGTTTCCCAAAATGTATAATATACAACTTCACCTCAATCCATTTACTCACCCTTGGTTAAATGTCCTGTCTTGTATACTCATCTCACCCAAAATTATACCCATCTTTCAATGTTACCTTAAACATTTACAAGAAATATCCCTTGACTATCAGAGTTGTCAACAACTGCCTCCTCTTTTGAACTCTTGGAGAACGTATTATTGGTTATGCTGATTTGATACTTAGAACATACAAACTTATGCTATTTATCTTTTTAGGTTACAGGTCCTGCCTCCCCTAAGTAGGCTTTTAATGCCTGGCATTCAAGACCCTCAACTTCATGTCACTGATATAATTGTAGCAATTTTTCAATAAACGTCCATGGATGGAAAAACTTTTAAATGAAATGTGAAGAGAAAGGGAGTAAGAAAATGAAGGGGAAAGAAGAGGAAGATTAGGAGAAGGTAGAAGAAATGGAAGTGAGGATTAATTAAAGACTGTAGTTAAATTGGGACTATTCTGAGACTATGGACTTGTCTAGGACTGAAACTTTGGTTAAAAGGAAATTTTGGGGGCCCAAACTTCAGCATGTTTGACAGCAGATGTTCATAGATTGAGGAGAAAATGAAAATCCATATAAAAGGTTAATCCACAGAATTTATCTGAAAGTACTGAGAATCTCATCATAGAATTCCATCTTGCATTAGATACTGAAATGGACAAACCTTTCATCTTCTTCCCAGGATAGAAGCAGAAACAATGACTGCAAGAACAGGAATATGCCCCTATTTGTCTTGTGTAGGTTGTTCTTCCTTAAGCCATCCCTCTTCTAGCCTTGGCTGAAAAAGTATGAAGTTCAGAACTTAAGTAGAAAATGAGAGTGACAGAAACCTATAGCCTCAGACTGGGATGGGATCTTCGTGTCCAGCTAATCCAATCCAAACTTGAAATGGAATCTCCTCAACAGTATCACCCAAAGACTCGTTGAACTTTCATTTGAGTAATGCCAGGAAGAAGATATGCATGTCCTCCAAGACAATAGCCTCTCACTCCCATCTATCAGCTTTGGATAACATTAGCGATGTTTTTTTTTTTTTTCTTCCTTATATCAAAAGAAATCTGCCTGTCTACATCTTTACTCTGCTCCTAGCTTTGACCCCTATGGCTAAATAGAAAACGGGCCGCCACTCTTCCATACAACTGAACACTCTTCAAATATTTGAAGAATCTTATCAAGTTTTCTCTTCACTGAGCAAAATAGGCCCATTTTCCTCAAGTAATTTTCATATGGTATCATTTCAAGTCTCTTTACCACCTTTGTTTTCCTCCTTTAGAAGATCTCCAATTTATCAGGATCTATGCTAGAATGTGACACCTAGAACTATACATGATAATCCAAAGGTGGTCTGAGTAGGCTACAACAGAACCATCACTCTCTCCTTCAGTACCCTTGTCTCTCCCTTTAAAAAAAAAACAAAACTAAGCTCACATCTGCTTTTTTTTTATCATTCACTCGGTTGTTTTTCCGAGAAATTCATATCTTACCTCACTATTACAATTCTGTAAATGTATAGTGTATTATGGAACCCAAATGCAAGAAATTTATCCCTATTAATTTGCAATTTATTAGACACAGATAATTTCAACTTACTAGCCATGGCACTAACTTTATTCTCTGTCAACCCCAATATATAAAATATAAATATGTACCACTCTCTGACATCTCTACCCCTTAAAATTAACTATCTTGCTGAGGACCTGATTTTCCAATCTTCTACATCCCCTGAAATATGAATAATTCTTAGATATTTCCGTAGATTTAGACTATTATCAGACCATATTTCCATGACAATAGAGAAAAAATAAATTGTCTCTTTAGGGCAATCTAAATCTCAATGAAAAATATTTTTTTACATAACACTGAGATGTCTGTAGAAGTTCAAGTGCCAGGCAGAAATATAGTTGCCCACACGATGAATATACTGTACCCCTGACTCAGAGTTCTCAGTTTCTCCCTGAATAATTTCAAGTCTCTAATTGATGTTGATGGTGGAGGGGGTGGCAAGAGGAGAAGATTTAGTTAATTTAGTTTGGGGTTGTTCAAGAGTTCTATGTTATTGCATGTGAGTTTTAATATGGTTAAGAATTTTTAACATGCATCTCAGATTCCATCACTACCATAGAATAGTGGATAAAGACCAGAATCAACTCACAATAGGGTGAACCAAGTAATCTAGGACAATCCAGTTTCTAGAAAGGCAGCTTAAAATAGTTATGTCATAGCTAATCAAACAGGTCTATCCAGTTCCTTACCCAAGAGGTACTGATGGTGTCTGAACTTTTGCAGAGGTAAGGAGTATATTCCAGATAGTAATGCACAGAATAGAGTAAGCCAAGCAATGAAAATCTCTCTTGTGGAATGTTTGCCCAGCTAAAGACCTTTATGTCTCACTACTGTCTTTCATTCGAAACCTAACTCACACAATCCTCCCCACTTTGGGTAAGGGTACACTGGACAAGTGGCAAAACATCCTTGAGAGAGCCAAGTTTATTTCTCAGTGTGACTATTGATGACATCCAGAACCAAGTCTAGAAGAATAGAATAAAGGACAAAAGAAACAAGATGAAATATACTGAGGAAAATTTAAGATCTTGTCATAAAGTTTTAAGAAGCAATTGCACAAGAAAAAAGAAAAACATTTTATAGATGCTGACATAAAGTAGAACTTATGGATTTAAATTGATTACAAATTCAAAGTAAGCCAAATATCTGGCAAATCTGTCAAAAAACTAAAGCAAACTGTGGGTACATTAATAAAGTGATAGCTAACACTACAGAGAAATAATCTTAATTTTTCAAGTTCTAATAGCATCTAACACTTTGTGTTACAATCTTGGCACAGCTTTTCAAGAAAGACATTAACAAGCAAGCACTTTCACAGGAGACTGAACAGCACTCTGGAAACTCTGTCATGTAAAAAACAATTGAAGAAATTGTAGATGTTTAACTGAGATAAAAGACTTGGGGCAAGAATGATAACTGCCTTTGATCAATTGGAATACTAGCCTGTGAAGGAGAAATTTGACGTAATCTCTTTAGCTCCAACATGTAATTGGAACCAATGGGGAAAACATACACAAAGTTGCAGGGAGGCAAATGTCAAGGCACTATAATCATGAACTTTGAAATAGGTAGAGTGATAAAGATGGCATTTTGATGCCTTCTAAAGTAGTTAGCCTCTCATCTCTGGAAGTGTACAGTGTCTGGACAATTAATATGGTTAATCTCATACTGTAATATCAGGTTGATGAAAGAATAATCTAAATAATCGATGCATCTGCAATATATAAAAATGACAAAAATCTAAATATAAGCTACATGGCATGAAATTTCGTTTTTCTAACTGAGACAACGTCAAAATTCACATACACAAAGCACAAATAAAATATAAAAAGAATGAATTATTCATTCTTACTATAGATATAACCTCAATATTAAGAGTAAAACAGAAATGGAAAAGTGTCATATATTGGATCATGTTTTGTCACATATTTTGGCCTCAGTATTTGGCAAAAAAAGAATAATCCTTCCATAATGAAATTAATTGTACAGATTAAGAGGATGTCTATTCCAAGCAAATGAAGACTACTCCAAGCCAAACTGGTATATGAGAACAATTTATTCCAACTACTTAGAAGGCAGCTGAAACAGATGCTGGGGAGGACTTAGAGCTTAGAGATATTAAGGATGCTAAGGTCATCGAATGCATCCTGGTTCACTTGCCACTTATGTTGACTTTTGTCCTTCTACCTGACTTAATTGACTCAGTGGCTGACATCTCTGCTTCATTTAAATCCAATTCATAGCAACTCAAGCTATCACTCCATGATGTCATGGGTCCTCTTTGAAAACAAAGGAGAAATTCACATTCAGAGAAAGAAGTATGGAATTGGAACACAGAATGAAGCAGACTATTTTCTGTCATGGTTTGGTTTGGTTTGGTTTTACTCATGGTTTCTCTCATTTGTTAAAAATCTTCTATGCAACATATTTAAAGTAAAAATACGTTTAATAAGAATATATGTGTAGAACCCATTTAAGATTGTACCCTGTCTCAGGGAGAAAGGGAAGAGTGAGAGGGATACAATTTAAGTCTTATAGAAGTAATTGTTGAAAACTGAAAATAAGTAAATTAATTTTTTAAAAAAGTAAAATTAAAAAATGCTTCCATAAGAAATAAAACAAAGGACAAGAAAATAAGGTGTGGAACAAAAATGGGAAAATTCTGAAATCATAAAATCAACAACCTAGAAACAACTGTAGAAATGATCTAGGGATTACTAGGTAAGAAACATCTCTAGAACACTGTTCATCTAGGGGTTTCATTGCACAAAAAGTTTTCATTTCTCCTCTAACAATGCAAATTTGAGATTAGCAATTGCTCTTCAATTACTAATCTTAGAAAATTTCAAGGATAACTGACATAGTCTGAGGAAGTCTAAATGTCTAAGGAAGGACTTGCATTAAGCTCTTGATGACGGAGGTCACCTCTCGACACCCAATACCATTCTCCCACTCAAGTAAGATTATGTATATATTTATTTAATTTGTTCTGATAAGGTATACAGAGAGAGTTTTTCCTCGCAAAATTTTAATATGAGAAGAGGAGGTACCACTAAACTCTTTGTGATTGACAAGGTAGACCTATTCTTTAGAAAAAGATAATTGGCATCCAGTGAATTAATGAAGAGAGTCAATCTATGAATTTGTATATAAGTATGTCAGTAGAACAACATGATTTACTTTCATTTCTTAAAGTATATTTCCTCCTACAGATTGGAACAAAATTAAGAAATTATAAAATGGTACATCTTAAAACATTTCCGAAATAGAATTTCTCACGAAAGAACATAAACAATACTTTATTTTTTGTTGTTGCTGTTGTTGTTTCTTTATTAAGAGACATATCAGGAGTCAATGTGAGTTTTAACACATGGAAAGGGTCTTCGGATCAATTTCAACAACAGTAAAATGGAATATGTTGTCATCTTTAGTTCCAGTTTGGAATGCAATCCTCCACATACTACATGGTGGTCAGTTAAATATATTCTATCACTTTTAGTGTTATTTAAAAATTTTTCCTGGAACTTCCTAGTTGACTTATCAGCCTCTTCATGGCAACTTTCATCTCCTCATTCCTGAACGTATATATAGAAGGATTTAGAACAGGGGTGATAACAAAATTGAAAATAAAAAGGAATTTATCCACTGGCAATTTAGGAAATGGCCACATATAGAAAAATATACATGGACCAAAAAATAAGACAACCACAGTGATGTGAGCTGACAAAGTAGAGAGAGCCTTGGACAAACTATTTGAAGAGTGCTTCTGAACAGTGACCAAGATATATATGTAGGAGATGATCAAAAGGAAGAAGGTGCTAATGGAAATGAAACCACTGTTAGCAGTGACCATGAACTCCAACTTGTAAGTGTCTGCACAGGCCAATCTGATCAAACGAGGAAGATCACAATAAAAACTGTCAATTTCATTAGGGCCACAAAAAGGCAAGTTTGCCACAAAAGCTGTCTGGACTACTGCGTGTATGAGGCCAATGACCCAAGAACCAGCTATAAGAAACATACACATTCTTGTATTCATTGTGGTCAGATAATGAAGAGGCTTACATATGGCAACATATCTGTCAAACGCCATGGAAATTAATAGCACCATCTCAGTTCCTCCAAAGATATGAATGAAGCATATCTGGATGATACAGCCCTGGAATGATATGGTTTTGTGTTCAAAAAAAAGGTCATAAATCATCTTAGGAACACAAACAGAAGAAAGGCTCAGGTCAATGAAAGAGAGGTTAGACAAGAGAAGATACATGGGAGAATGTAAGTGAGGGTCAAAAATGACTGTGAACATAATGAGGAAATTTCCCAGCACAATGATCACATAGAACACACAGGAAAATATCAGGAGGAAAAGTTGCATGACCCACGAACTGGAAATTCCCAGGAAGACAAATTCATATACCATGGAATAATTCTCTTCATTCATTGCCTTGAATATGATGTTACCTAAAGAGAAAGAATTGAAAGAGTCTGTTGTGATAAAGTGTTTCTTCTTAAATTTTAGTATTGAACAAAAGGTCTTCTTGGTAGTTTAGGGTGCTTTTAAACATCACTTAGTCATTTAAAGCTTGGAAGACATAAATTTTACATATACTAGAGGAAAAAATTATTTGAATGAATTCTATATTTAGACATGAATGCATTCCAAAAGAAGTCCCACAATCACCTTGCCCTTGACACCTTAGAAGAGACCTTATCTCACAGTCATTTAGCAAAAGTTCTTATAGATTACTACCCTATCACTGCATGAAACAGTTCTTTGTCCTACATGTGACATGAAGTTACTTTCCTCTTTTTTGCTGTTGATCCATTCTTCAGTTGGATTGAATTGTTCATAACTCCATGGACTTTTCCCTGGGGTTTTCTTAGCAAAGATGCTGAAGTAGTTTGCCATTTGCTTCACCAGGGATCCCCATTTTGCAAGTTAACAAAAGAGTCAAAATAGAGTTTAAATGACTTACCAAGGGCCACATAGCCAGTGTCTGAAGGCAGATTTTAACTCATATCTTCCTGATCCCACGCATGGAACTCTATCCAGTAGACAACTTAACTTTCTTCCTAGCTCTCCATTTTCACCACTTAGCCATATTCTCTGGCCTAACACCCCAAACTAACTAGATGAGAGAACCACAAAAGGCAGGTGTTCCAGTTGAGGAGTAAAGCTACATTGAAACATCAAGGAAATTAAGAAGGGATCCTGATGTGAAAACATCACTTACAATGACATTGTTTGGCCTTGACATAACCATGAAGACATTAGAAAAAAGTTATCAGTTCCCAGGATGCAACAGGAAAGCAGGTTCAGGTATGCATGTTCAAAGATGATGACTGGCTAACATGACAACTGCAAGGAAGCAGGCAAATGCTTTGGAAAGGAATATAGCAAAAATACAGCTGAATATATTTGTGAAGCAAACACAACTAAAAACTTTGAAACAACACAGGAAATGAAGCCTCAATAATATTAAAATGACTAAGAAAGTTATCAAATCATGCCTAAAGATATAAGAGGTTCCCAAAAAGGAATTTACCTGTGAAACATATATTACCTTAGATATTCTTCTATCCTTTTTTTAAAAACAGCCTTGCAGAACCACACTCTCAGAAATATGTGCAAATCATAGTCCAGAATGTCCCCATATTAAGCAAATCTCAACTGCAGTCAAGAATGTTGCAATTTTTTTCTTAGATACTGTGCAAGTATAATAATACATCAAGTTGAAAACTGGGATCTTTGACTATTTATCACCTTGTGTGTGAATATCCGGTTTTCTAAATATCTTGTGATGTCTTTGTGTTCAAGGTCATGCCAATTTCATTCTAATTCATTTCAGCCTTTATCGCTTTGAGATGACTGCAGTAAATATTTATTAATATGAACAACATTTTAATAAATCACGACACAATGAAAAAAGTGGAAAGGGGAAATAATAGTGATGGGAAAGTGAGAAAGTGAGAGGAAGCTAAGGAAAGAAAATTAGGGAAAAGAATTTAGATCAAATAAAGGAGAGAAGAGGTTTTATGACAAAAAGAGAATATTTGAAATGTGTTAATCATAGTGGCTGGCACATAGTAAGCACTTCAGTGCTTATTTTTTCCTTTTGAATTTATTAGTCAAAACTAAAACATAGGATATAGGACTCTGACAAAACTGAAAATTTTATAAGGGGAAATTTATTTTTGTTCTTCATGGCTGACTCTATCATCACAGCTTATGTCCATATAAGAAGGTGCAAATAAAACTCCATACAGGTTGGCAATCCAGGATAGTCATCTGAAGGGGCTCAGTATCACAATAGAACACTGGTCAGAACATTTAACTTAACCAGGACAATGGACTGAATAAACTCCTCATGTGCTGCCCAATGCACAGTGATTACAACAAAACATCTAGCCCCAATTCACGCTGTGCGGAATCTTCTACCTTAAATGACCCCTTTTGTAGCAGGTCTGGCTGTACCAGTGAGGGTCTGGGAAAGTTAGAAGTAAATGCAATGCGACAGAGTTTCAAGTTTGATGGAGGCTAGGCAACCTACCAGTTCAACCCTCACCAACACAAGAATTTTTTGTCAACATTCCCACAAGTTTTCTTGCAGCCACCAATTCAGTAATTCTATGGATGAAGACTCTGTTGTTTTCTAGTGTGTCACACTGTTAGGACAGATTTGTTGGGACTGTCAACAAATTTAACCCACTTGTCTTAGACTAAAATCTAACACTATTTTTATACATGACAGCTCAAGAAATACTTGAAGACTTGCATCAAGTCTTTTTTTTCTTCAGGCTAGAATTTCTCTCCACCTTCAACTGATCTTAATATGTAATCATTTAAAAAACCATTAACACCTTGGGTGCTTTCTGCTGAATGATAATCATCAAAATCCATGCTAGAATATGACACTCAAAATTGAATGTTATATTTCAAATTTAATCTTACTGGGTAAAAAGATCATCACCACTCTCATCCAGAACCATATGTCTCTCCTAACTAAAAGGACTACATCTTTCTTAATACTGATACTCAATTATATATATATATATATATATATGTATATATATATAATACTGATACTCAAAATCCCAAAGGATTTGTTGCATAGCCAGAACTTTCCCCTGCTTCCTCAATTCTGATTTCTTACAGTCTAATTTTGACTCCAAATATACTACTTCATATGCATCCCTATTTAGGTGTATTTTACAAAACCATCATTGTAACCAATTGAGACCTTTTTAGATGCCAGAAGTATAATATAACTCTCATTCTTAATGTGTACTCTGCAAATTTGATAATTCTTGCAGAATGCTTCAACAAAACATCTCTCCCAAAGCTAGAGTTCAGAAAAATGAGTTTGAATTACACCCCTTTTTAATATGGTGTTACATCTCTTTCTGATCAGGAATTTTCTAGAGAATTTTTACCTTTAATATGTTTACCTTTCAAACATGCATCTTTCAACTATTTGTGACTTGTGGTTTATTTGCCCTCTTAAGTTTCCATTTTCCATTGTCACATAAGTTTCTACCTCTGTCTTTATCTCAGTGACAACTGTTCCTCTGCAAAACATTTTACATCAGACTATGTCTACATATAGAAATGTATTTTATCTGTTTCAATTCAACTGAACAATAAATGATACATTATGTGACTACTAAATAGTCACTTTACTTAACTGTCTTGCCTTTTGGGTGATGAAAAAATTCTATAATCACAGTTATAATACCTAATCCAACCAACACTTAACCATTCTCCAGTTGGTAATAATGACTCTCCAGTCAGATATTGACACCACTGTCTTCACAGTTAACTTTCACATAAAATACATGCACATACTTTTCTCTGAAGCCTCCACTCAAAAAAATGAAATCCTGCTCCTAAGATCTGATTTTTCCACCTTCTTCTTCCCCCCAACTGACAACAATCCTTAGCAATTTACATTCTGTCATATTAGTACCAGACTCAATTTGCATGTCAGTAGTTCAATGATTCACAGCCTAGAAAAACTTAAATACCAGTACCCCTTTTTTGTCTCATGCCACAGAAATCTAAGGGATTTCAAGCTCCAGGTAAAATCAAATTTGTCTCCAGTCCGAATGAATGCTACTCATAGCCACATTCCAAAGCTCTCAGGAGGGCATAGTCAAACTAAATTCTTTTAGGTTATGGAAGTTAAGTGGAGGTTAGAGACTGATTCAGTTTGAGGCTGTCTGTAAGTTGTATATGGCTAAAAATAAGAACATTCTAGTTTAAATAAAATCTAGGAAAAGACCTCAGATTCTATCTTCAACTTCCCTTGGATGGTGGTTGAAAGAGCAAAACCAACCCACAAGCCTTACTGTGCTCTAAATCTTCAAGGACAGCCAGGTTTACAGGAGGACATTCTAGGTTATAGATCTGGTAACCCACACTCACCATTGTCTGTACCGAAGTGATCCTGAATGCACATGAACCTGTCTAAACTTTTCTGAAAGCAAAAGGTACATTCTCATTATACATTTGGAGTCACTGAGCCAAATAGAGGATTCTGGCATAAACCTCTCCAGCCCTTCAGGGAAAGAAATTATGCTGTAGTTTCTTACCATCAAATTAATTTTAAATTCATCTCTACTACACACCTATTAGAAAGAAGAACAGAGTACAGCGATGTCTTCACAGATTTCTGATGCATTTTTAAAGATATGAGTAGAGGATAAAAGGATTGGAAGAGTCTAAAAGGATAAAGTACGACTCCCACACTGACATCAGGGCTCAGTGATGAACTCATGCATCCCTGGGCTCAACATGGTCACAGTGGGAATTCTCTCTCTGAGAAAATTTTTATTTTCCCAGAATTACTAAAACAAACTTTTAAAGTTTTGACCTATTCTAGCCGGGTGCCCTAGGAGATCACTAATAAAAAAAGAGAGCTTCCTTGTGACCTTGTTCATAGAAGCATGTTTTGTGACAGCAAAAAAAAAAAAAAAAAACTGGAAACAATGAATTTGAGAATGACTAAATAATTAGTAGCATGTGAAAATAATGTCATATGACTGTACTCTAAAAATTATTAATATGATACAGAGAAGAGTGAAAACACAAGAACTGATGTTGAGTGAAGTAAACAGAAGCAATAAAATCATATTCACAATAAATAAAACAATTTAAATGGAAAAGTGACAAAATAATAGAAAGTGAAAGTTGCAACACTAGGAACAAAAACAATAGTGTCAAAGGACAGACATAAAAAGACATTCCACTCCTTTACAGAGGGGGTGGTCCCAGGAACATTACATCCATTTTCAGAAAAAAAATGTATATAGATTAGCTTTGCTAAACTTTTTTCTCTTTCGGGTTTTCTTTTTTTTTATTTTTATTTTTTTTATTTTAGGGAACAGTTCTCTAAAAGGGAAAGGGAAAGAGATAGAAAATTCAATTCGTGTCAGTCAGTCAATCAAGCTACTACATGACAGACACTGTACTGATCACTAAAATTACAGTAAAAGATAAAAGACAATCACTGTTTTCAAGTATCTTGTACGCTAATGAGGAAGACAGTGTACAAACAACTACGTACAAACAATATATAAAGAGAACAAATTGGGGAAAACCACATATGGAAGGCATTAAGGGTAATGAGAAAAGCCTCCTTGAATAAGATGGAACTTCAGCTGGGACTTGAAAAAAACCGGGAAACTGGAAGGCAAAGGTGAGGAAATAGAGTGTTCCTGGCAGGACAGACAACCAGTGAAAACACTCAGAATCAGAAGATAGAATGTCTTGTGTAAGGAAAAGCAAAGAGGCCAATGTCACTGGGGAGGTATGAAGTACCAGTAGATTGGAAAGATAAGAATTGACTATGTTATGGATGAGGTAAGAATGTTTCATAAGCATAACAGAGCATTTTTTATTTGATCCTTGAGGCAAAAGGAATCCACTGGAGCTGAACAAATGAAGTGAGAAGGATGGGACATGGTCAGTCTCATATATTATGAAATTATTTTGACAGCTAAGTGGAAAAAGGGCTAAATTGGAGACATAATTAAAGCAGGGGCATTACAATAGTCCTGGAATAAGGTAATGAGGGCCTGTATCAGGGAGATAACTATGTCATAAGAGACAGAAAGAGGGTGTCATATGAGGTGTTTCAAAAGTAGAAAAAAGACTTACCAATCTGTTGTATATGAGAAGTGAGACAGCATAAGAGTTTAGAATGATACCTAGGTCACAAATATAGATTACGAGGAGAAGAATGGTATATTATTTTTAAAAAATCAATAAAAACTTTTAGAGAACAAAATTTGGTCCACACAACTCATAAGAAATGCTACATACCCTACATCTTGCCGTTCATATAGCATAACATTGAAAGTATCTTATTTTGTGGTAATAAAGAATTGGAAAGAAAATAGATGTCCATGGATTGGGAGATGACTGAACAAATTATTACACATGAAAGAATGTGATAGCATATTATTGTACCTTGAGAAGCAATGAACATGAGGAATTAAGTGAAACAAAGATGCAGCAGAATGCTAGAAATAAGCAGAAAAAGTAGCAAAATATACACATTGACAAAATAATGTAATTTCCAAAAGTAGCAAATAATGCCAAGCATTGATTAATTATGAGAACTATCTTGGGTCCTAGAGAAGAAATGAGGATATACACCTCTCTCTTTCATCAGTTGGAAATGGGGAAAATGAGTAAGGAATGTGACATACGTTGTCATATGTGGTCACTCAGATAGTATTGTCTACATGTTTTATTATTATCATAGTGGAGTTTTGATTGGATGGGATGTGGTATAACCAGAACTGATTTTCATATGAACATGGTAGTCATCTGCAAACAAAGTATTCTGTTTTAAAAAAGAAACAAATATGATCCAGAAATAAATGGAAGGGAATGTTGGGAGAGAGAACGCTAGAGAATCAGGTAAAATAATTCAGTAGGCACTCGATTGGGAATAGGAAACTACATTCTAATTCTCACTTTCCACTGACTAAGTAATCCACCAAAATAATTGAAAAATCTGTATTCAAACCAGACTCTTAAACTTTTTAGTGGTGACCTTACTCATCTCCCTTAACTTTTCAGGGTTCAATTTCCTAGCTATGGAATTTTTTGCCATTGTTTTTCTTGTTATCTATCATGCCATGAGAGTGACCCAGGATCATATACAACAGAAAATTTTGATCAATGATCTCCCATCATTTTTGAATCAAATCTACAAAGTTAAGCCATTGAGTCTAATCTTGATTTGGAATCATTCAATTCCTCTTAAAAAAGGTTTGTAGATATGTTCATAAAATCATACAATCAAAAGTGTAGAACTTTAAAGAACCTTGGTAATAATCAAAACTGACCACCAAATTGTATAAAAGAGGAAGCTATGGCTCAAAGAGATTAAATGACTAAAGTCACTTAGCATATGACAGAAGAAAAATGTGAACACAGGTCATATGACTTCAAAGGTTGACTATGCTGACCTGGCAACAGAAAAGAGGTTTGTCCCTACTAGGATGACAAGATAGCTTTTGACAAATAATAAGTAGAAATTTTCTTTCATATCTATTCTTTTTTCTGATCTTCTTTGATGCTCCCCTCCCCAACCTTCAATCATCCTATTCTTTCATGTTGCCCGTTTTGGACATTCAGGGATGCCTATTATTAGACCCACTCTCTATGTCTCCTCCCTAGCACAAATCTACGGAAAGAATAACGTGGTTTAGGTGAAAGAGCACTGAATTTCAAAACAGAGCACCTTGGTATAAGTTCTAGCTCTCTTAGTGAATAGTTATATTAGCAAAAAGTAAGTCACTTAACATCTCTGCACCTCAGATTCTCCAATTATATAAAAGGAGAGAGGGTGGATTAGATAAACTATAAGGTATCTCCCAGCACTAAATTTATGGTCGTATAATCCTATATCTTTACATTTCCTAATCTTTATAAAACCTGACACAGAAAGGCGTATATGAAGAGACAGAATAAATATGAGTTGGGATGGGTGATTGAGAAAGGTGAAATAATCCAGGATATAGCAAGGTGGTGAACCTGGGTCATTAGAAGATTTGTTGTACTCTCAGTTGAATGGTTGGAGGTAGGACAGATAATCAGTTCCATCTTGAACATATCAAATTGTAGATATCTATGGGATATCCAGATGAAGTTATCTAGAAGCCAACATGGAACCAAATTTTAGAAAGAGATTAGATATTGACATCATCTGTGTGTAGACTTTAACTGAACTATGACAGTGGATAGGATCACTAAGAGATAAAGTGAGAAGAGAGACAGCCTTCTGAGAAATGTCCCAAAAGTAAAACTCCTAGGAATATTATTGACGAAATCCAGAATGCCCAGGTCAAGAAGAAAATATTGCAAGCAGTCAGAAAGAAGCAATTCAAGTATCATGGACATACAATTAGGATAACACAAGATCTAGCAACTTTTACATCAAGTAATTGAAGGGCTTGGAATATATTATTCCAGAAGTCAAAGGAACTAAGATTAAAACCAAGAATCACCTAACCAGCAAAACTGAGTAGCATACTTCAGGGGATAAAAATAGTCACTCAATGAAATAGAGGAATTTCAAGCATTCTTGGTGAAAAGACCAGAACTGAATAGAAAATTTCACTTTCAAACACAAGAATCAAGGGAAGCATGAAAAGCTAAACAGGAAAGAGAAATAATAAGGGACTTATTAAAGTTGAGTTGCTTACATTCCTATGTGGAAAGATAATATTTGTAGCTCTTGAGACTTTTCTCAGTACTAGGGTAGTTGGAGGGATTATATACATATAGACAGAGGTCCTAGGGTGAGTTCAATAGGAAGAAATGGTATCTAAAAAAGTAAAATTACAGTGTAAGAGAGGAATATATTAAGAGGAGAAAGGGAAAAATAGAATGTGGCAAATTATCTCTCACATAAAAGAGGCAAGAAAAAGCATTTTCAATCAAAGGGAAGAGAGGGGAGGTGAGAGGGAAAAATGAACCTTGTTCTCATCACATATAGCTTAAGGAGGGAATAACATGAAAATTAATTTGCTATGAAAATCAATCTTACACTTACAGGAAAGTAGGGGAGAAATGGAAAAGTGTAGTTGGGTAGGATGGTAGAAGGCAAGAGAAATGGGAGAAGGACATAATTTTGAGTAAATACTTATGAAGGGTAGATTCAACAGAGAGAAGAGAATAAAAGGGAAGGGGCAGGATAGTACAGAGGAAAATATAATTAGACTTTCACAACATGACTTTTATGAAAATCTTTTGCATAACTACTCATGTATAACATATCAATTAGCTTTCCTTCTCAGTAGGAATGGGTGGGGAGGGAGGAAGGGAGAGAAGTTGGAACTCAAAGTTTAAAAAATGAATAATAAAATGGATTTACTTGCAACCGAGAAATGTGATATACAGACAACAGGGTATAGAAATCTATCTTGCTCTAAAAGAAAGTAGAGGGAATGGGGATAAAGGAAAGGAGGAATATGATAGAAGGGAGTGAACATTGAGGGAAGGGGTAGTCAGAATGTATATTGTCTTCAGGTGGGCCGGGGGTAGAGATGGGGAGAAAATTTGGAACTCAAAATCATGTGGAAATGAATGTCACAAATTAAAATTAAATAAATAAATTAGAATTTTTAAAACATTAAGATATGTATGGAACATCCAGATGAAGTTATCTAGAAACAAACATGGATCCAAAGGTCAGAAAGAGATTCATCATTGGTGTCATCTGTAGGCAAATTTTATGAATTATGAAAGTGGAAAGTGAGAAGAGAGTCTAGCACTATATCTTGGGGAATACCCACAGTTAGGGACTGGTAAATGCATAATGTAGAGTAAGATTGAAATGGGGAGGACAGACAGGTTGGAGCAGAGACACAGGAAAGCACTGTGTCATGGAAGTGAGAGGAAATAATACCTAAAATGAGATAATTGTCAGCCGTATCAAAAGATTCAGAGAAACCAGTAAGATATGGAGTACAAAACATCCAGGAGACTTTTCCTGATCCAAAACGTGAGTTCTACTTCTCAGTTTTTTCATAGTACCAGGTAAAATTTTCCTTGCTTACACCTCTGTCTTATTCCAGTTCTTTCATTTTGTAATTATTTGTGCATATGTCTTAACTTCGTCACTGTATCATAAAAGCTCCTTAATTTTTCATATCTCTCTATCCTCCACACACCTATCTAAATTCATTGTAGGTATTCCAATATTTTATGGAAGGATGACTTCATCAGGAACTCCCTTCACAGAGGGAAAGGTTAACCCTTTTATAACATAGCAAATGGGGTTTGGGAGATGTGGTGGTTGAACATTTTACCATTCTGCAGTCAAACTGAGTTCATTTAATAATGGTTGTTGAATAAAATCGTTGAAACCAGTTCAAAACCCATTCAAGTCTCAAATACTTTTATATAACATTCCTGTAGTGTCAAAAATTAGGCTCAATATGCTAGATGATTACAGACTTTGACAGAGTTCCAAGGTATTATAACCATCATTTTTCTGGATATCTTAGGAGATTAGGCCTATTTGTGATTCCAATAACACAGAGAACTGCTGAATAAATAAATTTTCTCTATCAGTGCAAGACATCAAGCGTGTGGTTGATCCTCTTCTCGATTTCCATCCTTTATTATCTCATGTATGCTCAGTACCCTCATAAACACAAACTCCAGCGCTTGAAATACTTTGTTACCTGCTGTAGAAGCTGCAACATAAATCAGTCTATCATACCCTTCCAGAGTCTCTCCCTTTTACACAAACTTGCATGATCTAATTCAACAATTCATAGGAAATTATGACCAAGGGATTGGAACACAGGCTAAGTTGTTTACAGATACTTTGGAAGCTGCCTTACATGATTAAAAGTACATGTTAATGAGTACAAAGTTCTTATCTTAATTTTGCTACTTAGTTATAAAGCTTTGGGAGGTTCATTCTATCTCTCTCTTCAGCTGCCACCTTAAGAAAGTGGATTTGAATAAATAAATTACTTTTAAGTACTAATAGTCTAGGATCCTATGAATTTTCCTATGAAACATTCCTGTATATTGGCCGGAAACCAGGTATGTGTCAGCAAATGAATTCTTATTTCAGATTAGGCTAACTACTTAGGGAATTGCACTGAATCTGACCAATTCAGAGCACTGCTAATGCTCTCATTAGCTCAGAATAAGCTCCAATGATTTAGGAGAATAAAACATGAAGCTGGGGTAAAAATGATATCTTCCTTGAAGAAATTAATTTAATCTCAATCAGTTAAGACTTCAGGATAGAACAATATTGCTAGGCATTTCATGGTGATTATTTGAGATGAACAAATAGAATTATGGCTTTAGAAAGCAATTTTATAGCTAATCTTAGTGAAGGGGAATCTAAGCTTCAAGCAGTGAGCACAGTGACTATATATATATGAAGGAGTATAGGGGAAAGTGCCAGGGAGGAATAAAAAAATCTTGCAAGATATGAAATAAAGGGATGTCTGATAACTATCCAGGAGCTTTAGGAAATACAGATTTTCTCATTCATTCTATATTGGAGAGCCCAGGTGAGATCACTGAAAATGGAATTGAGTGGTATATCACCAGGTCCCCATTCCAGGGCTTACTCTCTGTGTGAGTGAGAGTAACAATATATTTGTTACAAGAGCTTATATTTCAATTGAAAAGCTATTTGTATGTTTGTATGTATTCGTGTATGGAGAGAGAGTGAGTCTTTTATTTGGAGGTAAGGGACAGAGTGAAAGAAGAAATATTTGAGTTAATTGAAAAAAATAAATTAAAATTAAAAAAAACAAAAGAATTTAAAGATTTTTATTGACTCCAAGATTATTACAGGTTAATAGTCTGGCATAGCTGTCAAAAAATTAATGCAATCTTAGAATATATATTAATAACATAATAATGTATAAAACAAAAGGGATGATTTTCCTGAATTTGCATGTTTTCAACATGTCTATCATATTTTATTCTGCATTTCTTTTTTTTTTTTTGCACAGTATTTTAAGAGAAACATTCACAAGTAGAAGCAATTCTGCAGGAAGGTGAGCAGAAGCCTGAAAATCCTGTCATATGAAGAACAATTGAAGAAACTAAGGATTTTTATCCAAAAGAGAAGAAATTTTTGACAGGAATGACATTATCTGTTTTCAAATATTTAAGGGATTGTCACTTAGAATATGGACTTGACTTATTCCAAGCAGTTCCAGAGTACAAAAATGGAATCAAATACTGTATCTTACAGAGTTAGAGCAAGAAGATGGCAATTCAGTACAAGCAAGAACTTTTTCATAGCTAAAATATCTCAAAATTGCGTGTCCTTCCTTATGTAGTGAGTTTCATATTCCCAGAAGTGTTTGATAAAATTCTTGATGATTACAGAAAAAAGATTGATAAAAATGTAAGAGATAAAAGTAGAGATACATACTGTATATACTCTTTTTATCTGTTTTCCAGAAAAGTTGTTTATCTCATGAGATATTTCACTTCTCCTTTATTTTTTAATTCTTTATATTTTGTTTTATTTCTTGGTCTCCTAACATCACAAGTTTCCCCTTGCTAAATTTTAATTTTCAAGGAGTCATTTTCCTCTTTAAGATTCTGGATCTTCTTTTGTAATTGGCTGCCTTTCTTTTCATAATCTTCTTGTTTTTCTTGGATTGTTCTTATTTTTGTTAAGTTTTTCTTGATTTCATTTTTGGATTCTTTTTTTAAGTTCTTCTGTGAATAGTTTTTCGACGGGTGACCATTAACATTACTCTTTGAGGTAGGAGAATGTTTAAGGGTTGATTTTCTTTCATTTGTTTTGTTTTGCTTCAATATCCTCCTCTGAAAATGAAACGTGGTCTTTGCTACTCCTATAATTTTCTATGGTTTGTTCACTCTTCTCTTCTTAATCAAACCTATGGTAAGAAAGCCATCTAGCTTGACCCAAAACTTGGGAGAATCCTTACTGATGAAAAAGTAAGGCATCTACAGAATAGCTTCGTTACAGCTTTCACACACACCCAGGTAATCCTCTGTTATTAGTGTCAGAAAAAAACACAGGGAAATTGAGGGGAAAGACAGTTTTGAATTATGTCGGACAAAAGTCTAACACATGACAAGCTATGAAGTAGAAGGTTGCCTTTTATGTTCACACTGTTTACATGATTGCTTCCGCTTTACACAAACATGCACACACAATCTCAACACCAGCTGTAATATACATATACATATATACATGTAAGTATATATACATATATGTATATAAATATTATCTCTGGGCAACTCTGGCCACCTATCAAAATAAAATATTCCAAGAGAATCTTCCCTCCTGAGCTGGAATCTCATTTTAGTGGAGTGGTATGGTATAATACAAAGAACATTGTCTTTTGAGTTAGGAGACCTATATTACAGTCCTGATTTTGCTGCTTAGTAGTTATATATTTAGCTTTGACTACTCACTTGAACTCTTTGATTCCTTGTGTCCTCATCTATAAAGTGAAACCGTTGGGATAGTTGATCTATAAGATGCCTTCTAACTCCATACATAGTCCAGTGACCTTTGATTCCTCGACCTTTCTCAAGCTTGTCCTCACATAATATCCTAAATATGTTGTGATTCATACCCATTGTTCCATTTTCTGATGGGAAATCTTTTCAACCAATAAAATAGCTGGGATGCTTTAGCCCAAAGTGTTTACTTTGGTGAATTTATTAGCTTTGAGTGCTGGGGTGAAGTAGATGATCCCTGATAGAACTAAAACCATTGTTTGGGGAGGAAAAATAGAGAGAGCCACTACGTTTCTGAAAGGAAGGCCACTGTTAGTACAGAGTAGAATCAGGCAGGCATGTTTAGTGCATACCCTGTTGAAGACCTTCATGTCATACTACTCTCTTTCATTCAACAACGTAACTCATACAGCCTACCCCACCTTGGGGGTGTTGCACTGGGGAAATAACAACACAACCCTGAGAGAGCCAAGTTTATTTCTCACTGCGATTGTTGGTGACCACCAAAAACAAAGTCTAGAATATATAGAATAAAAAGCAAAGCTAACAAGATGAAATACACTATGGAAAAATCAAGATCTTGCATTTAAGTTTAAAAAAGCAATTGCACACACACACACACACAAGATTAAGGAAAGATGTTATAGAAGTTGACCTTAAAAAGGACTTATGCAAGTGAATTGAATACAAATTGAAAGGAAGTCAACTGTTAAGCATATCTGTCAAAAAACGAAAGCTAACTTTGAGTGCAAAAATAGAATGTCAGTTAAGAGAGCAGAGTAATAGTCTTAATTTTGCAAGTTCTACTAGCATCTATCACTTTGTTTTTCAAGAGAGATAATAACAGATAAGCACTTTCACAGAAGACTAAACAGCACTCTGAAAATGGAGTCATACAAAGAAGAATGAAAGAAACAGTATAGTTTTCTGCCAAGAGAGAAAAGTCTAAGTTCAGGAATGATAAGTGCCTGGGATCAGTTGGAGGACTAACCTGTGAAGAAGGAGTATGACTTAAACTCTTTAGATCCACTGTGTAATTGGAAACAATGGGCATAACACAGAGGAACTTATGGGGAGACAAATTCCAATGCAATATAATCATGAACTTTAAAATGGGCAGAGTGATACAAATACCATTTTGATGCCTTCTAAAGTAGTTTGCCTTTCATCCCTGGAAGTGTACAATGTCAGGACAATTAATATGGTTAATCTAATACTATAGTATCAGGCTATATTAATAATGTAAATTATCATTGCTTCCCTAATACATAAAAAACAGAAAAATCTAATTACAAGGTGCATGACATAGAAATTTCAATTTTCTCTCAGAGACTATATTGAAATTTACAAAAAAATTGAAAACAATGAAATATTCATACTTACTAAAGATTTAATCTCCAAATTATGGGATAAACAGAATTACAAAAGTGTCATATTTGCTTTTGGTCATATGTTGTCATATATTTTGGCCACAATATTTGACAAGAAAGAAAGATCCTTCCATAAAAATAAATTACTTGTAGAAATTAAGAGGATGACTACTCCAAGCAGATGATGACTACTCCAAGTGGACTTGGTAGATGAGAACAATTGGTTCCAACAACCATGAAGGCTGCTGAATCAAATGCTTAGGGAGTACTTAGAGCTTAAACAGACGTTGAAGATGTTAAGGTCATCCAATGCATCTCAATCCATTTGTCAGTTATGTTGAATTTTATTATGCCACTGAACTTAACTGACTCTGAAAGAGAGACTGACAACTGCTTCATTTAAGTTCAATTCACAGCAATTCAAGAGATCACCCCATGATGTTATTGGTCATCTTTGAAAACAAAGGACAAAAAAAAATAGGTGTGGAGGAAAACTGGGCAAATCCTGGAATCATTAACTCATCAACCTAGAAACAACTGTAGAGATGATCTAGGGATTACGCTGCAGGAAAATAACACTGGAACATCACTGATCTAGGAGTTTCAGTCCATACAAAGTTTTTGTTAAGCTCTCCTCTACAAATTCAATTTAATAATTTTCTGTAACATTTGAGATTAGTAATTGCTCTTCAGTTAATAGTCTTAGAAAGTTTCAAAACTAAGAGAAATATTGCAATATGTGTAGAAGGACTTCAATTAGCGTCTTCTTGACTGAGACCACTTCTCTACACCCCATAATATTCTCCCACTCATGTAAGATTGTGTATATATTTAATTTAGTGAATTCTGATAAAGTTTACAGAGGGAATTTTTCTCACAGAATTCTCAGATAAGAATAGGAGGCACTTTCGTATCCTTTGTGATTGAGAAGATACTCTTATTCCTGAGAACAAGATAATTTGGGTCCTATGAATTAATTGAGATAGTCAAAGTATGAATGTGCATATAAACTTCAGTAGAACCACATGGTTTACTTTCTGTTTTCAAAGTCTATTTCCTCTTACAGAATTGAATATGAATTAAGAAAGTATAAAGAGGTATATCTTACAATCATAACCAAAATGGAATTTTCTACCTAAAAAAGACAAACAGTATTTTATTTTTCTTTCCTTTTTTAACAGATGAAGCACGAGTGAGTGTACCTTTTAGTTCATGGAATGAACCTTTATATATTTCTGAGCACTAACCAAAATATATATGTGGGACTACATCAACAGGAATAAGGTACCTATGAAAATGAAACCACTGTTAGCAGTGACCATGAACTGAAACTTGCATGTGTCTTCACCCAGTCTGATCAAGCAAGGAAGATCACAACAAAAACTGTCAGTTTTATTAGGGCCAGAGAAAGGCAACTTTAGCACAAACACTAACTGGGCAACTGCGTGTATGGGGCCAATGAACCAAGAAACCATTATGAGAAAAATACACATTCTTGTATTCATAATGGTCAGATGTGAAGAGGCTTATTTATAGCAACAATTTGTCAAAGGTCATGGAAATCAGCAGCACCATCTCAGTTCCTCCAAAGATACCAATGAAAAATATCTAGGTGATACAATCCTGGAATGGTGTGACTTCATGTTCAATAACAAGTCATAAACCATCTTAGGAACACAAAGAGAAGAAAGCCACAGGTCAATGAGAGAGAGGTTAGATAATAGAAAATACATAGGAAAATATAAGTGAGGGTAAAAGATAATTGTGAATATAATGAGGAAGTTTCCCAGAACAAAGGCTACATAAAACACAGAGGAGAATGTCAGGAGAAAAAGTTGCATGACTCATGAACTGGAAATTTCCAAGAACACAAATTCATATACCATGGAATAATTAATTTCATGAATTGTCCTGAATATGTTACCTAAAGAGAAAGAATTGAAAGAGACTGTTGTGATAAAGAATCTTCTTTTTCATTTTTAGTATTGAAAAAAGATTTCCTTGATGGTTCAGGGTGCTTCTAAATATCTTTTAGCCATTGAAAGCTGGGACGACATATATTTTACATGTACTGGAGAAAAACATTAAGTCCCAAAAACAATACTAAATCGTTATGCAAAATTTATGAATAGAAAAACAAATCATGAAGGCTATTGCCTCTTGCTAGGTGTATAAACTTAGGCAGCTTGTTTTACCTCATAGTATCACTTTATTTTACAGTCCCTTTCATTTTAGTTTCTTTTGTCATTTGTCCTAACAGCACAGACCCTCAAAATGTGATAGAAAAGTCTTTCATGAGTATTGGCCATTTGGGAATGCCCTTTAAAAATATTCATCGTCTTAATCAACCCTATGTTATGAAAGCCATCTAGTTTGACCCCAAACTTCAGAGAATCATTACTGTTGAAGAAAGTAAGGCATCTATAGAATAGTTTCTTTCCAAATAAAATTAAAACTCAATTAATCCTTTTTTATTCATGCCACAGATAGCATAGGAAAATAGAGGGGAAAGATGGCATTGGATTGTATGGGACAAAGGCCGATCCATGAAAAACAATGAAAGACAGGTTTGTCTTTTTTGTTCCCACTCCTTTACATGATTACTTCTGCTTTACACAAAGATACACACACACACACACATACACACAGATGCACACTGTTAGCGCTAATAAAAATATATATTTATGGTATACCCTAGTGTATTGCCAAGGGAATGTTCACAGCACTGGCAGTAATTATGAATATTGGGGCATAGTTTTCAATCACTAAGAATAAAACACTCTCCATATACTCTCCATATGAAGAAAAACATTTATTTAGATACCACAAAGCCAAATTCCAGAACCAGAAAGTTAAATCTGATAAGATGAACAAGAAATTAATAAACATAATCACCTCAGGGAATAAAGAAATTTCAAAGCCTCCCCTCCTCTTTCAGGGTCTTCCCACAAGCTAACATCTATGAACCTGTGCCTTGCCATACCTGCCTGCCTGCCTGAGTCACCTCTCCTCTGCCCTGAACTTGATCATTTAAATCCTCCAGGTTCTGTCCCACACTTCCTATTCCTCCTGGTCAGCAAGTTCCTCCCACCATAAGTGACTTAGTCTTCCAGGTGATTTAAGTAGGTCATATGGGCCTATTAACGAATGAGAAGATCTTTCCATTTAAATTGCTATTACATTCAGCCCCAAGTTCTTTCTCATTCATTACATAGGTTGGTGAGGTAACAGGTATCAACAAAATTGTAACAGGAATAAGAGAACTAAACATATAAAACACTGTCTAAGGTAAATGGTGTCATTGCAATTTAAAACAGGATGACAGGTATCACACAAAAAAGCACATAGAACACTATCTTAGGGTGATGCTTTCCCTTTAAATGAATGGGGTCCAAAATTATGGGGTAAGGGGCATAGTTCTTTTCTTCCATAGCTACTTCATGCTGAAATTAGATGAAGAGCTTTCTCTGCCCCTAGAGCTGAGACATCTGAGAGATCAGTTCTTTAGCTGGCATCTGGAGTTTAATCGACTTCAGGTCCAGAGATGACACATCAAAGTTGTGGATAGAGGTGACATGTAGCTTAAATGATCAGGAATCTGCAGATGGAAGGTACTAAGCCTATGGAAAGCAAATCTTGCAAACAATTTTAACAGATGAAAAGTCAAAAAGAAACAAGGAGACAATAACTAGAAGCAGGGTAGATATAGGGGCAGCCATGCTTCTGGATTCCATGAACACCCTACAGTAGTTTCATTCCCAGTAGAATATATGAGATAAGGGGACAATTTGGTCATCATCCTCTCCTGAATTAGCAACAGTTATGGTATTTATCATGTCTGTGTGCTATAAATTCTGTAACTTTTGGAACATCATCTGACTTCCTTTAACTCACATTTTAGTGCCCAATTTTATCCCATCTGTAGAAACCAACCTTTCAGTTACTCTGCTAGTTGTTTCACTTGGAAGTTCAGTTTTCAAAGGTGCTATTGTTTCACCAGGAATAATAATAACTTGAACTATTCTATGATTTTTACAAAATTATATGAGTTCCACACCTAAATTTTGGAATGTCACAATACTTTCTACTTGATACTTAGAATATATCACTCCAGCCCATTCATGTATTACTTGAACTGCTAATCCTAATTTAGATTGTCTGTCCAAAATGAATCTTAGTGATTCTCTTATATGTTATAGTAGAAATTGTTCTCATTTTTTCACTATCCAACCAAAAGTCCTATGAAAAATGTAAATCATATACTGTTGAACCTGGTGCCCCTGCATATGATACTGGAATGTTTGTCCTCAGAGAATAATATTCAACATTAAGGATCTTATGTGTTTGTTGTTTTCTGATATGCAGGTTTCGGGTCGTCATTCTGCCTAGAGGTATAATTCCTCCCAATGGTCTGTTATTCACATTATATAAGGCAATGAACAAATTATCTTTCCAATGTTGATAAGAATTATTAGAATTTAACTTCCATAACTGTTCTTTCAATAATCAATTCATTATTCCAATTAACCCAAATGTTTGTGGATAATGTGGAATATGATATATCCATTCTGTGTTAAATACCACACAATATCTTTTCATTTCAATATCTTTGAAATGCGAAGCACTGTCAGTTTGAATCTACATTTGGGTTCTAACAAAGAAGAACAGTAATATGTAATATTTTGTTTCATTTTGAACAGATGCATCAGGAGTCAATGTGCCTTTTAACCCATGGAAAGAGTCACTTGATCAGTAGAAGAACATTAAAATGGAATAAGCTATCATCTTTAGTCCCAGATTGGAAGGCAGTCATCCACATGTTACATGGTGTTCAATTACACATATGCTGTTACTCTTAGAGTTATTTACAAATTTTTTCTGGAACTTCGGAGTTGACTGATAAGTCTCTTCACGGCAACTTTCATCTCTTTGTTCCTGAATGTATATATTGAAGGATTTAGGACAGGGGTAATAAGAAAATTAAAAATAAAAAGGAATTTATCCACTGACATTGTGGGAAATGGCCACACATAGACAAACATACATGGGCCAAAAAATAAGACAACCACAGTGATGTGAGCTGACAAAGTAGAGAGAGCCTTGGATAAACCATTTGAAGAGTGTTTCTGAACAGTGACCAAGATATATATGTAGGAGATGATCAGCAGGAAAAATGTTCCCATGGAAATGACACCACTGTTAGCAGTGACCATGAACTGAAGCTTGTAGGTGTCTGCACAGGCCAGTCTGATCAAGCGAGGAAGATCACAATAAAAACTGTCAATCTCATTAGGGCCACAAAAAGGCAAGTTTACCACAAAAGGTAACTGGGTCACTGAGTGTATGAAGCCAATGACCCAAGAACCAACTATGAGAAAAACACACATTTTTGGATTCATTATAGTGAGATAATGAAGAGGCTTACATATTGCCACATATCTGTCAAAGGCCATGGAAATCAGCAGCATCAACTCAGTTCCTCCAAACTCATGAATGAAGAATATCTGCATAAGGCAACCCAGGAATGATATGGTTTTATGTTCAAAAAAAAGGTCATAAATCATTTTAGGAACAGAAACAGAAGAGAAGCACAGGTCAATGAAAGAGAGGTTGGACAATAGAAGGTACATGGGAGAATGTAAGTGAGGGTCGAAGATGACTGTGAACATAATGAGGAAGTTTCCCAGCACAATGGCCACATAAAACAGGAAGGAGAATACCAGGAGGAAAAGTTTCATGGACCATGACCTGGAAATCCCCAAGAAGACAAATTCATGTACCATGGAATTATTCACTTCATTCATTGCCCTAAGCAAAATGTTACCTGAGAAGAAAGAATTGAAAGAGAACTATTAGAATAAAGTGTTGTTTTTTTTTTAAATTTTAATATTAAAGAAAGGACTTGATGGTTCAGGTACTTTTAAATATCTTTTAGTCATTTAACGCTTGAAATACCTATATTTTACACATTCTAGAGAAAAAAATTATTTCAGGTATTCCATATTTAAACATGAATGCATACCAAAAGAACTTCCACAATGATCCTACCTTTGAGATCTCAGACGTGACTTTATGTTATGATCATTTAACCAAAGGTCTTATGAATTTCTATCCTATCACAACCTAAAACAGTTCTTTGCCCTACACTGGAATCAAAGCTGCTTTCTTCTTTTTGGTGTGGTTCCATTGTTCAATTGTATCCAACTGTTTTTGGCTCCATGGACTTGTCCATGTGCGATTCTTGTCAAACATGCTGGTGTAGTTTACCATTTATTTCTCCAGTTATTCCCATTTGATTAGTTAGTAAAAGAAGCAAATAGAGAGATTAAGTGACTTGCCCAGGTCACACAGCTAGGATCCAAGGCCAGATTTTAACTCAGATCTTCCTGACTCCATGCATAGTATTCTTTCTATACACTGCACCACATAACTTTCTTCCTAGCTCTCCATTTTCACCACTTAACTATGTTCTCTTGCCTAATACTGAATACTAACTAGGTGAGAGAACCATAAGGGAAGGCGTTCCAGTTGAGGAGTAAAGTTACACTGTGTCATCAGGGGAACTAAGAAGGGAACCTATCGCGAGAGCATCATTCATGCCAACATTATTTGTTCTTGACATAACAATGCAGACATTAGGAAAAAATACAAATTCCAAGGAAATAACAGGAAACAAGATCAGTTATGCATCTTCAAAGATGATGAATACTAACACTACATCTGCAAGTAAGCAGGCAAATACATTGGAAAGGAATACATTTAAAATACAGCTCAATATAATTGTGAAATAAACATACCTGAAAACTTTAAAGCAAAACAGGAAATGAAGCTTGTTATTATGAAAATGACTAAGCAAACTCTCAAACCATCCATAAAGATATACGAATTTCTGAACAAGGAAGTTGCCTGTGAAACGCATACTACTTTAGATATTATTCTTTCCTGTCAGAAACAACCTTCCAGAGCCACACTCTCAGAAATATGTCCAAACCAATACTTCAGATTATTCCTACACCAGGAAAACAGCAACTGCAGTCCAGAATGTTTGCACTTTTCTTCCAAGGTACTGTAGAGAGTTATCAAGTTGAAATCAGGGATCTCTGGATGGCATGCAGATTTCAAAATATCCCGTGTGGATATTCCTTCTAAACTTTCTTCTACTTGTTTGCTGCTGGTTTAACACTCAGCTTTCAAAAACATTATGTGGAGGATGTCCCTTGAAGTTTAACTTTCAGTATTAACATTTTCTCCATAATTTTCTTAAGTCTAAGCAATTACCAAAACAATAATTAAAGCCCTGATTTGTAGTGATTCCTAATTTCCGATGTGCAAATACATTGAAAATTAAATAAGAAGCTCTTCTCAGGTTTTGCTGACTCCAGCACATCATTGCCTCTCGACCAATTAGGAATTTTTAGCAAATTAAATAGTTTTGACAATATGATGACCTTTTCTTAGATTCCAGGGAATGAAGTTTGAAAAGAATGTTTTCTTTTTTTTTTTAATGCCACTATTTTTAACTGGCAAGAAGTGATTTATTATAAATCATAAAATATTAATGAGTTCTCTTACCCTTTGACCTTTTTTCCTACTATCCCTTTCGAGAGTCACACACTTTATTCATGCTTTTTTGTTCACTGTTTCCCAGACTTGCTTCACCATTAATTGAAACCATCTCCTGGACCGAACTGTCTTTACCCTGTTGTTTTTTTTTTTCCAATATAATTCCTTTCTTTTTCTCAAAGACTATCTCAAAGTCTTCTGTGAAGCCTTCCTTTGTAAACCCAAATTTCAGTGAATTCTCTTTCCTGTGAGTTGTCATAGTATTTAATGTCCTAGCCAATGATTTGGTGCATCAAAAATGCTACAATATATGTACCACTTTGTGTGTGCATATCCCGATTTTCTAAATACATTATAATATCTTTATAGTCAAGGTCATGCCTCTTTCTTCTCTCATTAATCTTGGCTTTCATCACTTTGATGCTCCTGTAGTAAACATTTAATAAATATAAATAGACAATATTTTCAAAAATCAATTGATACGAAGAAAAGAAGTGGAAATATGAAATGAAAGTAATGGGGAAACAGAGAAAGAAAAATGAAACTAAGGAAAGAAAATATGAGAAAATAACTTATGTCAAATAAAGGAGAGGAGAGATTTTTCTGACCAAAGGATGTATTATTTAAAAGATGTTTATCATAGTGACTGTCACAAAGTAGCCAGTTTAATACTTATTTTTTTCTTGTAAAATTATTAGTGAAAATTGAACAATAGGACATAGGACTCTGCTAAAAATGAAAGTTTTATCAAAAGGAATTTTTTTCCTCATAACTGACTCGATTATAACTTGTCCATATAATGGGATGCAACTAAAAGTCCACATGGGTTGAAAATCCATTAGAATCATTTGAAGGGACTCAATTATCACAAAAGAACACTTGTAAGGGCATTTATCTTACCCATGACAATGGATTGAATAAACTCATCTTGTTCAACCCAATATGAAAACAATAGAATGTCTAGACCCCATTTATCCTATGCAGGATCTTCTACCTTAAATAACCCCCTTTGTAGCAAGTCTGGCTATATCAGTTAGGATGTGGGAACATTAGAAGTAAATACAATGAGACAGAATCTCAAATTTGGAAGGAACCTAAGCAACCACCAAATTCAACCCACACAAGTACAGGAATCTATATATCTACATTCTCTGAAGTCTTTGTGCATCCACAAATTCAGTAATTCTATGAATGAAGGCTCTATTATCTTCTAGGGCATCACTCTGGGAAAGCTTTGTTGAGACATTAAACAAATTTAGGACACCTTTCATTTCTAAAATCTGAGTCTATTTCCAGATATGAGAGCTCGACAAAGAGTTGAAGATTTCTATCAAGTCTTTTATTCCCTCGATCTAGAATTTCTCTCTTCACTCAACTAATCTTCATATCACATCATTTTAAGTCCCCTTACCACCTTGGTTGCCTTTCACTGGATGATGTCTAGTTCATCAAAATCTGTGCAAGAATATGACACTGAAAAATTGGATGTTACATTTCAAACGTAATCTCACTGGGTAAAAGGATCATGACCACCCTCATACAGGACCCTATGTTTCTCCTAATTAGAAAGGACTAGCTTTTTTGACATCCCCTGACAAAATTAATTCATGTAGAATTAAAACATTGTGAGTTGTTTTTCCACAGGATTTGTTGTCTAGCCAAAATTTTTCCTACACCCCCAATTCTGAAATCTTACAGTCAAATTTTTGACTCCAAATATAGGACTTAACATGTATCCCTACCAAATTTTATTTATTCACCCATCATTTGAACCAATTGAGATATTTTACATACTATATGTATAGCTCAACATGTTAACTATCACCCTTAATGTGTGCTCTGCAAATTTGATGGTATTGGCAGAACTTTTCAGTGAAAGATCTCTCAAACCATACTTCAGAAAATGGGGTTTGAATTGTATCTTTTTCTAGTATAGTGGTATGAACCTATATGAAATTAGGAGGTTTCCAGGGCATTGTTGCATTTACTATGTTCTCCTTTCTAACATGTATCTCTCAACTATTCCTGAATTTTCTTTTACTTACTCTCTTAAGTCTCCAACTTCTATTGTCACCAAAGTTTCTGCCTCTGGCTTTATCTCGATAACAAATGTTCCTTTCTTTAAATCATTTTGGATCACACTTAGTCTACCCATAAAAAAGTATTTTTTCTGTCTCAATTAAACTGAACAGTAAATCAGACATAAAATAACTACTAAATAATAATTTTTCTTAACTGTCTTGTCTCATAGGTGATGAAAATATTCTATAATCACAGTCGTAATACCTCATCCTACCATAACATAGCCATTTTCCGACAGGATATAAAGACTGTTCAGCAAGGTGTTCACGCCACTGACTTCAGAGCTGACTTCAACATTAAATATGTGTACATAGATTTCTCTGAAGTCTCCTTTCCAAAAAATGAAAGCCCTTTCCTAGGATCTGTTGCCACATTCTTCTTACTCCCCCACATGACAATGATCATTGGAAATATAAAAGCCATTATGTTCTTACCAAAACAAATTTACATGTCATAAATTCAATGTCTCACCTCTAGAACAATTTAAAATATCAGTGCCATTTTCTTCTCCACCTGCCACAGAGAACTCTGCTGGACTTCAAGCACTAAGCAAAAATCATTTTTTCTCCAATCCAGAACAAATACTACTCATACATGCATCCTAAACCTATCAGGAGGCCTTAGTCAGAATAAATTCTCATAGGTTAGGAGAGTTTAGGGGAGGGTGAGCATTGATTCATTTTGAGGCCATCTGCAACTGGTTTATAGCTAAAATAAGTACATCATTGTTTAAATAAAACCCAGGAAAAGACCTCAGGTTCTATCTTCCTTTACCCTTGGGTCGTGGTTGAAAGAACAAATTCAACCTACAAGCTATCTTTCCTCTAAATCTTCAGGAGCAGACTGGCATACAGGAGGATATAGGAGGTTATACGTCTGGTAACCTACATTCATCCCTGTCCCTTTCAAAGTGGTCCTGAGTGCCATTGAACCTATATAAACCTTTCTCAGGGTACATAAAGGGTACATTCTAAATATGCATTTGGAGTCACTGAGCGAAAAACAGTATGCTGGCATAGACTTCTCTAATCTTTATGAGACAGAAATTGTGTTTTCCATCAAACTAATTTCAAATTCATCTCGCCTACCTACCTATTTGGAAGCAGAACAGAGTATAGTAATGTCTTCGCAGATTTCTGATGTATTTTTTAAGATATAAGTAATGTTTGGACGTGGCTATGAGGATTATGTACAACTCCCACACTGACATCAGAGCTTAGTGACCAATTGATGCATCCCTGGGCTCAGCATGGCCGCCAGGGGAATTCTCTCTCTGAGAAACATATTTTCTGAAAACTACCAAAGTAAATTTTCAAACTTTGGACATATTCCAGAAAGATACCCCAAGGAGGTCACCAGTAAAAGAAAAAGATAGCTTCCATATGTCGAAAATGTTTGCAGAAGCATATTTTGTGGCAGCAAAAAAACAAAAAACAAATAAAAACCTTGAAACAGTGAATTTCAGATTGATGACAAAGTGTTGCTTGTGAATTTAATTGCATGTTGTGCTGTAAAAATTTTAATAGTATGATGAATAAAGAAAAGAATGGAAAGACAAGAACTGATTCTAAGTGAAGTAAACAGCAGCGAGAAAATCATATGCCCAATGAATAAAACAATATAAATGGAAATCTGACAAAACAACAGAAGTTCCTTGCAAAATTGCAAGGAAAAAGAATGGTTCCCAAGAAGAGATATCAGAAGACATTCCATTCCTTCGCAAAGGAAGTCACAGGAATATTACATTTATTTTCTTTTTTTAAAAAATATAAATTTATTTATTTAACTTTTTACACTCATTTTCAGAAAATTTTGGGTTCCAAGTTTTCTCTCCATTCATCCTCTACCCCTACTCCAATACACTGAGCATTCTAATTTTCCCTATCACCAATCTGCCCTCTCTTCTATCATCCCTCCCTTCCCTTGTCCCCATCTTCTCTTTTGTCCTGTAGGGCCAGATGACTTTCTATTCCCCATTAATTGTATTTCTTATTTCCTAGTAGCAAGAACGATACTCAACAGTTGCTCCTAAAACTTTGAGTTCCAAATTCTCCCCATCTGTCCCTCCCCACTCGTTCCCTTTGGGAAGGCAGGCAATTCAATATAGGCCATATCTGTGAAGTTCTGCAAATGACTTCGATAACAGTCGTGTTGTGTAAGACTAACTGTATATCCCTCCATCCTATTCTGCCCCGCATTGCTTCTATTCTCTCTTTTGATCCTGTCCCTCCCCGAGTGTTGACTTCAAATTGCTCCCTTCTCCCATTGCCCTCCCTTCCATCATCCCTCCCTCCCTGCTTATCTCCTTCTCCCCCACTTTCCTGTACTGTAAGATAGGTTTTCATACCAAAATGAGTGTGCATTTTACTCCTTCCTTTAGTCGAATGTGATGAGGGTAAACTTCATGTGTTTTTCTCAGCTCTCCTTTTTCCCTCCACTAAAAAGTCTCCTGCTTGCCTCTTGAATGAGTTATAATTTACCCCATTCCATTTCACCCTCTCTCCTCCCACTACATTTCTCTCACACCATTTACCTTAATTTCTTTTAAAATATGCTCCCATCCTATTCAATTCACCCTGTGATCTCTGTCTCTGTGTGTGCATGCATGTGTGTACGTGTTTGTGCATGCACGGAGGTACATGCATGTGTGTATGTGTGTACATCTGTGTGTGGTCACACCAACTACACAGATACTGAAACGTTTTAAGAGTTACAAATATTGTCTTTCCATGTAGGAATGTAAACAGTTCAACTTTGGTAAGTCCCTTATGACTTCTCTTTGCTGTTTACTTTTTTATGCTTCTTCTCATTCTTGTGTTTGAAAGTCAAATTTTCTTTTCATCTCTGGCCTTTTCATCAAGAATGCTTGAAAATCCTCTGTTTCATTGAAAGACCATATTTTCCCCTGAAGTATTATACTCAGTTTTGCAGGGTAGGTGGTTCTTGGTTTTAGTCCTAGTTCCTTTGACTTATGCAATATCAATTCCACACCTTTTGATTCCTTAATTTAGAAGCTGCTAGATCTTGTGTTATCCTGATTTTATTTCCACAATACTGGAATTGTTTCTTTCTAGCTGCTTGTAATATTTTCTCCTTGACCTGAGAATTCTGGAATTGGGCCCCAATGTTCCTAGGAGTTTCTCTTTTTGGATCTCTTTCAGGTGGTGATCAATTGATTCTGTCAATATTTATTTTGCCCTCTCGTTCTAGAATCTCAGGGCAGTTTTCCTTGATAATTTCATGAAAGATGAAATCTAGGCTCTTTTTTTGGTCATAGCTTTCAGATAGTCCCATAATTTTTAAATTGTCTCTTCTGGATCTATTTTCCAGGTCAGTTGTTTTTCCAGTGAGATATTGCACATTATCTTCCTTTTTTTCATTTTTTGGTTTTGTTTTATGATGTCTTGGTTTCTCAGAAAGTCATTAGCCTCCATCTGTTCCATTCTAATCTTGAGAGAACCATTTTCTTCAGTGAGCTTTTAAACCTCTTTTTCCATTTAGCTAATTCTGCTTTTGAAAGCATTCTTCTCCTGATTGGCTTTTTGAACTTCTTTTGCCAATTGAGTTAGCCTATTTTTCAAGGTGTTATTTTCTTCAGCATTTTTTTGGGTCTCCTTTACCAAGGTATTGACCCGTATTTCATGCTTTTTTTGCATCTCTCTCATTTCTCTTCCCAGTTTTCCCTCCACCTGTCTAACTTGATTTTCAAAATCCTTTTTGAGCTCTTCTATGGCCTGAGCCCACCGGATATCCACCTCGGATGTCTGGGATAGAGAGGCCCTGACCTCCACGTCTTTCCCTGATGGCAAGCATTGTACTTCCTCATCAAAAATGAAAGGAGGAAGGAACATCTCTTCCCCAAGAAAGTAGCTCTCTATGGTCTTATTTTGTTTCCCTTTTCTGGGCATTTTCCCAGACACTTACTTGTCTTCTGAGATTCCTCTCCACCCCTGCCTAGATCTGCTCAGCTAGTGCTGGGGTCTGAGATTCAAATGCTGCTTCCCATTCTCAGGGCTATCTGCGGCAGGAGTGGTTGCTATTCAATGTGAGCTTAAGTTCTGGTGCTTGGGTCCCAGGCTCAGTTCCCTCAGGGGGTTTATGCAGAGAACTTCGGTAATGGCCCTGAGCCCCTGTCTGCTCCGGGAGTTCTGGGCCACCACTGCCTCTACCACTGTCTCTGCCGCTGCCTCCCAAGAAGGCCCGAGCCAAAGAGACCCCTGCTACCCTCTCAGCCAGCCCAGAAGTCTCTCTCACTGACCTGGAGCGCCAATGGGTGGAGGGACCTTCTCAGCCTCCAGAGGTTCCATCCCTGAAGCCTGCTCGGATATGCTTCTCTGGGGCCGCGCAGCCAGGGCAGTGCAGGTGGGGGGGGTGGCTCTGCTGTCCTGAGCGTGACGGATCCCTGGGGGTGGCTTTCCAGGGCTCTCTGGAATGGAAAACTCTTCCACTGTGTTTCTGGGTGGCTTGCAGTGCTCCAGAATTTGTGAGGAGTTCTTTTTACAGGAAATTTATGGGCTGTGGATTCAGAGCTAGCATATGTGAGTCTTTCTACTCCACCATCTTGGCTCCTCATTTTCAGTAAAATAAAATTATGCAGTTCAATTTTGTTGATTATTTGTCCTGTTTTCATATATATTATATACATAAATATATGAATTATAGATAGATAGATAGATAGATAGATAGATAGATTTATTGATTAATTATTTGAAGCAATAGGTCTCTGAGAGGGGAAGAGAAAGACATAGATGGAAGATTTCAATCACATCACTCAATCAGTCAATCTACTAAAATAGAGACACCAAGCTAATCACAACAAAAGATAGAAGACAATCCCTGCTTTGAAATATCTTGTATTCTAATGAGGAAGATAGTATACAAACATCTATGTACAAAAAATATATAAAGATGATAAACTAGGGAACATTTCATGCACAAGGCATTAAGAGGAATGAGAAAAACTTCTTGCATTATGCAGAATTTCAAGTGGGTCTTGAAGAATACCAGGAAATATAGAAGGCAGAGATGAGGAAATAAAGTATTCCTGGCAGGACAGACAACCAAAGAAAATGCTCAGAATCAGAACGTGGAATGTCTTGTGCAAGGAACAGCAAAGAGACCAATGTCACTGGGGACATATGCAATATAAGGAGACTGGAAAGGTAAGAAGGGACTAGGTTATGTGTGTGGAAAGAATGCTTCAAAAGCACAATAGAGCATTTTCTATTTGATCCTGGAGGCAATAGGTATCCACTAGAGTTGACTAAATGGAGTGAGAAGGATGGGATATGGTCCATCTTGCGTATAAAGAAGATCAATTTGACAGCTAAGTGATAAATGGACTAGATTGCAGACAGAGTTAAAGTGGGGCATTACAATAGTCTAGGAATAAAGTGATTAGGACCTCTACCAGGGTGATGTCTACCTTAGAAGAGAGAGAGAACATATGGGATGTTTCAGAAGTGGAAACAAAAAAGACTTCTTGATGATCTGGATATGAGAAGTGAGACAGTTTAAGGATTTAAGAAAGACACCTAGATCATAAACCTACATAACTAGGGGAAAAGTAGCAATCTCTTCTTAAAAAATCAAGAAAATGTTGTTTATGAAAAGAAAGTTCAGTCCATGTAACTTATAAAGAATGACACATACCCAACCTCAATAGTTCTACCTCAACAGTTTCCTAATAGTAATTTCTTCCTCAAAGATCCCTCCCCTTTGGAACTCAAAGTTTTAGGAACAACTGTTGAGTATTGTTGTTGCTACTAGGAAATAAGAAATACAGTTAATGGGGAATAGAAAGTCATCTGGCCCTACAGGACAAAAGAGAAGATGGGGATAAGAGAAGGCAGGGATGTGAGAAGAGAAGGCAGATTGGTGATAGGGAAAATTAGAATGCTCGGTGAATTGGGGTGGGGGGAGGGGATAAATGGGGAGAAAATTTGGAACCCAAAATTTTGTGAAAATGAATGTAAAAAGTTAAATAAATAAATTTATATTAAAAAAATCCTTCCCCTTCACTCCAAGTTTCTCTACACTATCAAGTTGATATTTTTTAATATTCATATCTCACCATGTCACTGCCTTAATGAAAATAATAACAACATATATAGGTAAATTAATGGAGGAATAAATAACTAAAATACACATTGATGAATAAATAAAGAGCAAGAAAGAAAAATAGACAAATAAGTAAATGAAATTATTGTACTCTGTTGCCTTCACATAAAATACATACACCCAGTCTGGCATCTAATGTCTCTATATTCTAGCTGCCACCCACATTTTCCTGATATATAATTCTCCTTTGCTAAAACTTTTGGTCAATTTCCCCCACCTATTACTAGAGACAAAAGATATTCTGTCTCCTACCCTTATTTATTCGCAACGATGGTAACCCTGTCTAGAGTGAATTACTTCCTCAACTCACTCTCGTATAATCTTTAGTTTATACATAGTACATTTCTGTCGCAACTTCCTAAAATTTTATAAATATATCCTTAATTGAGCCGATAATATTTAGTGGCCTCTCCCTCTTTAACTTGCTTTCTAAGTATTTGTATTTCCTTTTGCACAAAGGATATTCCTAAACCCTGCCAAAAAATATGAGCTTCTTAAAGGCCACTATAGCACAGGTATCAGGAATCTATCATGGAGTGAAATAACTCTGATCTAAGTGTGACTGGCATGGTCGCTCTAGGCACTCTAGTTTTATATCTGCATTTCCCCAAGAATTAAAAAGAAAAAAAAATGTGCTCCAGAGACCAAAGGATGTAGAATATCGATATCTCTTTGGAGAGGTGGAATGAGGTACTGTGATAGAGATAAAACCAGACAGGAAATTCGGATCTGAATACTTTACAAACCCATTATGCCAAAATAATGGGTAAAAAATCAAAGCAAGAAGACTTTCCACTTTCTAGTTGGATAATCTTAGGCACCTTCTTTTGCCTCATGCTCTCATTTTATTTATGGTCCCATTTATTTACTTCCTTTTGTCATTGGTAGTAATGGCACAGATATTCAAAATATGATAGAAAAATCTTTCATGAGTGTTTGTCCCCTTGGAACACCCTTTAAAATCATTCATCTTTTTAATCAACCCCACTTTATGAAACCCATCGACCTTCTTCCTGAACTTTGAAGAATCATTACTGATGAACAAGTAATGCATCTACAGAATAGTTTTATTCCAACTAAAATTCAAATTTCAGGTGATTTAAGGTGGTCATATGGGCCTATTAGCAAATGAGAAAGATCTTTCCATTTAAATTGCTGTTACTACATTCAGCCCCAAGTTCTTTCTCATTCATTGCCTAGGGTGAGGAGGTAACAGGTATACACAAAATTGTACCAGGAATAACAGAAAATAAGCATATAAAACACTGTCTTAGGTAACTGATGTCATTGAAACTTAAAACAGGATAAGAGGTATCACACAAAAAAGCACATATAACACTATCTTAGAGTGATGCTTGAACACAAGCACCCCGTCATTCTACCCCCAAACTAATGGGGTCCAAAATTGTTGGGTAAGGGGCAAAGGTCTTTTCTTCCATAGCTACTTCCTGCTGAAACTGAATGTAGAGCTGTCTCTGCCCCTAGAGGTGAGTGAGAGATAATTTGCTTCATTCCATTTCACCCTCTCTCCTCCCAATACATTCTTCTTATACATTTACCTTAACTTTTTAAAGATATGATCCCACCCTATTCAATTCACTCTGTGCTCTCTGTCTCTGTGTGTGCATGCATGTGTGTATATGTGTGGGTGCACACGTGTACGTGTGTGCGTGTGTGTGTGTGCATGTAATCCCACTAACTATCCAGATTCTGAAAAGTTTCAAGAGTTACAAATATTGTCTTTTGATGTAGGAATGTAAAAATTCAACTTTGGTAAGTCCTTTATGACTTCTCTTTGCTGTTTACTTTTTCATGCTTCTTCTCATTCTTGTGTTTGAAAGTCAAATTTTCTTTTCAGCTCTAGTCTTTTCATAAAGAATGCTTAAAAGTCCTCCATTTCATTGAAAGACCATTTTTCCCCCTGAAGTATTATACTCAGTTTTGCTGGGTAGGTGATTCTTGGTTTGAGTCCTAGTTCCTTTGACTTCTGGAATATCCTATTCCACGCCTTTCGATCCCTTAATGTAGAAGCTGCTAGATCTTGTGTTATCCTGATTGTATTTCCACAATACTGGAATTGTTTCTTTCTAGCTGCCATATATAAACCTCTTCATTATCTAACCATTATGAACCCAAAAATGTGTATTTTTCTCATAGTTGGTTCTTGGATCTTTGGCCTCATACACGCACTGACCCAATTGTCTTTTGTGGTAAACTTGCCTTTTTGTGGCCCTAATGAAATTGACAGTTTTTACTGTGACCTTCCTCGCTTGATCAGATTGGCCTGTGCAGACACCTACAAGCTGGAGCTCATAGTGGCTGGTAACAGTGGTTTCATTTGTATAGGCACCTTTTTCCTCTTGATCATCGCCTACGTATATAGCTTGGTTACTGTTCAGAAACACTCTTCAAATGTTTTGTCCAAGGCTCTCTCTACTTTGTCAGCTCACATCACTGTGGTTGTCTTATTTTTTGTCTATGTATCTTTGTCTATGTGTGACCATTTTCCACAATGCTAGCAGATAAATTTCTTTTTAGTCTTGATTTTATTGTCACCCCTCTCCTAAATCCTTCTATATATACATTCAGGAACAAAGAGATGAACGTTTCCATGAAGAGACTGATCAGTCAACTCTGAAGTTCCAGGAAATATTTGCAAATAATTCTAAAATTACAAGAATATGTTACACTGACCCTCAGGTTGACTGCATTTCAATCTGGGGCTAAACATGACAGTTTATTCCATTTTAATGTTCTTCATATTTATCTGATGACTCTTTCCATGGGTTAAAATGCAAATTGATTCCTGACGCATCTGTTCAATATGAAACTAAATATTATGTATTGTTGTTGTCCTGTGGTTAGATCCCCAATGCAGATTCAAACTGACCATGTTTCACATGTGAAAAGTGAGCAAATAAAGACACATTGTGTGGTATACGATGTATGGATATATCATATTCTACATTATCCACAAGCATTTTGGTTAATTGGAAGGCTGTACTGATTATTGAAAAAACAGCAATGGAAGTTAAGTTCTAATAATTCTTTTCAACTTTGGAAAGGTAATTTGTTCATTTCTTTATGTAATTTGAGTAGTAAACTACTGGGAGGAATTACACTTCTAGCCAGAATGATGACCTTAAATCTGCATATCAGAAAACAGCAAACACATAAGTTCCTAAATGTTGAATATTAGACTCTGAGAAGAAACATCACAACATCACATGCAGGAAAACCAGGTTGAGCAGGATATGATGTACATTTTTCAGATGACTTTTGATTGGATAGGGAAAAATAAGAACAATTTCTTCTTTAATGTGTATGAGAATCCCTATGATTCATTTTAGATAGATATACACTAAATTAGGATTAGCAATTCAAGTAATACATGTATTTCCTGGAGGGATAGATTCTAATTATCAAGTAGACATTATTGTGACATTCCAAAACTTAGGTATTGAACTCATACAGTTTTGTAAAAATCATAGAAGAGTTCAAATGATAATCATTCCTTGGGAATAATAATTTTGGAAACCTTTGAAAACTGAACCTCCCTGTGAAACAACTAGCAGAGTAACTGAATCATCGGTTTCTACAGATAGGATTAAATTGGATGCTAGAGTATGGGTTAAAGGAAGTCAAATGATGTTTCAAAGGTTACAGAAATTATAGCTCACAGGAATGATAATACCATAACTGTTGCTCTTTCAGGAGAGGATGATTACAAAATTGTGCTGTTATCTCATATATTCTACTGAGAATGAGACTACTGTAGTGTGTCCATGGACTCCAGAAGCATGGTTGCCCCTATATCTACCCTGATTTTAGTTATTGTCTCCTTGTTTCTTTTTGACTTTCAGTCTGTTAAACTTGTTTGCTAGATTTGCTTCCCATAGGCTTAGTACCCTTCATCTGCAGATTCCTGATCACTTAAGCTAGATGTCACCTCTATCCACAATTTCTATGTGTCATTTCTGGAAATGAAGTCATTTCAACTCCAGATGCCAGCTAAAGAAATGATCTCAAAGATATCTTTGAGCTGGAGACATTTTACTGGAGGGAAAAAGAGGAGAGTTGAGTAAAAAAACATGAATCTTACTCTCATCACATTCGACTACAGGAAGGAATAAAATTCACACTCATTTTGGTATGAAAACCTATCTTACAATACAGGAAAGTGGGGGAGAAGGAGATAAGTAGGGTGGGGAGGCATGCTGGAAGGGAAGGAAATGGGAGGGGGAGCAATTTGAAGTCAATATTCGGGGAGGGACAGGATCAAAAGACAGAACAGAAACAATGGGGGGCAGGATAGGATGGAGGGAAATACAGTTAGTCTTACACAACACGACTATTATCAAAGTCATTTGCAAAACTACACAGATATGGCCTTTATTGAATTGCCTGCCTTCCCAAAGGGAATGGGTGGGGAGGGAGGGATGGAGAGAATATGGAACTCAAAGTTTTAGGAACAACTGTTGAGTATTGTTCTTGGTACTAGGAAATAAGAAATACAGTTAATGGGGAATAAAAAGTCATCTGGCCCTACAGGACAAAAGAGAAGATGGGGACAAGAGAAGGGAGGGATGATAGAAGAGAGGGCAGATTGGTGATAGGGAAAATTAGAATGTTTGGTGTATTGAGGTGAGGGGAGGGGACAAATGGGGAGAAAATTTGGAACCCAAAATTTTGTGAAAATTAATGTAAAAAAAAGTTAAATAAATAAATTTATATATCCAGAAAAAAAAAATAAACCCAGATCTCAGTGAATTCTCTTCCCTTTGAGTTGCCACAGTACTTAATATCTGAGCCACCGATTTGGTCCATCAAAAATGCTAGTATATATCACTGTGTGCACATATTCTGCTTTTTCCAATATGTCATAATAACTTTGTTGTCGAGGTCATGCCTCTTTTGTCTCTCATTCATCTCAGCCTTCATCACTTTGATATGGCTGCAGTAAACGTTTGCTAAATATAAATGGACAATATTTTCATAAATGACTTAATACAAAGTAAAGAAGTGGAAAGGTGAAATGAAAGTAATGGGGAAAATCATAAAATAAAGGGAAGCTAAAGAAAGTTTATATGGAAAAAGACTTATATCAAATAATGAGGGGAGAAGCTTTCTGGCCAAAGGAGGTATTATTTATAAGGTGTTTATCACAGTGCCTGTCACTTATTAGGCAATTTAATACTAATTTCCTTCTTTGTAAAATTATTAGTGAAAATTGAAACATAGGACATAGGACTCTGCTAAAACCAAAAGTTTTGCTAAATGGATTTTTTTTTATTCCATATGACTACCATAACAAATATTCATATAAGGAAATGCAAGTAAAGCTCCATATGTGTTGGCAATCCATGAGAATCATCTGAAGGGACTCAGTATCACAATAGAACGCTGGTAATGGCATTTAGCTTTCCTATGACAATGGAATGAATAAACCCATCTTGTTCAGTGCAATATGAGCAATGCTAATATAGAATATCTAGCCTCCACTTACCTTATGCAGGATCTCCTACCTTAAATGACACTCCCTCTTGCAGCAGATTTGGCTGGGTCAGTTAGGGTCTGGGAACTTTAGCAGTAAATACAATGAGACAGAATCTCAAATTTGGAAGGAACCTAAACAGCCACCAAATTCAACCCACACAAAGACAAGAATCTTTATGTCAACATTTTCTGAGGATTTTGTTCATCCACCAATTCAGTAATTCTACGAATTGAGTCTCTATTATCTTCTAGGGCATCACATTACACTCTGGAAAGCTTTGTTGGGACTTTAAACAAACTTAGGACACACCTCTTAGTTCTAAAATCAGAGCCTGTTTCCAGATATGACTGTTCTACAAAGAGTTGAAGATTTCTATGAAGTCTTTTATTCCCTTAGTCTGGAATTTCTCTCTTCATCCAACTAATCTTCATATCACGTCATTTTGAGTCCCCTTACCATCTTGGGTGCCTTCCACTGGATGATGTCTAGCTCATCAAAATCTGCGCTAGAATATGGCACTGAAAAATTGGATGTTACATTTCAAATGTAATCTTAGTGGATAAAGGGATAACCACCACCCTCATCCAGGACCCTATGTTCTCCTAATTAAAAAGACTAGCATTTTTGACTATCCTCTTACAAAATTAATTCATCTAGAATTAAAACGCTATGATTTCTTTTGCCACAGCATTTGTTGTCTATCTAAAATTTCTCCTACATCCTCAATTCTGAAGTCTTACAGTAAAATTTTTACTCCAAAAATAGGACTTAACATGTATCCTTATTTAATTTTATTTTCTTCAACCATCGTTTGAACCAATTGAGATCTTTTACATACCATAAGTATAACTAAAAACTTAACTAGCACTTCTAATGTGTGATCTGCAAATTTGGTAGTAATGGTAGAATTTTTCAGCAAAAGATATCTCGAGAGTTATAGTTCATAAACTGAGTTGGAATTGCGCCTTTTTCTAGTATAGTGGTGTGAACCTATACAAAATCGGGAGTTTTCTAGGGCATTTGTACATTTACTATGTTCAACTTTCAAACACGCATCTCTCAATTGTTCCTGAGTTGTGTTTTCTTTATTCTCTTAGGTCTCTATTTTCTATTGTCACATAAGTTTCTGCCTCTCACTTTATCTCAGTGACAGCTTTTCATGCCTTTAAATCGTGATCACACTTTGTCTACACATACAAAAGTATTTTATCTGTTTCAATTAAACTGAACAATAAATGAGACATAAAGGGACTACTAAATAGTTATTTTATTTAACTCTCTTGTCTGTTAGGTGATGAAAATATTCTTTAATCATAGTAATAATACCTCATTCTGCATCACATAGCCATTCTCCAGCAGGTTATAACGACCATCCAGCCGGGTACTGTCAGCATTGACTTCACAGCCACCTTCAACATAAAATATGTGTATATATATTTCTCTAAAGTCTCCTCTTCAAAAAATGAAATCCCTTTCCTAGGATCTGTTGCCACATTCATCATACTCCCCTAGGTGGTAATGATCCTTGGTCATTTATCATATTAAATCTTATTAAATCACACATCATTTTAAAAGCAAACTAAATTTGTAAGTCATAAATTCAATACCTCACCTCTAGAACAATTTAAATATCAGTGTCATTTCTCTTTGCCACAAGCCACAGAGAAATCTTCTGGGCTTCTAATTACAAGCAAAAATCAATTTGTCTCCAATCCAGTACAAATACTACCCTTACATGTGTGCCAAACCTATCAGGAAGCCTTAGAACAAATTCTTATAGGTTATGAGATTTTAGTAGACGTTTGGCATTGATTGATTTTGAGACTGTCTGCAACTGGTGCATAGTTAAAAATAAGTACATCATTGTTTAAATAAAATCTAGGAGAAAACTTCAGATTCTATCTTCCTCTACCTTTGGGTTGTGGTTGAAAGAACAAAATCAACCTACAAGCCAGTCTATTCTCTAAATCTTCAGGGGCAGGCTGATCTACAGGATTAAAGGTTATAGATCTGGTAACCCACAGTCATCCTTGTCTCTACCACAGTGGTCCTGAGAAACCCTGAACCTGTCTAGACCATCTTCAAAGCAAAGGATTCATTCTAATTAGGCATTAGGAGTCACTGAGACAAATACAACATGCTGGTATAGACCTCTCCAATCCTTAGGGGAAAGAATTTTAAATTCATCACTCCTTCCTACCTATTTGGAAGGAGAACATAGTATAGAAACATCTTCAGAGATTTCTGATGCATTTTTAAAGATATACATAATAATTGGACGTGGCTAAGAGGATTAAGTACAACTCCCACACTGACATCAGTGATGCATCCCTAGGCACAACATGGCCACCATGGGAATTCTCTCCCTTGAGAAACTTTGTGTTTTCCCAGAACTACTAAAGTAAACTTTCAAATTTTGGACACATACTAGACAGGTACCCTAAAGAGAACACAAGTAAAAGAAAAAGACAGTTTCCTTAGGCCTTCCTAAATGTTTACAGAAGCATATTTTGTAGCACTAAAAAAAAAACCTGGAAAAAATGAATTTCTGTTTGACTACATAAAGTGTGACCTGTAAATATAATGGCATGCCACTGTGCTCTAAAAAATTGTTAATATGATGAATAAAGGGAAGAATGGAAAGACAAGAACTGATGTTGAGTGAAGTAAACAGAAGCAAGAAAAGCATATGCAAAATGAATACAATAATTTGAATGAGAACTGACAAAATAATAGAAAGTGAAAATTGCAAAACTACAAGGAAAATAATGGCCCCCAAAGAAAAGAAATAAGAATACATTCCAGTCTTTTGCAGAGGAAGTCACAGGAACATTACATCCATATTCAATATATATATATATGTATATATGTATATATGTATATGTGTATATATATATAGTTGATTGTTTCTCTTTCTAGTTTTCTCCTACATATGTATATATATATATATATATATATATATATATATATATATATATATATACACATATGCATATATATGCATATGCATATAGATTGTTTTAGGGCAAATTTCTCTGAGAGGGAAAGAGACAGATGGAGGATTTCATTCATATCACTCAATCTACTACATGACAGACACAGGGCTGGTCACTAAGAATACAACAAAAGATTAAAGGCAATCCTTGCTTTCAAATATCTTGTATTCTAGGGAGGAAGGTAGTGTACAAACAATATATAAACACGATGAATTGCGGAAAATCTCATATGGAAGACGTTAAGAGGAATGAGAAAAGCCTTTTTGCATGAATGGAACTGTAGCTGGGACTAGAAGAACACCAGGGAGACTAGAAGGCAGAGATAAGGAAATAGAGTTTTTCCGGCAGGAGAGACAACCAATAAAAATGCTCAGAATCAGAAAATGAAATGTCTTGTACATAGAACACCAAGGAGGTCAATGTCACTAGGGAGGTATGAAGTATGAGTACATTGGAAAAGTAGGAAGGAACTAGGTTATGAGTGGAGAAAGAATACTTCATAAGCAAAATAGAGCATTTTCTATTTGATCCAGGAGGAACTAGGAATCCACTGGAGTTGATTGAATGAATTGGGAAGTATGGAACATGCTCAGTCTTGAAAATTAAGAAGACTAACTTGGTAGCAAAGTGGCAAAAGGACTAGACTGGAGATATAGTTAAATTGGGGCACTGAAATAGTCCAGTAATATGGTGATGAGGGACTCTATCAGGGTGATGACTATCTCAGAAGGGAGATAATGTATATGAGATTTTTCAGAAGTAGAAACAACAAGATTTAGCAATCTGTTGGATATGAGAAGTGAGAAAGCATAAGGATTTGAGGACGACACCTAGGTCATAAACCTAGATAACTAGGGGAACAGTGGTAATGTCTTTTTAAAAAATCAGTAAAAAATTATTTTAGAAAAGAAAGTTTGATCCATATAGCTCATAATGCTGCACTCACTACGTTCTACGTCAATAGTTTCCTAGCTGGACTTTCTTCCTCAAAAATCTCTCTGCTTAAATCCAAATTTCTCAGTATTATCAAGCTGATATGTTTTAAAAAAATTATACCTCACCATGTCACCCCCTTAATACAAATGACAACAATAAATACAGACAAATTAATGGAGGAATATATAACTAAAATATACATTAATAAATAAATAGCAAGATAGATAAATAGAAAAATAAAAGAATGAATTAATAGTACTCTGTTGCCTTCACCTAAAATATGAACATCCAACCTGACATTTAATGTCTCTACATTCTAGTTGCCAGCCACATTTTCCTGACATATAATTCTCCTTTGCTAAAACTTTCAGTCAATTTCCCTGACCTATTCCTACAGACACATGACATTCTATCTCCTACCCTTACTTATTTGCAACTGGGGTAACCCCTCTCTAGAGTGAATAATTTCCTCAACTCACCCTCAAATAATCTTTAGTTTATACATAGTACATTTCAGGCACAACTTCCTAAAATTTTGCAAACGAATTGCTAATTGGCTGCCAGTAATATTTAGTGGCCTTTCCTGCTTTAACTTGCTTTCTATGTATTTGTATTTCTTTTTCCACAAATTATATTCCTAAACCCTGCCAAAAAATATAAACTTCTTAAAGGACATTGTAGCACAGGTATCAGGAATCTATCATCAAGTGATATGGCTCTGATCTAAGTCTCACTGATGTGTTCACTCTAGGTATTCTAGCTTTGTATTGGCATTTTACGCAAAATTTCAAAGAAAAAAATCACTCTGAAAATGTGATCCAGAGACAAAAAAATGTAGAATATCAATATGGGGTAAAGCTTTGGAGAGGGGAATGATATACTGTGATAGGGATAAAGTCAGACAGGAAATTATGTCCCAAATACTGTAATAACGCATTATGCAACATTTATGGGTAAAAAATCAAAGCAAGAAGACTCTTACCTCTTGCTAATTGGATAACCTTAGGCACCGATTTTTAAAATCATGGTTTCATTTTATTTATGGTCTCGTTCATTTACTTCCTTTTGTCATTGGTACTGATAGCACAGATATTCAAAATATGATAGAGAAATCTTTCATGACTGTTTGCCCCTTTGGAACACCCTTTAAAATCATTCACCTTCTTAATCAACCCTATAGAATGAAAGCCATCTACCTTGATCTCAACCTTCAGAGAATCGCTACTGATGAAAAAAGTAAGGCATCTATAGAATAATTTCTTTCCAATTAAAATTCACACATAGCTAATCCTCTCTTTTCAATGCCACAGATACCATAGAGCAATTGAGGGGAAAGATGGCATTGAACTTCGTAGGATAAAAGGCCAACTCCTGACAAACTATGAAATGGATGTCTGTCTTTCATGTTTCCACTCCTTTACATGATTGCTTCTGCTTTACATAACACACACACACACACACACACACACACACGTACATGCACACTAAACTCCAAACATCATATATATTTATTATATTTCCTAGTGTCTCACCATAGCACTAGTGGTGACTACGGTATGCCAGCATAGGTACTCAAACATAAAGTATAAAAGAGTCTCCATATAGAAGACAGAAGAAAAACATTTATTTAGACACCAGAAAGCCAAATTCCAGAAGCAGAAAGCTAATCTGTCCTGGTGACCAAGAAGCTAATAAACATGATCACTGCAGCAGGCAAAGCCATTCCCAAGCCTCCCTCCCTGTGCCAGGGTCTTCTCACAAGCAAACATTCAAGAGCCTGAGCCTTGCCATACCTGCCTGTCTGACTGAGTCCTCTCTTCACCGCCCTGACGTTGATCACTCACTTCTTCCCAATTCTCTACCACCCTTCCTATTCTTTCTGTTCAACAAGTTCCTCCCACATGTGACTTAGTCTTCCATATGATTTAAGCAGGTCTTATGGGCCTATTAATGAATAAGAAAGATCTTTCTATTTAAATTGCTATTACATTCAGCCCCAAGACTTTCGTTTTCATTACATAGGTTAGTAGTGTGACAGGTATCAACAGAATTGTAACAGGGTTAACAGAAAATAAGAATATAAAACACTATCTTAGGTAACTGGTGTCACTGGAACTTTACAACAGTATAATAGGCATAACACAAAAAGAACACATAAGACAATATCTTGGACTTCAGCACGAGCACCCCATCAAATTCCTTGAAACAAATGGGGCTTAAAATCGTGGGGTAAGGGCCAAAGGTCTCTTCTTCCATAGCTTCTTCTAACTGAAATTGATGCACAGCTGTCCCTGCCCCAAGAGATCCCATCTGAGAGATCAGTTCTTTAGCTGGCGTCTGGAGCTTGATTGACTTCAAGTCCAGAGATGACACATCACAGTCTTGGATGGGAGTGACATTCAACTTAAGCCATCAGTCATCTGCAGGTGCAGGGTACTAATCCTATGGGAAGCAAATCTAGCAAACAAGTTTAACAGACAAAAAAAAAAGAAATAAGGAGACAATAGTTACAAGCAGGGTAGATATAAGGGCAGCCAAGCTTCTGGAGTCCATGAACATACTATTATAGCCTCATTTACAGTAGAATATATGAGCTAAGGGTACAATTTGGTCATCATGCTCTCCTGAACAAACAACAGTTATGGTATTATTTTCCCATGTACTATAATTTCTGTGACCTTCTGAACATCATCTGGATTCCTTTAACCCATACTTTTGCTCCCAATTTTATCCTATCAGTAGAATCCAATCTTTCAGTTCCTCTGCTAATTATTGAAGAAGAAGGTTCAACTTTTACGAGTGGTATTACTTCACAAGAAATGATAATCACTTGAACTCTTCTATGATATTTACAAAACTATGTGTGTTCATCACCTAAATTTTGGAATGTCACAATAATTTCTCCTTGATAATTAGAATCTATCATTCAAGCAAATATATGTGTTCCTTAAGCTGATAAACTTGATTTAGGTAATATTCATCCAAAATGATTCTTAGGGATTCTCATACATATTCCAGTAGAAATTGTTCTTTCTTCCCTAGTTCACCAAAAGTACTCTAAAAAACTTAAATTATATGCTCCCAAATCAAGTGTCCTTAGATATGGTGCTGGGACTCACAATCCAATATTCAACATTTGGCATCTTATGTGTTTGTTATTTACAAATATGCAGATTTGTGGACATCGTTCTGGTTAGAACTGTAACTTACCCCAATGGTCTATCATTTAAGTTACATAAAGCAATGAACAAATTATTTTTCCAATGTTGACAAGAATTATTAGAATTTTGCTTATTTAACTGTTTTTCATTAATCAATTCATTCTCTCAACTAACCCAAATGCTTCTGGATGATATGGAATATGATATAACCATTCTATGCTGTTTCACACAAAATATCTCTTCATTTAAATACCTTTGAAATGGGAAACACCATCAGTTTGAATCTGCATTGAATTTGTAACCAAAGGAGAAGAAAAATAATAAATATTTGGTTACATTTTTTACAGATGCATCAGGAGTCAATGTGACTTTTGGCCCATGGAAAAAAATTTCAGATGAATGTAAAGAAGATTGAAATAGAATATGTTGTCATCTTTAGCCCCAGATTGGAATGGAGTCATCCACATGATACATGGTTTTCAATTACAGATACTCTGTTACTATGAGAGTTATTCACAAATTTTTGTGGAACTTCCTAGTTGAGTGATCAGCCTCTTCATGGCAATTTCATCTCATTGTTCCTGAATATGTATATAGAAGGATTTAGGATAGGGGTGATAACAAAATCAAGAATAAAAAGAAATTTATCCACTGGCATAGCGGGGAATGGCCACACATAGGCAAAGATACATGGACCAAAATATAAGACAACCACAGTGATATGAGCTGACAAAGTAGAGAGAGTTTTGGACAAACCATTTGAAGAGTGTTTCTGAACAGTAACCAAGATATATATGTGGGAGATAATCAACAGCAATAAGGTGCCCATGGAAATGAAACCACTGTTGCCAACAACCATGAATTCCAGCTTAAGGAACTTAACTGTGAAATAAATATTACTTTAGATATTCTATCCCTTTAAAAACAGTCTTCCAGAAGCACACTTTCAGAAATATGTCCAAACCAATAGTTCAGAATATTTCCATACTAGGCAAACCCCAACTGCATCCAGAATGTTTGCATGTTTCTTCCAAGATGACATACAGAATACCAAGTTGAAAAGAGGAATCTTTGGATATCTCAATTACATCAAAATATCCTTTATGAATATTCCTCTTAAATTTTCTCCTCCTTGTTTCTCTATGGTAATTAGGAGCAATTAGCTTTAAAAAATTATATTTTTATATGTATTTTAAAAATTAGATTTAAAAAATTTATGCGAGATATCCTTCGAAGTTTATCTCTTATAAAGTATAAAAGGGTCTCCATATAGAAGACAGAAGAAAAACATTCATTTAGACACCAGAAGGCCAAATTCCAGAAGCAGAAAGCTAATCTGTCCTGGTGACCAAGAAGCTAATAAACATGATCATTGCAGCAGGCAAAGCCATTCCCAAGCCTCCCTCCCTGTGCCAGGGTCTTCTCACAAGCAAACATTCAAGAGCCTGAGCCTTGCCATACCTGCCTGTCTGACTGATCTTCTACCTTGAATCACCCCCTTGTGCCAGGTTTGACTGTATTAGTGAGGGTCTGGGAACTTTAGTAGTAAATGCAATATCACAGCATCTCATGTTTGAATGGAACCTCAGCATCCACCCAATTCAACCCACATCAACACAAGAATCTTTTTGTCCTCATTCTCTCAAACTTTCATGCAGTCACCAATTCAGTAATTCTAAGGATGAAGACTTGATTATTTTTTAGGGCATCACATTCTGCTTTGGAACAGTTTTTTGGCGACCTTCAACAAATTTAACCCACTTTTCTTAGTTCTAACTCCTGAGACTTTTTCTCTGTATAACAGCTCAGGAAATATTTGAAGAGGTCCATCAGGCTAGAATTTCTCTGTTTCTTCAACTGACATTCACATCAAATCATTTTGGTAACCCTTAACAGCTTGGGTGTCTTCCACTGGGAGATCTCTAACTTATCCAACTCCGTGCTAGAATGACACTCAAAATTGAATATTGTATTTCCGATGCAATCTTACTAGGTAAAGGGACTCACCACCATTATAATCGGACTCTATGTCTCTCCTAACTAAAGGGAATAGCTTTTTAGGTAATCCTGTTATGCAATTAATTCATCTTGAGCTAAAACTTTGGGATTATTCTTCCCCACAGGGTTTCTTGTCTAGGCACAACTTTTCCCTGCTTCCTCAATTCTGATATCTTACAGCCAAATTTTGACTCTAAATATAGGATGTAGTATGTATCCCTATTTAATTGCATTTTATTAGACCATAGTTTTAGCCAATTAAGATTTTTTTTAGATACTATAACTATAATGCAATGTACAAAATATCAATCTGATAGTGTGCTCTGATAATTATGGCAAAATATTTCAGTGAAAGATCTCTCCAGAGCTAAGGTGTGGAAAACTGAGTTTGAATTACATGTCTCTCTAATATGGTGGTATGAACCTAGGGCATTTTTAACCTTTATTATATTCTCCTTTCAAACATGCATCTCTCAACTAATCCTGAATTATGGGTTACTTACTCTCTTAAACCTCTATTTTCTATTGTCATGTAAATTTCTGCCTCTGGCTTCATCTCAATGCCTACTGTTCCTCTCTGTAAATCATTTTAGGTCAGACTATATCTACACTTCCAAATGTATTTTATCTGTCTCAATTAAACTGAACAATAAATGAGAAATAAAGTGATTACTAAATGGTTATTTCCCTTAACTGTCTTGTCTCTTAGGTAATGAAAAAATTCTATAATCCCAGTCATAATACCCCATCCTCCCATTACTTAAACATTATCCAGTTAGTTATAATACCTCTCCAGCTGATATCACTGCCTTCACAACTAACTTCCTTATAAAATACACACACACACACACACACACACACACACACACACACACACATATATATATATATATATATATTTTACCTAAAGTCTCCTCCAAAAAATGAAATCCCTTTCCTAGGATCTCATTTTCTGCATTATTGCAGGATATGATGAAATTAGATGATTTTGATATTTACTATGTTAGCAGATTTTCCCATTTGAAATCTTGGCTATTATGAAAATATATGCTGGCTTAAAGTTATAGTTTCCATGTGGTATGCAAGGTGACTTAGAAATGAATTAACCTAAAGTTCTTATTAAACTCTGTGCAAAGCTTTCTGTGTTGTAGATTCCCTGTTGAGCAAATGAGAAAAAAAAATAGGGTTGTGATTCCAAGCCTGTTTCATCTAAAAGACATGTATGTTAATTTGAAGATTAATGGACTATCTATGTGAAATGCCTGAATTTACTTAATTTCTTGTGATATGTTTAAGGAAAAAAATGTTATTGTGATAAAGTTAAATTAAATGAATATGTCATTCTTGATTTAAAGTAAATCTCTTTTCCATTAAAAAAGCTTTTCTGACAAAGAATTTTGTGATATCTAGAATTCTGTAATAACTAAGAATTTAGTTTTGTTATCATGCTTTCTGAATCTGTGTTATTTTACACCAACATGGTTTAATGAATTCCAATTTTAAAGGATTATTTTTGTTTTAAGGGGGAAGAAAGAGGTATCTATCCTTTTAAAAGCTTCCAACTAATTTTCTCTATAAAAGTTTAGTGAACATCAAAATAAATTTTAAATTATTTTTAAAGAAAGGGTAATACTTTTAGAAGAAATGTTCTGAAAATTCTTGTGTGATTTTTAGAAGGCTTACTAAAATTTCAAAATAATTTATTGTTTAATTAGGCTGTAAAGCATAAGAGATCTTGCTGCTTTGGTCTGAATTTGTAGTCATTCCATGGCCTAAGTAAGAATTAAAATTTCTGTTTGAACTTCTTATATGTAAAAGATGTAATTCTTGAAGTATCTTATTTTCCAAAACTGATTATAATTAGGGAATGACAAACTTGTGAAACAAAGACATAATTCCATCAATCTGTAATATTAGCCACTAACTTCTTTGCTTTGTTCAAGCTGGAATAGGATACCAATACAGTTATGCTAGGAAAAATAATAACTTGTGAGCTATCGTTTCTTATGGTTAAAATGTAAAGGAAAGTGGGATAATCTGACGAATAGATTTTGAAAGGTAAAGTTTTGAGGGAAATGATGAAAGGTAAATAAGGTTTGGGAATAAATGTGGGTTTTCCAAAGCCCTCTTATCCCTCTAGATAGTTGTTCTTTATACTTTTTGATCAGTTTTAGATTGCTTAAGTTTGTCCAGAAATTGTGAGGAAGTATTTTAAGAAGACAGAAAAAATTATGTAACTTGATTTGGTAATTAATAGCTCAACTAAATTTGAGATGACTCTATCTGAAGGATACCAGCAAATGGGATTGCAATTCACTATTATTTGAAGCTCTGATTATAGGAATAGTTGTCTAACTTATCATAAAGCCACATGACCTGTGTTGAAGGTTGACAAAGGTGTATGTTTGGAAAAGTTTTGGAGATGATCTTGGAAATGACCTGAGTAAGATCTTCCTAAATTTATTTCCAAAATGTGCTATTTTCTTCCTGAAAAAGGAAATTTCCCCCCTGATTACTCTAAAGCCCTGTTTTCAGCACCTAGTGACCACATGTATGGCTGTCAGATAATGGCTCATTCCTGGACTCAAACACAACTGACAAAGTTCTTTCCTTCTGCTAACATATATGACATTGTCCTGCTTTTGCTTTTGTAGCAAATCTCTATAATCAAGAAGTTCTGTAAGTACAAGACTAAATCTATCAAATAAATGGAAATTGGAACATTTCTAAGTTACTATAATGGGATGCAAGAATGAACAGTTTACAATTTTAACCAATATTCCCAACCAAATAAAGAAATATAATATAGAGATATCATCCTCCAAAGGAGGGAATGATTAGAACAAGTAATAAGACAAACACGTAAGATGATAGATGTCTAATTAAATAAGATAGCAAATTTTGAGGAAAAGCAACAGGCTCAGACTGTTTCCTCTAAGAATTCTCTACAGAGGTATATGATTGGTTTCTGGAATTTATCATGTTTTTGCAATAAGATCTCAAATCTGGAATTTGAACAAAAATTGTATAAGATAGTGGTAAGAGTTGGTTAAATTATTATCTCTTATTAAAGTATCTGTCCAATAGTTTCAAATGGCAGATTTGTTCATTTTGTGGTTGAATCATCACAATTTAAAACATCCTTATTCCAGATATAAAATTTAGATAAAGACAGAAACAGCAAATAATAGAAACTGTAATTCTCTGAAGTTTCAAAAATGGAAAACCAATTTTAATAAATTTTACTAATTTGAATTGTCAGAAGTATCTGGGAAATTTCTAACTCTGAACCAGAGAAGCTGAACTGTCCCAAGAATAAGACCTATTGTCAAAGAAAGGATATCTAGACATCGGCTTACTACATGAGAAATCTGGGTTTCAAAAAGTGATGTTTAAATGGGTGTAAGAATGGATTATTGCGATGCAAGGAACTTAATATGTATTATTATTGGAAATAATGATTGCATGTATTTGTAGGGTTCATGTTTAATTTTCTTGTTTTTATTGGTGACATGCAAATCTCCCTTCTCAAAACTAGTCTATTGTGAGCCATGTAAGCTTAAAATGTTCCTTACCTAACATAAAAGTATAATTTTGTGAATTGTGAGAAAAACTTTATTGTATTATTTGAACCTAGCCCTGCATGCCTGGGAAACTGATCTATTTCTCTGTGCCTTTGGTCATGTTAACGATGTTGTGCTGTTTCCTCACAATTATCAAACCACGTTTTCTGGGAACCCCTGTCAGGTTTTCTGTGTAGAGTCTTGGATCCACCTTGAACTTCCATTGCCTCTGCTCCTGAGTGGACCTTGCCATCCAGCTTTGAGAAGGTCTGAAGAAGATGACATCAGACACAGAGAGCTTTGCCAAGAGTCCAGACCAGACCTGCATGAAGAATCCACGACTAGTTATTTAGAGCTTTTTCCATACATTTGTTGGTCTATCAATGTAGTCTTCAGCTTGCCTTTGATGAAAAGGAGGAAATTATAACCTTTCATCATGAATTTTGACTTTAATAAGGGCCAGAGCTTGAATTAATCAATCAGAAGAAGAGCCTGAACCTAACAGTCCCTTTGTTCTCTGAAGCAGACTCAGAGAATACCTCTTCTTACATCAACAAGGCCAGATAGGGCTGACTTGCCATTCGTTATGAGACCCTGAACTTGAGACACTCATTGTCTTGAATAGTAGCACTTTTTCATTATCCTGTGGACATGTACTGTATTATGACTTGTTAATGATAGAGAAAACACAGATGTTCTGAGTTGTAATTTTCCTAGATACTTTGTCAACTCTCTTATCTTATTGTATTTAGAACCTATCCAATTAAGAAATTTATTTCTCGTGGTAGAGATAATCACTCATGGAAACCATAAATCTGAAAGACATAGACACCCTTGGATTGTCCTAAAACAGATTCAAACCTGGTCATTCTTGTATTAGTTAGTCAGAAGTTTTTCTGGCTCTATGATCATGTAACTGTTAAATTTAAAGAAATAAATAATATACCTATTTGTCTTTTTTAACCAAACTTTCAGGTCGACACAGGTTTGTGTCAGCAAATGAGTAGGCTAACTACTTAGCCAAATACAGTGAATGTGACCAATTCAGAGCACTGTTTATGCTCTCACCAGCTCACAATGAGCTTCAAGGACTTTGGAGAATAAAACATGAAGCTGGGGTAAAAATGATACCTTCCTTGAACAAATTAATTTAGTCTCAATCAAGGTGAACTTGATCTCCAAGCCACCAGCATTGTGAATATACTTGGATATATATATATATATATATATATATATATATATATATATATATATATATATATATATATATATATATATATATATATATATATATATATATATATATATATATATATATATATATATGAAAGAAAGTAATGCCTTATAACTATCCAGGAGCTTAAGGAAACACAAATTGTCTCAATCATTCTGTGTTGGAAATATAGTGGGAGATCACTGAAAAGGGAGAAAAGACTCCTATATTACCATAGTCCAATTCCAGCACTTACTCCGTGTGTGTGTGTGTGTGTGTAATAAAATATTTGTTACAAGAGATTTATTTTTCAATTGAAAAGGTATATGTATGTGTGCATGTCTTCATATATGGAGAGAGGAGAGAGAGAGAGAGAGAGAGAGAGAGAGAGAGAGAGAGAGAGAGAGACTTTATTTGGAGGTAAGGGACAGAGGGAAAGATGGAAGATTTGGGTTAATTGAAAAAAATAAAATTTACTATAAAAAAATGAAAAGAATGTAAAGATTTTTCTTGACTCCAGGATTATTATGGGTAAATAGTCTGGCAAAACTATCATAATGCAATTGTATTATATATCAATAACATAATAATGTATAAAAGAAAAAGGATGATTGTCCTGAATATGCATGTTCTTTCCTCATCTAACATATTTTGTTCTGTTTTTTGTTTGGTTTTTTTTTGCATAGCATTTTAAGAGAAACATTGACAAGTTGAAGCACATTTGCATGAAGGTGAGCAGAAGCCAGTAAAATCCCATTATAAGAAGAAAAATTGAAGAAATTTAAGATTTTTATCCTGGAGAATTCTTTAACAGGAATCACATTAGCAGTTTTCAAATACTTAAAGGATTGTCTCTTAGAGATGGGATTTGACTTACTCCATGTAGTTACAGAGTGCAGAACTGGAATCAAATACTGTATCTTACAGAGTTAGAGCAAAATAGATTGCAGTTCAGTTTAAGAAAAAAGCTAACTCCCGCACTGCATCCAGAGCAATTATTGCCAGTAGCTTTGACCTATGTCTATGCACTGTATTCAGATGACTCTGGAGAAGAGGGAAACTGATAACTTTGCACAGTTCTGATTCATTTAAATCCAACTAACTTGCAAGTCAAGACATCAACCTCCTGATGTCATTGATTACCTTTGAGATCAAAGATGAATAAACATGATGAAAATGAGGAAACTTACACTTACAGTAAGTGACATTCCCAGGATCACACAGATATTAACTGTCTGAGGCCAGATTTGAACTCAGAGAGATATCCATATCCTCCGAGTCATTATCCTTGCACTCCCACCTTTCAACTTTGGATAAAACTAGATATGTTTTTTTCTTCCTTATATCAACCTAAAATCTGCTGACCTACATCTTTATTCTGCTCATAGCCTTGACCTCTAGGGTTAACAGAAAATCATCCATCACTCTCCAATATAACTGACCACTCTTCAAATACTTGAAGGATCTTATCAAGATTTTGCTACTCAAAGCAAAACATATCCATTTTTTCTCAAGCAATTTTCATATGGTAATATTTCAAGTTCCTTTACTACCTTTTTCCCCCTCCTTTAGATGATGCAGCGGGCAACACATCCCCAAGTCATCCCCTTGCTAGGCTTCCAACAAACCAGGTCCATTATACTCATCACAGGCAGGCTTTCTTACGTATAATCACAAACAGTCACAAAATCACTTACACTACCCAGGAGACTGTATCCTTCCTAGCTCTGACTGCTCTCAAGACTAACTTCCTCTCAGTTCTGCTCTAGCTCTGCCACTTCCAACTCTATCCATTCAGCAAAGCCCTCCCACCACAAGCCCCATATGACTTAATAGGAAAAATTTTCTAATTCAAATTACCTTAACATTAACTTGATCAAGATATTCATCCAAGACTATTCAAAAGGACACATGATGAAAATGCTATCCACCTCCAGAGACAGAACTGATGAACTATGTAGTTTTTTAACGTTATTTTTCTTAGGGCTTTTTGGGGGGGAAGGAGATTTTCATTTTCTAATACGGTGACTATGGATACATTTGGTATGACTTCACATATATAAACAAAATCTAAATCCTTCTCTTCTCAAGGAGAAGGCTGGGATTGAAGGAAAGAATTTGGAACTCAGTTTTTTTAAAGCACTGTTAAAAAAATTGTTACATGTATTTGGGAAATATTTAATTAAAGGAAAATATATATTTTTTTAAATCTACTCACATCACATTCCTTTTCCCATTTTCCACCAGCATGGAGACCTTGCTCCCAGGTTACAGAAATTTGCTCTAGCTGAGAAAAATATCCAGCCAATCAGAACCTATCAAGAGTAAACTATTGTTAGGAACTATAAACCTGTTTCACTAGGCCTGAAAACTCTAAATTGCAACAACTAGGGCAGAAAACCATGGAGCACCCGAAGAAACAGGAAGGAGTCAATAGAGTCAGTTCTTTAATGCCATCAGCCAGTTTTGGGGTGAACAACCCTAGATCACCAGCACAGAAAAACTCTAAAAGACCAGCACCAAAGAACAAAGGAAGAGATGAAACAGGATAGGATACTGAGGGTTGGAATGGAAGGGTGCAGGAAGTGTTGTGCTGCAATCTACTTAGCCTGAGAGAAAGACCAAGAACTACTAAGAAACAGTTATGACTACCCAAAATCATATGGGGCAGAGAAAGGCTGATGAACCCTGAATTGCCCAGCAAAGAATGAGACTGAGATTCTTTGAGATTCATCTCTCAAGTAAACCATAATCAGAAGGCAGGAAGTCAAAAAGTGGAAGACAAAAGAATATATGGAGCAGGGGTTGGGGGGAGGAGTGGCAAGGAGTAGAAGAAGTAAATTACCAAAGAAAACTCAAAGACCTTGAGTATAAACATATAAATCAACAGAAAAAATAAAGAAAAACAAAAGGAAAACATTAGAAATAGAGTAAACTATAACAGGATAAAAGTAATAAAGCCAGAAGACAAGCAGAAGTCTTTGAGGAAAGATAACAACCTTGGATTTCAAAATGGATATTTCTGCAGTGTTAATGGAATATAAAAGTAGAACTGTATGGCTAGGAAACTAGATGTGCATAAATGAGGTTCAGAATAAAAGGGAGTGCTGAAGGCATATGTTCAGAATCCATGCCCTTAAAGATGACAGCTTAATTTCTGAGACTAAATGAGTTGCCAAATTATAGAATTTAGAATAAAAATGTGAATGAGTTACCTACAGATACTTACCCCATTAAGAAGTCAAGAATATTACAACTGTTTTGAGAACTGTTCAGAGCATATGTTACATGTTCAAATGAAAGTAATTTAAGTTGATACGTGTAAGTAGAGAATATGCAACTTTTTAAAAAAATACCTTTTAATTGATTTCTTCTGTTTCTTACATGATCATAATTATCCCATTTATCTCTTCACCTCCTTGTCCCAGACAGTCATTCCATATATAACAGCATTTTTTAGAAAGAAAAAAATATACAGTAGAACTGATCAATTCATTGAACAAACCCAAAATACATACAATATATAACAACTGGGGACCTCACATCTCCTTGAAGAAGTGTATTTGCGGTGTCCCCTTCTATCTCTTCAATTCAGTCTTGCTATACCTTCACAATTTTGTCACATTTACTTTTGATTTTTTCGGTCTTTCATTGTTTTTTTTTTCATTTACCATATTATAACTACTATGTATATGTTTTTTTATCTCTGCTTACTTCACTGTACATCAATTCATATACATTTTTCCATGTTTCCTCAATTCATCATTTTCATCATAAGGCAATATTGTAAAACAGAGGAATAAAATAGGTGGCCCACCATATTTCACCAGAATCTCATTAAGACGGGATCCCTTAGTCCCTGATGACCTAAGTAAATTATTTAAGCTATGAAACTTCAAAGTGTACTGAGACTTGGTAATATTGGTTCTATGGTATGGAGGCTAAGGATTTAGGCTTAGAAGTTGGGGGATTCGAGTTCAAATACTGCCCAAAGCAGTCAGATATGATCTTGAATAAGTTACTAATTTCTTTGGGCATCAGTTACCTCATCTAAAACAATAGGAAAATAATAGCCCAAATCACTGGGCTATTATGAGGATTAAATGAGACAATATATGTAAGACATTTTCTCTGGCCTTAGATCACTATAGGAATGGGAACCATTATTGGGTGCGGAGGTTTTTAAATCATTTCAAATGAAGAAAAGTCAAAAACGGAGAAGTACCTAGCCAGAAGAAAAGACATGAGGGAAGAAGAAATGATAGTTGCCTAAAGGCTGACATGGGGAAGAGGTATTTGAATTATACTATGCTGCTCCACAGGGCAGAATTCTAATCAATATTTATAAGCTACTGGGAATGGGCAAATTTTAGCTGAACATAGATAGATTACAATGTACAAAAACTGGATCCAGGATATGACACCATCCTCAGTCTTCAAAATTGTAATTTAAAATATTCAATGAGGGAAAGTTCACTACCTTATATGGCAGCAATTCCTGGTTTTTTTTGGTTTTGGAAGTCCCCTTTTTTCCACCTATTATGATACATTCATATTTAGTTTGATATCATACATGTAAAGAAATCAAAATTGTTTACATTTTTCAAAATTTAGAGCTGTCTAATAATAGCAGGTGTTGTGCTTTGAAACAATGGACTTTCCCCCAATATTAGTGGTTAATCTGGAATTGGGTCATTTATGATACTGGTAACAAATCCTTGGTCAGACTATGCATTAGGCAAGTGATTGTTATATGACAGACTAAGAAGAAAAACCAAAGAAAGTCCTAACATTTCACAGTAATTCCATTTTTGCAAAGTGACAGTTCAGAGAGCACATTAAGGTGAGTGGGTGATGGGAAGGACAATTTATTTCTCTTTAGTATAGGTTAGGTTGAGTCTCATCGTAATATGTTAAAAAGGGATAGTTTGTGTTTCATTCTAATCTGTTGCCATGCAGTCCGAAGCATAAGTCTTCCAAAGGGAGATTAATTTGAAAAAAGTCATCCAATTTAGAGGAAAGCTTGATTTATTATGAAATCACATGACTGTAGAGTTAAGGGACTTTATAACTAAGGAATAACAGCTAGAAACATTCAAGGATTCCATCCCTTATAAGGATTGTGATCGCATCTCATTTACATAGTAATTAAATCTGTTGAAGAAAAAGATTCATGGCTCTTTTCTATGGTCCTTTCAAGACATAAAAGCATTTTCTGACTGACAAAATAATCTTCCTCTAAAAGATAGAATCAGAGCCCCTGTTTGGTCTGCAAATAAAGTCAAATTTCTGAATATAAAGAACAAATTACAAGTCAAGTAAAAATTAATATCTCTCTTTATTAAAACATATTTCCCCAAAATGACTTTAATAAGTTATTCCCAAAGTCTTAATTTAGTTTTCAGTTTTGCTTTAAGCTTGGCTTAAAACTCATTAAGAGTTTTTGGACACCATGTACATTAAGTAAGCAAAAAATAATAATAAACATAATAATGTTTTACCACAATAATTTCTTTTAACTCAAGGAAGGAAAATCCACAAGATATTTATTTGAGCCAATGTAAAAATGTCAGTGACAAATTTTGGCACACTGAGGTAGTTTTGAAATCAACTTGAAGAAAGTTAAAATAGATCATGTTATCAACATGGCTCCAGAAACAATGTACTAATGTTGATATCCACATGTTTTATGGTGGCCAGGATGAAATTGAAATATATTCTTCATGTGCTAATTAGAGTTTTAAGAAGTTTTCCTAAAATTCCCCAACTGATGGCTCAATCTCTTGACTGCCATCTTCATGTCTTTGTTCTTGAATGCATAAGTGCATTGATTTAACACAGAAGTAATAACAAAATCAAGAATAGCAAGGAACTTATCCGCTAGAGTTGTAGGGCATGGTTGCACATAGAAAAAGATGCATGGGTCAAAGAAGAGGACCACCATGCTAATGTGAGCTGACAAGAGTACAGAGAGCCTTGGACAATCCATTAGAAGCGTGTTTCTGAACAGTGACCAGAATGTAAGTGTATGAGATGAATAAGAGAAATATGGTGCCAATGGAGATGAAACCACTGTTAGCAGTAATAGTTACTTCTAACTTATAAGTGTTTATACATGCCAATTTGGTGACCCAAGGAAGGTCACAATAAAAAGCTATCAACCTTGTTAGGGCCACAGAAAGGAAGATTTACCATGAAAGTCAACTGGGTCAGTGAGTGTAGAAAGTCAATGGCCCAAGAAGAAATCTGGAGGAAAATGCATATTCTTGTATTCATAATAGTCAGATAGTGGAGAGGCTTATGTATGGCAATTTATCTGTCAAAAGCCATGTAAAAGACTAACATCATTTCAATTCTTCCCATGAAATGAAGAAAGACTATGTGGCTGACACACCTTGGAATGAGATAGTTTTATGCTCATATAAAAGGTTAGAAATCATCTTTGAAATTACAGCAGTGGAGAAACACATGTCAATAAAATAAAAGTTAGCCAAAAGAAGACATATAGGAGGCTGTATTTGGGGATCACATGTCACCATGAGTATAACAAAAAGGTTTCCCAACATCATGGCAACATAGATGATGGAGTAGAAAACCATGGAAACATGGTATATGGTCCAAGAACTACAGATTACTATGAACACAAAATCTGACTTCATTGAATAATTCAATTCATTCATCAGGCTGACTATGATCATACCTGGAAGGAATAAAATAAGGGAGAAATCAAAACAGTTGTATTAAAATGCATTTCTTAGTAAAATTGTAATATTCTATATAGTATATAAAATTGAGAAGGCAGAATAAAGATGATGGAATAATTGGAAAAAAATACTGTGAGCTTTCCCCCAAAATTCGTGTAAACAGATATAGAAAAGGCAGCAATTGAATCTTGATGTGATAAATCAAATAAAAAGACATAATGAAGCTTTATTTTGCTAATTTTGCCAGAGAGAGATAGAGGTATGTTGACAATGGCTATGTTAGCCAGGAGTGCTGAGCACAGAACAGATCAAAGCAGAATGAGCCTTTACACCCCTAGAGAGAAAGAAAGAGAGAGAGAAGGAGAGAGAGATAGTACTTAGGTACAAATTCAACTAGAATGCCTGGAAGTGATGAAGCAAGGATCTTTTAAAGAGTTAAAAATATTTACATTTGATGAAATGAGAAATCCAAAGTTGTATTCATAGATATTTTATATCGATAGAAATTATATATGCGTGTATGTATGTATGTATATATATACACATATATGAAAGAATTTTAATGAAATTAACAGCTTAGCATGAATCACAAGCCTTGTCCAAACAAAAAACTTCCTGAAAACTATACTGGACCAAATACAAGCTAATGATTCCAAAAAAAAGCTAATATTAATATTAAAAGACTGAAAACAACAGAAAATATAAGATATCATATAGCAATAAGAACTGACCTAAAAAAAGATTGTGGAGAAAAAATTTGAATCATCAGAGAACTTAGTGTCACAACTTTAAAAAGAGTCTAAACATTGTATTTCAATAAATCTTCAAAGAAAAGTGGCCAGTTCTCATGGAACCAGAGGGAAAACTGGAAATGGAAAAAGTTCACTGATCACCTCCCGAAAGAAGCCCAAACATCTGTTAACATTATAGCCTAAATTTAGAGTTTCCAGATCAAAGGAAAAATACAACGATTCCAGAAAAAAAAAAATTCACGTACCAAGGAGCCACAATCAGAATCACACAATATTTTGGAGCCATCACATAGGAATGAAGAGTTTGGAATACAATATCCCAGAAGGCAACTTACATAAGCATACAGTCAAGAATGACTTAATAGAGAAAATTGAGTATAATTCTAACAAGGAAAAATCAACCACCAAAGAAAGAGATTTTCTTACATTCCTGATAAAAAAGCAAGAGCTGGGTAGAATTTGTGAAGTTTAAACACAGGAGTTGAGAGAAACAAAATTAAACATGAGTGAACTATTAAAAAAGACTAACAAAAAACCAACTGCTTATTTGAAGTTTATGATGAGTCCTTCTGAAGTCTATCATCTTTAGGCATCATTGAGGGACTCTTCTTAGAAAAGGTCTGGAGTAATTTAGCTATCTCAGTTACCTTAAGAGAAGAATAGGAACAGAGAAGAGGAATGGTGGAGAAAATGGAAAGGAAGTTTACAGAAAGTTATCTCAAATACTCTGAGTGCACAATTAGAAAACTACAAACAAGAAATGGGGATTTCAGTGGAGGAGAGTGATTGACACTGGAAATTCAATCATCTACACTGGTCAATTAGAAAGGAATGTACCTAGTTAGAGAAAGATATTTCATTTAAAAAGGAAATAGGAGGGAAATGGAAGTAGGGAGACAGGGTAAGAAGAGCAGAATAAAGGAAGAGCTAGGCTTAAGCAAAACAAACTCTAAGGGCATATAAAAATCTTTGCACCTGTTTTTGAGGCCAAATAAAAGAAATCTGATGGGGTGCCATGCATTTGGGAAAAGATGAGCTAATGATGATATATAAATGAGATAGAATAATATCATGTTGTAGGAAATTATGAAGGAAAATCTGTCAAACTAGGAAGTCAGATATGAATGCTAAAGAAAAAATCAACAGAAAAAGGAGAAAAATTTGTGCAATGACAAAAAAATAGACAACCAACACTGAAAGAATTATGAACTATTCAGGGTAATAATGAACAATTATTCAAGAAGTTTAATGATGAAAGATACTATCTACTTCACAAAAAAAGTAAAGGACTTAGAATGAAAAATGATGCATAATTATTGGAGGATGACCAATGTGAGAATTGTTTTGCTTAACTATAAATGTTTGTAACAGAAGAACTGTTTAAAGAAGAACATTCTTTAAAAACAACGTTCTCATTTAAAGGTTGAGGAGAGTTGGAGTAGAAGGTTGCAAAGGAGAATTTCTACTGAAATATGAAATATATGCAAGATATGTATGTAAAATATATATATATATCAATATGTGAAATATTTACAAATACATATATATAGAATATGAAATCCATTTAAATACATTTGTTCAGTAGATTACAAAGCCTAGTCAGATATATATATGTATATATATATATGTATATATATATGTAAATATGTGAAATATTTATACACAAATGCACACACACATATATATATAAAGAATATGAAATCTATTTAAATACATCTGTTCAGTAGATTACAAAGTCTAGTCAGACCTTTTCTATTTTTATTTTATTTAAAAATAATTTCTTTTAATTTTTTCATTTTTTTTTATTTTGGGTTTCTGGGAAATTTGGTAAATGCTGCATATATGTCAATGGATCCCCAATCCTGAATTTTCTAATTTCATCCCTATTAACCCTATGAAAAACAACCTCACAATCCACAAATTCAGTTTTTTCCTACCTAGTTAAACAAGTTCCTTAACCATTTTTCCTTAATACTGTCCAGCATTTTTGCTCATTTACATTAGGGCCTATCATTGCTCAGTCTGCTATTTTTATTGGAGATAGATTGTGGAAAAACAGCTAAATGGGATTGTGATAAGTAGAGGAAATGTGATTTGGGGATTCTGATGGATCAAATGGGATAATGCATTTTGCGTATTCGTGAAAAACTGAAGTCCTATGTAAATGTCATATTTTTTTCTGGCCATCAAGAAGAGTTTAGTCGATGTTTGCTATGTTCTAGGAACTGTACACAAACGCAATCACTGAAGGAATCTTTATTCCTAAAGAGTTGGTATTCTAATGAAATCCAGAGACTTAGTGAAGGGAGAGAAGGTGCCAGTAGTGAGAGATTTCATGGAAGTAGGAATAACGAGGCATGGAAATTAAAGAGATATTAGAGTTAAATGAGAGGGGACCATTAAAGGTGTCTGCAAAATTGCAAACCGAGGTGCCTGAAAGGATGGTGCTGCCATCAACAGAAAGAGGGAAATAACTCATTCTCCACCCTTCATCTTAAGCTTTTCACTCAGCAGATATTTATTAACATCTTAGTGAATGAATGGCATCATGCTTCTACTAAACTCCTCAAATTCCTCAATAATATCAATCATTGTTTTTTTGAAAAGCAAGTCAACCAAATTAAGTTTTTATGTTTTTCTGTTTTTTGTTTTTTGTTTTTTTATAAAAGACATAAGCAAAAGGACTTCAAAATAGGTAGAATATATGAAGTACGTCCAAAAAGTCCAATAGTCCTTATGCCAAGATGCAATGGTCATTAAAAATACCTTATAAATAAGTGAATCCTCTTCCAAAAACACTAATACTGTATTAGCGGATGGTAGGCATCACTACCTGTATCTCTCATAGACTTCTCAAATTCATCATGAATAAAACAGAACTCATCTCCCCAAATCCATGCTTCCTGCATGATCTCAAATTTGTGTTGATGACAGAACCACCCTTCAGCTTCCCAAACAGTAATTTTGGAAGAAGCCATAATCTTCTCTCCCTCAAATCCTGTGTTCAATCAGTCACCAGGTCTTATCATTCTATCTCCACGAAGTCTCTTGCATTGGTCATCTTTCCACTCATACAACTCCTCAGTTGGCTCAGGCATTAATTACCTTTCAGTGGCACTGTTGAAACAGTTTCCTAATTTTCCTCTCTGGTTCCAGTCGCTCCATCCTAATCCACATTCTGCAAAACTGCTAAATTAGTATAGGCAAAAAAAAAATGAATCTCTAACTATGCTGCCAGCTTTCTAATGCTCGAAACCATTATTGATTAGAGAAATGCAAATTTTAAAGCCTTGAGGTATTTATATCTATCTCACTGGCTAAAATGATTGAAGAAGGAAGTGAAAAATGTTGGAGAGGATGTGGAAAATTGGGACACTAGTTCACTGTGGAACTGTGAAATGATCTGACCATTTTGGGGAGTCATCTGGAAGAGTCTTTAAGCTATCTATACCCTTTGACCCAGCAATACCACTACTAAGGCTATCCAAAAAGATAAGAGAAAAAGGAAAAAGTCTTACATGTTCTAGAATATTTATATCAGCTTTCTTTGTTCCAGTGGCAAAGAACTGGAAATTGCAGAGATGCCCATCAATTGGAAAACATCCAAACAAGTTGTGATATACGATTACGATGAAATGCAACTGTACTATAAGAAGGAAGAGTCCGTGGTATGACCACTGTGGGGATTCTGTTTTTGAAACACTTTGCACTTTTCCAGAGTTTCTAAGAAAATAATTGTGAAAATTGTTTCAGAGATTCCAGGAATAGTATTAAAGGAAAGAACTGGGAATTAGGTGGTGTGATAGAAAGAATATTTGAATAATAATTAGGACCTAGCAGTACTACTGACCAACTACAAATTCTTGCTGGGGTCAAAGAGCAAACCGTGTGTTCAAATCCTGTCAGCCCCTTAAAAGCTATGTATGACACTCCTGTAATCCTTCAGGTCATCTCTTCCTTAATCTGTAGTGTCTTTAACTTTACTTTCTCTTGTTATCTTCCTTTCTAGCACAGCTACTCAGAATACTATAAATCAGTCTTTCATAAGTGTTCTGCCGACTTTTGAATACCTTTTTCTTATGCTCTTAATCATTTCTACAGGATAAGAGAAAAAAAGACATTCAGGCTTATCCCAAATATAAAAGATATTTTACCTAATGAAGAGATTACTGGGTTTAGGCATGCATGTCTTTTCATTTTAATTTCATACTTAATTAATTTCCCACTTTTGGTATACCATTGGACAACTGTTGAAAAAGAAGAGATCCTTTTAACATACACAGAGCCAGTCCATAATGCACTGTGAATTAGAAAATTGTTTTTGACATCCTTATTTTTACATTACTTTCCACCTCTCCCTAGTCTTTATCCCATGCATGTTGTTCCTTGGTTGTTTAAATGACTTACTTTAGAGTTTGCTTCTGAATCACACCTTCCCTAGATAAAACTTCTTTTCTAGAGGACCAACTTGTTTTTTGTGGAAATTTCAATGGATTTTCAGTCAGAAGACCTAGTTTACCACTTTAGCTCTGTTACTTAGATCCTCTGTGGTCTTGATAAAGTTATTTTCCTTCTCTGGGCACCAGTTTCCTCAAGGATATCTAATATCCATCCTATACACACACACACACACATATATATACATATATGATGGATGTATGTATGAATGTATGGGATTAAGCCTAAGTTCTATGACTCTATCATCTATGAGTCTATCATAAAAATTAGCAACTGGATCATAATCTCTAAGGTGATCCTCTGACTTTTCCCAGATTTCTCTCCAAAAGAAAAAAAGTAAACTAAAGCATAGTTGCATTGTGCCTCTTACACATTGTGCCTCTTCCTAGTTTCAGCAAATCTTTTAAACGCCCCTAGTTAATACTTTCTAGGTATGCTCCAGTGCTGGTATTAACCATTCACTTGAGCATAGCTGAAATTAATGTTAAGTTGTTAAATATGACCTCAAAGAGCCAACTCACATTTAGAGGGACACTCAGACCGAGAACTAGTCACGGCTAGACAGCTTACTGGGCCTCTCTGCTAGGAATGGGATAAAGACAGGAGAAGAAAAAACAGCAGTTTTCTAGAGATGGGGAAAGCCTCATCATTTTACCTTCAATGTTGCACATTGCTTATCAATTTCACTACATCACTATTGGCTATCATGCAAGGACTTATTTGCACAATCCTTTCCAGTTCAGTAAGGTTACCTAGAAGAGGAAACCATTACCAAGAGACTTCAACCCATGTCCCAACCTCTACCATCTCCCCAGCATTGCTAAACTTCTCAAATCTCTCAAAAACTCAAGAAGTTTTGAAGGAAATAATACATGATGTGAGGATATAGGGATGACAGTAGGTTGAGCAGAAATTATCTCCACTGAGCTGTGTTGAATTGAGAATATTCCATGGTAAAGCAGTAGGCCCCAAGACAAGGATAAATGGTGAAATCACTGGAAATGGAAGAAAAGAGAGAGAGATTGAGCTCAGATGAAAGAATGAGGATGATATAAGCACTGATGATGGGAATTAGAGAGCATCTTTAATGGAGAATTGTGTGACATAAGAATTTGTATTTCCAAGGCAATATTCACAGCACTGGTGGTGACTGAATATGCCAGCATAGTTCTCAGTTGCAAAGTATGACAGGCTCTCCATATAGAAGGCAGAAGAAAAAACTTTTATTCACACACCATAGAGCCAGAATCCAGAATTAGAAAGTTTAGTTGCCATAGTGACTAAGAAGTTAATAAGCATGATCACCACAGGGGACAAAGAAATTCCAAAGCCTCCCCTCCTCTACCAGGGCCTCGACATAAGCAAACACTAAAAACCTAATCTGGGTCCACCTACCTGCATTCTTGTTCCTCTGATGCTATCATGCTCAATCACTTCCTCCCAGTTTTGCACCACCCTTCTTGTTCCACCTCTTCAGTAAGCTCCTCCTACCACATAGGACTTAGGCTTCTAGCTGATTTAAGCAGATCATATGAGCCTATTAATAAATGAGGAAGATCTTTCAATAGGAATTGCTATTGCAGAACTATATACAGAGGATCTATCCAAAGGATAGAAGAAGGAGGGGGAAAATCACTAGAATTCATGTAGCACTTTAAGTTTTGTAAAATACTCCACATGATAGCTCATTTAATCTTTTATTTCACTTTGAAATAAGTGCTATTGCTATTCTTGTCTCAGAAAGGATAAAACTGAGGATGAAAACTTAGGTGACTTGCCCAGGCTTCTTGACTCCAGATGTACCACCTAGCTCCTGATAGTGACTGGATTGTGATGTCATGGGTACAGGGAAATCCTGGGTGAGGAAACGAACAAAAAGAAAACCTAAATCAGTCGTTACTCTGAAAGACGTAATCTCAGTTGCACAGAGTTCTAAGAATTTAAGAGGAGGATGCCAGAGCCAAGATGGAGTAGAAGTACCGACCTGTAAAAGCTCTCCCACATAGCTCAAAAACTACCTCTAAAAACTGACTCTGAACAAATTCTAGACCATCAAAAGCCAGAAAAAAGCAGAGAGAAAGAGATTTCCAGCACAGCACAGCCTGGAAGGCCAACAGGAAAGGTCTATTTTCACCAGGCACATAGTGCAGGACCCTGAATGCTGCCCAGCCTTGACCACAGAGCACCTGGGAGGAATAGGATTGGAGCAGGCTTCAGGGTGTGGAATACCTGGAAGCAGATTTGGTTCCCAAATTGTTCAACCCATAAACTCCAAAGACAGCGTCAAAAGTCATTGAGAAAGTTCTCTCACCTGGGTGAGAAGGAAATGTATTCTGGCCCCGCTGTCAGTAGTCACTGCAGCAGCAGCATCAATTTTAGGTGCCTCAGCTTAAAGAGGCTAGGGGGATTTATTGACTGATCTGGATCTCAGTCCTGAATGGCAACCCTGGGGTGAGGAGAAGCACTAGCATGGTGGAGTGGGAGACAGTTGGGGAGCAGGAATTCTACTCACAGATCCAGGGCAGAAAAGGTTTTGGTTGTTCCCAGACCAGTGTGGAGACCAGGAAAGCAATAAACTCGTCTCCCATGATTGTACCACCTTGGAAGAAGTGGAAACTTACAGGTCCCTAGAGTACACACTCCTTTGAACAAAGGACTCAAAAGTCAAGGAACTTGCTGGAAAAATGCTCAGATGGTGGGGAAAAATACTACAGAAGGTTACTTTCTGGGTGAATAGGTATTTTCTTCCATCATTTTAGATGAGGAAGAACAATGCATGCCATGATAGGAAGATATAAAAGTCAAGGCTTCTGCATCCAAAACCTCCAACATAAATATACATGGGACTCAGGGTATAGAAGAGCTCAAAAAGGATTTTAAAAATCAAGAGAGGTAAAAGAAAAATTGGAAAGAGAAATGAGAGTGATGCAAAAAAATCATGAAAAGTAAATCAACAGCTTGCAAAAGGAAACACAAAAAATGCTGAAGAAAATACCCTTTACAATGAACTAACTCAAATGGCAAAAGAGGTCCAAAAAGTCAATGAGGAGAGGAATGCTTTAAAAAGCAGGATTAGCTAAATGGAAAAGGAGGTTCAAAAGCTCACTGAAGAAAATAGTTCTTTAAAAACTAGAATGGAACAGATAGAAGCTAATACTTTAGGAGAAACCAAGAAATTACAAAACAGAACCAAAAGAATGAAAAAATAGAAGACAACATGAAATATCTCAATGGAAAACAACTAACCTGGAGAATAGATCCAAAAGAGACAATTTAAAAATTATGGGACTACATGAAAGCTATGATATGAAAAAGAGCCTAGACATCAACTTTCATGAAATTATCATGGAAAATTTCCCAGATATTCTAGAGTATGAGACTAAAAGAAATGTTGAAAGAATACATTGATCACCTCCTGAAAGGGATCCAAAAATAAAAACTCCTAGAAGTATTGTAGCCAAATTCCAGACTTCTCAGTTCAAGGGGAAAATATTGCAAGCATCTAGAAATTGTATTGTGGAAATACAGTCAAGATAACATAAGATCTAACATTTTCTACCTTAAGGGATTTAAACCTTTGGAATATGATATTCCAGAAGTCAAAGGAATGAGGAATAAAACGAAAAATCACCTCTCCAGCAAAACTGAGTGTAATAAGTCAGGAAAAAAATGATCATGAATGAAATAGAGGAATTTCAGGCATTCTTGATTAAAAGATCAGAGCTGAAGAGAAAATTTGACTTTCAAACACAAGTCAAGGGAAGCATGAAAAGGTAAACAGGAAAGAGAAATCCTAAGGGACTTACTAAAATTGAACTGTTTACCTACATGGAAAGATCGTATTAGTAGTTCTTGAAACTTTTCTCAGTGTGTATTTTCTGTAATTGGAAGAATTATACATACATACACACACACAAACACACATATGTTTGTGTGTGTGTTTATCTCTATAGATAGGTAGATAGATAGATAGATAGATAGATAGATAGATAGATAGATAGATAGATAGATAGATAGATAGATACAGAAGGCACAAAGTGAGTTGAATAGGAAGGGATGATATCTAAAAATATTAAATTAAAGGGTGAGAGAAGAATATATTGAGAGGAGAAAGGGAGAAATGGAATGGGGCAAACCATCTCTCATAAAAGCGGCAAGAAAAAGCATTTTCAACGAAGGGGAAAAGAAGGGAAGTGAGAGGAAAGAAGTGAAGCTTACTCTCATCATATTTGGCTTAATGAGGGAATAAAATACACACTCAACTAGATATGAAAATCCATCTTACACTACAGGAAAGTAAGGGAGAAGGGTGTAAGTGGGGTTGAGGCTGGTGATGGAAGGGAGGACAGATGGAAGGAGGGAGTAATTAGAAGCAGACACTTTTGCTGAGGGACAAGGCTAAAAGAGAGAATAGAATAAATGGGAGCAGGCTCGGATGGAGAGAAATATAGTTAGGCTTACACAACATGAGTATTAGGGAAGTCCTTTGCAAAGTTACACATATAAAGCTTATACTGAGTTGCTTGCCTTCTCAGTGGAGATGAGTAGGGAAGAAAGAAGGAGAGAAGGTGGAACTGAAAGTTTTGGAACGAGTGTTGATAATTGTTTTTGCATGCAACTGGGAAATAAGAAATACAGGTAATGGAGTATGAAAATCTATCTTGCCCTACAAGAAAAGGGAGAAGAGGGGCGGAGCCAAGATGGCGGAGTAGAAGGACGCACGTTTACGAGCTCCGAAACCAAAGCCCATGGAATTGGTGTAGAAAGAGTCCCCCATAGATTCTGGGTGAGTGCAAGTTGTGCAGAGGCAGAGTGGAGGAGATTTCCGTCCCAGGGAGCCCTCAAGACCCGTCCGCAGGGTCCGGCGCGCCCCGGAGAGTAAACCCGACCCCCAGCGCTGCCCTGGCCGAGGCCTCAGAGAAGCGGATCGGAGCAGGCTTCAGAGACGGAAGCTGAAGCAACCGGGAAAGTCCCTCCGCCCACAGAAGCAGGTCAGTGAGAGAGGCCGGGCTGAAGGAGAGGGGAAGCAGGGTGTCTGTGACTCGGGCCCCCTCGGGAGGAAGCGGCGGCGGCAGGGACGGAGGCAGGAAGCGGTGGCGGCAGAGGCGTGGGCTGGGGCTGCGGCGGCAGCGGCCCGGGACTCAGGAATCCCCCAGCTGCAGGCGGGATCTTCATTACGGAAGATTCCCGCATAAAACCTGACGGAGCTGAGCCTGGGAAACGGCCCTGCCCCCGCCCCGCTCTGTTGCTGAAGACTTCTGCTCGGGACCCCCAGGGGAGCTGAGATTGGGAGGCGGGCCCCCCCACCCCGCCCCCACCCGCTCCATTCTTGAGAGTCGCTGCATAAAGCCCCCCGAGGCATCAGAGTCTCGGAGACAGCCCTGGCCCCGCCCCAGCACCTGAACTAAAGCTCACTGATTGACAGCCAGCAGGAGGAAAGCCCATTTGAATCTCAGAGGCCAGGCGCTGGCTGGGCGGATCCAGGCGGGGGTGGAAGGGAATCTCAGAGGTCAAGTAACTGGCTGGGAAAATGCCTAGAAAGGGGAAGAAAAATAAGACTTTAGAGAGTTTTTTCCAACAAATGCAAATGATCCCAACCTTCGGATCTGATGGGGAGGACGAGAACGTATTTTTCCCATCAGGGAAAGATGTGGAGGGCGGGGCCTCAGTACCCCAGACACCCCAGGGGGGTGTTGGGTGGGCTCAGGCCTTGGAAGAGCTTAAAAAGGATTTTGAAAAGCAAGTTAGACAGGTGGAGGAAAGACTGGGAAAAGAAATGACAAAGATGCAAGAAGAGTATGAAAAAAAGGTCAATATCTTGGTAAAGGAGACCCAAAAAAATGCTGAGGAAATTAACACCTTGAAAAATAGGCTCACTCAATTGGCAAAAGAGGTTCAAAAAGCCAATGAGGAGAAGAATGCATTCAAAAGCAAAATGAGCCAAATGGAAAAAGAGGCTCAAAAGCTCACTGAATTTAATAGTTCTCTCAAAATTAGAATGGAACAGATGGAGTCTAATGATTTTATGAGAAACCAAGAAATCACCAAACAAAACCAAAAGAACAATAAAATGGAAGAGAATGTGAAATATCTCATGGGAAAAACAACTGACCTGGAAAATAGATCAAGGAGAGACAACTTAAAAATTATGGGACTACCTGAAAGCCATGATCAAAAAAAGAGCCTAGACATCGTCTTGCATGAAATTATCAAGGAAAACTGCCCTGACATTCTAGAACCAGAGGGCAAAATAAGTATTGAAAGAATCCATCGATCACCACCTGAAAGAGATCCAAAAAGAGAAACTCCTAGGAACATTGTGGCCAAACTCCAGAACTCCCAGCTCAAGGAAAAAATCTTGCAAGCAGCCAGAAACAAACAATTCCAGTACTGTGGTAATACAATCAGGATAACCCAAGATCTAGCAGCTTCTACATTAAGGGATCGAAGGGCGTGGAATAGGATATTCCAGAAGGCAAAGGAACTAGGACTCAAACCAAGAATCACCTACCCGGCTAAACTGAGTATAATATTTCAAGGGAAAATATGGTCTTTCAATGAAACAGAGGACTTTCAATCATTCTTGATGAAAAAACCAGAGCTGAAAAGAAAATTTGACTTTCAAACACAAGACTGAGAGGAAGCATGCAAAAGTAAATAGCAAGGAGAAGTATTAAGGGACTTACCAGAAATGAACTGTTTGCATTCATACATGGAAGGACAATATTTCTAACTCTTAAAACTTTTCAGTATCTGGGTGGTTGGTGGGACCACACGTACACATGTACACGCATGCACACACATACACACATGCATTCACATGCAGAGACAGAGAGCACAGATTGAACTGAATAGGATGGGACCATACCTTAAAAGGAATTAAGGTAAATGATGAGAGAGAAATGTAGTGAGAGGAAAGAGGGAGAAATGGAAGGGGGTAACTATATGTCATTTAAGAGGCAAGTAGGAGATGTTTTTAATGGAAGGAAAAAGAGGAGAGCTGAAGAAAAAAAAAAAAAAACAAAAACAAACAAACAAACAAACAAAAGTTTACCCTCATCACATTTGACTAAACGAAGGAGTGAAATGCACACTCATTTTGGTATGAAAACCTATCTTACAGTATAAGAAAGCGGGGGAGAAGGAGATATTGGGGGGGGATGATGGAAGGGAGGGCAAAGGGAGGAGGGAGTAATTGAAAGTCAACACTTGGGGAGGGACAGGATCAAAGAGAAACAATGAGGGGCAGGTGAGGAGGGATGGCAATTCAGTTAGTCTTACACAACACGACTATCAGGAAGGTCATTTGCAAAGCTACACAGATATGGCCTATAATGAATTGCCTGCCGTACCAAAGGGAATGGGTGGGGAGGGAGGGATGGGGAGAATTTGGAACTCAAAGTTTTAGGAACAATTGTTTAGTATTGCTGTTGCAACTAGGAAAGAAGACATACAGTTAATGAGGAATAGAAAGTCATCTGGCCCTACAGGAGAAAAGAGAAGATAGAGACAAGGGAAGGGAGGGATGACAGAAGAGAGGACAGATTGGAGATAGGGAAAATTAGATTGCTTGGGGTATTGGGGTGGGGGGAGGGGAGAAAAAGGGAGAAAATTTGGAACCCAAAAATTTGTGAAAATGAATGTAAAATAAATAAATAAATAAATAAATGAAACTGAAAAAAAAAAAAAAAAAAAAAAAAAAAAAAAAAAAAAAAAGAAAAGGGAAAAGATGGGGATAAAGGAAAAGAGTGATGGGATAGAAGGGAGGGCAAATTTTGGAAGGGGCAATCAAAATGCATGGTGTTTTGAAGTGGGAAGAGGGGAGAGATAGGGAGAAAATATGGAATTCAAAATCTTGTGGAAATGAATGTTAAAAACTAAAAATAAATTAATTAATTTAAAAAAAGATGTTAAGTTACTTATTCAGTGTTACAGAAATATTATGTGACAAATGGAGAACTTCAACACAAGTCTTCATAATTTCTAGGCCTCCTTTATCTTCACTCTACCATACCATACGTGATTCACATGAAAGATGGTGCTCTTGAGCATGAAGAATACTCTTTACTTTTAACAATGTTATTTAAAGTATTTTCCTAAAACTCACTAGCTGGCTGCTCAGTCTCCTCATTGATGCCTTCATGTCTTTGTTTCTAAATGTATAAATGGAAGGATTTAAGACAGGGGTGACAATCAAGTCAATAATAGCAAGAAATTTATCCAGTGGCATTGTAGGGAATGGCCACACATAAAAAAAGATACATGGGCCAAAGAATAAGATCACCACACTGATGTGAGCTGACAGAGTAGAGAGAGCTTTGGACAATCCACCTGAGGAGTGCTTCTGAACAGTGACCAAAATATAAGTGTAGGACATGAATAAAAGGAACATGCTGCCAATGGAGATGAAACCACTGTTAGCTGTGACAATGAACTCCAACTTATATGTGTCCATGCAGGCCAATTTGATGAATCGAGGAAGATCACAAAAAAAACTATCAATTTCATTAGGACCACAGAAAGGCAGATTCACCACGAAAGCCAACTGGATTAATGAGTGTATGAGACCAATGGTCCAAGAAGAGATCTGAAGAAAAATACACATTTTGGGATTCATAATTGTCAAATAGTGAAGAGGCTTGCATATGGCAATGTATCTGTCAAATGCCATGGAAATGAGAAGTACCATCTCAGTTCCTCCCAGGAAATGAATGAAAAATATCTGGGTGATACAACCCCGGAATGATATGGCTTTGTGCTCATATAACAGGTCAGAAATCATCTTGGGAACTGCAACAGTGGAGAGACACAAATCAATAATAGAGAGGTTGGCCAACAAAAAATACATTGGGGAATGTAGGTGACTATCAGAGCTCACTGTGACTACAATAAAGAAATTCCCCACAATGACAGCTGAATAGAAAATACAGGCAAATACCAAAAGGCCAAGCTGTATATTCCAAGAATTGGAGATTCCCAGGAAGACAAATTCTGACACCATGGAGTGATTCAGTTCATTCATCAGACCAACTTTAAGGTTATCTGAAAGGACAAACAAAAACAAAAGAGAAAAAAGAACCATTGAAATGAAAATATATTTCTAATATTTTATATAATACCTCTTAGTATGTTGCAAACTATATTTTTAAAATAAATGCATATGATTCCTAAGGAATATAGTGTTTTTGGTAAATGCTACATGAATAAATCATGTCATACCAATCTCTGAATTTTTGTGATCAAGTATATGTAAGAAGGAAAGTAAGCCAGTGAAGTGATTGCTTTGATTACATCACACTAATGTAAATCACTTTTCTCTTTCATTTTGTACTTCTTTTTTAAAGAAGAGCCAAAGAGCAAAAAAAAAGGGGGGGGGGAGAGGAAGCAACATGAGAATAGGATAAATAGAAATACATAATTAATGACCATACTCATAGATGTTGACAAAATTAACTTACACATAAAACAAGAGAAAATAATAAACTGGATGAGAAAGCAGAATCCACTATATTTGTTTACAAACTTGAAACAGGACTATTGACACATTTAAGGAATGTTCTCCATTTGTATTTTTCAGGCGCTGTGAATATTGGTTTTCTGGTTCTGACTACTTTGTTCTGTATCAGTAGTTATTTTTCCATATTTTCCCAGAATTCCTCATATTTCCCATTTTCTAAAGTAAATAGTATTCCATCCTAATAATTGACCACAGCATATTTAGTAATTTCCCGCTCAAACATCTACTTTATTTTTAGCTCCTTGCTAAGTGAAAATATTGCTTGTGTGAAACTTTAGATTAATATATAATTTCTTTCTTATTTTTTTAAATTTTTTGAGATATGTGCCTATCAGTAGGAATTCCAGGTCAAAGGGTATGGATATTTTAGTCATTTTTTTCTAAATTCCAAATTATTTTCCAGACTTTTCACAGCACCCTCAGCAATATATCAGCAGGTTCCTAAAGACTCTCCAAATTCCAATGTTTCCATTTTGTCACATTTTCCAATTTTCAGGATGTTAGGAGAAACTTCAACATTAATTTAGCATGCATTTTCTTACTCAGTCGCTTGGAGCATGTTTTTTCATTTCATTATTTAAAGTTTTCATGACTTTTTAGACATTACTAATACCATTATTTAGCAATTAGGAAATGAATTTTGATCTTACATAATTAAACTAATTTCCATGTAGTAGAGATAGTTTTATCAAAAATGTTTTATGCAGATTTTTTTTTCAAAATTGCTTCCCATCGTTTTCTAGAAGCATGGATTTTATTTCTGCAAAAGCACTTCATTTCCTTATACTAATAAAGTTCAAATTTAACCTGTATAATCTCCTCTATCTCTTAAAAATTTTCTATGTAATCATAACTGTAAGAGGTACTTCCATCCCCTTTTCATTTTTAATGATGTTTTATACTTAGTTCACTCACCTATTTAGGACTCACTGTGACATATTAAATATGACATTGGCCAAAGCTTAATATGTGCTAAACAGTTTGTAATGTTTTCCTCTCTCTCCTTGTCAAATAGTTAATCCTTTCCTAAGTATTTATCAATCATTGGGTTCATTTTTTTTGTAAATCAAAATAATAACTGCTAAGTTAGGTAGAGAATTCAGGGAGACAGTTGTGCTCTTTTCTAGATCCTACAGTAATATTTTATAGGGTGATCTCTTTCTGTAATTCTCTACCCTCACAATGATTCTGATCACTTGATAAACCTATGGAAAATAAAAAGTAAAAATATTATTTAGCAAACATATTTGAGAAATTTCATTGTAATATAACAGCAAATAAATATAGTCCTTTATTTTGTAGCATGTCTGACAGTGGGTTTCACTGACATTATTTTTAATTGCTAAGAATATTAATGAAAATAGAGCAATGTGTTTATCTTAGGTATAGAAGGAAGATGTCTTTCAATTAATTAATAAGTAGAAGAAATTATTAGGGACAAGATGTACTTGATTACATGAAATACAAAACCTTACTTTTAAAAAAATGGAATCAGAATACAGAAAAATAAAATATTATGTACAATATGAGAAAGAAGTAAGATAAAATTTATATTTAAATAGATAAATAACTATTAAAAATAAACAAAGACAACTCTCAAGTGTCCACAGATAAAAGGCCAAATGATACTGACAGATACTTGACAAGAGAAGCAATACAAATTGCTTAAAATTACATGAAAAAAATTTGGTCAACTTTACAAGTTCAGACATACAAATTAAAACAACTTTGAGATATCACTCCAAATTTATCACGACCCTCAAAATTATGAAAAACAGCAAAACAAAAGGCTGTGTAACTCATAGAAAAATGATAATGGCCTCTGATGGTGAAATGGCCAAATAGTGAAATCTTTCTGCAAAGCAATCTGATGATACTCAACAAACAGTCATTTCTTTACAGTCAATAATTCTGAGAATAGGGTGAGAGTTTAATTTAATTTTTAAAAAAGAGTTTTCTATTTATATTGACATTATTTGTCATAAAAATAAAGAAATTGTAATAAGATTAAATATCAATTAATTAATTTAATAAATTGTAGCACCATCATGTAGTGGAATTCAATAATATTTCCATGTCTATGTTCATTAAACTCTATGAAATAACACAGAATGGGAAAAGCAGAACTAGAAGAAGGGAATACTTATTCATTGTAATTATATAAGAGGAAAACTGAATAGGAACAAAGAAACCCAGTAAAGAATTTATTGGAATGATATTTAAAAAAACAAGATAATTTGTCTTGCCATTGTTTTCATGTAAGTTAAAATAAAACAAATCAATCCATTTAAGTGTTTTATGTTGTGCTCATAATGAATTATTTGTATTTGGAGAAAATAATTTTAAAGAAAATGTCAAACCTTTTTGGTGTTCCTAGCCATGTCTAAATACAAATGCCATAAATCATTCCTATTTGTCCATTTAAATATCTTTAAAATTCTGGTTAGTAAAACCTAACATTATGTTATTAACTCCTTTCCCTTGATTTTCTTTTTCTGTATTTGAAAGAGATAGTATTGAATTTACTTTCTAAAATTCTGCAATTCAAGACTTTTTGCCTAATCAAGACTTTTCTTAGTCTCAATCTAAATGACTCCAAATCTATTTTCTGCATTTGGGTTATTAGAAGATAAGAAAAAGTTTTTAATTGGAAGAAACACGAGAAATGCTTGAGAGAAACCTCTTTGTTTTGATTTAGTAATGATTTATTACATTTCTAATAGAACTTGAAAATATTTTAATGTAGCTCTCAACAGATAATGAGAAGGATGTGGGAGTGTGTATGGGTGTGTGTGTGTGTGTGTGTGTGTGTACAGTACAGTGTACTGGAAAGATCACTGTGTGGGAGATTTGACAGATCTGACACTTAGTTCCAACTTTGCCACAAAGTATGACTTTAAACAAAGTACTTATCCTCTCTGAGCCTCTTCTCCTCAGTTCCTGAAGTCAGCATGAGGTAGTAGGCAGAGTTCTGTAACTGGAGTTAGGACTGAGTCTGAAACTTGCTCCTGTCACTAGACGGCTCATAAGTAAGTAACTCAGTGTCTCAGAGCTTCAATTTCCTTATTTTTCATGTTGATAAGATTACATTCACTACTTGTCCCACAGACTTGTTGAGAGTGGGATAGAGATGAGTACTAGTATCTTAAAGTTAAAAATGAACAAAATGTTCTCTAAGATCTATTTGGATTCTTCAACACCATAACTTCTAGGAATCTGTTCAATATGAAGCACTCATTCAGTCTTTTTACTGGGACTAGAAGAGAAACAAAAACAGACCCAAAGCAGATATCTACTTTTAAGGAACTGTTTTTTTTTTTTAATCTCTTCATATCCTTCACTGCTTCCCTAGAATCAGAATTATTAAAAAAAAAAAAAAAACAGACCTTGAGGAGTGGTGACTAATTAATTTGGAAAGAATTATCAAACAGCATAGAATCAGAAATGTGTTGGTTAATATTTCACAACTGCTTTTGCAAATGCATGCACACATTCATGTTCATATGCATACTATATTTAAATGTATGTACATAATATGTATGTGTGTAATATGTACATGTGTATAATATACACTTAAGTTTATTTGTATAATTATCCTTTTCTCCATCACTTTTTAAGTCTTGGAATAAATGAAATAGTAAATCAAAGACAATTTTGTAGCATTTGAAGATTTCTGAGGTATAAATGCTTACATTAAAAATTTAGCAATGGGATCTCATGAGCCAATTTTGAGTTGGCTTCAGCACCAGCTTGCAAAATGTCCCTTGCCAAAGTAGAACTAGGGTAGGTTCCAAACAACTGATGTCTGATTGTGACTATCAAATATATGGTTTAATCGACCCAGGCAAAATTTCTTACTTTTCCAAAAGAAATGAATCCTTTATAAAACAGCAGAGGAGAGATAACAACGAAAAGGAAAACAGAATGAAACTTATATATATGCTCATGAGTTGCGACTTTGAGGCCAATCTTTCCATTTATTTTTCGAGAGACTAATTCCTTGTTTGGGCCTTGATAACAAGTCAAGGCTTTTCCCTTTTCCCTCAATTTCATTTCCTTTTCTGTTTTCTGGCACATCATGTTTCTTCCTCTATTGAAAACTATCTTCTTTTAGACACGAATCTCTCTATGTAGACAAGGATCACCAAATACTTGAGAGATACAAGCAGCTAAAATGTAGTGCAAATCAAAAGCATATCTAGATACTACAGGCTGTGAAAGAGTGAATCCAGGCAATAACTTTAAAAATGGTGTGAAAGTAACAGCTACAGAGATCACTTAATTCCCAAGGCAAAAGTGGAAAAAGAAACATACCTGGAATAGCTGAATCACTCAGTATGAAATCAATCCCTGTGTTCCCATATAAGGTGTCAAATGGCAATTTCCTTAACTTGTATAATTTAAGAAAATGGTTAGAGAATAAAAGAGATGGTTTGCCATCTATATTGGTTCCCTGTGACCAAAAAGTTCCTAGTTGATAAATTCTTCTCCCCCTATTTAACTTAATAATAGAAGACACAATGGGACTATTTGCATGCTAAATGGGCATCAAGATTTATATAAAGTTATCACTGTCTGTGTGATATATATTCATTGGAGGAGGAGGTATAGAGCAGTCTACTGAAGAGAAAGGACAGGCTACATTCCTATGGGACCTCATTCTGAATTTAGTCTTGCTAAACTCAGAGCATCATCTGGCACTGAAATTTTTTTTCAAATTTAATACCAAGAATAATTTCATCCAATTAGGAAGTCAGTTGCCTGGGCTGGAAACAGTATCTGAGTATCTGTGGTCTGGGGGGGTGGGTGCTACCACTTCAAGGACTATTGTTGTCTGTCTGTTAGTGAGTAGCTCAAAAGTTTTTGGTCATTATAGGAAACATAGCCCCTTCTCCCCAATGATTTATTCCCTTAATTGTGGCTACATTTAATCCTAATACTATATAAACTATTTGAAAAAAAAGGTAAGTCAGGAGTCCTACCAGATTCCTTTTAGGAAACAAATATGGCTTTGATATCTAAGTCAGGGAGGGCAAAAATAAGGAAATAAAATTGTAGGCAAATTTCCCTAATAAATAAATAAAATACTATCAAGGAGATTACAACAATATGTCATAAAGATGACAGAGCAATAGTTATATCAGGAATGTGGGGATGGTTCAATATCTGGAAAATTATCAGTATAATTGACCATATCAATAAGAATAACAACAAAAATCATATGATTATCCCAACATATACAGAAAAAAATCCTTGACAAAATAAAGCATCTACTTCTATTAAAAACACCGAAAAGCATAGGAATCAGTGGAACCTCTCTTGAAATGATAACTAGTATGTAAGTAAAACCAAGAGAAACATTATCTGTAATGGAAATAAACTTGAAGTACTTCTCTATAAGATCAGAAGTAAAATAAGGACGGTAGTTATCACTAGTATTATTCAATATTGTACTAGAAATGCTAGTTGGGAGCAACTAGGTGATGCAGTGGACAGAGCACCAGTGCAGGAGGCAGGAGGATGTGAGTTCAAAATCTCACCTCAGACACTTGACTTTGGACAAGTCACTTAGCTCTAGTTGCCTCATCCTGGTTCATCTTCAGTCATTGGGATGAATATCTGGTCACTGTACTCAAATGACTCTGGAAGAGAAGTGAGGTTGGTGACCTACACAGTCCTCCCTCACTCAAAACAAAGTCAAATGAAAGTCATTATTTCTCTGAAGGCATGGTCTTCTTCAGCAACCAAGGACGAACACACACACAGATGCTAATTATAGCAATAAGACAAAAAAGAGAAGTAAAGAAATCAAAATAATCGCTGTGGAAACGAAGTTATCACTCTTTTCATGTGATAAGATGATATACTTAGAGATCCATAGAGAATCACATAAAAATAGTTGAAACAACAACTTCAACAAAATTGAAGGATAAAAAATAAACAAGTACAAATTATCAGCATTTCTATATATTACCAAAATTCAACAGGAAGAGATTGAAAAATAAATTCCTTTTAAAATAACTGCACAAATATAAAATACTTGGCAGTCTACGTGCCAAGACAAACCCCATTTAAAGCCAATAACAAAATAAAAATACTAATAAAGGGAGATCTAAACTATTGAAGAAACATTAATTACTCAAGGTTAGCCTGAGTATATATATATAATAAATATAATATAATGAATAATAATATAATATATTATAATATATTATATAATATATAGTATATAATAATATATAATATAAAAATATAATATAATAAATAATATAATAAAAATAATATAATAAAATTGACAATATAATAAAAATGACAATTCTGCCCCCATTGTTTCTATTCTCTCTTTTGATCCTGTCCCTACCCAAGAGTGTTGATTTCAAATTGCTCCCTCCTCCCATTGCCCTCCCTTCCATCATCCCCCCCACCCTGCTTATTCCCTTCTCCCCCCACTTTCCTGTATTGTAAGATAGGTTTTATACCAAAATGTGTGTGCATTTTATTCCTTTCTTTAGTTGAATATGATGAAAGTAAACTTCATGTTTTCCTCTCAGCTCCCTTCCTTTTCCCTCCACTAAAAAGTCTTCTGCCTACCTCTTCCATGAGAGATAATTTGCCCCATTACATTTCTCCCTCTCTCCTCCAAATACATTTCTCTCTCACCACATAACTTCATTTTTTAAGATATGATCTCATCCTATACAATTCACTCTTTGCTCTCTGTGTGTGCACGTGTGTGTGTCTGTGTGTGTGTGTGTGTGATCCCACCAACTACCCACATACTAAAAAGTTTCAAGAGTTACAAATATTATCTTTCCATGTAGGTAACATAAACAGTTCAACTTTAGTAAGTCCCTTATGACTTCTCTTTGCTGTTTTCCTTTTAATACTTCTTTTCATTCTTGTGTTTGAAAGTCAAATTTTCTTTTCACCTCTGGTCTTTTCATCAAGAATGCTTGAAAGTCCCCTATTTCAATGAAAGACCATTTTTTTCCCCTAAAGTATTCTACTCAGTTTTGCTGAGTAGGTGATTCTTGCTTTTAGCCCTAGTTCCTTTGACTTCTGGAATATCCTTTTCCATGCCCTTCAATCCCTTAATGTAGAAGCTGAAAGATCTTGTGTTATTCTGATTGTATTTCCACAATACTGGAATTGTTATTTTCTAGCTGCTTCCAATATTTTCTCCTTGATGTGGAAATTCCTGGAATTTGGCCACAATGCTCCTAGGAGTTTCTCCTTTTGGATTTCTTTCAGGTGGTGATTGGTGGATTCCTTGAATACTTATTTTGCCCTCTGCTTCTAGAATATCAGAGCAGTTTTCCTTGATAATTTCATAAAAGATGATGTCTAGGCTCTTTTTTTGATCATGGCTTTCAGGTAGTCCCATAATTTTTAAATTGTCTCTCCTGGATCTATTTTCCAGGTCAGTTCGTACTTCAAAGATATATTTCACATTATGCTTCATTTTTTCATTCTTTTGTATTCTTTTTTGCGTGTGATTTTTTGGTTTCTCATAAAGTCATTATCCTCCATCTGTTCCATTCTAATTTTGAAAGAACTATTTTTTTCAGTGAGCTTCTGGACCTCCTTTTCCATCTGGCTAATTCTGCTTTTGAAAGCATTCTTCTCCTCATTGGCTTTTTGAACCTCTTTTGCCAATTGAGTTAGCCTATTTTTCAAGGTATTATTTTCTTCAGCATGTTTTTTGGGTCTCCTTTAGCAAGATGTTGACCTACTTTACATGCTTTTCTTGCATCTCTCTCATTTCTCTCCCCAATTTTTCCTCCACCTCTCTAACTTGATTTCAAAAATCCTTTTTCAGCTCTTCCTTGGCCTGAGCCCATTGAATATTTATTTTGGATGCTTGGGATACAGAAGTCTTGACTTCTCTGTCTTTCCCTGATGGTAAGCATTGTTTTTCCTCTTCTGAAAGGATGGAAGGAGATATCTGTTCACCAAGAAAGTAGCCTTCTATGGTCTTATTTTTTTCCCTTTTCTGGGTATTTTCCCAGCGAGTTACTTGACTTCTGAGATTCCTCTCCACCCCTACCTCTCCTCCAGGTCCACCCAGCTAGTGCTTGGGCTCTGAGATTCAAATACTGCTTCCCAGCTTCAGGGCTTTCAGCATGGGTGGGGCTGCTATTCAGTGTAAGATTAAATTCAGTTGCTCAAGTGGAGGCAGGGCTGCCACACAGGGCTCAGTTCCCTCAGGGGGTTTAGGTGGGGGCAGGGCTGGTATTCAGTGTGAGATTAAGTTCAGCTCCTTATGTGGGGGCAGGGCTGCCACCAGGGGCTCAGTTCTCTCAAGGCGTTTATGCAGAGATCTTCAACAATGGATCTGAGCTCCTGCCTTCTTTGGGATCCCCTATTCGCTGCTGCCTCCACTGTTGCCTCCTGAGGGGTCCTGAGTTATGCAGACACCCCGCTCCACATTTAGCAAACTGAGAAGACTTTCTCACTTACCTTTGGTGCCTGTGGGTGGAGGGACCTGCGTGGCCGCTGGAGCTTCTGTCCCTGAAACCTGCTAGAATCTGCTCCTCTCGGTGCCGTGAGACCATCTGCTTTGGGTCCAGTGTGCGATGGAGCTTTGGTGTCGGTTTTTCGGGTCTCTCTGGGACAGAAATATCATCCATTCCGTTGCTGTGTGGCTTCTGCTTCTCCAGAATTTGTTTGGAGTTCCTCTTAACAGGTATTTTATGGGCTGTGGGTTCAGAGCTAGCATATGTGAATCTTTCTACTCTGCCATCTTGGCTCTAGAGATAAAGTATTTTGTATGGGTTTGGAAAAACTAAAGTCCTATGTAAATATTATATTTTTTCCAGCCATCACTAAGAGCCTAGTAAATGCTTGTTATGTTCTAGGAATAGTACACACATACAATCACTGAAACAATCTCTATGCTTAAGGAGTTGATATTCTAATGAAACTGTGAATTCTGTGAATGGAGAGAAAGTGACAGTAGTGAGAGATTTTGTAAAAACGGGAACAACAAGACTTGCAAATTAAGAAAATATTAGAATTAAATGAGAGGGAAACATTAAAGATGTATGCAAAACTGCAAACCTAGGTGCCTGAAAAGATGGTGTTGCCATCAATAGAAATAGGGAAATAACTCATTTATCCATATTTCATTGTAATCTCCTCACTCAGAGATATTTCTTAACATCCTAGTGAGTGGCTCTGCTAAACTCTTCAAATTTCTCAATAGTATCAACCATCCTTTTTGTAAAGCAAGTCAACAAAATAATGTTAACTTTTTTTGTAGAAGACATAAGGAACAGGGATTCGAAAAAGGAAGAATATATGATGAAGCATGTTAAAAAGGTCCAGTAGTTCTGATTCCAAGACATCAATGTTCTTTAAAAATATCTTATAAATAAATGAACCCACTTCCAAAAACACTAATATTGTATTAGTAAATCCCATTGGAAAATGTCAGTATAATTCATACCATGTCTCTCTTCTTCATTATTCAGGTATTGAAATTTGATGGACTAGAAGTTACTGTCAGTATTTATACTCTGCAACCTTATCACCTTCTAACTTAGTACATAAACTCTTTTGTACAGTGGCTCTTTAAGCATAATCCAAGGGTACCACTAGGTCCCTAAAATCTTTTCAAGTACTCTGTGCAATAAAAACTATTTTCATAATGATGCTAAGATGCTATTTGCATATTAAAGTGTTTTTCTATTTTTCAATTACATATCTTTATTGATCCAGATTGTCCTCATTTACTTCAAACAAACCTACCTTTTAAGACATATTAAAGGCAGAAGTAAATATGAGAATTCAGTTATTTCCTGCCCAAGGAAACAAAGAGATTTTCAAAAACATAAAGCAGTGCAACAATTTTCAGCTTTTTTTTTAAATGGAATTTTCCATTGATATTATTTGTGTTAACATGTAATTGAATAATTATTATTTTTAAATGAATAAATCTATGATCTTAAATGTTTTCATTTCTACTGAGTCCTCATGGGTGGAACCAACATAAACAAAGTTGTTTTATGTCCTCAATAATTTTTAAGAGTATAAAGGCTTTTAGTCTTAAGAACAAAAAGTTTGAGATATGCTGGGCTGAAAGTGAAGATAGAAGAAAGAAGAGGAAGGGATCAACAAAACATGCAAGTTCAAACAAAATTATGCATATACTAAATGACTGATTAGATAAAAATTTTCTACAATGATTTTTTATTAAGTTCTCCAACATGAACATTGATCCTGAGCCTGTTCCAAACTTCTTGTCCACAGATAAAGTTACAAATAAGCTTCCATGTAGTTGGGCACTGTAAAGGACTCAGTTACTCTCTTTTAAAGAGCTTTAAGACATCTATCTGTCATAGAATACTTGTGCTAACCATTGCCTTATTTGCTGTCTAATTGGTTGCCTGGTGCATTAACTTCAATAGGTAACCTAGCCTCTTTCAATTTTTCATGTGATCTTAGGTCCTTAAACACATCTTTCTTCAGACTTGACCATACGTCAGGAATTTATACAATCTATATTCAATGAGAATGTTTTACAGAATCACAGAAACTCAAGATTGAAAGTCATCTAATTTTATCTACTCCATCCTATAAAGATAAGAGAATATTTCATATAACATCTACAAATGGTTACTCTGCCTTTTCTTTTAAGAACTCCAGAAAAATTTAGTTTATTTACAACCTTTAAGGGTATATCAGTCCATTTTGTTCAGCTATTTTGAAAACCCAAATGTGGTCAGAATAGAGACAAGGATAGTAGGTCCATCACCATCATCATTTAAGACACTCTTTGTTAATATAAACTAAGAAACTATTAATTTTTTTGTCACAATGCACATCTGTCAACTTATGTTGAACTCTACATTCTATAAAGTCCTCAGGACACCTTTTGCAGAAATTATCTAGCTACAATTCTCCCTTTCTGTGTCAACTGTTTACCTCAGATACAGGATTTTTTTCTTGATCTTAATTAAGTTACATTTTAAATTAAATGCCCTATTGTGCTAGCTTCCTCACATCTTTGGGCACGGGTCTCTTTTTGTCCCTTTTTGCCATCTTCAAAATTGACAACCATGCCCTCAGGTTTCAGGCAAAAGCTTCTGGATCTGGAGTTAAGATATCTGGGCTCGGATCCTACCATTTTCTGAAGGATTTTCTTGAATCAAGAACTTTCCAGTGAAACATTTTCATTACTACCTGTCCCTTTCTAAAAGATTTCCTAAGCCTCAGGTTTCTCTCTTAGGTCTTTACATTAATATTTTCATTTCAGTTGGTACTTCTTTTTCTAATCCCATGATAATCGCATCTCTATTAATTATTTCTCTCTGTATTGTATTGCATAGCTGTTCAACAGTTTAAACTGCTTGAACAGAAACACGTAATGGCAGCTGATGTTGCAGAGAAGAGAGTGTTGAATCTAGAGTGAGGAAGACCTAAATTCAAATCTGCACTCAGATACTATCTAGCTGTAACTAATTTGATCTTCGTTTGCCTCAGTTTCCTTAATTTTAAATTTGGAATAATAATAACATCTACCCAGTATTAGTCAAACATCACAATGATGTGACCACTAAACTGCAATGTTCTCTATACATTCTTCCAATAGCCATGGGAAGGAAATCAGCCCATAGCTTCTTTCCATTATTTCATCTCTCCCATCTCTCTGAAGCACAGCCAGATGACAGTAATATTTTCCAAAATTCTTGTTGTGCACTTACATAAGATCCACATTTGTGAGGATCAAATGAGATACTTATTTGTTTTAGAGAATGTATGCACTATTTTTAAATAAATACTTATTCCCTAACATATTAAGTGGCTCATGATGTGTTTTATTCTCTACTGACTTTTCTTAAGCTAAGCAGATGAGACAAATCAGTAACAAAGAGTCCTACTGGAATGTTAACATCACCTGGGTGTGTGTGTTTATGGGTTTCTCCTTGCATGCTGTGTATATACTCTTCTGTCTCAATGTTCTTCCTTTGTTATATTTCCTTACTTCTTATCCTTTATAAAAACCTACCCAACACAACTATGCTTATAAAAGTACTATTAAATAGTCATTGGTTCAGATTTTTCAAATAATAGTCAATACAGAGGTTTGCAACAACCCCTAAATTATTTTAGCATGATTGTATAACATAAATATGCTTCCTAGGATATTATAATCTATGAAATGGTGACTGATAACTATAGACATCTTACATAATAGTACTTTCAGATCTAGGACCAGACAGTGCAGCCACAAATATTTGGAATCTAGTTACACACAACAATATTCTCATCAATCCTTCCAATTGATGAGAATGACTGATATAACCTTTATATGACCTCTGTGATTTGATTAGTGACTTCTACCAATGTCCTTGCCTCAACTCACCTCTTCAGTCCACTTTGATATTCTGTAAGACACATAGAACAAGCAAAAACAAATTTCAATGTGATGCAGCATAACATAGAGTAATAAGAAGTTTATTTTGTTCAACAGCATTCAACAATTAAAAATCAGACTAAAACTTCAGAGTCTGAGTTCACACTCCTTAGTTTCACCACAATCAGCACAGACACTGGTTTCCATTCTCCATTCCAATTTTATTCTCTAGCTGATCTCTGATGACTCACCAGGAAGACACTAAAAGTTCTCTACCTTCTGGATAACCTAAGTATGACACAAATATGTATGCTTTTCTCCAAATACTCTTTTCCCAAAATTGAAATCCTCTCCTCAGAATCTGCATTTTCAATTATCTTCCTTCTCTCTACAGATAAACTGCAGTCTTCTGCAAAGGGTTATACTATTTCCTGAACATATTGGCATGATGACAGAGAACAAGGGAATTGTTCGCCAAGGGCACTGAAAATATATAATTGAGCTCCTTATTGTAGGAAACAAAAAGTTCACCTGACTTCAAATGTCATGCACAAACTCACTTGTATCCAATATTATATAAATCCTGGCATATCCCTACATGCCTTATGCCTACTCCACAGGTTATGTTACCACAAATCATAGCTATATAAAGTTTTGAGTGAAAAGGAACTCCATGAGATAACAAGAGAGTCTTGGTTTGATTCATTTCGTCTACAAAAGCTCCATCCTCCCACACTCTTAAGTGGAATGGGAAGGTAATGGGGTGGGGAGGAGGCAGATTCAACCCACAGGACCTGAAGACTTCAAAATCTTCAAAGACAGTACTTTTTTGAAAAATTACATTTTAAATTAGTAGATGACTATTTGGTTCCTATGAGAGACTCTGAAACTCTTTGGTGGCACAGAATATCATCCTTGTAATATATGAAACACTAACATATGAACCACTGAGTAAAAAAGTTCTGCAGGTCACTTGACTTAGCCAAACATCACGGGAGCCCCTTATGAGCACTAAGCTACAATTTTCTCTATCAATCCTTCCCATAAACATGGAAAGAACACTAACCCATAGCTTCTTTCTATTATTTCATCTCTTCCGCCTATCTGGAGTAAGGACAGAGGACAGCAATATTTTATGAGATTCCTGATGTGCTCCTAAAGAAATAAATAGTGTTGAAAAGTGTTGAAACAGTTTCTGCTCTACTCTAGTGGAATTGATGATCAATAACCAATGTAGTTATCATTTAATCTATCCCTTGTGTAAGAGAGTCCATGGTATGACTGCTACAGGTATTCTGTCTTCGAAACACTTTGCTCTTTCCTAGTTTAAAACTGTGAAAATTTGGTTCAGTGATTTCAGGAGTACTAGAGGAGAGTATTGAGAATTAGTTGTTGTGATAGAAAGAATATTTGACTAATAATTAGGAACTAGTTCTACTAGTAATTTATTATGAAACTTGTTGGTTCAAAGAACAAACCATAAGATGTGTTCGTAGACTGTTTGCCACTTAAAAGCTATGTTCTTAAACATGCATAATATTTCAGGATCTCTCTATCTTTATTTGTAGTCCCTTCACTTTTCCTTTCTCTTGTTATCTGCCTTTCTAGCACAGCTGCTCAAAATAAATCTTTCACAAACATTCTGCCCACTTTTGAATTATCATCTTAAACATTTCTACAGAATTAAAAAAAAGCATTCAGTCTTACCTTAAATATAAAAGATTCATTACATAATGAAAAGATTACTAAGTTTCTACATACATTTCTTTCCATTTTAATATTAAGTTAATTTCACCCTATTGGTATTGCATTAGACAACTGTGGAAAAGGAAGAGATCAGGTTTTATTATCTCCAACACCAGTCATGACAATGTGAAGTAAAAAACTATCTTTCACAACAATATTTTTATGTTTCTTTGCTCCACTCCTAACTCTTCATCCTAACTCTTCATGAATGTTATTTAGGCGACCATCTTAAGACTTCTCTTCTGCATCCAATTTCCTCAGATATAACTCTTTTTCTAGATGACCAATTTTATAAAATTAAAATTTCAATGGATTTTCAGTCAGAAAACCTAGTTTATCACTATAAATCTGTCATTAAAATGCTCTTTGGGCTTTTTCAAGTCATTTTCCTTCTCTGGGTATTGGTTTTCTCAATGATATCTAAGATTTTTTATCTATAAATGAAAGGATAAGCCTTTGTTTTATGAGCCTATCATCTATAAAACAGCAACTGTATTACATACTTATAAGGTGATTGGCATCTTCAAAATATGAAGTTATTTTCCTACAATGTTATGATCTTTGATCCTTTGACATTTCCCAACTTTCTCTTAACAAGAAAAGAAGAAGAAAAAAATCTGTGTTGTGCCTCTTATACACTGTTCCCTACTCTCAGCAAATCTTATCAACCCACCTAGTTAATATTTTCTTAGGTTGCTTTAGGGTTGACATTAGCTATTCCTTTGAACAGAGATGAATTTATTTGTTAAATTTCATTTAATTTAAGTTGGATGGTGGAGTAGAAAGATGCACGTTTACGAGCTCCAAACCCACAACCCATAGAATTAAGGTAAAAAGAGATCCCATAAATTCTGAATCACTGCAGGGGGTGCATAAACATAGGGGAAGAGATTTCCGTTCTAGTGAGCCCTGGAGAGCCATCCACAGAGTCCGTCATGCCCCAGAAAGCGGACCCCACCCCAGCGCTGCCCTGGCCGTGGCCCCAGAGAAGCTGACCCGAGCAGGCTTCAGGGACGAAAGCTATAGCAGCTGGGAAAGTCCCTCTGCCCACAGAAGCTATAGGTCAGTGAAAGAGAAGGCTGGGCTGGACGAGAGGGGGAGTGGAGTGTCTCCGTGACTCGGGTCCCATCAGGAGGAAGCAGCAGTGGCAGAGATGGGGGCAGGAAGCGGCAGAGGTGTGGGTGGCGGCCCGGACTCCCCCAGCAGCAGGCAGGATCTTCATTACTGAAAGTCTCTGCATAAAGCCCCTGAGGGAACTGAGCCTGGGAGGCAGCCCTGCCCCCATCCCAGCACCTGAACTAAAGCTTGCTGTGGAAAGCCCATTTGAACCTCAGACCCCAAGCACTGGCTGGGCGGATCTAGGCGGGGGTGGACAGGAATCTCAGAAGTCAAGTAGCTGGCTGGGAAAATGCCTAGAAAAGGGAAGAAAAATAAGACTATAGAGAGTTTTTTCGAACAGATGCAAATGATCCCGACTTCCGGATCTGAGGACGACGAGGACATATTCTTGCCATCAGGGAAAGACGTGGAGGGTGGGGCCTCAGTACCCCAGACATCCCAGGGGGATGTTGGGTGGGCTCAGGCCTTGGAAGAGCTCAAAAAGGATTTTGAAAAGCAAGTTAAACAGGTGGAGGAAAAACTGGGAAGAGAAATGAGAGAGATGCAAGAAAAGTATGAAAAACGAGTCAATACCTTGGTAAAGGAGACCCAAAAAAATGCTGAGGAAAATAACACCTTTAAAAATAGGCTCACTCAATTGGCAAAAGAGGTTCAAAAAGCCAATGAGGAGAAGAATGCTTTCAAAAGCAGAATGAGCCAAATGGAAAAAGAGGTTCAAAAGCTCACTGAAGAGAATAGTTCTCTCAAAATTAGAATGGAACTGATGGAGTCTAATGAATTTACAAGAAACCAAGAAATCACCAAACAAAACCAAAAGAATGAAAAAATGGAAGAGAATGTGAAATATCTCATGGGAAAAACAACTGACCTGGAAAATAGATCCAGGAGAGACAATTTAAAAATTATGGGACTACCTGAAACTCATGATAAAAAAAGAGCCTAGACATCATCTTCCAAGAAATTATCAAAGAAAACTGCCCTGACATTCTAGAACCAGAGGGCAAAATAAATATTGAAAGAATCCATCGATCACCACCTGAAAGAGATTCAAAAAGAGAAACTCCTAGGAACATTGTGGCCAAATTCCAGAACTCCCAGCTCAAAGAGAAAATCTTGCAAGCAGCTAGAAAGAAACAATTCCAGTACTGTGGAAATACAATCAAGATAACTCAAGATCTAGCAGCTTCTACATTAAGGGATCGAAGGGCCTGGAATAGGATATTTCAGAAGTCAAAGGAACTAGGCCTCAAACCAAGAATCACCTACCCAGCTAAACTGAGTATAAGACTTCAGGGGAAAATATGGTCTTTCAATGAAACAGAGGACTTTCAAGCACTCTTGATGAAAAGACCAGAGCTGAAAAGAAAATTTGACTTTCAAACACAGGAATGAGAAGAAGCATGAAAAAGTAAACAGCAAAGAGAAGTCTTAAGGGACTTATCAGAAGTGAACTGTTTACATTCCCACATGGAAAGACAATATTTATAACTCTTAAAACTTTTCAGTATCTGGGTAGTTGGTGGGATCACACACACACATGTACACACATGCACACACACACACATACACACGTGCACACACATACAGAGACAGAGAGCACAGATTGAATTGAATAGGATGGGACCATATCTTAAAAGAAATTAAGGTAAATGCTGAGAGAGAAATGTAGTGGGAGGAAGAGGATGAAATGGAATGGGATAATTATATGTCATTTAAGAGGCAAGTAGGAGACTTTTTAGTGGAGGGAAAAAGAGGAGAGCTGAGGAAGAAAAAAACAAGAAGTTTACCCTCATCACATTTGACTAAAGGAAGGAATAAAATGCACACTCATTTTGGTATGAAAACCTATCTTACAGTATAGGAAAGTGGGGGAGAAGGAGATAAGCAAGGGGGTGGGGATGATGGAAGGGAGGGCAAAGGGAGGAGGGAGCAATTTGAAGTCAACACTTGGGGAGGGACAAGATCAAAAGAAGAGAAACAATGAGGGGCAGGATACGATGGAGGGTAATTCAATTAGTCTTACACAACACAACTATCAGGGAAGTCATTTGGAAAACTACACAGATATGGCCTATATTGAATTGCCTGCCTTCCCAAAGGGAATGGGTGGGGAGGGAGGGATGGGGAGAATTTGGAACTCAAAGTTTTAGGAACAATTGTTTAGTATTGATGTTGCAACTAGGAAAGAAGACATACAGTTAATGAGGAATAGAAAGTCATCTGGCCCTACAGGAGAAAAGAGAAGATGGAGACAAGAGAAGGGAGGGATGACAGAAGAGAGGGCAGATTGGAGATAGGGAAAATTAGATTGTTTGTGATATTGGGGTGTGGGGAGGGGATAAAAGGGAAAATAAATTTGGAACCCAATATTTTGTGAAAATGAATGTAAAAAGTTAAATAAATAAATAAATGAATTTTAAAATAATTTAATTTAAGTTGTTAAATCTGTCCTCTGAGAGTCAACTTGTAATTAGAGAGACTGAGAACTAGACATGCTAGGTTGCTTATTGGGAGATCTCTGCCAGGAAGGGGATAAAGAGAGAACAAGAAAAAACAGGAGATTTCTAGGAATGTGGAAAGGCTTCAGAATTGCCCCTATACTGTTGCACATTGAACTACAATTTTACTACATCTCTATTGGCTATCATAGATGATATAATAATATCAATAGTTACATATTTACTGAATGGCACATCATAGCATCAAAATACTTAAAGGAAATGGATTCAAATTTAATCAATTTATAAGGGAAAATAGCAAAATTAGGATAGGTGGGGGCTTTGCTGTATTTTTCAAACCTTAATAAATCTAACAAAAAATACAACCAAAAAGTTTACCATCTGACTAGACTTTTAGAAAAGTTTTATATGATATATTTCTGACAATTACTGAAGTGTAATCAACACGGTGTGGTTATTAGTTATTTGTTCATGGGCCCTTTACAAAACATCAAACATATGTTGAAACATAAAAATCCCATAAACAAATGTGAAAAATCAGATGTAGTAAATACCTCCTTTACTGAACAAAAACAACATAAAATTGACGTAAGTCCAGGAATGCTGAATAATGGATTCATAAAAATGGAAATAAAATAGCATAATCCTTGAATATTGGTGGGTCTAAGGGCAAATTATTGAAACATCTGATAATGTCATCAGAGAAAGTAATAAAAATGTGACAATATACCAAAACCATTAGGATTCATTGAAAGCAATCCTTGGGATAATTTGTTTTCATCTCTAAACATTTTGATTAGCAAAAGAAACAAAGATCAAATGAATGGATTCAGCATGCAATTTAAAACAAGTGAAAAGTCACAAATGAAGAAATCTTAACTATAAAGGACAAAGTAAAAATTCTGATTAATTAAATTGAAAGAAAAAATTGATAAAACCAAGTTTTGTTTATAAAGTAAGAAAATAAATTTTAATTTAATACAATTTAATTTAGTAAATTAAATTGTCTATATAAAAAGGAAAAACTAAAATTAACAGCAAATTAACAAGTAAAAGAAATTAAATGCCAGTACAATTGAAAACTTTAAAAAAAGAATGAAAATTTACAAAAACAGATGAGTAAGTACCTAGATTAATAGTAAGTCAGTCAATAAGCCTTTATTACATGTGTACTGTGTGCTCCTTTATTGAAGATAGAAAGCAAAACAAAAACCGTCCATGTCCTCAGGGAATTCAAATTATAACAGAACAAGAAATAAAGAATTTAAAAATCCAAATCTTAGGAAAAGAAATTAAACAAGTTATAACTGAGCTCCCCAAGGGAAAAAAACACTGGTAGATTTACAAGCGAAATCTGTCATTCAAAGAACAGTTAATTCCAATATTACATAAACTATTTACAAAAATAGAAACAGAAAGCATCATATCAGATTTCTTTCATGAACAAAATAATAATGTTAGTATCTAAATGAGTAACACACTACAGGCCAATATCCCCAGGTTAAATAGCAAAACAGAGATATTAAATAATATAGTAGCAAAGCAGATGCAGCAACATATCTGAAGATAATATACTATGACCAACTTGGATTTATACTAAGAATACAAAGCTGGCTAAACTACGATGACGATAAACATAAGGGACCTTTTTAGGCACAAAGACAATAGAACATGATTACATAAATAGATGCAGAAGAAGATATTGACAAATTTCTACATGTTCATGTTTGCAACATAAAAAGGATAGGATTAAATATGCCTTTCCTTAATATGGCAAGTGACATGTATCTAAAACCAGGGACCTTCTAGTGACAAACTACAAGCCTTTATCAGGAGTGATGATAATAATGGCACATATTTATATAGCACTTACTTTGTGACAAGCCCTGTACTAAGTGCTTTACAATTATTAACTCATTTATTTGATCCTCACAACAACCATGGGAGATCGATGGTATTATTGTACTATTTGTACAAAAGGGAAAATTGAGACAAACAAAGGTTAAATACCTAGCTCAGTGACACAAAGCTATTATGTTTCTGAGGCTGGATTTGAATTCTGGCCTTCCTAACTCTGGACCCATTACCTTATCTACCATGCCACCTGGCTGCCCCAAAATGAAGCAAGGATTTCCTTTATTATGACTTTTATTTGATAAGATAGAAATGCCATCTAAAGTGATAATACAAGAAAAAGTTGGAATAATAAGCATATGTAAATAAAAAATATCAAATTTTAGAGATAGCATGATGTTCTATTTAGAGAAAACTAGAAAGTTAGCAAAAAATAATTGAAACTGTTGAAAATATTTTTAAAATAGGAAGGCATGAAATAAATCTACATCAGCTTTTCTGTATGTTCCCAACAAAACTAGAGATACAGAGAGGAGGAAAGGAACTAAAAGATGTCACAAAATTATCAGTTCAATTTTAAGCTTTAATGCCTTAAAACTGTATGAATACTTTTAGGACAGCTTCCAAAGGAATGCAACCATAAAACTCTAATTAGAGAGATATTAATTGCTCATCTTTGGGCTGTGTGAATAGAATAAATATGGCAGTACTCTAAGGTTAATGTACTCATTCAATGTTATAGTGTCAAAGGATTACTTTGTACAGCAAGGGAAAAAAAGGGAAAAAAATCTAGAATAATAAAGTGTGAAGGAATCTCAAAAGTTATTTTGTTTAAATGGAAAGGACAGGATGTAGGAATATCACATGTCAAAGTATGCTATAAAACAGTAAGAGTCAAAACTAGTTAGTACTGACTGAAAATAGGATAATAAATCAGCAGAACAGAATAGGTACAGTTAAGCTACATAAACAAATGAACATGGTAACATACCATTAGCTAAACTCAAAGATTCCAAGTACAACAACAAGCATTCACTTTTTAATGTAGTCTGCTGGGGATAATGCAAAGTAGTCTTGTAGAAATTGGGTTTAGACCAATGCCTCACATCATATATGACAATAAGTTACATATAGATACATGACCTCGATATAAAAGTTTACATCATGATTAAATTAACAGAACAAGGAAAGAAATATCATTCATAACTATTGAGAGGCAAAGACTTCTTATGGAGAGCAGGGGGAGAAAAATGAAAATCACAGGAGATAAAATGAATAATTGTGATCAATTAAATCAAAAATAATTCCAAAACAAAATTGATGCAAGTAAAATTATAATGGAAACAGTTAACTGAGAAAAAAATGGTTCTTCTGATAAAGTTCTGGTGTCTAATATATATAAGGAACTGTTTTAAATATGCAAGAACCATTCCATAATAGATAAATGATCAAAGGATATAGATAAGTAGTTATCAAATGAAGAAAACCAATCTGTCAATATCCATATAAAAATACTCCAAATCATCACCAAGATAAATGTAATTAAAAACTTTCAGATTTCATCTAAAATGTAAAGAATGAAAAAGATAACAAATAGAAAAAGACTATTGTTGGAGAGACAGCAAAAAAGACAAGAACATTGGTACAGAGTTGGTGGAGTTGTGTGTTTGTCCAATCATTCTGAAAGACAACATTTGACTCAGCATCATAGCACCCTATATATCTACACCCAAAACATCAAAAGTAGAAAATAATTAAGCTTGCCCGATGCCCTCAGCTCTCAATAATTGCTCGATTTTCTGATTTCCTAAAGCTTTTTGGTATGTACTATATCATGAACAGGTCGTGTACAGCATGATTCCCTGTGTTATTACCTTTTGATGGGGTGCATCCTACCTCCCCACAAAATGGAATCACTTTGTGTTCAAAAGAATACGTTTTCAATCTTTTCTCAACTCCTCAGTCCCTTCCCCAGTGACAGGTACATAATTGGTGCAGCTAGGTGGCACAGTGGATAGAGCATTAGGCCCAAAGTCATCAAGAACTAAATCCAAATCTGGTCTCAGACACTTAAATGTTAAGACTACCTCAGTTTCCTTAACTATAAAACAGTGATAGTAATAGTACCTGTCTCTGAGGTTTGTGAGGATCAAATGAGATACTTTTTAAATGTGTGGCACATAGTAGGCACTTAATAAATGCTTGATTCCTTCCTCAATAAATGTTTGGGAGTATAGTAATTTTTAAAATAAATGATAAAGAAAAAGTCATTTTCGAACACGGTGTTCTTATTAAATTAAATTGAATTAGCTTCATTCTAGCCTACTAAGCTCTTCAGGAGCCTTTCTCATTTCTTCTGGATTTTGTCATCTAAAAATTTGACAGTCATCAAATTTGTTATCAGAGAAAGCTCTCTAGATTTGGAATTAGGACACTTGGATTTGGATTTAATCTCTCCATAATACACTTGCAAAGACCTAGCTACAATAGGAAACTTCAGATTTCATTGACTGCATGAAGGAACAGTGCTAGGTGGTGGATAAAGAGCCACCCTATAAGCTAAGGCCATAGTTCAAGTCCCACTCTTGACACATGCTGGTTCTGGAACCATGGACAAGTCACTTAACTCCCCAATATTTGCACAACTCCTCAAAATTATAATTGGTAGAGGAGACACTGACCTGCGTTGATACAGAGGTTTTCTTAATCCAGATGTTCTTTGTAACAAGGAAATTTCAGGTCAAGTTTCTTTTCTCTTCATTATCAAATCCACTTTTTAAATTAATATTTTAAAAAATATTCTTGAATCATTGATACATATCTTAGCTCTTACTGTTCATACTTTTCACTTCAGTTTTTTGCCTCTGCTTCTTCCTTTCTGATAATCTCTCCTCTCTTGGGAATCACTTGTTACTGTATCTGTCTATACCTACAAAAATGATTTAACTTTTTAGAAGGAACTGAAAAATAATATGTTATGTGATTGCTGATCTGTTGCTTCGCTGAACTTTCCTATTTCTGAACTGAAGAGATAATTCAGTGGGTATCTATATGTGTATGTACCAGTATGTGTCTCTGTGTATGCTAAGTCACTGTTGCTTTGTAAAGAACTAAAACCTACTTGATGAATAATATTATGATTTTTAAATTATGTAATAACTAAGTTAGCAGCTATTTATTTTAAGCAATAATAAATACAAAGAAAGAATTCTGACAAGACATTAGATTTCTTGGTAAAGATATTTGACTGCAACATGCTTCCTAAAAATTCAGAATCTATTAAGTTGGTGCCCAGCTGGCATATAATTTTATAGATCTTCCAGATTTAAGATTCTGTGACAGCAAGTATAAGTTTCATGGGGCAGTTATACATACAAATGTTTTGGTTAATCCCTCCAATGGCAAGAATAGCTGATCTTGAAGATACTGAATATGAACCCTTTACCTCAAGTCACCTCTCCGGTGTTCCTTGTGACACTAGGAAGCACATAGGAGGGAGGAAACAAAATTTCATTGTGACACATGGTGACAGAAAACTACTTTGTTCTTCATCTATGACCTTTAAAACTCAGTATAAAAATGACGTAAAACTCCTAGGAATATTATTGACAAAATCCAGAATGCCCAGGAGAAAATATTGCAAGCAGCCAGGAAGAAACAATTCAAGTATTGGGGAAATACAATCAGGATAACACAAGATCTAGAAACTTCTACATTAAGTGACTGAAGGGATTGAAATATGTTATTCCAGAAGTCAAAGGAACTACGATTAAAACCAAGAATCACCTAAGCAGCAAAACTGAGTATCATACTTCTGAAGAAAAAATAGTCATTCAATGAAATAGAGGAATTTCAAGCATTCTTGATGAAAAGACCAAAACTGAATAGAAAATTTGACTTTCAGACACAAGAATGAAGAAAAGCATGAAAAGCTAAACAGGAAAGAGAAATAATAAGGGACTTATTAAAGTTGAATTGTTTACATTCCTATGTGGAAAGACAATATTTACAACTCTTGAGACTTCTCTCAGTATTAGGGTAGTTGGATGGACCTATCCACGTCACAAATCTTTTTATATCACATTCCAGTAATGTCCAAAATTAGGCCCAATATGCTAGATGATTTCAGACTTTGACGGAGTTGAAAGGTATTATAACCAACATTTTCTGGACATTTTAGGGGATTATGTCTATTTGTGATTTCAATAATATAGAGAATTGCTGAATAAATAAATTTCCTCTATCAGTGCAAGACATCAAGGGTGTGGTTGATCCTCTTTTACATTTCCTTCTTTTATTACCTCATTTTTGCTCAATACCTTTATTAACACAAACTCTTCAGCGCTTGAAATACTTTGTACCTGCTGTAGAAGCTAAAACATAAATCAATCTATCATACCCTTCCAGATTCTCTCCCTTTTATACAAACTTGCATGATTTAATTCAACAAACTCATAAGAAATTATGACCAAGGGACTGAAAAATAGACTGAGTTGTTTTCAGAAACGTTGGAGGCTGCCTCACATGTTTAAAAATTTAGTAATCTTTTAATTTAAAAGATTATTGAGTACAAAAATGTTTTTTTTTAATTTTGCTGCTTAGTAGTTCTACGACTTTGGGAGGTTCATTCTGTCTCTCTCTTCAGCTGCCACCTTAAGAAAGTGGATTTGAATAAATAAGTTACTTTTAAGTGCTAAAAGTCTACGATTCTATGAATTTTCCTATGAAACATTCCTACATATTGGCAGGGAACCAGGTGTGTGTCAGCAAATCAATTTTTACTTTAAACTAGGCTAAATACTTACCCAATTGCAGTGAATCTGACAATTCAGAGCACTGCTTATGCTCTCATTAGCTCAGAATAAGTTTCAGTGACTTTGGAGAATAAAACATGAAGCTGGGGTAAAAATGATACCTTCCTTGAACAAATTAATTTAATCTCAATCAGTTAAGACCAGGATAGAATCATATTGCTAGGTACTTCATGGTGATTATTTGAGGGAAACAAATAGAATCATGGCTTTATAAAGCAGTTTTATAGCTAATATTAGTGAAGAGGAATCTAAGGTTCAAGCAGTCAGCACAGTGAAATTATCTATCTCTCTCTCTCTCTCTCTCTCTCTCTCTCTATATATATATATATATATATATATATATATATATATATATATATATATATACATGAAGGAGTGTAGGGGAAAGTGCTAGGGAGGAATAAAAAAATCTTGGAAGATATGAAAGAAAGGGATGTCTGATGTCTGATAAGCTCCTCTATCCAGGAGCTTTAGGAAACACAATTTTTCTCAATCATTCTATACTGGAGAGCCAGGGTGAGATAACTGAAAATGGAATTGAGTCCTATATTATCAGTTCCCCATTCCAGCACTTACTGTGTATGTGTGTGTGTGTGTGTGTGTGTGTGTGTGAGTAATAACATATTTGTTACAGGAGCTTATTTTTCAATTGAAAAGCTATATGTATGTTTGTATGTATTCATATATGGAGAGAGAGTGAGTCTTTCATGTAGAGGTAAGGGACAGAGTGAAGGAAGAAAGATTTGAGTTAATTGGAAAAAAATTAAATTTAATTTTAAAGAAAGAAAAATTTAAAGATTTTTGTTGCCTCCAAGATTATTATAGGTCAATAATGTGGCATAGCTGTCAAAAACTAATGCAATCTTAGAATATATATTAATAACATAATAATGTATAAAACAACAGAGATGATTTTCCTGAATTTGCATGTTGTCAACATGTCTATTTTATTTTATTCTGCATTTCTTTTTTGTTTTTTTTGCACAGTATTTTAAGAGAAACTTTCAAAAATAGACGCACTTCTTCAGGAAGGTGAGCAGAAGCCTGAAAATCTTATCATATGAAGAACAATTGAAGAAACTTAGGCGTTTTATCCAAGGGAAAAGAAATCTTTGACAGGAATGACATTATCTGTTTTCAAAAACTTAGAGGATTGTCACTTAGAGCTTGGACTTGACTTATTCCAAGCAGTTCCAGAGTACAGAACTGGAATCAAATAGTGTATCTTACAGTTAGAGCAAGAAGGTGGCAATTCAGTTTAAGTAAGAACTTTTTCATAACTAAAATATCCAAATATTGTGTGTGCTTCCTTACAATGAGTTTCATATTCCTAGAAGTGTTTGATAAAATTTTTGACGATTACAGAAAAAAGATAGATAAAAATGAAAGAAATAAAAATAGAGATATATACAGCACATACTCTTTTTAACTGTTTTCCAGAAAAGTACTTTATGTCATGAGAAATTTCACTTTCTTTTTTATTTTTAATTTTTTATATTTTCTTTTATTTCTTGGTCTCATAACATCACAAGTTTCCCCTTGCCAAATTCTAATTTTCAAGGAGTCGTTTTCCTCTTTATGATTCTGGATCTTCTTTTGCAATTGGTCACCTTTCTTTTTATAATCTTCTTGTTTTTCTTGGATTGTTCTTGTTTTGTTAAGTTTTTCTTGATCTCATTTTTGAAGCCTTTTTTTAAGTTCTTCTATGAATACTTTTTCAACGGGTGACCATTTAACATTACTCTTTGGGGTTGGAGAAGGTTTAAGAGTTATTTTTGCTTCATTTGTTTTGTTTTGCTTCAATATCTTCCTCTGAAAATGAACCATAGTCTTCATTATTCCCATAATTTTCTATGGCTGGGTTCCCTCTTCTCTTCTTAATCAAATCTATGGTAAGAAAGCCATCTAGCTTGACCCAAAACTTGGGAGAATCCTTACTGATGAAAAGGTAAGGCATCTATAGAATAGTTTCTTTACAGTTTTTATTTACACCCAATTAATCCTCTCTTGTTAGTGTCAGAAATAACACAGGGAAACTGAGGGGAAAGATGACTTTGAATTATGTAGGACAAAAGGCTAACACATGACAAGCTATGAAGTAGAAGCTTGCCTTTTATGTTCACACTATCTACATGATTTCTTCTACTTTACACCAATATGCACACACAATCTCAACCACAACCGTAATATACATACATATATACATATATATATATACATATATGCATGTAAGAATATATACATCTATGTATATAAATATTATCCCTATCCATATATGTATATAAATATTTATAATATAAATATTATAAATATCTATAAATAGGTGGCAACTCTGGCCATATGTTAAAATAAAATAATCCAACAGAATCTTCCCTCCTGAGCTAGTATCTCATTTTAGTGGAGTGGGATGGTATAGTACAAAGAACATTGTCTTTTGAGTTAGAAGTCTTATATTTCAGTCCAGATTTTGTTGCTTAGTAGTTATATATTTAGCCTTGACCTACTCACTTCAACTCTTTGATTCCTTGTGTCCTCATCTATAAAGTGAAAATGTTAAAATAGTTGATCTATAAGATGCTTTCTAACTCCATATATAATCCAGTGACCTTTGATTCTTGGACCATTCTCAAGCTTGTCCTCCATAGTATGGTAAACATGCTGTGATTCATACCCATTGTTCCAATTTCTGATGGGAAATCTTTTCAACCAAAAAAATAGTTTGGATGCTTTAGGCGCAAGAGTTTACTTTGGTGAATTTATTAGCTATGAGTGGTGGGGTGAAGTAGATGATCCCTGATAGAACTAAAACCAGTGTTTGGGGAGGAGGAATAGAGAGACAGTGCACTCCACTACCTATCTGAAAGGAAGGCCACTGTTAGTACAGAGTAGAGTCAGGCAAGCAAAAAGAGATTGCTTGTTTAGTGCATGCCCTGTTGAAGACCTTCATGTAACACTACTGTCTTTCATTCAGTAACATAACTCGCAGAGTCTACCCCAGTTGGGGGAGTTGCACTGGGGAAATAGCAAGACAACGCTGAGAGAGCCAAGTTTATTTCTCACTGTGATTGTTGGTGACCACAAAAAAGAAAGTCTAGAATATATAGAATAAAAAGCAAAACTAACAAGATGAAATACACTACGGAAAAATCTAAGATCTTGCATTTAAGTTTAAAAAAACAATTGCACAGACACCCACACACACACACACACACAAAAAGATTGAGGAAATATGTTATAGAAGTTGACCTTAAAAAGGACTTATGCAAGTGAATTGAATACAAATTAAAGGAAGCCAAGTGTTTAGCATATCCATCAAAAAATGAAAGCTAACTTTGAGTGCAATAATAGAATGTCAGTTAAGAGAGCAGAGTAATAGTCTTAATTTTGCAAGTTCTATTACCATCTACCACTTGGTGCTCTAATCTTGGAACAGTTTTTCCAGAGAAATAATATCAGATAGTGCTTCTTTCACAGAAGACTAAACAGCACTCTGAAAATAGAGTCATACAAAGAAAAACTGAAGAAACAGTATATTTCTCTGCCAAGAGAGAAAAGTTTAAGTGCAGGAATGATAACTGTCTGTGATCAGTTGGAGGACTGACCTGTGAAGAAGGAATATGACTTAAACTCTTTAGATCCACTGTGTAACTGGAAACAATGGGCATAACGTAGGGGAAGTTATGGGGAGACAAATTTCAATGCAATATAATCATGAAATTTAAAATAGAGTGATACAAATAGCATTTTGATGCCTTCTAAAGTAGTTTGCCTTTCATCCCTGGAAGTGTACAATGAAGGACAATGAATATGGTTAATCTCATACTATAGTGTCAGGCTATATTAATACTGTAAGTCATCAGTGCTTCCCTAATACAAAAAACCCACAAAAATCTAATTATAAGGTGTATGGCATAGAAATTTCAATTTTCTCTCAGTGACAATATTGAAATTCACAGAAACAGAACACAAAAATTTGAAAAAGAAGTGAAATATTCATACTTATTAAAGATTTAATCTCCAAATTATGGAATAAACAGAAATACAAAAGTGTCATATTTGCTTTTGATCATATGTTGTCACATGTTTTGGCCACAATATTTGACAAGAAAGAATGATCCTTCCATAAAAATAAATTATTAGTGTAAATTAAGAGGATGTCTACTCCAAGCAGAATTGGTAGATAAGAACAATTGGTTCCAATAACCTTGAATGCTGCTGAAGCAGATGCTTGTGGATTGCTTAGAGCTTAAACGGGCGTTGAAGACGTTAAGGTCATCCAATGCATCTCAATCCATTTGTCAGTTATGTTGAATTTTGCCCTGCTACTGAACTTAACTGACTCTGAAAGAGAAGCTGACAACTACTTCATTTAAATTCAATTCATAGCAATTCAAGACATCACCCCATGATGTCATTGGTCCTGTTTTAAAACAAAGGACAAACAAAAATAGGTGTGGAGGAAAACTGGGCAAATCCTGGAATCATTAACCCATCAACCTAGAAATAACTGTAGAGATGAACTAGGTATTACCTTGAAGGAAAATATCACTGGAACATCACTGATCTAGGAGTTTCATTCCATACAAAATTTCCATTAAGCTCTCATCTACAAATGAAAATAAGCAATTTTCTGTAACATTTGAGATTAGCAATCGCTCTTCAATTAATAGTCTTAGAAAGTTTCAAGTCTAAGAGAAATGTTGCAATATGAGTAGAAGGAAGGACTTGAATTAGCGTTTTCATGACTGAGGCCACCTCTCTACACCCCATAACATTTTCCCACTCATGTAAGATGGTGTATATATTTAATTTAGTGAGTTCTGAAAAAGTTTACAGAGAATTTTTCTCACAGAATTATCAGATAAGAATAAGAGGCACCTTTGAATCCTTTGTGATTGAGAAGATACTCTTATTCCTGACAACAAGATAATTTGGGTCCTGTGAATTAATCGAGATAGTCAAAGTATGATTGTGCATATAAACTTCAGTAGAACCACATGGTTTACTTTCCTTTTTCAAAGTCTATTTCCTCTTACAGATTTGAATATGAATTAAGAAATTATAAAAAGGTACATCTTATAATCATACCAAAATGAAATTTTCTACCTAAAGAAGACAAAGAGTATTAATTTTTCTTTCCTATTTTAACGGATAAAGCAGGAGTCAGTGTGCATTTTAGCTCATGGAACAAACCTTTATATCTTCCTGAACAGTAATGAAAATATATATGTAGGATGTGTTCAGCAGGAATAAGGTGCCTATGAAAATGAAATCACTATTAGCAGTGACCATGAAATGAAAGTTTTAGGTGTCTGCACAGGCCAATCTGATCAAGTGAGGAAGATCACAATAAAAACTGTCAATTTGATTAGATTAGATTCCACAGAAAGGCAAGTTTACCACAAACGCTAACTGGGGCACTGCATACATGAGGCCAATGAACCAAGAACCCATTAGAAGATACATGGGAGAATATAAGTGAGGGTAAAAGATAATTGTGAATGTAATGAAGTAGGTTCCCAGAACAATCACTACAGAAAACACAGAGGAGAATGTCAGGAGAAAAAGTTGCATGAATCATGAACTGGAAATTGCCAAGAACACAAATTCATATACCATGGCATAATTAATTTCATTCGTTGTCCTGAATATGACGTTACCTAAAGAGAAAGAATTGAAAGAGACTGTTGTAATAGTGTCTTGTTTTTCATTTTTAATATTGGAAAAAGATTTCCTTGATGGCTCAGGGTGCTTTTAAATATTTTTTAGACATTGAAAACTGGGAAGACATATATTTTACATGTACTGGAGGAAAAAAATTAAGTCTCAAATACAATACTAAATCATTATGCAAAATTTATGGATAGAAAAACAAATCAAGAAGGCTATTGCCCCTTCTTAAGTGCATAAACTTAGGCAGCTTGTTTTGCCTCATAGTGTCACATTATTTTATGGTCCTTTTCATTTTAGTTTCTTTTTTCATTTGTCCTGACAGCACAGACTCTCAAAATGTGATAGAAAAACCTTTCATGAGTATTTGCCATTTGGGAATGCCCTTTAAAAATATTCATCGTCTTAATCAACCCTACATTATGAAAGCCATCTAGTTTGGTCCCAAACTTCAGAGAATCATTATTGTTGAAGAAAGTAAGGCATCTATAGAATAGTTTCTTTCCAACTAAAATTTAAACTCAGTTAATCATTTTTTATTCATGGCAGAGATATCATAGGGAAATAGAGGGGAAAGATGACATTGAATTGTGTGGGACAAAGGCCAACCCATGACAAACGATGAAATAGAGGTCTGTCTTTTTTGTTTCCACTCCTTTACATGATTTCTTCTGCTTTACACAAAGATATACACATACACACACAAACACACACACACACACATAGATGCACACTATTAACTCCAACCAAAAGATATATTTATTTTATACTCTAGCATATTGCCAAGGGAATGTTCACAGCAGTCGTGGTAACTGTGAATATTTGGGCATAGTTCTCAATCACTAAATATAAAACACTCTCCATATATAAGGCAGAAGAAAAACATTTATTTAGACACCACAAAGGCAAATTCCAAAACCAAAAAGCTAAATCTCATAAGGTGACCAAGAAGTTAATAAACATAATCATCTCAGGGGGCAAAGAAATTCCCAAACCTCCCCGCCTCTTTTAGGGTCTTCCCATAAGCAAACATCCATGAGCCTGAGCCTTGTCATACCTGCCTGCCTGTCTGTGTCCCTTTTCCTCTGCCCTGACCTTGATCATTTAAATCCTCCAGGTTCTGTCCCCTCCTTCCTATTTCTCCAGTTCAGCAAGTTCCTCCCACTACAAGTGACTTAGTCTTCCAGGTGATTTAAGTAGGTCTTCTGGGCCTATTAATGAATGAGAAAGATCTTTCCATTTAAATTGCTATTACATTCAGCCCCAAGTTCTTTCTCATTCATTGCACAGGTTGGTGAAGTAACAGGAATCCACAAAATTTTTTAACAGGAACAACAGAATATAAGCATAACAAACATCATCCTAGGTAAATGGTGTCATTGAAACTTGAAACAGGATAACAGGTATCACACAAAAAAAGCACATAGAACAATATCTTAGGGTGATGCTTGAACACAAGCACTCCTTAATTCTCCCCTCAAACGAATGGTGTCCAAAACTGTGGGGTAAGAGGCAAAGGTCTTTTCTTCCATAGCTACTTCCTGCTGAAATTAGATGTAGAGCTGTCTCTGCCCCTAGAGATGAGACATCTGAGAGATCTGTTCTGGCATCTGGAGTTTAATCGACTTCAGGTCCAGAGATGACACATCAAATTTGTGGATAGAGGTGACTTCTACCTTAAGTGATCAGGAATCTGCAGATGGAGGGTACTAAGCCTATGGAAAGCAAATCTAGCAAACAAATTTAACAGACTAAAAGTCAAAAAGAAACAAGGAGACAATAACTAGAAGCAGGGTAGATATAGGGGCACCTAAGTTTCTGGAGCTATGCTATTGTCATTCCTGTGTGCTATAATTTCTGTAACCTTTGGAACATTATCTGACTTCCTTTAACCCATATTTTAGCGCCCAATTTTATCCTTTCAGTAGAAACCAATCCTTCAGTTACTCTGCTACTTATTTCACGAGGAGGTTCGGTTTTCAAAGGCGCTTATGTTTTACAAGGATTAATAATCCTTGAACTATTCAATGATTTTTACAAAACTGTATGATTTCAACACCTAAGTTTTGGAATGTCACAATAATTTCTACTTGATAATTAGGATCTATCACTCCAAGAAATACATGTGTTACGTCAAATGCTAATCCTAATTTAGTTTATATGTGTCCAACATGAATCTTAGGGATTCTCCTACACGTTAGGGTGGAAATTGTTGTTATTTTTCCCTAGCAAAAAGTCCTCTGAACAATGTAAATCATATCCTGCTCAAACTGATGTCCCTGCATATGATACTGGGGTATTTGGCCTCAGAGTCCAATATTCAACATTTGGAATCTTTTATATCTGTGTTTTCTAATATGCATGTTTAAGATCGTCATTCTGGCTAGAGGTATAGTTCCTACCAATGGTCTATTATCCAAATTATGTAAAGCAATGAACAAATTATCTTTCAATGTTGATAAGAATTATTAGAACTTAATTTCCATTGCTGTTTTTCAATAATCAGTACATTCTTTCAATTAAACAAAATGCTTATGGATAATGTAGAAAATGATACATCCATACATCGTCTACCACACAATATGTCTCTATTTGCACCTTTGAAATGTGAAACGTTGTGAGTTTGAATCTGTGTTGGGGATCTAATCACAGGAGAAGAACAATACGTAACATTTGGTTTCGTACTGAACAGATGTATCAGGAATCAATTTGCCTTTTAAACCATGGTAAGAGTCATTAGATCAACGTGAAGAATATTACAATGTAATAAACTAGCATCTTTAGTCCCAGATTGAAATGCAGTCAATCTAGTGGTCAGTTTAACATATTCTGGTAATTTTAGAATTATTTACAAATTTTTCCTGGAACTTCTAAGTTGACTGATCAGCCTCTTCATGGAAACTTTCATCTCTTTGTTCCTGAATGCATATATAGAAGGATTTAGGACAGGGGTGACAACAAAATCAAGAATAAAAAGAAATTTATCCACTGGCATTGTGCGAAGTGGCCACACATAGACAAAGATACATGGACCAAAAAATAAGACAACTACAGTGATATGAGCTGACAAAGTAGAGAGAGCCTTGGATAAACCATTTGAAGAGTGTTTCTGAACAGTGACCAAGATATATATGTAGGAGATGATCAACAGGAAAAAAGTGCCTATGCAAATGAAACCACTGTTACCAGCAACCATGAGCTGCAGCCTGTAGGTGTCTGCACAGGCCAATCTGATCAAGCGAGGAAGGTCACAATAAAAACTGTCAATTTCATTAGGGCCACAAAAAGGCAAGTTTACCACAAAAGCTAATTGGACCAGTGCATGTATGAGACCAATGATCCAAGAACCAACTATGAGAAAAATACACATTTTTGGATTCATAATGGTCAGATAATGAAGAGGTTTACATATGGCCACATATCTGTCAAAGGCCATGGAAAGAAGCAGCATCAACTCAGTTCCTCCAAACTCATGAATGAAGAATATCTGCATGAGGCAACCCAGGAATGATATGGTTTTATGTTCAAAAAAAAGGTCATAAATCATCTTAGGAACAGAAACAGAAGAGAAGCACAGGTCAATGAGCGAGAGGTTGGACAATAGAAGATACATGGGAGAATGTAAGTGAGGGTCAAAGATGACTGTGAACATAATGAGGAAGTTTCCCAGCACAATGGCCCCATAGAACATGAAGGAGAATGCCAGGAGGAAAAGTTGCATGGCCCATGACCTGGAGATCCCCAAGAAGACAAATTCATAAACCATGGAGTTATTCACGTCATTCATTGCCCTGAGCAAAATGTTACCTGAGGAGAAAGAATTGAAAGAGAACTATTGGGGTAAAGTGTTTCTTTTTTAAATTTTAATATTGAAAAAAGTTCTTGGTGGTTCAGAGAGCTTTTAAATATATTTTATTTATTTAAAGCTGAGAATACCTATATTTTATACATTATAAAGAAAAAAATCATTTCAATGAATTCTATATTTAGGTATGTATGCATCCCAAAAGAACTTTCACAACCATTCTACCTTTGAAATTTCAGAAGTGATTTTATCTTATGATCACTTAACCCAAGGTCTTGTGGATTTCTATCCTGTGGCGGCTTTAAACAGTCCTTTGCTCTGCACTTGAATCAAAGGTTCTTTCGTCTTTTTTGCAGTGGTTCTGTTGTTCAACTATATCAAACTATTCCTAACTCCATGATCTTGTCCATGGGCTATTCTTGGAAAAGATACTGTTGTAGATGGCCATTCACTTCTCCAATGATCCCCATTTGATTAGTTAGTAAAAGAAGCAAATAGAGATTAAGTGACTTGCCTAGTGTCACACCCCTAGTTTCTGAAGTCAGAGTTTAACTCAGATCTTCTTGACAACACACATTGTACTCTATATGCTGCACCACATATCTTTCTTCCTAGCTCTCCATTTTCACCACTTGGCCATGTTCTCTAGTCTAATACCCAACACTAACTAGATCAGGGAAACAGAAGGGGCAGGTGTTCCAGTTGAGGAGAAAAGGTAGGCTGCCTCATCAGTGGAATTAAGAAGGGGTCCTTTTGAGAGAGCATCATTCATGCCAGCATTTTTTGATCTTGACACAATTATGAAAACATTAGGGAAAAGATAAAAATTTCAAGGATGCAACAGGAAAAAGAGTCAGGTGTGCATCTTCAAAATGATGAATGGTTAACACTTGATCTGCAGGTAAGGAGGCCAATGCATTGCAAAAGAATACAGTTAAAATACAGTTCAATTTAGTTGTGAAATAAACACACGTGTAAACCGTGAAACAAAACAAGAAACGAAGCTTCGTTAGTATGAAAATTACTAACCAAGCTGTGAAAACATCCATAAAGATTGTAGGAAGTTCTGAACAAGGAACTTGCCTGTGAAACATATATTAACTTAGATATTATTCTTTCCTTTTAGAAACAACCTTCCGCAACTACACTCTCAGAAACACGACCGAAACAATACTCAAGGCTTTGCCTATAGCAGACAAACCCCCACTGCACTCCGGAATGTTTGCATTTTTCTTCTAAGACACTATACAGAGTACCAAGTTGAAAACAGGGATCTCTGGATATCATGCAAACTCAAAATATCCTGTATGGATACTCCTCATAAACACTCTTCTACTTGTTTGTTGCTGGTTAATGTTTAACAATCAGTTTTGAAAAAAAGTGCACACATGCGGTGTAACCTGAAGCGTAACTGTCATTATTAAAATTTTCTCCATAATTGCCTTAAGACTAAGTAATTAACAAAGCAACAATTAAAGCCTGATTTGTAGTGTTTCCTGATTTCTGATGCACAAACACATTGAAAATTAAATAATAAGCTCTTCTCAGTTTTTGCTGACTCCAACACATCACTGTCCCTTGGCCAATCAGGAATTTTTAGCAAATTAAATGGTTCTGACAAGTACCAGGATCTTTTCTTAGATTCCAGGGAATGAAGTTTGAAATTAAAGTTTTCTTTTATTCAATGCCACTACTTTGAACTGGTGAGAAATGATTTATTATAAATGATAACATCTTAATGAGATCTCTTACCCTTTGATCTTTTGTCCTACTATCCCCATCATGAGTCACGCATTTCATTCATACTGTTTTACTCACCATTTCCCAGACTTCCTTCAAACTATTACTGAAATCATCTCCTTGGCCAAAGCCCCTTTACCCTATTCTTTTCCAATCTAATTCCTTGTTTTCTCTCAAAGGCTACCTCAAATTCTTCTGTCAAATCTTCTTTAATAAACCCAGATTGCAGTGAATTCTATTTCCTTTGAGTTGCCACAGGCTTAATATCTGAGCCACTGATTTGGTGCATCAAAAATGCTAGACTATATCACTGTGTGAACATATCCTGATTTTCTAAATATGTTATAATATCTTTGTACTCAGGGTCATGCCTCTTTCATCTCTCAATCATCTCAACCTTCATCACTTTAATATGACTGCAGTAAACGTTTACTAAATATAAAAGGACAATATTTCATAAATCACTTAATACAAAGTAAAGAAGGGGAAAGGTGAAAAGAAAGTAATGATGAAAGTCAGAAAATAAAAGGAGGCTAAAGAAAGATAATATGGGAAAAGGACTTATAGCAAACAAAGGAGAGGAGAGGTTTTATGGCCAAAGGAGTTATTATTTATAAGGTGTTTGTCATAGTGCCTGGCACTTATTAGGCAATTTAATGCTTATTTCCATCCTATGTAGGACATAGGACTCTGCTAAAACTGAAAATTTTACTAAATGGAATTTTTTTTTTTATTCCTTATGACTACCATAGCAAATGTTCATATAAGAAGGTGCACGTAAAGCTCCATATGGGTTGGCAATCCATGATAATAATCTGAAGGGACTCAGTATCAAAACAGAACGCTGGTCTAACTCATCAAAATCCGTGCTAGAATATGACACTGAAAAATTGGATGTTACATTTCAAATGTAATCTTACTGGGGAAGGGATAACCACCACCCTCATCCAGAACCCTATGTTTCTCCTAATTAAAAGGACAAGTTTTTTTGACAATCCTCTTACAAAATTAACTCATCTAGCATTGAAAGGTTATGATTTGTTTTTCCACAGGATTTGTTGTCTATCTAAAATTTCCCTGCATCCTCAATTCTGAATTATAATAGTCAAATTTTGACTCCCAAAATAGGACTTAACATGTATCCCTATTTAATTTAATTTTATTCAACCATCATTTGAACCAATTGAGATCTTTTACATACCATAAGTATAACTAAACATGTTAACTACCAGTTCTAATGTGTGCTCTGCAAATTTGGTAGTAATGGTAGAATTTTTCAGCAAAATATATCTCAAGAGCTGTAGTTCAGAAAACTGAGTTGAAATTACACCTTTTTCTAGTATAGTGGTGTGAACCTATACAAAATTGGGAGTTTTCTAGGGTATTTGTACATTTACTATGTTCAACTTTCAAACATGTATCTCTCAACTATTCCTGAGTTGTGTTTTATTTATTCTCTTAGGTCTCTATTTTCTATTGTCACATAAGCTTCTGCCTCTCACTTTATCTCAGTGACAATTTTTCCTGTCTTTAAGTCGTTTTAGATCACACTTTGCCTACACATACAAAAGTATTTTATCTGTTTCAAATAAACTGAACAATAAATGAGACATAAAGGGACTATTAAATAGTTATTTTATTTAACTCTCTTGTCTGTTGTGTGATGAAAATATTCTATAATCACAGTAATAATACCTCATTTTGCATCACATAGCCATTCTCCAGCAGGCTATAATGACCATCCAGCCAGGTGCTGTCAGCATTGACTTCACAGCCACCTTCAACATAAAATATGTGTATATACATTTCTCTAAAGCCCCCTCTTCATAAAATGAAATCCCTTTCCTAGGATCTGTTGCCACATTCTTCATACTCCCCTAGGTGATAATGATCCTCAGTCACATATACGACAACATATTAAAACCAAACTAAATTTGCAAGCCACAAATTCAATGCCTCACCTCTAGAACAATTTAAATATCAGTGTCATTTTTCTTTGCAACAAGCCACAGAGAAATCTGCTGGGCTTCAAATTAAAAGCAAAAATCAATTTGTCTCCAATCTGGTACAAATACTACCCTTACATGTGTCCCAAACCTATCAGGAGGCCTTAGAATAAATTCTCATAAATTATGAGAATTTAGTAGAGGTTGGGGATTGATTGATTTCGAGACTGTCTGAAACCAATGTATAACCAAAAAAAAGCACATCATTGTTTAAATAAAGTCTAGGAAAAGACCTCAGATTCTATCTTCCTCTACCCTTGGGTTGTAGTTGAAAGAACAAAATCAACCTACAAACCAGTCTATCCTCTAAATCTTCAGGGCAGGGTGGTTTACAGGATTCAAGGTTATAGATCTGGTAAGCTACAGTCATCATTGTCTCTGACAAAGTGGTCCTGAGAAACCCTGAACCTGTCTAAACCATCTTCAAAGCAAAGGGTACATTCTAATTAGACATTTGGAGTCACTGAGCCAAATACAATATGCTGGCATGAACCTCTCTAATCCTTAGGGGAAAGAACCTATGCTATAGTTTCTTTCCCTCAAAATAATTTTAAATTCATCACTCCTACCTACCTATTTGGAAGAAGAACATAGTATAGCAATATCTTCACAGATTTCTGATGTATTTTTAAAGATAGGAGTAATGATTGGACATGGCTAAGAGGATTAAGTACAACTCCCACACTGACATCAGTGATGCATCACTAGGCATAACATGGCCACCATGGGAATTCTCTCCCTTGAGAAACTTTGTGTTTTCCCAGAACTACCAAAGTACACTTTCAAATTTTGGACATATTCTAGACAGGTACCCCAAGGAAAACACAAGTAAAAGAAAAAGACAGCTTCCTTAGGCCTCCCGAAATGTTTTCAGAAGCATATTTTGTGGCACTAAAAAAAAACCTGGAAACAATCAATTTCAGTTTGACTACATAAAGTGTAACCTGTAAATATAATGACATGCTACTGTGCTCTAAAAAATTGCTAACATGATGAATAAAGGGAAGAATGGAAAGACAAGAACTGATGTTGAGTGAAGTAAACAGAAGCAAGAAAACCATATGCAAAGTGAATACAACAATTTAAATGAGAACTGACAAAATAATGGAAAGTGAAAATTGCAAATCTACAAGGAAAATAATGGCCCCCCAAAAAGAAATAAGAATACATTCCATTCCTTTGCAGAGGAAGTCACAGAAACATTACATCCATATTGAGAAAAATAATTATATCGCTCTATTTCGTTGAATTTTTCTCTTTCTAGTTTTCTCATATATATATGTATATATGTAAACATATATATGCTTACATATATACAGATGTATATGTATTGTTTTAGGGCAAAGTTCTCTGAGAGGCAAAGGGAAAGAGACAGATGGAGGATTTCAGTCACAACACTCAATCAGTCAGTCTACCACATGACAGATACTCTTCTGATCACCAAGGATACAACAAAAGATTAAAGAAAATCCTTGCTTTAAAATGTCTTGCATTCTAATGAGGAAGACAGTGTACTAAAACCTATATACAAACAATATATAAAGATGGTAAATTGGGGAAAATCTCATGTGGAAGACATTAAGGGGAATGAGAAAAGCCTTTTTGCATAAATGGAACTTTAGTTGGGACTTGAAGACCACCAGGGAAACTAGAAGGTAGAGATGAGGAGATAGAGTTTTCCTGGCAGGACAGACAACCAATGAAAATGCTCAGAATCAGAAAATGAAATGTCCTGTGCAAGGAACAGCAAGGACGCCAATGCCACTGGGGAGGTATGAAGTATAAGTACATTGGAAAAGTAGAAAGGGACTAGGTTATGTGTGGGGAAAGAATGCTTCATAAGCAAAATAGAGCATCTTCTATTTGATCCAGGAGGAAACAAGAATCCATTGGAGTTGACTAAATGAATTGGGAAGGATGGAACATGCTCAGTCTTGCACATTAAAAAGACCAACTTGACAGCAAAGTGGCAAATAGACTAGATTGGAGACATAGTTAAATCGGAGCAATAAAATAGTCCAGCAATAAGATGATGAGGGTCTCTACCAGGGAGACGGCTATCTCAGAAGGGAGATTAGGCATATGAGATGTTTCAGAAGTAGAAATAACAAGATTTAGCAATCTGTTGGATATGAGAAATGAGACAGCATAAGAATTTAAGGACGACACCTAGGTCAAAAACCTAGATAACTAGGGGAACAGTGGTACTGCCTCTTTAAAAAATCAGTAAAAAATTATTTTACTAAAGAAAGTTTGATCCATATAAGTGATAATGATGCACACACTAAGTTCTACCTCAATAGTTTCCTAACTGGACTTTCTTCGTCAAAAATCTCTCTGCTTAAATCCAAGTTTCTCAGCATTATCAAATTGATATTTTTTTTTAAAATTCGTATCTCCCCATGTCATCCCCTTAATAAAAATTACAACAATAAATACAGACAAATTAATGGTGGAACACATAACTAAAATGTACTTGAATAAATAAATAACAAGACAGATAAATAGATAAATAAAAGAATGAATTAGTAATACTCTCTTGCCTTCATTTAAAATACAAACATCTAATCTGGCATTTGATGTCTCTACATTCTAGCTGCCACCTACATTTTCCTGACATATAGCTCTCCTTTGCAAAAACTTTCAGTCACTTTCCCCCACCTGTTACTACAGACACATGACATTCTATCTCCTATTCTTACTTATTTGCAGCTGGGGTAACCTCTATCTAGAGTGAATTATTTCCTCGATGAATCCTCGTGTAATCGTTAGTTTATACTTAGTACTTTTCAGGTACAACTTCCTAAAATTTTGCAAAGGAATTCTTAATTGCCTTCCTGTAATATTTAGTGGCCTTTCCTGCTTTAACTTGCTTCCTATGTGTTTTTATTTCCTTTTGCACTAAGTGTATTTCTTCCTCCACCCACAATATATAAAGTTTTTAAAGGCCAGTTTAGCACAGGTATCAGGAGTCTACCATCAAATGATATAGCTCTGATCTAAGTCTCACTGACATGTTCACTCTAGGCATTCTAGCTTTGTATTGGCATTTGACCAAGAATTTCAAAGAAAAAAATCACTCTGAAAATGTGCAGAGACTTGAATGAAAGATTATCAATATAGGGTAAAGCTTTGGAGAGGGGAATGAGGTACTGTGATAGGAATAAAGTCAGACAGGAAATTACATCCCAAATACAAAACTAATTCATTATGCAACACTTATGGGTAAAAAAATCAAAACAAGAAGACTCTTACCTCTTGCTAGTTGGATAATCTTAGGTACCTTCTTTTACCTCAGGGTGTCATTTTATCTATGGTCCCATTCATTTTACTTCCTTTTGTCACTGGCACTGATAGCACAGATATTCAAAATATCATGGGGGAATCTTTCATGAATGTTTGCCCCTTGGGAACACCTTTTAAAATCATTCAAATTCTTAGTCAACCCTACAGAATGAAAGCCATCTACCTTGAACTCAAACCAGAGAATCACTGCTGATGAAAAAAGTAAGGCATCTATAGAATAGGTTCTTTCCAATTAAAATTCACACATAGCTAATCCTCTCTTTTCAGTGCCACAGATAGCATAGAGCCATTGAAGGGAAAGATGGCATTGAATTGGGTAGGATAAAAGGCCAGTTCATGACAAACTATGAAACAGATGTCTGTCTTTCATGTTTCCAATCCTTTACATGATTGCTTCTGCTTTACACAACACACACACACACACACACATACACACACAGACACATACATGCAAACTCTCAACTCCAAACATAATATATATTTACTATATTCCCTTGGGTCTCACCACAGTACTGGTGGTAACTATGCTATACCAGCATAGTACTCAAACATGAAGTATAAAAGGGTCTCCATATAGAAGGCAGAAGAAAAACATTTATTTACACACCAGAAGGCCAAATTCCAGAACCAGAAAGCTAATCTGTCCTGGTGACCAAGAAGTTAATAAACATGATCACCGTAGGGGGCAAAACCATTCCCAAGGCTCCCTCCCTCTGCCAGGGCCTTCTCACAAGCAAACATTCAAGAGCCTGAGCCTTGCCATACCCGCCTGTCTGACTGAGTCCTCTCTTCTCTGCCCTGACCTTGATCACTCACTTCCTCCCATTTCTCCACCACCCTTTCTATTCCTCCTGTTCAACAAGTTCCTTCCACCACAAGTGACTTAGTCTCCCATATGATTTAAGCAGGTCTTATGGGCCTATTAATGAATAAGAAAGATCTTTCCATTTAAATTGCTATTACATTCAGCCCCAAGATTGTCTTATTCATTACATAGGTTGGTGGGGTAACAGGTATCAACATAATTGTAACAGGGATAACAAAAAATAAGCATATAAAACACTATCTTAGGTAACTGGTGTCATTGGAACTTCACAACAGTATAACAAGGATAACACAAAAAGAGCACATAAGACAATATCTTAGACTTCAGTACAAGCACCCCATCTACCTCCTTGAAACAAATAGAGCCTAAAATCATGGGGTAAGGGGAAAAGGTCTCTTCTTCCATAGCTTCTTCTAACTGAAATTGGATGTAGAGTTGTCCCTGCCCCAAGAGATCCCATATGAGAGATCAGTTCTTTAACTGGCATCTGGATCGACTTCAGGTGCAGAGATGACACATGGCAGTCTTGGATAGGGGGTGACATTCAGCTTAAGCAGTCAGTCATTTGCAGGTGCAGGGCATTAACTCTGTGGGAAGCAAATCTAGCAAACAAGTTTAGCAGACCAAAAGTCAGAAAGAAACAAGGAGAAAATAGCTAGAAGCAGGGTAGATATAGGGGCAGCCAAGTTTCTGGAGTCCATGAACACATTATCATAGCCTCATTCACAGTAGAATATATGAGATAAGGGTACAATTGGGTCATCATTCTCTCCTGAATAAACAACAGTTATGGTATTACTTTTCCCATGTGCTATAATTTCTGTGACCTTCTGAACATCATCTGGCTTCCTTTAACCCATACTTTATCTTCCAATTTTATCCTACCACTAGAATCCAATCTTTCAGTCCCTCTGATAATTATTGAAAAAGGAGGTTCAACTTTCACAAGTGGTATTATTTCACAAAGAATTATAATCACTTGAACTATTCTATGATTTTTAGAAAACTGTGTGTGTTCATCACCTAAATTTTGGAATGTCACAATAATTTCTCCTTGATAATTAGAATCTATCATTCAAGCCAATACATGTCTTTCCTTAAGCTGATAATCTTGATTTAGGTAATATTCATCCAAAATGATTCTTGAGGATTCTCATACATATTCTAGTAAGAATTGTTCTTATTTCTTCCTTATTTCACCAAAAGTGCTTTAAAAAATGTAAATCATATGCTGCCAAATCAAGTGTCCTTAGATATGGTTCTGGGACTCACAATCTAATATTCAACATTTGGGAACTTATGTGTTTGTTGTTTACTAATATGCAGATTTGGGGACTTCGTTCTGGTTAGAGGGGTAATTTCCCCTAATGGTCTATTATTTAAACTACATAAAGCAATGAACAAATTATTTTTCCAATGTTGACAAGAATTATTAGAACTTAACTTATTTAATTGTTTTTTCAATAATCAATTCATTCTTTCAATTAACCCAAATGCTTCTGGATAATATAGAATATGATATATCCATTCTATGTTGTTTCACACAAAATACCTCTTCATTTCAATGCCTTTGAAATGTGAAACATTGTCAGTTTGAATCTGCATTGAGTTTGTAACCAAAGGAGAAGAACAATACTTACTATTCAGTTACTTTTTTCACAGATACATCGGGAGTGAATGTGACTTTTGACCCATGAAAAGAACCTTCAGATGAATGTAAAGAGGATTGAAATGGAATATGTTGTCATCTTTACCTCCAGATTGGAATGGAGTCATCCACATGTTACATGGTATTCAATTTCACATAATCTGTTACTCTGAGAGTGATTTACAAATTTTTTGTGGAACTTCCTAGTTGAGTGATCAGCCTCTTCATGGCAACTTTCATCTCATTGTTCCTGAATGTGTATATAGAAGGATTTAGAATAGGGGTGATAACAAAATCAAGAATAAAAAGAAATTTATCCACTGGCATAGTGGGGAATGGCCACACATAGACAAAAATACATGGACCAAAAAACAAGACAACCACAGTGATGTGAGCTGACAAAGTAGAGAGAGCTTTGGACAAACCATTTGAAGAGTGTTTCTGAACGGTAACCAAGATATATACGTAGGAGATAATCAATAGCAGTAAGGTGCCCATGGAAATGAAACCACTGTTAGCAGTGACCATGAATTCCAACTTGTAGGTATCTGCACAGGCCAATCTGATCAAGCGAGGAAGATCACAGTAAAAACTATCAATTTCATTAGGGCCACAAAAAGGCAAGTTTACAACAAAAGCTAATTGGGTCAATGAATGTATGAGGCCAATGACCCAAGAACACATTATTAGAAGAATGCACATTCTTGGATTCATAATGGTCAGATAGTGAAGAGGCTTACATATAGCAACATATCTGTCAAAGGCCATGGAAATCAGCAGCACCATCTCAGTTCCTCCAAAGATATGAATGAAGCATATCTGGGTAATACAACCCTGGAATGATATGGTTTTCTCTTCAAAAAATAGGTCATAAATCATCTTAGGAACACAAACAGAAGAAAGGCATAAGTCTATGAGGGAGAGGTTAGACAATAGAAGATACATGGGAGAATGTAAATGAGGGTCAAAGATAACTGTGAACATAATGAGAAAGTTTCCCAGCACAATGGCCACATAGAACGCAAAGGAGAATATCAGAAGGGAAAGTTGCATAGTCCATAAACTGGAAATCCCCAAGAACACGAATTCATATACCGTGGAGTGATTCACTTCATTCATTGCCCTGAATATGATGTTACCTGAAGAGAAAGAATTGAAAGAGAACTGTTGCAATAAAGTATACCAATTTAAATTTTAGTATTGAAAAAAGTTATTCTTGGTAATTCAGAGTACTTTTAAATATCTTTCAGACATTTAAAGCTTGAAAGATATATATTTTACATGTAGTGGAGGAAAAATTTATTTAAATGAATTCTGTATTTAGACATGAATGTATCCCGAAAGAAATTTCACAGTCACCCTACCTTTGAGAACTCAGAAGAGAGTTTGTCTTATAATCACTTCTCCAAGGTCTTATAGATTACTATCCTATCACCAACTGAAACTGCTGTTTGTCCTACACCTGACTCAAAGCTGCTTTTTTTTTTTTTTTTTTTTGCTATTGATCATTTCTTCAACTGGATCCAATTCTTCACAACTCCATGGACCACTCTATGGGGTTTCCTTGCCAAAGATGCTAGAGTAGTTTGCCATTTCCTTCTTCAGTGATCCTTATTTTGCAAGTGAATAAAAGAGTCAAATAGAAATTAAGTGACTTACCCAGGATGACACAGTTAGTATCTGATGTCATATTTTAACTCAAGTCTTCCTGACTCCACGCATGGTACTCTAGCCATTGCACCACATATATTTCTTCCTAACTCTCCATTTCACCACTTAGCCATGTTCTCTAGCCTAACAACAAATACTCATTAGATCAGGGAACCATAAGAGGCAGATATTCCAGTTGAGGAGTAAAGCTTTGTTCCTTCATCAGGGGAATTAAGAAGGGATCTTATGTGAGAGCATCACTCATGCTGATATTGTTTGGTCTTGACATAACCACAAAACCGTCAGGAAAAAGCTACCAATTCCAAGGATTCAACAGGAATCAGGATCAGGCATGTATCTTCAAAGATGATTAGTGGTTAACACTACATATGCAAGTAAGTAGTCAAATGCGTTGAAAAAGAATACAGCTGAATTACAACTGGATATAGGTGTGAAGGAAACATACCTGCAAAGTTTGAAACAGTACAGGAAATGAAACGTTGTGAATATGAAAATGACTAAGTAAGCTGTCAAAACATTCCTAAAGATATAGGAAGCCCCCAATAAAGAACTTAACTGTGAAACAAATATTGCTTTACAAGTTCTATCCTTTTAAAAACAATCTTCCAGAACCACACTCTCAGAAATATGTCCAAACCAATAGCCCAGAATATCCCCATACATGGCAAACCCCAACTGCATCTAGAATGGTTGTACATTTCTTCCAAGATGACATATAGAATACCAAGTTGAAAAGAGAACTCTTTGGATATCACAATTACTTCAAAATATCCTGTATGAATATTCCTCCTAAATTCTCTTCTCCTTGTTTCTCTATGGTGAATGTTCAGCAATTAGCTTTAAAAAAAAATATAATGGAGATATCCTTTGAAGTTTAACTCTTGTTATTAACATTTTCTCTATCACTTTCTTAAGACCAGGTAATTAGCAAAGCAATAAAGCCGTGGTTTTTACTGTTTCCTGGTATCTAATGTGTCAAATTAAATAAATGTGTAAATGCACTGAAAATTAAACAATATGCTCTTATCAGTCTGTGCCAACTCCAACATACCACTGCCCCTGGACACATTAGGACTTTTTAGCAAATAAAGTGGTTCTGACAAGTACCTTGATCTTTTCTCAGATTGCAGCAAATGAAGCCTGTAAATGATGTTTTGTTTCATTCAATGCTAATATATTTAATTGCTTAGAAGTGATTTATAATGAATAAGTTATTATTGAGTTCTCTCTTACCTTTTGAACTTTTCTCCTACTATCCCCATCGTGGACCACATACTTCAATAATAGTGTTTTACTCACTGTTTCCAAAATCGTTTCAACCCATTTATTCAGACAATTCTCCTTGCCTCAACCTTCTCTCCCCTATTCTTACCAATCTAAATCACACCTATTATTCAAAGACTAGATCAAATTCTTCACTGAAGCCTTCCTTGATAAACCCTGATCTCAGTGAATCCTCTCTCTTTTGAATTCACATACTATGAAATATCTGAGCCACCAATTTGGTGACCAAAAGAGAATATTTGAAAAGTGTTTATCACAGTGTCTGGCACATAGGAGGCACTTTAAGGTTTATTTGCTTTCTTTTAAAATTATTATTGAAAACTGAAACATAGGATAAAAGACTCTGGTAAAACCGAAAACTTTATAAAGAGGAATGTTTTTTATTCCTCATGGCTGACTCTACCATAGCTTATGTTCATATATTGAGATGCAACTAAATCTCCATATGCGTTAGCAATCCAGGATAGTCATTTGAAGGGATTCAGTATCACAAAAGAACATTGGTAAGTGCATTTACCTTACACATGACAATGGACTAAATAAACCCCTTCACGTTTTCCCTGATGCACAGTGATCATAATGGAATATATTGCCCCATTTATCCTATGGAGGATTTTCTACCTTGAATCACCCCCTTGTACCAGGTTTGACTGTATTAGTGAGGGTCTAGGAACTTTAGTAGTAAATGCAATATAACAGCATCTCATGTTTGAATGGAACCTCCGCATCCACCCAATTCAACCCACATCAACACAAGAATCTTTTTGTCCTCATTCTCTCAAGCTTTCATGCAGTCACCAATTCAGTAATTCCAAGGATGAAGACTCCATTATCTTTTAGGGCATCACATTCCACTTAGGGACAGTTTCATTGGGACCATCAAGAAATTTAACCCATTCCTCTTAGTTCTAACGTCTGAGACTGTTTTTACGTATAACAGCTCGACAAATATTTGAAGACGTCCATCAGGCTAGAATTCTTCTGCTCCTTCACCTGACATTCACATCAAATCATTTTGGTAATCCTTAACAGCTTGGGTGTCTTCCACTGGGAGATCTCTAGCTCATCTAAATCCATGCTATAATGACACTCAAAATTGAATGTTTTATTTCAGATGCAATCTTACTGGGTAAGGGATCATCAATACTATCATCCAGGACCCTATGTCTCTCCTAACTAAAGGGACTAGCTTGTTAGGTAATCCTGTTAGGCAATTAATTCATTTTGAGTTAAAATTTTAGGATTATTTTTCCACACAGGATTTGTTACCTAGCCACAACTTTTCCTTACTTTCTCACTTCTGATATTTTACAGCCAAATTTTTATTTCAAATATAGGATGTAGTATGTATCCCTATTTAGCTGCATTTTATTAGACCATCTTTTTAGCCAATTAAGATCATTTTAGATAACACAACTATAATGAAATATACAAAATACCAATATGAAAGTGTTCTCTGCAAATTTGATAATTATGGCAAAATATTTCAGCAAAAGATCTCTCCAGAGTTAGGGTGTGGAAAACTGAGTTTGAATTATATGTGTCTCTAATATGGTGGTATGAACCTATATGGAATCAGGGCTTTTCTAGGGCATTTTTAACCTTTACCATATTCTCCTTTCAAACATGCATCACTCAGCTAGTCCTGAATTATGGGTTACTTACTCTCTATTTTCTATTGTCATATAAGTTTCTACCTCTGGCTTTATCTCAATGCCTACTTTTCCTCTCTGTAAAACGTTTTAGGACAAACTAGGTCTACACTTTCAAATGTATTTTATCTGTTTCAATTCAACTGAACACTACATGAGACATAAAGTGATTACTAAATGGTTGTTTTACTTCACTGTCTTGTCTCTTAGGTAATGAAAAAATTCTATAATCCTAGTCATAATACCTCATCCTCCCATCACTTAAACTTTCTCCAGCTGGTTATAATGCCTCTCCAGCCAGGTATTGATATCACTGCCTTCACAACTAACTTCCTCAAAAAATACATGTATATACTTTATCTGAAGTCTCCTCTAAAAAATGAAATCCCTTTCCTAGGATCTCATTTTCTGCATTCCTCTTCCTCTCCTAGTTGACAATGATCTTTAGTAACTTACCTGCCATTATATTATTACCAAACTCAATTTGTATGTCATTATGTCAATGATTCACCTCCTGGAACTATTTAAATACCTATGCCACTGTTCTTTTTCACATGCTACTGAGATATCTGCTGGATTTCAAGCTTCAGCCAAAAATAAATTTGTCTCCAATCAGGAATAAATGCTACATATATGACCATCTCAATCCTATCAGGAATCCTTAGTCAGAATAAATTCTTATAGGGTATGAGAGTTTAGTGGAGGTTAGGCATTCATTCAGTTTGAGCCTGTCTGCAAGTGGTGTATGATGAAAAATAAGTATATCCTAATTTAAATAAAATCTAGGAGAAGACCTTAGGTTCTAATTTCCTTGATGCTTGGCCTGCAGCTGAAAGATCAAAATCAAACCTTACCATCCTCTAATGTTCAATTGCACAGTGATTTACAAGAGAACATTCTAGGACACATCTGTTAACTCATACTCATACTTGTTCCTACCAAAGTGGCCCTGAGAGCACCTGAACTGTTCTTAACTTTCCTCAAAACAAAGGGTTCATTCTAATAATGCATTTGGAGGCATTGAGTCGAATACAGCATGTTGGCATAGATGTCTCCAATCCTTAAAGGAAAAAAAAAAACTATGTTACAGTTCTTTCCATCAAAGCAATTTTAAATTCATCTCTCCTACATACCTAATTGGAAGAACAAAGTCAAGCAATGTCTTCACAGATTTCTGATGCATTTTGAAAGATATGACTAGTCCTTGGAATAGGACAAAAGTATTAAGTACAGCTTCCACATTGACATAAGAGCTCAGTGATGAATTGATGCATCCCTAGGCTCAACATGGCCACCAAGGGAATTGTCCCTCTGAAAAATGCATGTTTTCCCAGAACTTCTAAAGTACACTTTCAAAATCTGAACCTATTCTAGACAGATACCTCAAGGACATCACTAATAAAATAAAAGCACAGCCTCCTTGTGCCCAAAATGTTTATAGTCACATTTTTCTGTGCCAGCAAAAAAAAAAAAATGAACTGGAAGCAAAGAACTTTGGAATGGCTAAATAAATTGTGCCATGTGAATATAATGGAATATTACTGTGCTCTAAGAAAGTGTAAATATGAAAAATGTAGATAAGAATGGAAAGACAAGAACTGATGTTCACTAAAATAAACAGAAGCAAGAAAATCATATCCACAATGACTAAAACAATTCAAGTGGAAAACGGACAAAATAATAGAAAGTGAAAGTTGCACACCTACAAAGAAAAAGCATGGCCCCCAAAGAAGAGACATTAAGAAGACATTCCACTCCTTTAAAGAGGGGGGAAGGTCACAGGAACATTCCATGCATTTTCTGAAAAAAAATTTAAATAGCTCAGTTTTACTAATGTTTTTCCTTTCTAATTTTGATTTTTTCTATTTTATTTTTTGTTTTGATCATAGTTCTCTGAAAGGCAAAGGGAAAGAGATATACGCAGAATTTAAGTCATATCAGGGAATCAGTGAACCTACCGCATGCCAGATGCTGTGGTAACCACTAAGGACAGAAGAAAAGACAAAAGACAATCCCTTCTTTCAAATATCTTGTATTCTAATGAGGTACATAGAATACAAACAACTATGTACAAGCAATATGTAAAAAGGATAAATTGGGGAAAATCTCATAGGGAAGACATTAACGGGAATGAGAAAAGTCTTCTTCCATAATATTGAACTGAGACTTGAAGGAAACCAGGGAAACTAGAAGGCAGAGCTGAGGAAATGAGTGTTCCTGGCAGGAAGGACAACCTGAGAAAGTGCTCAGAATCAGGAGACAGAATGTATAAGTAGATTGGAAATGTAGGAAGGGAGTAGGTTATGTGTGAGAAAGAATGCTTCATAAGCACAATAGAGAATTTTCTATTTTGTCTTTGAGAAAATAAGAATTCACTGGAGCTGATTGAATGAAGTGGGAAGGATGGGACATGGTGTAAGGGACATTCAGATGAAGGTATCTAGAAACCAACATGTAACCAAAATTCAGAAAGAGTTTAGATTTTGGTGTCATCTGTGTGGGGATTTTAATTGAACTAATAAAATGGATAAGATCACTAAGAGATAAAGTGAGAAGCACTGAGTTTTGGGGAATAGCCAAAAATTAGGAGCTGGTAAATGAATAATGTAGAGGGAGACTGAAGTGGGTATGGCAGACATGGAGGAGGAGAGCCAGAATAAAGAACTGTATCATGGAAGTGAAGGGAGGCAATATCTAAAATGAGCTAATTGTCTGCAGTATCAAAAGCTTTAGAGAAACCAGTGAGATATGGACTGCAAAAAATATAAACAATTTTTTTGATCCAAAAAGTGAGTTCCACTTCTCAATTTTTTCAGAGTACCAGACAAATTTTTCATTATCTACACTTCTGTCATCTACTGATCCCATTTTCTTTCATGTTGTAATTATTTGTGCAAGCATGTTAGCTTCATTATTGTATCATATAAACTTCTTCTGGTTATAGCCAAAGTTTCACATATCTGTATCGTCCACACACCTACCAAAATTCCTTGTATGTATTCCAACATTTCGTAGAACTATGACTTCACTTGGTACTCCCATCAAAGGGGCAGAGCTTCAAACTTTTATAACATAGGAAATGGATTTTGAAGGATAAAGTGGATGAAAATTTCATCATTCTGCAGCCAGAGTGAAGACATTTAATAATATTTTTGACTAAAATTGTTGAAACTAGTCCAACAGCTATTAAAGTCATAAAACTTTTTTATATCACATTCATGTGGTGCCCTAAATTAGGCACAATATTCTAGACGCAATCTGACCTTGACAGTGATCGAAGGTATTATAACCTCCATTTTCTGGACATTTTAGGGGATTAGGTCTGGACTTCTAATTTCCTTAATACAGAGAATTTCTAAACAAATAAACCTCTGTCAGTGCAAGACAGCAAGAATGTGGTTGAACCTCTTGTCCATTTCCAGCCTTTCTTTCTCATGTATGTTCAGTCCCTTTGTATACATGAACTTTCCATCACTTGAACTGATTTGTGTCTGCTATAACAGCTACAATATGAATCATCCTACCATACCCTTCTGAATTCTCTCTCTATTACACAAACTTGCATAATTTAATTTGACAAACACATCTGAAATTAGGACCAAGGGACTGGAAAACAGGCTAAGTTATTTTAAGATAAATTAGAGGCTGTCTCACATGATTAAAAGAGGATATTAATGAAAACAAAGTTCTTATCTCAATTTTGCTACTTACTACTTCTTAGGCTTTGGGAGGTTTGTTCTATCTCTGGCTTCAGTTGCTTCCTACAAAGTAAGGAAATGGACTTGATGAAATAAATTACTTTTAAGCTCCAATAGTCTAGGATTCTATGAATTTTCCTCTAAAACTTTCCTATATACTTGCTGGGAACTAGGTGATAATCATTGAATATAAATTTTTGGCTTTAATAAGGGCCACAGCTTGAATTAACCAATCAGTAGAAGAGCCTGGATCTAAAAGTCTTTTTGTTCTCTGAAGTAAACTCAGAGAATACAACTTCCTATGTCAACAAGGCCAGATAGGGCTGACTTAGCATTCCTTATGAGACCTTCGACCTGAGACGCTCACTATCTTGAATAGTGGGACTTTTTCATTATCTTGTGGACATGTACTATGTTATGACATGTTAATGATAGAGAAAACACAAATGTCCTGAGTTGTAATTTCCCTAGACATTTTGTCAATTCTCTTATCTTATTGTATTTAGAACCCACAAAATTAAGAAATTTCTTGTGGTATAGTTAGTCACTCATGGACACCATAAATCTGAAGGTCACAGACACCTTTGGATAGTCCTCAAACAAATTTAAGTCCGGTCATTCTTGTATTAGTCAGTCAGAAGTTTTTCTGTCTCCATGATCATGTAATCGCTAGCTTTAAGGTAAAAAACAATATGCATTTAGTCTATTTGCCGTTTTTAACCAAACTTGCAGGTGAACAGTTTTGGTGCTCAGACTCAGATTGGAACTGATGGAATAGGATGGAACAGCTTCCCACCTCACCAAAGTCAAAGACTTAAATGTCTCAGGATTCTTTTTTCTTGAAGACTGAAACCTTGATGGGGTGTGATAAGTTCTATTCCCAGCTTCCAAAGGACTCCCATTAGTTTAGTTAAAGTCTGAAATTTCCGTTTAAGGTTAGCTCAGGGGGCAGGGATCAAGTCTGTGTTCAAACGCTCTGTATACATCCCCTGTACTGATCTATCTCGGGAAAAATTAACACATGTATTACTAACACTAGTGTCAGTCAACTAAAGACACCTTAAATAATGTTGGCCATGAGAGAGCTCTTTTGAATTGGCCAAAGTTACTTTAACTTGAAGTCAAATGAAGTTTAAAAGCCAACAAAACATCTAGCCAGCAGTGGGAATGTTTAATCTTCAGGCTTGCAGACATGGCTGAGGGAGAAAAAAAGGCAGGAGGCTCTTCATTTAAGGCTCTCAAAGCTGCTTCAGTACTAGCCAAGTACTGACTAGCTCCCTCTATCCCAAGGGCCCCAACCTGCCCTGTTCACTTCCTCGACCATATTCCTCTCCTCCTTCTTTCCTCCCTTTCCCTTAGACTTTGATCTGAGGAGCATGGCAATACCTAATCTTTACCTCCTGCCTCCTCATTTTCCTATGCCTGCTCTAGCCCTGAGGAACACAACTTTCTTCAGCCTCTATTGCCTCCTCCTCCTTCCCCCTCCCTGCTTTCCCTTAAGGACTCTGGTTTTGAAGAGGATAGTTACAATTCACCTAGAGACTAGTGGCCTGAACCTATTCCTATGGGGCTTATTTCTTTAAGATAGTTCGTCAGAAACTTCAAGGCACCATGACTTTCCACTCCTCCAGCGACCATAGGGGTGCTTTGAGCAAAGGTTGGAGGATCCACCCTTATTCTGTCAGGTCTTGAATCCTCAGAATAAAATAGACAATCATAATGGGGATGTCTAACAAGTTTTTAATTGCCCCCTTCTCTGTTGTTGACTGTGAGCTCTGTTTGCATTTGTCCTGTTGTTAATTGTCTATTTGTCTGTCAGTGTATGTCCCTGTCCATATCATGTATGCTGTGAATGAGTCTACTATCTTGCAAGCAGCCAGAGACTTCTAAGGGCTGCAGTTTTGGAAAGAAAAAACAAAACTTTAAGACTTTTCCTTGTTGTTCTGGTCTGGTCAACCTGGAATTATAATGTAAAGTTAGACGATCTTAGCTTAAATCATCTTAGTAGATTTTGTAGGTTGTGAGATTAATCATTAAAAGTTTGAAAACTAATCATTTGGAACTACTGGAAAAAAAAAAAAAAACTCCTAAGACAGGGAGTAGCTCCAGGAGCTCACCTTGATAAAATATCCCTTCCCAAACTTGATCACTTTGCATTCTCCACTCCCTCCTAGAATTAAGAGAATATCTCAGAATGGGGATTTTTTAACAGCCACAAGGGTTCATGTTAAACCCTGTAATCCCGGATCACATTATAGATAAGGGAATTAGGAGAAGTGTAGGGGCAGCAATTTGCAGACTGCAGTGATTCTAACAGTCCTGTGCCTTTGGGCACCTTGTAGCCCACCCTTCTAGGTAAAGCTTGGAAATGTCATGTAGGTCCTATACATTCTGCCCACCTTGTCCCAGTAGCTGAAACCCCCCCAGGCTTACTAAATTCTGCAGCTGTTGGGGAAAGGAGAGATGGATGGAGCAGGCCTGTGGGAAACTTTAACTAAGCTCTGTCTACAGGAATCATCTGAGACAATAGCCTCTCTGCACATGGTAAACTTCACTTCTCTGTTCCAGTTGCAAAAAATGTATTTTATCTCTGATCTGTTTTCTGATCTGTAAAAGGAAAATAATAATAGTTGTTATGGGATCAAAATGATAAAATGATTGTAAAATGCTTAACATAAGGAATAGCATATGCTACATACAATATTACTCTTATATCTCATGAAATTGTTAACTTTGAAGTGGTTTTAATTACCTAAAGTAATAAGATGAGTGATTTTTATATGTGATAATCTGGAAATGTAATTGACATCATAAGAAATATATTGTTGTGTTAAAACAGTATTCCTAAGATTGTATTTCTGAATTTCTCCAAGATTGTGAAATTTGAGAGACCACTGTGAGGTAGAAATGTTGTCAAAAAAATTTTATTTTGGATTTTCTTGCATATGAATTGGGCTTTTTAAAGGATATGATTAAATTAGAGGATTTAATATTTACTATGTTAGCAGATTTTCCCATTTGAAATCTTAGCTATTATGAAAATATATGGTGGTTTAAAGTTATAGTTTCCATGTGTTATACAAGGTGATTTAAAAATGCATATAAGAACCTAAAGTTCTCATAGAACTCTGCAAAACTTTCTGTGTTGTAGAATCCCTATTGAGCAAATGAGAAAAAAAATAGTCTGTTTCATCTAAAAGACATGTTTATGTATGTTAATTTTAAGATTTATGGATGATTTATGTGAAATGCCTGAATGTATTTGATTTATAGTGATAAATTTAAGGAAAAAAATGTTATTGTGGAAATGCTAAATTAAATGAATGTCATCCTTGACTTAAAGGAAATCTCTTTTCCATTACAAAAACCTTCTTGACAAAGAACTTTATAATATCTAGGAATTCTGTAATAACTAAAAATTTAGTTTTGTTATAACACTTTCTGAACCTGTGTTATTTTACACTAACATGGTTTAATGAATTCCAATTTTAAAGAATTGTTTTTGCTTTAAGGAAGAAGAAAGACATATCTATCATTTTCAAAGTTTCCAACTAATTTTCTTCATAAATGTTTAGTGAACATCAGAATAAATTTTAAAATGTTTTTAAAGAAAGGGAAATACTTTCAGAAATAATATTCTGAAAATTTGTGTGTGATTTTTAGAAGGCCTACTAAAATTTCAAAATAATTTGTGGTTAAATTAGGTTGTAAAGCAGAAGAAATCTTGCTGCTTTGGTCTGAATTTGTAGTCATTCCATGGCCTAAGCAAGAATTAAAATTTCTGTTTGAACTTCTTATATGTAAAAGATGTATTTCTTGAAGTATCTTATTTTCCAAAACTGATTATAATTAGGGAAGAATGACAAACTTGTGAAACAAAGACATACTTCCATCAATCTGTAATACTAGCCACTAACTTCTTTACTTTGTTCAAGCTGGAATAGGATACCAATACAGTTATACCAGTAAAAAGTAATAGCTTATGAGATATCTTGTCTTATGGCTAAAATGTAACGGAAAGTGGGATAATCTGAAGAATACAATTGAGAGATTTTGAAATGTAAACAAAGCTTTGATGGAAATTATGAAAGGTAAATAAAGTTAGGGAACAAATGTGGGTTTTCCAAAGCCCTCTTGTCCCTAGATAGTTGTTCTTTATATGTTTGATTTGTTTTAGATTGCTTAAGTATGTCCAGAAAGTGTGAAGAAGTATTTTAAGAAGAAAGAAAAATTATGTAACTTGATTTGGTATCTAGTAGCTCAACCAATTTTGAGATGGCACTATATAAAGGATACCAGCCAACATTTATTTGCTACATAAGACTGGTATTGCAATTCAGTATTATTTGAAGCTCTGATTACAGGAATAGCTGCCCAAGTTATCACAAAGCCAATTGGCATGTGCTGCAGGTTGAGAATGGTGTATGCTTGGAAAAGTTTTAGAGATGGTCTTGGAAACGACCAGAGGAGGATCTTCCTAAATTTATTTCCCAAATGTGCTATTTTCTTTCTGAAAAAGGAAATTCTCCACCTGATTACTCTAAATCCCCACTTTCAGCACCTAGTGACCACATGTTTGGCTGTCAGATAATGTCTCATTCCTGGACTCAAACACAAAAGGGGAAAGTTCTTTCTTTCTGCGAACATATTTGCCATTATCCTGCTTTTGCTTTTATAGAAAATCTCTATAATCAAGAAGTTGTGTAAGTACAAGACTAAATCTATGAAATAAATGGAAATTGGAACATCTCTAAGTTACCATAATGGGATGCAGGAATGATCACTTTACAATTTTAACCAATATTCCCCACCAAATAAAGAAATAAAATATAAAGATATCATCCTCCAAAGGAGGAAATGATGAGAACAAGTAATAAGACAAACACGTAAGATGATAGGTGTCTAATTAAATAGGATAGCAAGTTCTGAGGAAAAGCAACAGTCTCAGACTGATTCCTATAATAATTCTATACAGAGGTATATGATTGGTTTCTAGAATTTATCATATTTTCCAATAAGAGCTCATACTTGCATTTTGGACAAAAATTGTATAAGATAATGATAAAAGTTGGTTAAATTATTTTTTACTTTTTTTCTTCTTTCTTTTTTTATTAATAAATTTATTTGTTTAACTTTTTACATTCATTTTCACAAAATTTTGGGTTCCAAATTTTCTCCCCATTTGTCCCCTCCTCCCACCCCAATACATCGAACATTCTAATTGCCCCTATTACTAATCTGCCCTCTCTTCTATCATCTGTCCCTTCCGTTGTCCCCATCTGCTCTTCTATCCTGTAGGACCAGAAAACGTTCTATTCCTCCTTACCTGTATATCTTATTTCATAGTAGCAAGAACAGTACTGGACAGTTGTTCCTAAAACTTTGAGTTTCTACTTCTCCCTATCCCTCCCTCCCCATCCATTCCCCTTGGGAAGGCAGGCAATTCAACATAGGCAATATCTGTGTAGTTTTGCAAATGACTCCCATAATACTCATGTTGTGTAACACTAACTATATTTCCCTCAATCTTATCCTGCCCCCATTGCTTCTATTCTCTTTTCATCTTTTGAGTGTTGATTTCAAATTGCTCCCTCCTTCCATTGCCCTCCCTTCCATCATCCCCCCCACCCTGCTTATCCCCTTCTCCCCCACTTTGCTGTATTGTAAAATAGGTTTTCATGCCAAAATGAGTGTGCATTTTATTCCTTCCTTTAGTTGAATGTGATGAGAGTAAACTTCATGTTTTTTGCTCAGTTAGCCCTTTTTCCCTCCACTAAATATTCTCCTGCCTGCCTCTTCTATGAGAGATAATTTTCCCCATTCCATTTCTCCCTCTCTCCTCTGATTACATTTCTCTCTCACCACTTAGCCTCATTTTTTTTTAAAGATATGATCACATCCTATCCAATTCACTCTGTGGTCTCTGTCTCTCTGTGTGTGCATGAGTGTGTGTGTGTGTGTGTGTAATCCCACTAACTACCCAGATACTGAAAAGTTTCAAGAGTTACAAATATTGTTTTTTCATGTAGGAATGTAAACAGTTCACCTTTGCTAAGTCCCTTATGACTTCTCTTGGCTGTTTACCTTTTCATGCTTTTTTTCTTTCTTGTGTTTGAAAGTCAAATTTTCTTTTCAGCTCTGGCCTTTTCATCAAGAATGCTTGAAATTCCTCTATTTCATTGAAAGACCATTTTCCCCCTGAATATTATTCTCAGTCTTGCTGGGTAGATGATTCTTGGTTTTAGTCCTAGTTCCTTTGACTTCTGGAATATCCTATTCCATGCCCTTTATCACTTAATGTAGAAGCTGCTATATCTTGTGTGATCCTGATTGTATTTCCACAATACTTGAATTGTTTCTTTCTAGCTGCTTGCAATATTTTCTCCTTGACCAGGGAACTCTGGAATTTGGCCACAACGTTCTTAGGAGTATCTCTTTTCGTTCTCTTTCAGGTGGTGATTGGTGGATTCCTTGAATACTTACTTTGCCCTCTGGTTTGAGAACATCATGGCAGTTTTCCTTGATAATTTCATGAAAGATGATGTCTAGGCTCTTTTTTTGATCATGGCTTTCAGGTAGTCCCATAATTTTTAAGTTGTCTCTCCTGGATCTATTTTCCAGGTCAGTTGTTTTTCCAGTGAGATATTTCACATTCTCTTCAATTTTTTCATTCTTTTGGTTTTGTTTTGTGATTTTTTTGGTTTCTCATAAAATCATTAGCATCCATCTGTTCCATTCTATTTTTGAAAGAACTATTTTGTTCAGTGAGCTTTTGAACCTCCTTTTCCATTTGTCTAATTCTGCTTTTGAAAGCATTCTTCTCCTCATTGGCTTTTTGAACCACTTTAGCCAATTGAGTTAGCCTATTTTTCAAGGTGTTGTCTTCTTCAGCGTTTTGTGGGTCTCCTTTAGTAAGGTGTTCACCTACTTTTAATGCTTTTCTTGCATCTCTCTCATTTCTCTTCCCAGTTTTTCCTTCACCTGTCTACCTTGATTTTCAAAATCCTTTTTGAGCTCTTCCATGACCTGAGCCCATTGAATATTTATTTTGGTTGTTTGGGATACAGAATCCTTGGTTTCTATGTCTTTCCCTGTTGGTAAACATTGTTATTCCTCATCAGAACAGAAGGGAGGAGATACCTGTTCACCAAGAAATTAACCTTCTATGGTCTTATTATTTTTTCCTTTTTCTGGGGATTTTCCCAGCCAGTTACTTGACTTCTGAGTTTCCTTTCCACACCCACCTCACCTGCACTTCCACCCATCTAGTGCTTGGGGTCTGAGATTCAAATACTGCTTCCCAGCCTCAGGGCTTTCTCCTGGGATGGGGCTGCTATTCAGTGTGAGATTAAGTTCAGCTTCTTGGGTGGGGGCAGGGCTCAGTTCCCTCAGGGGGTTTATGTGGAGATCTTCAATAGTGGATCTGAGCTCCTGACTGCTTTGGGAGCCCCTGTTGCCTCTGCCTCTTCTGTTGCCACCCAGGCAGGTTTTTTGTGGCTCTTCGATCCATCTGTCACTTCCATTGTCCCTGCTCCTGAGTGGACCTAGCTCTCCAGCTTTGAAAGAGCCTGAAGAAGATGACATTAGACACAGAGAGCTTTGCTGAGAGTCCAGACCAGATCTGCATGAAAAATCCAGGACCGGTTATTTAGAGTTTTTTTCCATACCTTTCTTGGGCTATCAGTGAAGATTTCAGCTTACCTTTGACCAAAAGGAGGAAATGATAACCCTTCAACATAAATTTTGGACTTTAATGAGGGCCAGAGCTTGAATTAAGCAATCAGAAGAAGAGCCTGAACCTAACAGTCTCTTTGTTCTCTGAAGTAGATTCAGAGAATACCTCTTTTTATGTCAACAAGGCCAGATAGGGCTGACTTAGCATTCCTTATGAGATCCTGAACCTGAGACACTCACTGTCTTGAACAGTGGGACTTATTTTTTTTTTATTATCTTATGGACATGTACTATGTTATGACATCATAATGATAGAGAAAACACAGGTGTTCTAAGCTGTAATTCCCCTGGATACTTTGTCAACTCTCATCTTATTGTATTTAGAACCTATCCCATTAAGAAATTTATTACTCGTGGTAGAGTTAATCACTCATGGAGACCATAAATCTGAAAGACATACACACCCTTGGATTGTCCTACAACAGATTTAAACCTGGTCATTCTTGCATTAGTCAGTCAGAAGTTTTTCTGGCTCTATGATCATGTAACCGTTAACTTTAAAGAAATAAATAATATGCCTATTTGTCTTTTTAAATCAAACTTTCAGGTTTACACAGATTTGTGTCAGCCAATGCGTAGGTTAACTACTTAGCCAAATACCGTGAATCTGACCAATTCAGAGCACTGCTTATTCTCTCACTAGCTCACAATTAGCTTCAGGGACGTTGGAGAATAAAACATGAAGCTGGGTTAAAAGTGAGACCTTCCTTGAACAAATTAATTCAATCTCAATCAGTTAAGACCTCAAGATAAAACAATATTGCTAGAAACTTCATGGTGATTATTTGAGGGGAACAAATAGAATCATTGCTTTAGAAACTATCTTTATAGCTATTATTTGTGAAGGTGAACGAGCTCCAAGCTATCAGCATTGTGAATATATTTAGATACAGACATTTATGAAGGAATGTAGGGAAAGTTCTAGGAAGGAACAAAGGAATCTCACAAGATATGAAAGACAGTAATGTCTCATAACTATCCAGGAGCTTAAGGAAACACAAATTGCCTCAGTCATTCTATATTGGAGAGATAGTGTGAGATCACTGAAAATGGAGAGAAGAATCTTATATTACCATTGCCCAATTCCAGCACTTACTTTGCGGGTGTATATGTGTGTATGTGTAATAACATATTTGTGACAAGAGATTTATTTTTCAATTGAAAAACTAAATGTACGTATGTATGTTCATACATGGAGGGAGAGAGAAAGAGACTCTGATTTGGAGGCAAGGGACAGAGAGAAAGATGGAAGACTTGGGTTAATGGAAAAAATATAATTTAATTTAAAAAAAGAAAAGAATGTAAAGATTTTTCTTGACTCTAGGATTATTATGGGTCAATAGTCTGGCATAACTACCAAAATAATGTGATTTTGTTATATATGAATAACATAGTAATGTATAAAAGTAAAGGGATGATTGTCCTGAATATGCATGTTCTTACCACATCTAACATATTTTGTTCTGTTTTTCTTTTCATTTTTTGCACAGTATTTTAAGAGAAACATTGACAAGTTGAAGCATGTTTGCATGAAAGTAAGCAGAAGCCAGCAAAATACCATTTAAGATTTTTAGCCAGGAGACATCCTTGACAGGAATCACATTTTCAGTTTTCAAATACTTAAAGGATTGTCTCTTAGAGATGGGATTTGACTTACTCCATGTAGTTCCAGAGTACAGAACTGGAATCAAATCGTATATCTTACAGAGGTAGAGCAAAGTAGATTGCAGTTCAGTTTAAGAAAAAAGCAAGGTCCCCCACTGCATCCAGAGCAATCATTGCCAGTGGTCTTGACCTATGTCTACACACTGTATTCAGATGACAATGGAGAAGAGAGAAGCTGATGACTTTGTACAGTTCTGATTCACTTAAATCCAACTAACTTGCAAGTCAAGATATCAGCCTCCTGATGTCATTGATTCTCTTTGAAATCAAAGATCAATAAACATGTTGAAAATGAGGGAACTTACAGAAGTAAGTGACTTGCACAGGGTCAAACAGATATTTAGTGTCTGAGACCAGATTTGAACTCAGAGAGATAACTCCTCCTGGCCCCAAGTTCAGTATTCTAGACACTATACCATATAGATTAAGACACTTTTGACTATTTTTTACTCACCAGTAGGTTAAAAAGAACTGGTTTTTCTTATATTTTCTCTTCTTGATCTGGTCTTCAAATAAGTTGTTTTTCTTATTTCACTTTCTTTTCTTTTTCACTTCACTTTTTATTCTGTTTTTTTCATTCTTTATATTATGTTTAATTTTTTAGTCTCTCATAACTTCACAAGATTCTCCTTGACCAATCCTAGTTTTTAAGGAGTCATTTTTTTCTTTAAGATTCTAGATTTTCTTTTCTAATTGGTTGACATTCTGTTCATAATCTCCATGTTTTTCTGGGATTGTTATTTTATTTGTAATTTTTTTCTCAATCTATCTCATTTTGATATTGTAAATATTTTTTACATTACTCTACAAATTCCTTTTTGGGAGCTGAACATTTAACATGATTCTTTGGGGTAGGAGAGGGTTTGACGGTATTTTTGGTTCATTTTGTTCCTTTTCTTTTGTTTTGTTTCCTTGAATATTCTCCACTGAAGATGAACTCTGGTCTTCTCTATTCCCATAGTAACTTTCTATGCTTGTGTTCTTTATTCTTTGCCTGCTCAATTTTTAATAGCAGTTTGTGATTGTAATCACATCTAGTCCTGAGGTATGAGAGATGGTGTCTCTGGCCTCACATTCTCCTTCGTATTTGCCCTCTGTCCTAAAACCAAAAGCAAGAGTGTTTTTAAGTGCCCACAGCCAGCACCTTCCCTGTCCCACAGCTTCTGTACTCACAGGGCATATGCTTGTTCCTTCTCACCCAGGACCACATCCTGGTAAAACAGCTGGGTCTCTCATTCTTTATCAGCAGAGATTCCCTTAATATTTCCCAGTTCAGATGAAGCCTCCTGATATTGCTCAGGAAATAAAAGTCCCTGTGTTTGATATGAAGCTGCCTCCCAGCTCAGCTAGCCCCAGAACTCAATTACTTTTGGTTTTGTTTTTTTTTTTTCTTCTGGATATATTTATTTACTTTTTTTTTTTGCAATCATTTTCACAAAATTTTGGGATCCAAATTTTCTCCGCATTTGTCCCCTCCCCCCACCCCAATACACTGAGCATTTTAATTTCCCCTATCACCAATCTGCCCTCTCTTCTATCATCCCTCCCTTCCCTTGACCCCATCTTCTCTTTTGTCCTGTGGGGCCAGATAACTTTCTATTCCCCATTAACTCTATTTCTTATTTCCTAGTAGCAAGAACAATACTCAATAGTAGTTCCTAAAACTTTGAGTTCCAACTTCTGCCCATCCCTTCCTCCCCACACATTCCCTTTGGGAAGGCAGGCAATTCAATATAGGCCATATCTGTGTAGTTTTGCAAATGACTTCGATAATAGTCGTGTTATGAAAAACTAACTATATTTCCCTCCATCCTATCCTGCCCCTCATTGTTTCTATTCTGTCGTTTGATCCTGTCCCTCCCCGAGTGTTGATTTCAAATTGCTCCCTCCTCCCATTGCCCTCCCTTCCATCATCCCCCCCTTGCTTATCTCCTTCTCCCCCACTTTCCTGTATTGTAAAATAGGTTTTCATGCCAAAATGAGTGTGCATTTTATTCCTTCCTTTAGTTGAATGTGATGAGAGTACAATTCATGTTTTCCTCTCAGCTCCCCTATTTTCCCTCCACGAAAATGTCTCCTACCTGCCTCTTCTATGAGAGATAATTTTCCGCTTTCCATTTCTCCCTCTCTCCTCCCAATACATTTCTATCTCACCACTTAACTTCATTTTTTTAAGATATGATCCCATCCTATCCAATTCACTCTGTACTCTCTGTCTCTGTGTGTGTATGTGCATGTGCATGTGTGTGTGTGTGTGTGTGTGTGTGTGTGTGTGTGTGTGTAATCCTACCAACTACCCAGATACTGAAAAGTTTCAAGAGTTACAAATATTTTCTTTCCATGTAGGAATGTAAACACTTCAACTTTAGTAAGTCCCTTATGACTTCTCATTGCTGTTTACCTTTTCAAGTTTCCCTTCAGTCTTGGTTTAAAGTGAAATTTTCTTTTCATCTCTGGTTTTTTCATCAAGAATGCTTGAAAGTCCTCTATTTCATTGAATAACCATTTTTCCCCTGAAGTATTATACTCAGTTTTGCTGGATAGGTGATTCTTGGTTTTAGTCCTAGTTCCTTTGACCTCTGGAATATCATATTCCATGACCTTCTATCCCTTAATGTAGAAGCTGCTAGATCTTGTGTTATCCTGATTATATTTGCACAATACTTGAATTGTTTCTTTCTAGCTGCTTGCAATATTTTCTCCTTGACCAGGGAACTCTGGAATTTGGCCACAATGTTCCATCTCTTTTTCTATCTCTTTCAGGTGGTGATTGGTGGATTCCTTGAATACTTATTTTGCCCTCTGTTTCTAGAATATTAGGGCAATTTTTCTTGATAATTTCATGAAATAGGATGTCTAGGCTCTTTTTTTTTGATCATAGCTTTCAGGTAGTCCCATAATTTTTAAATTGTCTCTCCTGGATCTATTTTCCAGGTCAGTTGTTTTTCCAATGAGATATTTCACATTCTCTTCCATTTTTTCATTCTTTTGGTTTTGTTTTGTGATTTTTTTGGTTTCTCATAAAGTCATCAGCCTCAATCTGTTCTATTCTAATTTTGAAAGGACTATTTTGTTCAGTGAGCTTTTGAATGTCCTTTTCGATTTGTCTAATTCTGCTTTTGAAAGCATTCTTCTCCTCATTGGCTTTTTGAACCACTTTTGCCAATTGAGTTAGCCTATTTTTCAAGGTATTATTTTCTTCAGCATTTTTTTGGATCTCCTTTAGCAAGGTGTTGACCTGTTTTCATGCTTTTCTTGCATCTCTCTCATTTCTCTTTTCAGCTTTTCCTCCACTTCTCTCACTTATTTTCAAAATCCTTTTTAAGCTCTTCCATGGCCTAAGCCCATTGAATATTTATTTTGGATGTTTGGGATACAGAAGCCTTGACTTCTCTGTCTTTTCCTGATGGTAAGCACTGTTCCTCCTCATCTGAAAGGAAAGGAGGAAATATCTATTCACCAAGAAAGTAACCTTCTATGGTCTTATTTTTTTCCCCCTTTTCTGGACATTTTCCCAGCCAGTTACTTGACTTCTGAGATTCCTTTCCACACCTACCTTGCCTCCAGATCCACCCAGCTAGTGCTTGGGGTCTGAAATTCAAATGCTGCTTTAGAGCCTCAGGGCTTTCAGCAGGGGCAGGGCTGCTATTCAGTGTAAGATTAAGTTCACCTGCTGGAGCGTGGGCAGGGCCTCCTCAGGGGGCTAAGTACCCTCAGGGGGTTTATGCTAAGATTTTCAACAATAAATCCTAGCCCCTGCTTGCTCTAGGAGCCCTGTCTGCTGCTGCCTCTGCTGTTGGCTCATGAGGGGGCCTGAGTTACGGGGTCTCCCCTCTTGGCGAGCCAAACAGGCTCTCTCACTAATCTCTGGCATCTGTGGGTGGATGGACCTCCATTGGAGATTCAATGCTTGAAGACTACTGGGATCTGGTCCTCTTGGTGCCACATGACCAAGGCAGGGCTGGGCTCTGCTCTGACTCCAGTGCGAGAGGTACCTTTGGTGTCGGTTTTTCAGGCCTCTCTGGAACAGAAACCTCCTCCACTCCGTTGTTTTGTGACTTCTGCTGCTCCAGAATTCATTGGGAGCTCCTCTTTACAGATATTTTATGGGCTATGGGTTAGGGACTAGCATGTGTGTACGTTTTTAGTCTGCCATCTTGGCTCCTCCCAAAAATGTTTATAGTAGCATTTTTTTGAGAAGAAAAAAAGAATAAAAACAGAAAACAATGAATCTAGAAATAAGTAAATAAATTGTGGCAGGTGAATATAATGACATATTACTGTGTTCTATCAAATTATTAATATGATGAGTAAGAGAAGGATGGAAAGACAAGAACTAATATTGAGTGAAGTAAACAAAAGAAAGAAAACTTTATGCATGATGAATAAAACATTTCAAATGGAAAACTGACAAAATGATAGAAAATGAAGATTGTAAAGTTACTAAGAAAAAACATGGCCCCAAAGAAGAGACATAAGAAGACATCCCACTCCTTTACAGATGTGTGGTCACAGGACCCTTACATTCATTCTCAGAAAAAAAAATCTATTGAATGGTTTTGCTGACATTTGCTATTTCCAGTTTTCTTTTTTTCTATTTTTTTTTGTTTTGGGAAGGAAAGAGAGGGAAAGGGAAGGAGATAGATGGAGAATTTAAGTCATGTCGGTCAATCAATCAACTGACTGCACACCAAATACTGGGCTAACCACTAAGGATGCAAGAAAGATAAAGGAAAATCCTTGCTTTCAAATATTTTGTATGATATTGAGGAAGATAATGTCCAAATAACTATGGACAAACAAAATATAAAGAGGAAAATTAGAGGAAATGCCTTAGGGAAGACATTAAGTGGAATCAAAAAAGACTTCTTGCATAAGGCGAGATATGAAGAAAACCAGGGAAACTAGAAGGCAGAGATAAAGAAACAGAGAGTTCCTGGCATGAAGAACAACTAGTAAAAATGCTCAGAATCACAAGATGGAATGTCTTGTGCAAGGATCAGTAAGGAGAACAATGACACTGGGGAAGTATGAAATATAAGTAGATTGGAAAGGTAGGAAGGGACTAGGTCACGGGTGGGGGAAGAATGTTTCATAAGCACAATAAAGAATTTTTTATTTGATCCTGGAGGCAATAGGGGTCCCCTGGAGTTGATTGGGTGAAGTGGGAAGAATGGGATATGGTCAGTTTTGCACATTAAGAAAAGCAGTTTGAAAACTGAGTGGAAAATGTATTAGACTGGAGACATAATTAAATCAGGAGCATTACAACCATCCAGTAATATCATGATGAGGGCCTCGGCCAGGGTGATGACTATCTCAGAAGAGAGAGAAAGGTGGTGGCTTATGAAATATTTCAGAAGTAGAAAAAACAAGACTTAGCCATCAGCTGGCTATGAGAAGTGGGACAACATAAGGACTTGAGGATGACACCTAGGTTGCAAACTTTTTCAGGTAGGAAAAAAACAATAAAATTTATTTTAGAAAAGAAATTGGGTCTATATAACACATAAAGAATGACACACAACCTCTATCTTACCTCACATTTGCCACAACGTTTAAAGAATCTTGTTTTGCTTTCCATTAAAAAACTGGGGAATAAAAACAGATGTACATTTGGAAATGACTGAATAAATTATTACATATGAATAGGATAGAATATTATTGGGCCATAATAAGCAATGAACATGAGGAATTGAATGAAACAAAGATGTAAATGGAATGGAACATAAGTCTGGAAAGTGCTGAAAAAGGAGAATAATATACACATTGAGTAAAATAACATAATATAAAAGAATAGCAAATAATGCCAAGCGGTGAGTAGTTATAAAAATTAGCTCAAGTCCCAGAGAAGAAATAAGGATATACAACTCTCTCTTTGGGATCATTTGGGAATGGGGGAATGAGTAAGGAATATGACAAAGAGAGAGAGAGAGAGAGAGAGAGAGAGAGAGAGAGAGAGAGACAGAGACAGAGACAGAGACAGAGAGAAAGAGAGAGACAGAGACAGAGATAGAGAGCACATTAATTGGATGCCAGGTAAGTGGGAACCCAGTTACTCTATTATGTTATCACAAATTGAAAAAAAAAATTGGAAAACTCTAATCAAAAACATCCTCTCTGTGTCCTTGAAGGAATCTGTTCAACCCAAATGATTCTATACACACTCTTTCTCAAACATTAGCCCTATGTATAATTCCTAATAATTACATATTAGAAAAATATTCTGAAGGGGGCATAAAAATGAGAAATAATCCTAATTAATCCTATAAAATTTTTTTCATCCCATAATAATGGACTTTAACAGGCAAATGCTGTAAATAAGTGAAAAACTCATTCAATTTCTGCTACAATGATCTGGGTCCAGGTGTGTTCAGAAATAAGACATTAATTAGGTATGCTGTTCAAGGAAAGTCGAACTGAGGTACTCCTAGAACCACAGAATTTAGAATTAGAAGAGACTTTGATGATACTTAGCTGATAATTAACCCTAAACATCGCACCTAGATCATGAGAGGTGGAAATATGGAGTAAATGCATGATTTTATTGGTATAGGGAAGTCCAATCCAGCAGTATTGACCAGTTCTTTTTCTGCTAATAGGAATCCTTGTTTAACCTGTGAGAGTTATGAGACACCTGTAATTGAGTGGGGAAAAAAGATAAAAGACAAGATGAAAGACAACTAGATAATAAACAATTTTGCTGAGGTTTATTGAACTCTGGTAAGTGTATATGTGGTCATTTTGTGGCACTCTGATTTTCACATTTCATACTCAAACATATATATATATATATATATATATATATATATATATATATATATATATATATATATATATGATGGGACAGCTGATACCATAATTTTTTCAACTGCAACAAACAACCTTCTTTCTTTTGATGTGAATCCTCCAAAAACTGAAATTTTCATTATATAGAAGTACACAAAACTGTTTTCAAAATAGAATGACAAAATTTTTCATGAATACCAAGACTCCTACAATCATTTAAACCATTTTAAAAATAAAACCTATCTCCTGAAATCCAGTCTTTTATCATCCAATGTCTATGGAACAGCTCTACCTAGACCTGCAGCTCAAACTGCACATAACCAAAAAGAATCTCACATTCCACCCCTGGCCCTGCAAGTCCATACTCTAAGCTCCTTGAGAGATCTGGGCTGAGTTTATTTGATTTTTCTTTTTCATTTTGTGTGGGGGTTAAGGGAAAGGATGGCTTTAATGTTTGTTTGACTTTTTTGTTTTTGCCTTTCATTGTATTCCTATGATTTATCACAGTGACTGGCAGAGAGTAAGAACTTAATAAATACAAGTGAACTGAGAGGCTACCTAAAACCTTTTCCACTTGCATAAATGAAATCCCCATTCTTCTAATCACCTGAGTTTGCAACCATGGATTTGTCCTTGATATTTCCCTCTCCTTCAACCTGATGGAGTTCTAATAGAGCTGCCCCCAGTCCCAATATTACCTACCTAGCCCCCTGCCAATGGCCTAACTTCTTCACATATGCCTCACTATTCATTAGAACAACAGGTGTGTCGCTGAACTGATAATTCTTACAGAAACAACAGGCATGTCTATCTGCTGACTCCGGATTCATTCCCACAGAAACAGATGTGTTCTTGAACTCAACAACAATTGCATCATTCATTTAATCCAAGACAGGTCCACAATTACCTAGTAATCCATCTTGACCAGACAGTACCACAATAGCTAGCCAGTCAGAAGACAGAACCACCAGGATCAAGAGAACAGGATGCTTGGCTACCAAACCATAGAAGGGACCCATTTTAAGATAGTGCCTGCTCAGTATTAAAAAAATAGCTAACCTAGGATGAACTTAGAGAAGTTGATTATATTATCATTACCAAGTATACATACCTCTCCCAATTGCATGTATTATGAGCACTGCAATGCACAGTTCCACTGAGACAGGAACTCCTCCTCCATTACTTAATCCTTTAAGAAATTCCTCCTTTCTGTTAATATTAATCATATTCCTTTATTCTATGTAAACTTTGCTTGTGTAATCAGAATTATATTCTCTATAAAATAGTTTGTCTTGACTTAATGAAATTGCTAAATTCCTCTAAGGAATGTAGCCATTTTGCAAATGACTTCCCTGATAGTCGTGTTGTGTAAGACTAACTGAATTACCCTCCATCCTACCCTGCCACTCATTGTTTCTCTTCTATCATTTGATCCTGTCCCTCCCAAAGTGTTGACTTCAAATTGCTCCCTCCTCTCTTTGCCCTCCCCTCCATCATCCCTCCCCTTGCTTATCTCCTTCTCCCCCACTTTCCTATACTGTAAGATAGGTTTTCATACCAAAATGAGTGTGCATTTTATTCCTTCCTTTAGTCAAATGTGATGAGGGTAAACTAATTGTTTTTTTTTTCTCAGCTCTCCTCTTTTTCCCTCCACTACTTGCCTCTTAAATGACATATAATTTACCCCATTCCATTTCACCCTCTTTCCTCCCACTACATTTCACTCTCACCATTTACCTTAATTTCTTTTAAGCTATGGTCCCATCCTATTCAATTCACTCTGTGCTCTCTGTCTCTGTGTGTGTGTGTGCATGTGTGTATGTGTGTGTGCATGCATGCATGTACATGTGTGTGTGCGTGTATGTGTGTGTGTGTGGTCCCACCAACTACCCAGATACTGAAAAGTTTTAAGAGTTACAAATATTGTCTTTCCATGTAGAAATGTAAACAGTTCACTTCTGGTAAGTCCCTTATGACTTCTCTTTGCTGTTTACTTTTTCATGATTCTTCTCATTCTTGTGTTTGGAAGTCAAATTTTCTTTTCAGCTCTGGTCTTTTCATCAAGAATGATTGAAAGTCCTCTGTTTCATTGAAAGACCATATTTTCCCCTGAAGTATTATACTCAGTTTAGCTGGGTAGGTGATTCTTGGTTTGAGTACTAGTTCCTTTGACTTCTGGAATAGGAACAACTGTTTAGTATTGCTGTTGCTACTAGGAAAGAAGACATACAGTTAATGAGGAATTGAAAGTCATCTGGCCCTACAGGAGAAAAGAGAAGATGGAGACAAGAGAAGGGAGGGATGACAGAAGAGAGGGCAGATTGGAGATAGGGAAAATTAGATTGCTTGAGGCATTGGGGTGGGGGGAGGGGATAAAAGGGGAGAAAATTTGGAACCCAATATTTTGTGAAAATGAATGTAAAAAGTTAAATAAATAAAGAAAGAAAGAAAGAAAAAGGAATGTAGCCATTTATCTGAGTGTGAAACCTCAAAAGTGTAATAAATCTTTCCAACTGTCATCGTGCTGACCTGAGGCTTTGAAATTCCTCAGGAATGTCCCACTGCAACTCTACTTGAACCTCACCAATCCTTCACATAAAATAAATTGCCAACTTATACCAATACTATTGTCAAAAAACTCTTCTGTATCTATTTCCATTTCTACATTCAATACAATCTCTTGTCTAGTTCAAATCTTTCTTACTTCTTTCCTTTTCTACTTCAATAGTTTCTTACTTAAACTTTCTTCCACCAAATTCTTTCTCCTTAAGTCCAAGGTTCTCACCATTATCAAATTGATACATTTTTTTTAAATTTACTACTCACCATGTCACCACCTTGATAAAAAGAATAATAACAATAAATATAAATAGATAAATGATTGGGTAAATAGATGACTAAAATGTAGATAGATACAGCTGGATAGAGAAATGAATGAATGAAAATACTCTGTTGCCTTCAGATAAAATGCAAACTACCCAAACTGGAATTTATAGTCTCTATATTCTAGCTTCCATTGATTTTTTTCCTGGCATATCATACTATTCTCTTTTGTTAATAATTTCCATCAATTTTCACCCTCTGTTACCACAGACACACAGCATTCTATCTCCTACCCTTATATCCTTGCACCAGTGGTACCCCCATATAAAATGAAATCATTCCTCACATCATCCTCATATAATCTATAAGTAGCTAGATAATACATTCCAACAAGATGGCGGACTAGAAGGACACACTTACACAGGGTTCCCCCATATTTGTAGAGAGGGACTCTCAACAAATTTTGGAGCAGAAGAAGTGGAGAACAACATAGTGGAGGAGATTTCCAGCCCATGGTGACCTGAAACTTCCATGGAAACGTCAGTTGTGCCAGACGCAGGAGCCAAACACGGAGCCCAGCCCAGCCTTGGCTGCAGCACTAGGAGACACTTGGGGGACGACACCTCGGGGGTGAGATCTCCAGTCACAGGAGTCAGTCCTCAGATCCCTCAGCCCACGGGCACCAAACGTCAGTGACAAGGTTTTATCAGGGGCCAGAAAGGGAGAAGGGCCTTCTCATAGCTCCAGCAGCAGGCAGCAGCCACAGAGTCAGCACAACAGCCCATCTGGAAGCTCCATTGTTGGAGTGTAAAAACCCCTAGGGGCATTGAAGAGCTGAGTCTTACCTCAGCTCTGGCTGGAGGCCCTGGCTGAGTTTGTCTTTGTCTCAAACTGAATGGTGGCCCTGCCCATCCAACTTATCTGAAAATCATCTCCAAGTGCTGACTTTGTGGAGCTGGAGGCCAAGTGGCTGTGGAGAGGTATCTGCTAAGATTCTGGGCACAGAAATCCCTCTTTGTGTCCAGACTAGTACATGCTTGATTCTGCCACGTTGGAGGAAGTGAAATCTCACAGATTCCCAGAGTATACCCTACTCTTGACAAAGGACCCAAAAGTCAAGCAACTGGTTGGAAAATGCCCAAAAAAGGGGAAAAATTATAAGACCATAGAAGGTTACTTTCTTGGTGAACAGATATCCTCCCCCATATTTTCTGATGAAGAATAGCAATGCTTACCATCAGGGAAGGACAGAGAAGTCAAGGCTTCTGTACCCCAAACATCCAAAAAAAATATTCAGTGGGCTCAGGCCATGGAAGAGTTCAAAAAGGATTTTGAAAATCAAGTTAGAGAGGTGGAGGAAAAACTGGAAGGAGAAATGAGAGAGATGCAAGAAAGCATGAAAAGCAAGTTAACACCTAGCTAAAGGAGATCCAAAAAAATGCTGAAGGAAATAACACCTTGAAAAATAGGCTAACTCAATTGGCAAAAGAGGTTCAAAAAGCCAATGAGGAGAAGAATGCCTTAAAAAGCAGAATTAGCCAAATAGAAAAGGAGGTCCAAAAGCTCATTGAAGTTAATACTTCTTTCAAAATTAGAATAGAACAGATGGAGGCTAATGACTTTATGAGAAACCAAGAAATCACAAAACAAAACCAAGAGAATAAAAAAGTGGAAGATAATGTACAATATCTCAATGGAAAAACAACTGACCTGGAAAATAGATCCAGGAGAGACAATTTAAAAATTATGGGACTACCTGAAAGCCATGATCAAAAGAAGAGCCTAGACATCATTTTTCATGAAATTATCAAGGAAAACTGCCCTGATATTCTAGAACCACAGGGCAAAGTAAATATTGAAATAATCCACCGATCACCACCAGAAAGAGATCCAAAAAGAGATACTCCTAGGAACATTGTGACCAAATTCCAGAGTTCCCTGGTCAAGGAGAAAATGTTGCAAGCAGCTAGAAAGAAACAATTCAAGTATTGTACAAATACAATCAGGATAACACAAGGTCTAGCAGCTTCTAGAATAAGGGATAGAAGGTCATGGAATATGATATTCCAGAAGTCAAAGGAACAAGGACCAAAACCAAGAATCAACTACCCAGCAAAACTGATTATGATACTTCAGGGGAAAAATGGTCATTCAATGAAATAGAAGACTTTCAAGCATTCTTGATGAAAAGACCAGAGCTGAAAAGAAAATTTTCCCTTCAAACACAAGATTGAAGAAAAGCATGAAAAGGTAAACAGCAATGAGAAGTCATAAGGTACTTACTAAAGTTGAACAGTTTACATTCCTATTGGAAAGACAATATTTGTAACTCTTGAAACTTTTCAGTATCTGGGTAGTTGGTGGAATTACACACACACAGAGAGAAAGAGAGACAGAGACAGAGAGACAGAGAGAGAGAGAGACAGAGATAGAGAGAGACAGAGACAGAGAGACAGAGAGCACAGAGTGAATTGAAAAGCATGGGATTACATCTTAAAAAATGAAATTAAAGTGTGAGAGAAATATATTTGGAGGAGAAAGTTAGAAATGGAATGGGCCAAATTATCTCTCATAAAAGAGGCAATCAAAAGACCTTTCAGTGGAGGGGAAAAGAGGGAAGGTGAGAGAAAGTCATCAAGCTTACTCTTATCACATTCAACTTAAGGAAAGAATAAAATGCGCCCTCCATTTGGTATGAAAACCAATCTTACAATACTGGAAAGTGGGGGAGAAGGGAATAAACAAGGTGGGGGGGTGATAGAAGGGAGGGCAGCGGGAGAAGGGAGCAATATGAAGTCAACACTCTTTTGGAGGGACAGGATCCAAAGAGAACAGAATCAATGGGGGGCAGGATAGGATGGAGGGAAATATAGTTTTACACAACACGACTATTATGGAAGTCATTTGCAAAACTACACAGATATGGCCTATATTGAATTGCTTGCTTCCCAGAGGTAATGGGTGGGGAGGGAGGGATGAAGAAAAGTTGGAATTCAAAGTTGTAGGAACAATTGTCAGGTATTGTTCTTACTACTAGGAAATAAGAACCACAGGTGACAGGGTATAGAAAGCTATCTGGTCCTACAGGACAAAAGAGAAGATGGGAACAAGGGAAGGGAAGGATGTTAGAAGAGAAGGCAGATCGGTGATAGGGAAAATTAGAATGCTCAGAGTTTTGGGGCGAGGGGAGTGGAGAAATGGGAAGAAAATTTGAAACCCAAAATTTCGTGAAAATGAATGTTAAAAGTTAAATAAATAAATTAGAAAAAAATAAAGGAATATACAAAATTAAAATAAAAAATAATAATACATTCCAGCACAACTTCCCAAAATTAAATAATGATGCCTTGACTGTCTGCCAATAATATTTAGTAACCTCTGCCCCTTTAAATTGGTTTGTATGTATTTATATTTATTTACTGTTGCACAAACTGTATTTCCTCCTCCTCTCAAAGAATATAAGTTTCTTAAGGGGAGCTCTAGGACTGGTATCAGGAATCTATCATCAATTTATATAACTATGGTCTAAGTGTTAATAGTGTCACTTAGTATCACTCTAGGCATTCTATATTTGTATTTCTTTGCATTTTCCCCAGAATTACAAGGAAAACACACTCTGGAAGTGTGGTCCAGAGACCAAAAGATATAGAATATCAGTTTGGGGTAAAGTTTTGGAGAGGGGAACCAGGTAGTGTGATAGAGATAAAACAAGAGAGGAAATTAGATTCCAAACACTACATTAACTCATTATGCAACATTTGGGGGTAGGAAATCAAAGCAAGAACACTCATACCTCTTGCTAGTTGTATAATCACAGGCACCATCTTTTACCTCATGGTCACTCTTTCTGAACTCTTTCATTTTACTTTCTTTTATCCCTGGTCCTGACAGAACAGATACTCAAAATGTGAGAGAGAAATCTTTCATGAGTATTTTCCCCCTTGGGAACACCTTTTAAAATCATTCATCTTCTAAATCCACCCCATGTGTGAAAGCCATCTAGCTTGACCACAAAATTGGGAGAATCACTACTGATGAAAAAGTAAGAGATCTATGGAATGGTTCCTTTCCAACTTTATTCACATCCCATTAATCCTTTGTTGTTAGTGCCAGAGACAGCATAGTGAAATAGAGGGGAAAGATGATGCAATTATGTAGAATAAAAGACCAAACCATAAGAAACTATGAAATGGAAGTCTATCTTTTATTTTCCCACTCCTTTAAATGATTTCTTCTGCTGTGCACAAATACACAAAAAATATACACATATAAACCAACACACACATACCTTGAACTCCAGTGATAATAGAGTGATACAAATACCATTTTGATGCATTCTAAAGTAGTTAACCTCTCATCCCTGGAAGTGTACAACGTCTGCCCAATTAATATGCTTGATTTCATACTATAATATCAGGCCCTATGAATCATAATTGAAATAACCAATGCTTCCCTGTTACTTGGATAAAAATACGCAAAAATCAATTATAAGATATATGCCATAGAACGGTCATTTTTCTAACAGAGAAAATATTAAAATTCACACATATCACATAAATAAAATAGAAAAAGAAATGAGTTATTCATTCTTACTTTAGATTTAATCTCAACATTATGGGATAAACAGAAATGAAAAATGTCGTGCATTTGATCATATGTTGTCACTTATTTTGGTCATAACATCTGGCAAAAAAAGAATAATCCTTCCATTAACTGTAGAGATTAAGTGGATGTCTATTCAAAGTATATGAAGTGTACTCCAAGCAGAATTGGTAGATGAGAACAATTGGTTCCAAAAACCAAGAAGGCTGTTGAAGCAGATGCTGGGGAGTACTTAAAGCTTAAAGAGACATTGAAGATGCTAAGGTTATCCGATGCATCCCAGTCCATTTGTCAATTATGTTGACTTTTGTCCTACCACTGGATTTAATTGACTCTGAAAGAGAGGCGGACAGTTGTTTCATTTCTTTTCAAGCCATAGTAAATCAAGAGATCACCCTATGATGACATTGCTCCTCTTTGAAAACAAGGGACAAATCTACATCCAGAGAAAGAAGTATGGAATTGGAACGCAGAATGAAGCAGACTGCTTTCTATTGCTATGTTTTGATTTAATTTGGTTTTTCTCATGGTTCTTCCATTCATTTTAATTCTTCTATGCCACATAATTAAAGTGAAAATGTGTTTAATAACAATGCATGTGCAGAACCCATATAAGATTGCAAGCCATATCAAGGAGCAAGGGTAGAACGATGGGGAGAAAATTTAAGACATATAGAAATGATTGTTGAAAACAGAAAATAAATAAATTGACTAAATCTTCAAAAAAAAATAAAATAAAATAAACTTATATAAGGAAAAAAAACAAAGGACAAACCAGAAGAGATGTGGAACAAAATTGGACAAATCCTGGAATCATGAAATGGTCAACCTAGAAACGATTGTAGAGATAATCTAGGGATTACTAGGCAGGAAAATATCTCTACAACATCACTAAACTGGGACATTTAATCCACACAAAGTTTTCATTAAGCTCTCCTCTAACGATGCAAATTAGCAACTTTCTGTAACATTTGAGATTCGCAATTGCTCTTCAATTAATAATTTCAGAATATTTCAAGGATAAGTACTAAGTTTTGAGTCAACCAGCCAATATGTGTCTAAGAAGGACTGAAATTGAAGCCTTCACAACAGAGGCCACCTTTCAACGCCCAATACCATTCTCCAACTCATGTAAGGTTATGTATGTAATTAATTTAATGAGTTCTGATAAGGTATAAAAAAAGAGTTTTTCTCACAGAATTTTCAGATAAGAACAAGAAGTATCATTGAATACTTTAGGATTGATAAGATAATCCTAATCTTAAAAACAGGATAATTTGGATGTTGTGAATTAATCAAAAGAGTCAATCTATGAATTTGTGCATAAACTTATTAGTAGAACATGAATTGCTTTCATTTTTTAAAGTATATTTCCTCTTGGAGATTTGAATATAAATTAAGAAATTATAAAAAGGTACACCTTAAAGTTGTAACCAAAATAGATTTTTCTAACCAAAGAAGACCAACGATACTTTATTTTTTTTTGTTTCTTTTTTAATAGATGCAGCAGGAGTCAATGTGCATTTTAACTCCTGAAAAGAGCCTGCAGATCAATGTGAAGAACATGAAAACAGAATAAGTTGCCATCTTTTATCCCAAATTGGAATGCAGTCATCCACATGTTAAATGGTGGTCCATTTACCATACTCCATTATACTTAGAGTTATTTACGATTTTTTCCAGGAACTTCCAAGTTGACTGATCAGTCTCTTCATGGCAACTTTCATCTCTTTGTTCCGGAATGTATATATAGCAGGATTTAGGACAGGGGTGATAACAAAATTAAAAATAAAAAGGAATTTATCCACAGGCATTGTAGGAAATGGCCACACATAGACAAAGATACATGGACCAAAAAATAAGACCACCACAGTGATGTGAGCTGACAAAGTGGAGAGAGCTTTGGACAAACCATTTGAAGAGTGTTTCTGAACAGTGACCAAGATATATATGTAGGAGATAACCAACAAGAATAAGGTTCCCATGGAAATGAAACCACTGTTAGCAGTGACCATGAACTCCAAATTGTAGGTGTCTGCACAGGCCAATTTGATCAAACGAGGTAGATCACAATAAAAACTGTCAATTTCATTAGGACCACAGAAAGGCAAGTTTACCACAAAAGCTAATTGGATCATTGCATGTATGAGACCAATGACCCAAGAACACACTATAAGAAAAATGCACATTCTTTGATTCATAATGGTCAGATAGTGAAGAGGCTTACATATGGCAACATATCTATCAAAGGCCATGGAAATCAGCAGTAGCATCTCAGTTCCTCCAAACTTATGAATGAAGAAAATCTGCATCAGGCAACCGAGGAAGGATATGACTTTGTGCTCAAAAAAAAGGTCATAAATCATCTTAGGAACAGAAACAGAAGAAAGGCACAGGTCAATCAGTGATAGGTTAGACAATAGAAGATACATGGGAGAATGTAAATGAGGGTCAAAGATGACTGTGAACATAATGAGGAAGTTTCCCAGGACAATAGCCACATAGAACGTGAAGGAGAATATCAGGAGGAAAAGTTGCATGACCCATGAGCTGGAAATCCCCAAGAACACAAATTCATATACCATGGAATGATTCACTTCATTCATTGGCTTAAATATGATGTTACCTGAATAAAAAGAATTGAAAGAGAACAATTGTCATAAAGTGTTTCATTTTTAAATTTAAATTTAATTTAAAAAGTTTTTTTATGGTTCAGGTGCTTATAAAAATCTTTTAGTCATTTAAAGCTTTGAAGACATGTTTTACATGTACTGGAGAAAAAAAAAATATTTCAATGAATTCTATGTTTATCCATGCATGCATTCCAAAAGAACTTCCATAGTCATCCTGCCTTTGAAACTTCAGAAGTGACTTTATTTTACAATCATTTAACCCAAAGGTTGATGGATTTCTATCCTACCACGAGCTAAAACAGTTCTTTGCCCCACACATGACTCAAAGCTGCTTTCTTCTTTTTGTTGTGGTTCCTTGTTCAATTGTATCCAACTGTTCATTACTCTATGGACTTGTCCATGGTGCATTCTTGACCAAGATGCTGCTGTAGTTTGCCATTTCCTTCTCCAGTAATCCCAATTTGGATACATAGTAAAAAAGGCAAATGGAGATAAAGTAACTTGCTCCAAGTCACACGGATAGCAAATGAAGTCAGATTTTAACTCAGATCTTTCTGACTCCACACATGGTATTTCTATCCACTGCACCACTTCCCTTTCTTCCTACCTCTCCATTTTTATGACTTGGCCATTTTATCTAGCCTAATACCCAGCACTAACTAGATGAAGGAGCCATAAAGGGCAGGAGTTCAGGTTAAGGAGTAAAGCTAGGCTGTGTCTTCAGAGCAATTAAGATGGCATCTCTATGTGAGAGAATCATTCATGCTGCCATTGTTTGGTCTTGACATAACCATGAAGACATTATGAAGAAGGCACCAGTTCCAAAGATGCAATAGGAAGCAGGGTAAGGTATTCATCTTCAAAGATGATTAGTGGTTAACACCACATTAGCAAGTAAGTAGGCAAAGGCATTGGAAAGAAACATAGTTAAAATACAACTCAATAGAGTTGTGAAATAAACACACTTGTAAACTTTGAAATAATACAGGAAATGAAGTTTCATTAATAGGAAAATGACTATGCAAGCTATCAAAACATCCCTAAAGATATAGGAAGTTCCCATCATGGGAGTTATCTGTGAAACATGTTACCTTAGATATTCGTCTGTCCTTTCTGAAACAACCTTCCAGAACCACACTTTCAGAAATGTGTCCAAATCAGTACTCCAGACTCCAGAAGATCCCTACATCAGGCAAACCTCAACTGCAGTCCAGAATGTTTGCACTTTTCTTCTGAGATATGATGTGGAGTATCAAGTTAAAACATGGATCTCTGTATATCATGCAGACTTCAAAATATCCTGTATGGATATTGCCACTAAATTCTCTTCTCCTTGTTTTTTGCTGGTAAATGTTTAACAGTCAGTTTTCAAAAAAATGCATGGAAATAATCCCTTGAAGCTTAACTCTCATTAGTAACATTTTCACCATAATTTTCTTAAGACTAGGCAGTTAACAAAACAATAACTAAAGCCCTGATTGGTAGTGTTTCCTGATTTCTGACGTGCAAATACACTGAAAATTGAACAATAAGCACTTATTACTGTTCTGACTCCAACATATCACTGCAACTTGACCTATTAGGAATTTTTAGCAAATTAAAAGGTTCTGACAAGTACCATGATATTTTCTTAGATTCCAGTGAATGAAGTTTGAAAATCGTGTTTTCTTTATTCAATGCCAATTTTTTTATTTGCTAGAAAGTGATTAATTATGAATGATAAGGCATTAATGAGTTATCTTACCATTTGGCCTTTTCCCCTTCATGAAACACAAGTACTGTTTTTACTCACCTTTTCCAGACTTGCTTCTACTCATTTATTCAAACCATTCTCCTTGCCTGAATCTCCTATACCCTACTCTTTCTCAACATAAATTCTGCCTGTTTCTCAAAGACTAGCTCAAAGCCTTCCTTAATAAACCCACATCTCAGTAAATTCTCTCTCCTTTGAGTTTTCATTGTATTTAATGACTGAGCCATCAATTTAGTTCATCAAAGAAACTAGACCATATTAATTACTTCACATGTGCATATTCTGCTTTTCTAAATATGTTGCAATATTTTGAGGGTTGATGTCATGTCTCTTCATTCTTTCATTCATCTCAGTCTTTATCACTTTGATATGCCTATGGTAAATGTTTAATAAATATTAATGGACAATATTTTCATAAATCACTTGATAGAATTAAAAGAAGTCAAAAGGGGAAATGAGAGTAATGGGGAAAGTGAAAAAGTAAGAAGGCATGAAGGAAAGAAAATATGGGAAAAGGACTTAGATCAGATAAAGGAGAGGAGAGGTTTTAAAACCAAAAGAGGTATTATTTGTAAAGTGTTTATGATAGTGACTGGCACATAGAAGGCATTTAATGCTTATTTCTTTCCTTATAAACTTATCAGTTAAAATTGAAACATAGGAATTTGCTACAACTGAAAGTTTTATCAAAAAGATTTTTTTTTATTCCTCATGACTGCCTCTACCATAGCATATGTCCATAAAATGAAATAAAGTTCCATATGAGTTGGCAATCCAGGATAGTCATCTGAATGGACTCAGTATCACAGCAGAACACTGGTGAGGGCATTTAGCTTACACATGACAATGGACTGAGTAAACTCATCTTGTTCAGCCCAATGAACAGTGATTACAATAAAATATCTAGCCCCCACTTAACCTACGAAGGATCTTCTACCTTAAATGATCCCCCTTGTAGCAGGTCTGGCTGTATCTGTTAGGGTCTGGGAACTTCAGCAGTAAATACAATGTGACAGCATGTCAGGTTTGGGTGGAACCTCAGCAGCCACCCAATTCAACTGACATCAACACAAGAATCTTTTGTACATCCACGAATTCAGTAATTTTATGAATAAAGGCTCTATTATCTTCCAGTGCATCACATTCCACTTTGGGAAAGTTTTGTTGGGATCTTAAACAAATTTAGGACACTCTTCTTACTTCTAACATCTGAGTCTGTTTCCATATATGACAGTTCTACAAATATTTGAAGACTTCCATCATGTCTTTTATTCCTTCATCTTAGAATTTCTCTCTTTCTTCAACTAATCTTCATATCACATTATTTTAAGTCCCCTTACCATCTTGTGTGCCTTCCACTAGATGATGTCTAGTTCACCAAAATCCATGCTAGAATATGACACTGAATAATTGGATGTTATATTTCAGATGTATTCTTACTGGGTAAAAGGAGCATCACCACGCTTATCCAGGACTATGTGTCTCCTAACTAAAAGGACTAGCATTTTACATAATCTTATTGAGAAATTAACTCATCTTGAGTGAAAATTGTGTGATCTTTTCCCCCACAGGATTTGTTGTCTAGGCACAATTTTCCCTACTTCCTCAATTCTGAAGCTCTTACACTGAAATTTTGACTCCAAATACAGGATTTAATATGCATCCCTATTTAATTTTATTTTATTAAAATATCATTTGAACTACCTGAGATCTTTTACATACTGTAAGTATAACTCCGTGTGTTATCTATCACTCCTAATGCATACTCTGCAAATTTGATAATTATGGCAGAATGTTTAAGCAAAAGATCTCTCCAGAGCTGCAGTTCTGAAAACTGGGTTTGAATTACACCTCTTTCTGATACAGTGGTATGGACCTATATGGAATCAGGAGTTTTTTAGGGTATTTTTACCTTTGCTATGTTCTCCTTTCAAGCTTGCCTTTCTCAGCTATTCCTGAACTGTGAGTGACTTATTCTCTTAAGTCTCTCTTTTCTGTTGTCACATAAATTTCTGCCTCTGGCTTCACCTCAGTGTCACATGTTGCCCTCTTTAAATTATTTTAGGTAACCCTATGCCTTCACATACAAAAGTATTTTATCTCTTTCAAATAAACTGAACAATAAATGAGAAACAATATGACTACTAAATAGTTACTTTACTTAACTGTCTTGTCTCTTAGGTAATGAAAAAGTTCTATATCACAGTCATAATACTTCATCCTGTAATCACTTAGCCCGTTCTCCAGGTGGTAATAATGTCAGTCTAGTCAGATGTTAACACCACTGCCTTAACAGTTAGCTCTCACAAAAAAATACGTGTACATAATTTTCTCTAAAGCCTCTTCTCTAAAAAGATGAAATTCTTTTCATAAGATCTGATTTTCCATGTTCTTCTTCCTCCCCTAGATGACAATGATACTTAGGAATTTATATACCATTATAGTGTTACCAAACTAAATTTGCATGTCATTAGTTCAATGATACACCTCTTAAAACAATTAAAACGCCAGTATCACTTTTCTTTTTCACATGCCACACAAAGAACTGCTGGACTTCAGACTCCAGGCAAAAACAAATTTGTGTCCAATGCAGAATAAATACTACACATACCCTCATCCCAAACCTATCAGGAGACTTTAGTCAGAATAAATTCTTCCAGATCATGGGAGTTTGGTGGAGGTTGGGCTTTGATAGAGCTTGAGACTGTTTGCAAGATGTGTACAACAATAAGTATATCCTAATTTAAATAAAATCTAGGAAATGACCTCACCTTCTGTCTTCCTCTGCCTGTACATTGTGGTTGAAAGGGCAAAATCAATCCACAAGCCTTGCTGTCTTCTAAATATTCAAGGGCAGACTGGTTTACAGGAAGGCATTTGAGGTTATAAATCTGGTAACCCACACTTATTCTTGTCCCTACCAAAGTGGTACTGAGAGAGCTTGAACCTTTCTAAACCTTCCTTAAAGCAAGGAGTACATTCGAATTATGCATTTGATGTCACTGAGCTGAATACAGTATTCTGGCATAGACATCTCCAATATTTAGCGGAAAGAAACTTTTGAATAGTTTCTCTCCATAAAATCAATTTTAAATTCATTTCTCCTACCTTCCTATTTGCAAGAAGAACAAAATACAGCAATCTCTTCACAGATTTATGATTCATTTTTAAAGATATGAGTACTTCTTCGAAGAGGCTAAAAGGATTAAGTAAAAGTCCCACACTGACATCAGGGCTCAGTGACTAATTGATACATCCCTGGGCTCAACATATCTACCATGGGAATTCTCTCTCTTAGAAACTTTGCATTTTCCCAGAACTGCGAAAGTAAACTTTCAAAGTTTTGACATATTCTAGAAAGGTACCCCAAGAAGATCACAAGTAAAAGAAAAAGACAGCCTCTTTATGCGTCGAGTGTTTAGAGAAGTATATTGTGTGGCAGCAAAACAAACAAAAAAAAACCCCATGGAAATAATGAATTTGGGAATGACTACATAAAGTGTGACCTGTGATTATAATGATATATTGCTGTGCTCTAAGAAACTATTAATATGATGAATAAATAGAAGAATGGAAAGACAAGAACTGATGTTGAGTGAAGTAAACAGAAGCAAGAAAACCATGGGTACAACATATAAAACAATTTAAATGGAAAACTGACCAAATAATAGAAAGCAAAAATTGTGAAACTACAAAGAAAAAAGAATGACCCCAAAGAAGAGATATAAGGACATTCCATTCCTTTGCAGAGTGGGAGGTCACAAGAACATTACATTCATTTTCAGAAAAATAAATGTATATAGATAAATTTTGTTGATTATTTCTCTTTCTAGTATTCTTTTTTCTATATATATTTATATGTATTTATCATTATATTTATTTATTACTAAATATTATATTTATATATTTTGTGTTTATCATATACATATAATTTATTTTGAGAAATAAATATATATACATATACATATGTGTATATATATGTGTGTGTGTACATATATATATATATATACATATATATATATATGTACACATACATATATATACCTGAGAGGACCAAATGCTCAGAATCAGAAGATGAAATGTCTCATGCAAGGAATAGCAAGGAGGCCAATGTCACTGGGGAGGTATGAAGTATAAGTAGATTGGAAAGGTAGGAAGGGACTAGGTCATGTGTGTGGGAAGAAAGCTTCATAAGCACAATAGAGCATTTTCTATTTGATCCTGGAGGCAGTAGGGATCCACTGGAGTTGATTGAATGAATTGGGAAGGACAGAACATGGTCAGTCTTTAAATTAAGAATACCAATTTGACAGCTAAATGGCAAATGGACCAGACTGGAGACATAGCCATAGTGGGACATTGCAATAGCACAGGAGTGAGGTGATGAGTGCCCCTACCAGGGTGATGACTATCTCAGAAGAGAGAGAAGGGGGGTGGCTTATGTGATGTTTCAGAAGTAGAAACAACAAGACTTTGCAATCTGCTGGATATGAGAAGTGACACAGCATAAGGATTTAAGTATGATACCTAGGTCACAAACCTAGATAACTAGGAGAAGAGTGGTACTCTCTTTATTAAAAAATCAATAAAAATTATTTTAGAAAAGAAAATTTGGTCCATATAACACATAAAGAATGACACATACCCTACCTTCTACTTTAATAGTTTCCTAATTGGACTTTCTTCCTCAAAAATCTCTCCACTTAAATCCAAGTTTCTCAACATTATCAATTTATTTTTTTTAAATTCATATCTCATCATATAAGTCCCCTTAATAAAAATAATAATGATAATAAATGTAGATAAACTAATGGAGACATAAATAATTAAAATATAGGTCAATAAATAAATAAACAGCAAGACTGATAAATAGATAAATAAATGAATGAATGAAGAGTATTCTATTGCCTTCACGTAAAATACAAACTACTCAATCTGGCATTCAATGTCTCTACATTCTAGCTGCCACCCATGTTTTCCTGACATATCATATAATTCTCCTTTGCTAACAACTGCAGTCAATTTCCCCCACCTGTTACTACAAACACAAGACATTCTATCTCATACCCTTATATGTTTGCCGCAGTGGTACTCCCTGTCTAGAATGAATTTCTCCCTCACCTCACCCTCATATAATCTATAATTTATTCATATTACATTTCATTTCATAATGTAAATTATAAATTTTATAAATGAATTCTTAATTGACTGCCAGTAATATATAGTGACTTCTCCCACTTTAACTTGCTTTTTATGTATTTGTATTTACATTTTCACAAACTGTATCTCTCCCTGCTCCCCAAAAATATAACCTTCCCAAGGACAGCTCTAGCACAGTTATCAGGAGTCTACCATCAAGTGATATAGCTCTGACCTAAGTGTCACTGACATGTTCACTCTATGCATTCTAGCTTTATATCCGATTTTCCCCAGAATTACACATACGCGCACACACACACACACACACACACACACACACACACACACACACACCGCTCCAAAATATTGTCCAGAGAACAAAAGATGTAGAATATCCATATGGGGTAAAGTTTTGGAGAGGGGAATGAGGTAATATGATAGAGACAAAAACAGACAGGAAATTACATATCAAATACTATACTAACCCACTTTGCAAAACTTATGAGTAGAAAACCAAAGCAAGAAGACTCTTGCATCTTGCTAGCTGGATAATCTTAGGCACCTTCTTCTCCTCGTGGTCACATTATATTTATGGTCCCATTCATCTTTCTTCCTTTTGTCATTGGTCCTGATAGCACAGATATTCGAAATGTGATAGGGAAATCTTGTATGAGTGGTTGCCCCCTTGGGAACACCCTTTCAAATCATTCACCTTCTTAATCAACCCTACAGAATGAAAACCATCTACCTTGATCTCAAATTTCAGAGCATCATTACTGATGAAAAAAGTAAGGCATCTATAGAATATTTTCTTTCCAACTATAATTCACACTCAGTTAATCCTTTCTTATTAGTGCCAGAGACAGCATAGTGAAATTGAGGGGAAGATGTTATTGAATTGTGTAGGATAAAAGGACAACCCATGACAAACTATGAAATAGAGTTCTGTCTTTTATGTTCCCACTCCTTTGTATGATTGCTTCTGCTTTACACACACACGCACTCACACATGTAAGCACGCACGCACGTGCACACGTGCACATGAACACTCTCAACTCCAACCATAACATATATTTGTTGTATCATCAAGGGAATATTTACAGCACTGGTGGTGACCATGAATATGCCGGCGTAGTTCTCATTCATAAAGTATAAAAGACTCTCTATATATAAGGCAGAAGAAAAACATTTATTTAGACACCACAAAGCCAAATTCCAGAACCAGAAAGCTAAATTCCACACAGTGACCTAGAAGTTAATAAGCATGATCATTGTAAGGGGTAAAGCCATTCCCAAGCCTCCCCGCCTCTGCCAGGGCCTTCTCTCAAGCAAACACTCATGGTTCTGGGCCCTGCTGTGCCTGCCTGCCTGCATCCTCTCTCCTCTGCCCTGACCTTGATCACTCATTTCCTCCCAGTTCTCCACCACCCTTTCTATTCCTCTTGTTCAGCAAGCTCCTCCCACCACATGGGACTTAGTCTTCCAGGTGATTTAAGCAGATCATATGGGCCTGTTAATGAATGAGTGATACCTTTCCATTTACATTGCCATTACATTCAGTGCCAAGATCTTTCTTATTCTTTACATAGATTGATGGGATAACAGGTATCAACAAAATGGTAACAGGGATAACAGAAAATAAGCACGATCTTAGGCAACTGGTGTCATTGGAACTTTACAACAGTATAACAGGGATAACACAAAAAAGAGCACTTAAAACAATATCTTAGACTTCAGCACAAGCACCCCATCATTCCCCTTCAAATGAATGGGGCACAAAATCATGGGGTGAGGGGCAAAGGTCTTTTTTTCCATAGCTGCTTCCTGCTGAAATTGGATTTAGAGCTGTCCCTGCCCTGAGAGATTCCATTTGAGAGATGAGTTCTTTAGCTGGTATCTGAAGTTTGGTCGACTTCACTTCCAGAGATGACACATGTCATGGATAGGAGGTGACATCTGACTTAAGTGATCAGGCATTTGCAGGTGGAGGTACTAAGCCTACAGAAAGCAAATCTAGCAAACAAGTTTAACAGACAAAAAGATAAAAAGAAACAAGGAGACAGTAACTAAAAGCAGAGTAGATATAGGGTCAGTAATGCTTCTGGAGTCCATCAAACCGCTACCATGGCCTCATTCCATTTAGAATATATAAATTAAGGGTACAATTTGGTAATCATACTCTCCCGAATAAACAAATGTTAGTGTATTATCATTATCATATATAATTTCTGTAACCTTTGGAATATCATCTGGCTTCCATTTAACCCATACTTTGGCTCCCAGTTTTAACCTACCAGTAGAACCCAATTTTTCAGTTCCTCTGCTAATTATTTCAGAGAGAGGTTCAGTTTACACAAGTGATATTATTTCACAAGGAATAATAATCACTTGAACTATTCTATCATATTTACAAAACTGGATGTGTTCATCACTTAAATTTTGGAATGACACAATAATTTCTCCTTGATAACTAGAATCTATCATCCCAGTCCATACATGTATTCCTCAAGCTGCTAATACTAGTTTATGTAATATCTGTCCAAAATGATTCTTAGAGATTGTCACACATATTTCAGTATAAACTGCTCTTATTTCTTTCCTATCCAACCCAAATTCCTCTAAACAATGTAAATCATATTCTGCCAAAGTAGGTGTCCCTGCATATGGTGCTGCGATATCTGGTCTCACAATCCAATATTCAACATTTGGGATCTTATGTGTTTGTTGTTTTCTAATATGCAGACTTAGGGACATCATTCCACCTAATTATCTATTATTTAGATTACGAAAAACAATGAAAAAATTGTCTTTATACTGTTGATAAGAATTATTAGAATTTAATTTCCTTAACTGCTCTTTCAACAATGCATTCTTTTTATTAACCCAGATACTTATGGATAATATAAAATAGGAAATATCCATTACATGTTGTTTAATACACAATATCTCTTCATTTCATTACCTTTGAAATGTGAAACATTGTCACTTTGTATCTGCACTGGGGTTCCATAATACAGACTTATGATATCTGAAGTTTTACAGGTGTTTGTCTAGGTCACATTCTTACAGCAACAAGCCACTAGTACACCTGAACAGGTGTCAGCACAAGTACCTAAAAATTTGCATCCTTTATCTTGGGATAGGGGTCTAATATAATCTATTTACTAAATTTGTTCTAGTATTTTTCTGCTTGCCATCTCTCCAGTTAACTACCAGAAGAACAGTTCATTCCTTTTCCAGCTGACGTATATAACAGTGTTCTGCTAGTTGTTTCAACAACGAATGAGAGATACTAATAACTTGGTCTTATGTCAACTAATAGGTGGCCTGGATCCCTAAATGGCCAGCTGTTTATTGGACTCATTTTGCTGGTACCAGATCATCACTTGGTGTCAGAGTATGGACAATATGTTGAATAGCAGTCTTTGCTAGTCAATCAGCATGTGCATTGTACTTCCATTCTGGAGTGGTGAGGGCAACTCGAGCATCTACATGAAAAATTGACAAATTAATAACCAAAGACATGTCCCATATATCTTCTCATAATTCTTTGCCCCAGACTAGTTTGCCAAGAATTTCCAAAATTTGATTTTTTCACATGGGCATCTATGTAGTTAACCCATTAACTACTGCCCATGAATCAATGAATATATAATAATGTACTCCTTGTTCTGTTTTGACAGTTTGGTGTATTGCCATAAGTTTAGCACATTGACTCCTTCCACATATCCCACTACTTTCCAAATTCTGCCTAGTAAATGGGTTATAGGCTATCACTTTCCAATATCTTCTGTTGCCCAAATATTTTGCTATCCCATCAATAAACCATGAATATCTCTTTTGTTCTTCAGTTAATCCATCATATCCCTCTTTCCATTTTACCACAGACTGTAACAACTGTTGCTTTGGTTCAGAGGAAGCATCATCTCCCTCAATGTCTATGTTTGCTATATATTCACATGAAGAAGAAACTCCACTTTTACCGGTTTTAGATCTGCTTTGAATATACCATTTGCATTTGATTACGTTAGATTCCTGTACATGTCCAATTCTAGGAGAAGCTGGTGTATTCATTAACCAGATCATAATTGGGATTCCAGGCCTTAATATTACCTCATGGCATAACATCAGCTGTTCAGTCTCTAGCAAAGCCCAATATGCACCTAAAATCTGCTTTTCAAAAGGGGTTTATTGAGCTCCAGATGAAGGGAGTTTCCTAGAACAAAATTCTAAGGGCATATTTCAGCTTTATTGTTTTTAGCATAAACTCCAGTTTGCATGTTCATCCTGTACAATCACTTATAATTCCACCAGATCACTTTGCATAGGCCATAAATCTAAAGCCAACGGCATAGCAAACCTTGCTTCTTCAAAAGCATTACTCTGTTCAAGTCCACAATCAAATTCCTATTTTTTTCCTAGTAATTTTATATAAGGGCTTCAAAATTTGTCCTAGATGTGGTATGTAATGTTGCCAATATCCAAATAATCCTATAAACTTTTGGACTTCTTGCTTATTGGTGGGGATAGGAAAATCTTGAATCTTTTCTTGGATTTGTGGGAGAATCTCTTGCAGCACATGATTACATCATATATCCAAAAACTTTATGGTTTGAGTTGGCCCTTGAATCTTTGCAGGGTTAATCTTCATTCAGTTTTCATTGCCTCCTCCTTTAACTTTCTTATACAGTCCATAAGTGAAGACCAGAGTTTGTCTCCATTAGGCCACACAGAGTCAATAGGATATTGCCTACTGCAGCCTTCTGCAGACAAAGCTAACAGATTAGTTGTATTGTTACTTCCTTGTATATTGTAATCTCTAAAAGTTTGCTGTACAAAAGGATTCTAATACCGATAAATTTCAAGCAGTTCACACAATCTACAGACTCTCCTCTGGCCCCTTCATCACTGGTTTTCACAATCCAAGATGTTAACAATTCTCCCATCCTCTGGGTGAATTGACTCAAAATATTGGTGACCTCCTGCTGAGTAACATCCTCACTTATTTCCATAACCACTGCTTTACCTCCTTAGTACTCCTGTTTCAACCTCACTATGGGATGCATTTCTCCCTGAGAAACTTCTCTCACTAACATTATTTCCCTTCCTTACATCACTATGGTAACTAGGCTGGGTCTCTACAAAGATCATATACTCATTTCTTTTGTCAGTCTTCAGCTTCTTCTAAGCTAAATGAACAGCCTTTTCTTCTACCTGAGCCTCCCCACCCAGCGTGCTTTTTTAAAGGAGAGCTGAAGGCTAATTCCCAAGCAAACTAGCTAACTATTTCTCCATCTGAATTTTTTTTTCCTTAAGCAGATCATCTCTGTTTTTATACATAATTTAGCAACCTTTTAATAAAATTCAACCTCTTTTACTTATCCCTATCAGCTCCTTCCCTGGGCTAATTAGAATTCTTTGCAAACACCTTTCAAAGTTTCCAGGTTCCCCGTCCTATAACCTCATTTTCCAGTTTTCACAGGGGCCAGTGCTTTAGCCCATTCCCTAACAAGGGAAGAATATGTTAAATCACCCAACCTGGGATATGAGTTTCTTCTTTTAAAACATTTCTGTCTCCAAATAGAGATTTTATACTCTGGGATTCGGTTCATGATGCCAAATGTATCACCAATGCAATATTCACAACACTGGTAGTAACTATGACTATTCTAGTATATTTTTAAATCACAAAGTACAAAAGGCTCTCCCTATAGAAGGCAGTTTAGAGCAAGTGCCATTTAGCTCAGTATCTATGTTTGCTATGCATACATATGTATTTATACATACAATAGATATGTAGATTTATTTAGATGTCACAAAATCAAATTCCAGAGCCAGAAAGCTAAACCCCACAAAGTGACCAAGAAGTTAATAAACACAATCACTGCAGGGGGCAAAGCCATTCCTAAGCCTCACTGCCCCCCACCTGGGCCTTCTCACAAACAAATTCCCCTGAGTCTTGCAGTACCTGCTGCCTCTCTTCTGCGCTGACCTGGATCACTCACTTCTTCAGGCTCTGCTCCACTCTGCCTGCTCTTACAGTTCAGCAACCTCCTCCCACCACGTGGGATTTAGGCTTCCAGGTGATCTTAGTAGGTCATATGGGCCTATTAATGAATGAAACTGATCTTTCCATTTCAACTGCTGTTACACCTGGCTGCTTGGGTCATCTATTAAAATACCATAACTGATTCTTTCCTCCTCATCTAGAATTGCACTTTAGGGGAGTGGTATGATATACTAGAAAGAACATTGTCTTTTGAGACAGGAGATCTGTATTTCATTCCTGGTTTTGCTGCCCAGTTATTATATGTTTGGCCTTGAACTACTCACTTCAACTTTCTGATTCCTTGTGTCCTTATCTGTAAAGGGAAGGGGTTGGAATACATGATCTATACGATGCCTTCTAGCACTATATATACAGTCTAATGACCTTTGATTCTTTGACCATTTTCAAGCTTCTCCTCATGTAACATCACAAACGTGTGCTTTATACCCACTGATCCATTTTCTGATGGGAAATCTTTTCAACAAAAAAAGATTCTTGAGGTACTTTAACACAGAGTGTTTACTTTCCTGAATTTGTTTGGTTTTAGTGTTGGATTGAAGTCGGTGATCCCTGAGAGAACTAAAACCAGTGTTTGGGGAGGAAGAATACAGACAGAGACCTGGACTCCACTAGGTATCTGATAGCAAGGCCTCTGATAGTGTATAGGATAGATTCAGGGAAGCAATAGTCCCTCCTGTGTACTGTGTGCCTTGTTGAAGATCTTTATGTCACACTACTGCCTTTCATTCATAAACATAACTCACACAGTCCTCCCACTTTGGGTAAGGTTGCACTGGGGGAGGGGCAACACATTTCATAGATAGTCAAGTTTATTTTTCTCTGTGATTGTTGGTGACCACCAGAAACCAAGTCAAGAAAGTACAGAATAATGGATAAAACTAACAAGATGAAATATACTGAGGAAAAATGTAAGATCTTGCACTTAAGTTTAAAAAATAAATTGCACCAAGAAAAGGACTAGGGAAATACATTACAGAAGTTGACATTAAAAAATTAATGGATTTGAATTCACTAAAAGTTCAAGGTAAGCCAAATGTTTAGCAGTTCTGTCAAAATACTAAGGCAAACAGGGTGCACTAACAGAAAGATAGTTAATAGAAGCAAGTAATTTTCTTATTTTTGCAAGTTCTGATACCATTTTACACATTGGGTGCTAGTCTTGGCATAGTTTTTCAGGAGAAACATTAACAAATAAGTGTTTTCATGTGAGACTAAACACCACTCTGGAAAACTATCATATAAAGAACAATTGGTGAAACTGCAGATTTTTTAACCAGAAGAGAAAATATTTGGGTCAGGAATGACAAGTGCCTTTGATCAATTGGAAGACTGGCCTGTGAAGAAGAAATTTCACTTAATCTGTTTAGATCCAATGTTTAACTGGAACCAATGGCCACAATCTAGAGGAAGTTATGGGGAGGAAAACTTCAGTGCACTATAGTCAAGAACATTAAAATAATTACAATGATACAAATACTGCTTTGATGCTCTGTAACACAGCCTCTCATCTCTAGAACTGTACAATTTCTGGAAAATTAATATGGTTAAACTCATATTATAATAGCAGGTTATATGAATAATTTAATGATCAATGATTCCATAAAATGGAGATAACAATCAAATTATAAGATATATGCCCTATAAATGTAATTTTTCTAACAGAGACAATATTAACATTCATATACAGAAAACACAAATAATATAGAAAAACAAATGAATTATTCATTCTTACTATAGATTCAATCTCAATAACGTAGGTTAAAGAAAAATTCAAATTTCATATTTGCATTTGATCACATATTGTCACATATTTTGGCAACAATATCAGGCAACAAAGAATCTTCCAAAAGAAATTAATTGTAGAAATTAAGAGGATGTCTACTCCAAGTATGTGAAGACTGCTCCCAGCAGAATTGGTGGATGAGAACAATTTGTTCCAACAGTCATGAAGGCAGTTGAAGCAGATGCTGGGGAGTATTTAGATCTTAAACAGGCATTGAAGATGCTAAGGTCATCCAATGCAATCCCGTTCATTTATCAGTGGTGCTGACTTTTGTCCTGCCATTGGACTTAATTGGTTCTGAAACAGAGGCTGACAAGTCTGCTTCATCTAAATCCAATTCATAGCACCTCAAAACTTCACCCCATGATGTCACTGGACCTCTTTGCAAACAAAAGACAAACAAAAATAGGTGTGGAGCAAAACTGAGCATAAAGTCAGCAACCTGGGAACATCTGCACAGATGATTGAGGGATTACTAGGCAGGAAAATATCTCCAGAACATCTCTGATCAAGGAATTTTACTCTATATAAAGCTTTCATTAAGATCCTTTAACAATGAAAATTAGCAACTTTCTGTAACATTTGAGATTAGTAATTGCTCTTCAATTAATACTCTTAAAAAGATTTAAGGATAAGTGATATGTTCTGAGTCACACATACAATATGTGTCCAAGGAAGGACATGGCATTCATGTGAGATTATGTAAATATTTACTTTACTGAGTTCTGATAAAGTATACAGAGTTTTTTCTCACAGAATTTTCAGATAAGAATAGGAGGTACCATTTAATCCTCTGTGATAGTCTTACATTTAAGAACAAGAGAATTTGGGTCCTGTGAATTAATTAAGACAGTCAATACATAAATTTGCATATAAACTATGAATTTGTAAAATTACATGGCTTACTTACTTTTTTAAATATATTTCCTCTCACAGATTAGAATATAAAAAAAATTGTAAGAGGTACATCTTAAAATAATAACCAAAATGAAATTTTCTAACCAAAGGAGAACAATAATGCTTTAATTTTTTTTTCTGTTTTAACATATGTAGCAGAAGTCAGTGTGTCTTTTAAACCATGGAAATACTTTTCACATCAATTTGAAGAACATTAGAATGGAATATGTTTTCTTCTTTGGTCACAGATAAGAATGTAGGCATCCAAATGTTACAATCTGATCAGTTAAACAAGCTCTGTTACTCTTAGAGTTATTTACAAATTTTTCTGGAACTTCCGAGTTGACTGATCAGCCTCTTCATGGAAACTTTCATCTCTTTGTTCCTGAATATATATACAGAAGGATTTAGGACAGGGGTGACAACAAAATCAAGAATAAAAAGAAATTTATTCACTGGCATTGTGGGTAATAGCCACACTTAGACAAAGATACATGGACCAAAAATAAGGTCACCACAGTGATGTGAGCTGACAAAGTAGAGAAAGCCTTGGACAAACCATTTGAAGAGTGCTTCTGAGCAGTGACCAAGATATATATGTAGGACATGGTCAACAGGAAGAAGGTGCCAATGGAAATTAAACTACTGTTAGCCATGACCATGAACTCCAACTTGTAAGTGTCTGCACGGGCCAATCATATAATGCAGGGAAGATCACAGTAAAAACTGTCAATTTTATCAGGGCCACAGAAAAGCAAGTTTACCATAAAAGCTAATTGGGCCACTGTGTGTATGAAGCCAATGACCCAAGAACCCACTATGAGAAAAACACACATTTTTGGATTCATAATTGTGAGATAGCGAAGAGGCTTACATATAGCAATGTATCTTTCAAAGGCCATGGAAGTCAGCAGCACCATCTCAGTACCTTCAACGACATAAATGAAGCACATTTGGGTGAAACAACCCTGGAATGATATGGCTTTGTGTTCAAAAAAAAGGTCATGAATCATCATAGGAACAGAAACAGAAGAAAGGCACAGGTCAATGAGTAAGAGGTTAGACAATAGAAGATACATGGGAGAATGTAAGTGAGGGTCAAAGATGACTGTGAACATAATGAGGAAGTCTCTCAACACAATGGCCACATAGAACACGAAGGATAATATCAGAAGGAAAAGTTATATAGCCCATGAACTGGAAATCCCCAAGAACACAAATTCATACCACGAAATGATTCACTTCTTTCCTTGCCCTGAATATGCCCTACAGAGAAAGGATTGAAAGAGAACTGTTATGATAAAGTGTCTCATTTTTAAATTTTAATATTCAAAAAAGGTCTTGATGGTTCACCGTGCTTGTAATTTTTTTTAGTCGTTTAAAGCTTGGAAGACATGTTTTACATGTACTGGAGAAAAAATTATTTCAATGAATTCTGTATTTAGACATGAATGCATCCCAAAAGAACCCCACAATCACCCTGCATTTGAGACCTCAAAAGAGATTTTATCTTACACTCACTTAACCCAAGGTCTTATAGATTATTACCCCATCACTACCTTAAACAGGTCTTTGTCCTACACCTGACTCAAAGCTGCTTTCTTCTTTATTCCTGTTAGTGCATTGTTCAATTGAATCCAAATTTTCACGATGCCATGGACTTGTCCATGGGGTATTTTTGGCAAAGATGCTGAAGTAGTTTGTGACTCTTCTCCAGTGATCCCCATTTTGCAAGTTAGTAAAAGAGGTAGACAGAGATTAAGTTATTTTCCCAGGGTCACATAGCTAGTGTCTGAAGCCAAATTTTAACTCAGATCTTCCTGACTCCATACATGGTACTCTATACACTAAACCACACAACTTTCTTCCTAGCTTTCCATTTTCACCACTTAATCGTGTTCTCTAGCCTAACACCCAAAATTAAGTAGATGAAGGAACCAGAAGAGGCAGGTGTTTCAGTTGAGGAGTAAAGCTAGGCAGCATCAGCAGGGGAATTAAAAAGGGATCCTTATGTCAGAGCCTCAATCAAACTGACATTATTTGGTCTTGACATTACCATGAAGATATCAGGAAAAAGGCACCAATTCAAAGGATGCAATAGAAAACAGAATCAGGCATGCATCTTCAAAGATGATGAGTGGTTAACACCACATCAGCAAGTAAGCACGCAAATGCATTGAAAAGGTACAGTTAAAATATAGCGGAATGTAGCTGTAAAATAAACACACCTGTATACATTGAAATCATACAGCAAATGAAGCTTCATTAATATGAGAATGATTTAGCGAGCTATCAAAAGATTTCTATACATATATGAAGTTCCCTAAAAGGAAATTACCTGTGAAGCACATATTAGCTTAAATATTATTTTAGGGGTGGAGCCAAGATGGCGGAGTAGAAAGATGCACGTTTACAAGCTCCGAACCCACAACCCATAGAATTAAGGTAAAAAGAGATCCCCATAAATTCTGAGTCACAGCAGGGGGTGCATAAACATAGGGGAAAAGATTTCCATTCCAGTGACCCTGGAGAGCCATCCACAGAGTCAGTCACGCCCCAGAAAGCGGACCCCATCCCAGCGCTGCCCTGGCCGCGGCCTCAGAGAAGCTGACCTGAGCAGGCTTCAGGGATGGAAGCTCTGGCAGCCGGGAAAGTCCCTCTGCCCACAGAAGCTACAGATCAGTGAGAGAGAAGGCTGGGCTGGACGAGAGGGGGAGCGGAGTGTCTCCGTGACTCGGGTCCCCTCTGGAGGAAGCGGCAGAGGCAGAGGCGGGGGCGGCAGAGGTGGGAGGGCGGCAGCAGCAGCTGTGGTGGTCATCGCCCCAGGACTCCCACAGCAGCAGGCAGGATCTTCATTACAGAAAGTCTCTGCATAAACAACCTGAGGGAGCTGAGCCTGGGAGACGGCTGGCCCTACCTCATTACTGAAGGCCTCTGCATAAAGCCCCTGAGGGAACTGATACTGGGAGGCGGGGCCACCCCACACCCCTACCCATTCCGTTCCTGACGGTCTCTGCATAAAGCCCCTGAGGGAGCTGAGCCTGGGAGGCCACTCTGCCCCCACCCCAGCACCTGAATTAAATCTTGCTGCGGAAAGCCCATTTGAACCTCAGACCCCAAGCACTGGCTGGGCAGATATAGGTGGGGGTGGACAGGAATCTCAGAAGTCAAGTAGCTGGCTGGGAAAATGCCTAGAAAAGGGAAGAAAAATAAGACTATAGAGAGTTTTTTCGAACAGATGCAAATGATCCCGACTTCCGGATCTGACGAGGAAATATTCTTGCCATCAGGGAAAGACGTGGAGGGCAGGGCTGCAGTACCCCAGACATCCCAGGGGGATGTCAGATGGGCTCAGGCCTTGGAAGAACTCAAAAAGGATTTTGAAAAGCAAGTTAGACAGGTGGAGGAAAAACTGGGAAGAGAAATGAGAGAGATACAAGAAAAGTATGAAAAACGGGTCAATACCTTGGTAAAGGAGACCCAAAAAAATGCTGAGGAAAACAACACCTTGAAAAATAGGCTCACTCAATTGGCAAAAGAGGTTCAAAAAGCCAATGAGGAGAAGAATGCTTTCAAAAGCAGAATGAGCCAAATGGAAAAAGAGGTTCAAAAGCTCACTGAAGATAATAGTTCTCTCAAAATTAGAATGGAACAGATGGAATCTAATGACTTTCTGAGAAACCAAGAAATCATAAAACAAAACCAAAAGAATGAAAAAATGGAAGAGAATGTGAAATATCTCATGCAAAAAACAACTGACCTGGAAAATAGATCCAGGAGAGACAATTTAAAAATTATGGGACTACCAGAAAGTCATGATCAAAAAAAGAGCCTAGACATCATCTTCCAAGAAATTATCAAGGAAAACTGCCCTGACATTCTAGAACCAGAGGGCAAAATAAGTATTGAAAGAATCCATCAATCACCACCTGAAAGAGATCCAAAAAGAGAAACTCCTAGGAACATTGTGGCCAAATTCCAGAACTCCCAGCTCAAAGAGAAAATCTTGCAAGCAGCTAGAAAGAAACAATTCCAGTACTGTGGAAATACAATCAGAATAACTCAAGATCTAGCAGCTTCTATATTAATGGATCGAAGGGCGTGGAATAGGATATTCCAGAAGTCAAAGGAACTAGGACTCAAACCAAGAATCACCTACCCAGCAAAACTGAGTATAATACTTCAGGGGAAAATATGGTCTTTCAATGAAACAGAGGACTTTCAATCATTCTTGATGAAAAGACCAGAGCTGAAAAGAAAATTGGACTTCCAAACACAAGAATGAGAAGAAGCATGAAAAAGTAAACAGCAAAGAGAAGTCTTAAGGGACTTACCAGAAGTGAACTGTTTACATTGCTACATGGAAAGACAATATTTGTAACTCTTAAAACTTTTCAGTATTTGGGTAGTTGGTGGGACCACACACACACATGTACATGCATGCACGCACACACACATACACACATGCACACACTCACGGAGACAGAGAGCACAGAGGGAATTGAATAGGATGGGACCATAGCTGAAAAGAAATTAAGGTAAATGGTGAGAGAAAAATGTAGTGGGAGGAAAGAGGGTGAAATGGAATGGGGTAATTATATGTCATTTAAGAGGCAAGTAGGAGACTTTTTAGTGGAGGGAAAAAGAGGAGAGCTGAGGAAAAAAAAAAACAATTAGTTTACCCTCATCACATTTGACTAAAGGAAGGAATAAAATGCACATTCATCTTGGTATGAAAACCTATCTTACAGTATAGGAAAGTGGGGGAGAAGGAGATAAGCAAGGGGGGGATGATGGAAGGGAGAGCAAAGGGAGGAGGGAGCAATTTGAAGTCAACACTTGGGGAGGGACCGGATCAAAAGACAAAAGAAAAACAATGAGGGGCAGGGTAGGATGGAGGGTAATTCAGTTAGTCTTACACAACACGACTCTCAGGGAAGTCATTTGCAAAATTACACAGATATGGCCTATATTGAATTGCCTGCCTTCCCAAAGGGAATGGGTGGGGAGGGAGGGATGGGGAGAATTTGGAACTCAAAGTTTTAGGAACAACTGTTTAGTATTGCTGTTGCTACTAGGAAAGAAGACATACAGTTAATGAGGAATAGAAAGTCATCTGTCCCTACAGGAGAAAAGAGAAGATGGAGACAAGAGAAGAGAGGGATGACAGAAGAGAGGGCAGATTGGAGATAAGGGAAATTAGATGCTTGGGGTATTGGGGTGGGGGGAGAGGATAAAAGGGGAGAAAATTTGGAACCCAAAATTTTGTGAAAATGAATATAAAAAGTTAAATAAACAAATAAATTAAAAAAAAGAAAAAAAATAAATATTATTTTATCCTTTTAAAAACAACTCTCCAGAACCACACTCTCAGAAATATGTCCAAACCAGTGGTCCAGAATATCCCCATACCAGGCAAACCCCAACTGCAGTCCACTATGTTTACACTTTTCTTCCAAAATGCCATACAGAAGATCAAGTTGAAAATGGGGATCATTGGATATCACACGTACTTCAAAATATCCTGTATGGACAATCTGCCTGAACTCTCCTCCTTGTTTCTTGCTGGCAAATGTTTAATAGTCAGTTTTCTAAAACAATGTATATAGGATATTCTTTGAAGTTTAACTCTGATTAATGTTTTCTACATCATTTTCTTAAGACTAGGCAATTAGCAAAATGATAAAGACTGTTTTGTAATGTTTCCTGATTTCTAATGTGTAAATACACTGAATATTTAGCAATAAGCTCTTCTCTATTTGTACTGATTTTAACAGACCACTGCCCCTTGACCCATTAGAAATTTTTAGGAAATTAAATGGTTCTGAAAAGAAATATGATCTTTTCTCAGCTTGTAGTGACAGATGTTTGAAAATGATGCATTGTTTCATTCAATGCCAATATTTTTAATAGCTAGGTAGTGACTTCTGATGAATAAGATATTAATGAGTTCTCTTACACAGTGATGTTTTCTCCTACTATCCCTTTCATAAATCATACACTTCACTGTTTTTGTACTCACCATTTCCAGACTTGCTACAGCCCATTTATTCAAATCATTTTCTTTACCTGAACCTCTTCTCCCCTATTCTTTTCCAATCTAAATTCTACACTTTTCTCAATGACTAATTCAAATTCTTTTGTGAAGCCTCCCTTGACAAACTCAGATCTCAATGAATTCTATCTCTTTTGTGTTCCCATAGTATTTAATGTATGAGACACCAATCTGGTGCATTAAACAAGCTAGGCTATTTTTATCACTTCATGTGTGCTTATCCTGCTTTTATAAATAAGTTGTAATATTTTTGTGGTCAAGGTCATGTCTCTTTCATTCTCTCATTTACTTCAGCCTTTGTCACTTTGATATGCCTGCAGTAAATGTTCAATAACTATTAATAGACATTATTTTCATAAATCATGTGAAACAAAGAAAAAAGCGGAAAGGGCAAATGAAAGGAATGGGGAAATTGAGAAAGCAATAGGAAGCTAAGGAAAGAAAATACAGAAAAAAATACTTAGATCAAATAAAGGAGAGAAGAGGTTTCATGATGAAAGAGAATATTTGGAAAGTGTTTATCATAGTGACTGGAACATAGTAAGCACTTTAATGTTTATTTCCTTCCTTTTGAAATTATTAGTTAAAACTGAAATATAGGATATAGGACTCTGTTAAAATTGAAAATTTTGTAAAGGGGAATGTTTTTTATTCCTCATGGTTGACTCTACCATAGTTTATATCCATATAATGAGGTGCAACTAAAGCTCCATGTACATTAATAATCAAGGATAGTCATCTGAGGGACTCAGTATCACAATAGAACCCTGGTAAGGGCATTTACCTTATTCAGGACAACGAACTGAAAAAACTCCTCATGTTCTGCCCAGTGAACACTGATTACAATACAATATCTAGGCCCCATTTATCCTAAGCAGAATCTTCTACTTTAAATCATCCACTTGTACCAGGCCCGATTGTATCAGGAAGGGTCCAGGAACTTTATTAGTAAATACAATGTGATAGAGTCTTAACTTTGATGAAATCTCAGCAGTCATTCAGTTCAACCTAAACCAACACAAGTATTTTTTTATCAACATTCTTCCAAGTTTTCACGCTGCCACTGATTCACTAATTCTGTGGATGGAGACTCCATTATCTTCTAGGGCATTCCACTTTGGGACAGCTTTGTTAGGACCTTCAAGTAATTTAACTCACTCATCTTAGTATTAACATCTGAGACTGTTTCTACATATGAGAGTTCTACAAATATTTGAAGATTCCCATCGTCCAGCCAGGAATTTCTCACTTCCTTCAACCGACATTCATATCAAATCATTTTAATAACCCTAAACATGTTGGGTGCCTTCCACTGGGAGATCTCTAGCTCCTCAAAATTTGTGCTAGAATATGACACTCAAATTTGGATGTTATATTTCAGAAGTAATCGTACTGGACCACCCTCATCTAGGACCCTATGTCTCTCCTAACCAGAAGGATTGGATTTTTGGTAATCCTAGTGCACAATTAATTCATCTTTGTGATTTTTTCCTTAAAGTATTTGATGTTTATCCACAAGTTTTCCCTACTTCCTCAATTCTGAACTCCAAATCAAATTCTGACTCCAAATATAGGGCTCAATATGTATCCCTATTAAGGGGTATTTTATTAGACCATCATAGCCAATTCAGACCTTTTTAGAAACCATAAGTATAATACAATATGTAAATTATTACTCCTCAAATGTGCTCTGTTAATTCGATAATTATGGCAGAATGTTTCATTAAATGATCTCTCCACAGCTAGAGTTCAGAAAACTGAGTTTGAATTCTACATCCTTCTAATATAGTAGTATGAACCTATATGAAATCAGGAGTTTTCAACAGCATTTTTACCTTTACTATGTTCTCCCTTCAAACACGCATCTCTCAACTATTTCTGAATTGTGGGTTACTTACTCTCTTAAGTCTCTGTTTTCTATTGTCACATAAGTTTCTGCCTCTGGCTTTATCTCAGTGGCAACTGCCCCCCTCTGTAAATCATTTTAGCTCAGACTGTGTTGGCACATACAAATGTATTTTATCTGTTTCCATTAAACTGAGCAATAAATGAGACGTAAGGTGACTACTAAATATTTACTTTACTTAACTGTCTTGTCTCTTAGGTGATGAGAAAATTCTCTAATCACAGTCATTATACCTCATCCTACCATTACTTAACCATTTCCCAGCTGGTTATAATGACTCTCAAGCCAGGTATTGATATCACTGCCTTCACAGCTAATTTCCACTTAAAATAGGTGTACAGATTTTTCTCTAAAGTCTACTCTCCAAAAAATAAAATTCTTTTCCTAGGATCTGATTTTCCACATTTTTCTTCCTCTTCTAAATAATAATGATGCTTAATAATTGACATACCATTACATTGTTAGTAAACTAGATTTGCATGTCATTAGTTCAATTATTCAACTTCAAGGGCAATTTAAATACTGGTGTCACTTTTCTTTTTCACATGCCAAAGAGAAATCTGCTGGACTGCAAGCTCCAGGAAAGAACCAATTTGTCTCGAATCCATAAATTGATACTCATACACCCATCCCAAACATATCAGGAGGCCTTCATCAGACCAAAGTCTTATATGCTATGGGAGTTTGGTGGAAATTGGACTTTGATTCCATTCAAGTCTGTTTGCAAGCTGTATATGAATAAAAATAAGTACATCCCAGTTAAAAAAAAATCTAGGGAAAGATTTAACTCTACACATAGATTGTGGTTGAAACAGCAAAATCAACCAACAAGGCTTACTGTCCTCTAAATCTTCAAGGATAGACTGGTTTACAGGAGGACATTCTAGGGTATAGATCTGGTACCCCACATTCATCTTTGGGCCTAGCAAAGTGGTTCTGAGAGCACCTGAACCTGTCTAAACCTTCATCCAAGCAAAGGGTACATTTGGAGTCACTGAGCCAATCTGGCATAGATCTCTCCAATCCTTAGGGGAAAGAAACTATGCAGTAGTTTCATTCCATTAAACCATTTTTAAATTTATCTCTCCTACTTACCTATTTGGAAGAAGAACAAAGTCTAGCAATGTATTCAAAGATTTCTGAAACATTTTTAAAGATATGAGTACTGCTTGAAAGAGTCTAAAAGTATTAAGTACAATTCCCACACTGATATCAGGGCTCAGTGACCAAATGATGCATCCCTGATAGAATAGACATGACCATCTTTCTCTGAGAAACTAAAGTAAACTTTCTAAATTTGAGCCAATTCTAGACAGATGCCCCAAGGAGATTGCCAATAAAAAAGACAGCCTCTTTATGACAAAAATGTTTATAGAAGCATTTTTAGACACCAAAAAAAATGCAAACAATGAATTTGGAAATGATTAAATAAATAGTGGCATGTGAATATAATGGCATATTACTGGACTCTAAGAAATTATTAGTATGACAAATGTAGAGAAGAATGGAAAGACAAGAACTGATTTTGAGTGAAGTAAACAGAAGCAAAAAATCATACCCACAAAGAATGAAACAATTCAAATGAAAAACTGACAAAATAACAGAACATGAAAGTTGCAAAACAAGAAAAAACATGGCCCCAAAGAAAAGACATAAAAGATGCTGCATTCCTTTACAAAGTATTGAGGTCACAGAAATATTACATCCAATTTCAGAAGGAAAAATTTCAATGGATCAGTTTTGCTGACTTTTTTTCTCTTTTTAGTTTTCTTTTTTCTATTTTTTTGTTTGTTTTAGGGCATACTTCTCTGAGAGGGAAAAGGAAAGAGATAGATGGAGAATTTAAATCATATCATTCAATCGGTTAACTCACTACATGACAGACACGGTGCTAATCACTAAGGATACAACAAAAGATAAAAGACAAACCCTGCTTTCAAATATCTAGTATTCTAATGAGGAAGGTAATTTACAAACAACTATGTACAAACAACATATAAAGAGGATAAATTAGGGAAAATTTTCATAGGGAAAGCATTACTGGGAGTGAGAAAAGGCTTCCTGCATGAGACAACTTTAGTCGAGACAACTATAAGGCAGAGATGAGGAAATAGAGTGTTCCTGGCTAAAAGGAAAACCAGTGAAAGTGCTTAGAATCAGAAGATGGAATGTTTTGTGCAAGGAATAGCAAAGAGACCAATGTCACTGGGGAAGTATGAAGCATAAATACATTGGAAAGTAGAAAGGAACTAGATTATGTGTGTGGGAAGAATGCTTCATAAGCATAATAGAATATTTTCTATTTGAAACTTGAATCAATAGGGATCCACTAGAGTTGACTGAATGAAGTGGGACGGATGAGACTTGGTCAGTCTCGTGCATTGTGGAGATCAGTTTGACAGCTAATTGGAAAATTGACTAGACTGGACACATAATTAAGCAGAGACACTGCAACAGTCCAGGAATAAGGTGATGAGGGCCACTACCAGGGTGATGACTATGTCAGAAGAAAGAGGAGGATGGCATATGAGATGTTTCAAAAGTGAAAACATGACTTAGCAACCAGCTAGATATGAGAAATAAGACAGCATAAGGATTGAAGAATGATATCTAGGTCACAAACTTAGATAACTAGAAAAGTGGTACCTTCTTTATAAAAAATCAAAAAAATATATTTTAGAAAAGAAAGTCTGATCCATATAACTCATAAAGAACAAAACACACCATACTTCTTACCCCACATATGGCATAACATTGACAGCATTTCGTTTGTTTTTCCAGTAAAGAACTGGATAGAAAATAGATATCCACAGATTGAGAGATGGCTGAACAAATTATTACATATGAATGTGAAAGAATATTATTGTGCAATAATAAGGAATGAACATGAGAGATTGAGTGAAATGAAGATGTAAGTGGAATGGAACAGAATGTTGAAAATAACGAGAAAAAAGTAGAATAATATACATTGACAAAAATATTATAATTTAAAAGCATAGCTAATAATGCTAAGCTTTGAGTAATTATAAGAACTAGATCAGCTCCCAGAGAAGAAATGAGGATACACACCTCTCTTTTTGGACAGTTGGGAATGGGGAAAATGAGTAAGGGTTTCAGTTCACTCTGTGCCCTCTGTCTACTTGTGTATAATCCTTTCCACTACCCTAGTACTGAGAAAAGTCTCAAGAGTTATAAAAGTCAAATTTTTTTTTCAGCTCTGGTCTTTTCATCAAGAATGCTTGAAAGTCCTCTGTTTCATTGAAAGACCATATTTTCCCCTGAAGTATTATACTCAGTTTTGCTGGGTAGGTGATTCTTGGTTTGAGTCCTAGGTCCTTTGACTTCTGGAATATCCTATTCCATGCCCTTCGATCCCTTAAGGTAGAAGCTCCTAGATCTTGTGTTATTCTGATTTTGTTTCCACAATACTGGAATTGTTTCTTTCTAGATGCTTGCAATATTTTCTCCTTGACCTGGGAATTCTGAAATTTGGCCACAATGTTCCTAGGAGTTTCTCTTTTTGGATCTCTTTCAGGTGGTGATTGATGGATTCTTTCAATACTTATTTTGCCCTCTGGTTCTAGAATATCAGGGCAGTTTTCCTCGATAATTTCATGGAAGATGATGATGTCTAGGCTCTTTTTTTGATCATGGCTTTCAGGTAGTCCCATAATTTTTAAATTGTCTCTCCTGGATCTATTTTCCAGGTCAGTTGTTTTTCCCATGAGATATTTCACATTCTCTTCCATTTTTTCATTCTTTTGGTTTTGTTTTATGATTTCTTGGTTTCTCAGAAAGTCATTAGCCTCCATCTGTTCCATTCTAATTTTGAGAGAACTATTTTCTTCAGTGAGCTTTTGAACTTCTTTTTTCTTTTTGGCTAATTCTACTTTTGAAAGCATTCTTCTCCTCATTGGCTTTTTCAACCTCTTTTTCCAATTGAGTGAGCCTATTTTACAAGGTGTTACTTTCTTCAGCAATTTTTTGGGTCTCCTTTAGCAAGGTATTGACCTGTTTTTCATGCTTTTCTTGCATCTCTCTCATTTCTCTTCCCAGTTTTTCCTCCACCTGTCTAACTTTATATTCAAAATCCTTTCTTGAGCACTTCCATGGCCTGTGCCCATTAGATATCTATTTTGTATGTTTGGGATACAGAGGCCTTGACTTCTATGTCTTTACCTGATGGTAAACATTTTTCTTCCTCATCAGAAAGTAAAGGAGGAAATATCTGTTCACTAAGAAAGTAACCTTCTATGGTCTTATTTTTTTTTTCCCTTTTCTGGACTTTTTCCCAGTTACTTGACTTCTGAGATTCCTCTCCACCCCTGCCTCACTAATGCTTGGGGTCTGAGCTTCAAATGCTGCTTCCCAGCCTCAGGGTTTTCAGCACTGGGCAGGGCTGCTATTCATTGTGAGAGATGAAATTCTGGTGCTCATGTAGGGGTGGGGCTGCCACCCAGGCTCAGTTCCCTCAGGGGGTTTATGCAGAGACCTTAAGTAATGAACCCGAGGTCCTTCCCACTTTGGGAGCCCCTGGCCACCACTTTCTTCCGAAAGGGCCTGAGTTATGGAGGCACACCGCTCCCCTCTCGGCAACCCAGAAGTCTCTCTCACTGACCTGTAGCACCTGTGGGTGGAGGAGGGCCCTTCGTGGCCACCAGAGATTCCGTTCCTGAAGCCTGCTCGGATCTGTTCCTGTCAGGGATGTGTGGCCAAGGCAGGATTAGGCTCTGCTCTGGGTCCAGTGCGTGAGGGACCTTTGGTGCCAGTTTTTCGGGGCTCTCTGGAACAGGGATCTCCTCCACTCCACTGCTGTGTGGCTTCCACTGCTCCAGAACCCATTGGGAGTTCTTTTTGTAGATATTTTATGGGCTGTGCGTTTGGAGCTAGCATATATGAATCTTTCTACTCCACCATCTTGGCTCCTCCCCCTGTAATAACATATTTGTTACAAGAGCTTTTTTCCAATTGAAAAGTTATATGTGTGTCTGTGTCTTATATATGGGGAGAGAGAGAGAGAGAGAGAGAGAGAGAGAGAGAGAGAGAGAGAGAGAGAGAGAGAGAGAGAGAGCAAGCTTATTGGAAGTTAAGGGACAGAGGGAAAGAAGGAAAATTTGGGTTAATTCTATAAAATGCAATTTAATTTTAAAAAAGAAAAGAACTTAAAGATTCTTATTGACTCCAAGATTATTATAGGTCAATTGTCTGGCGTAGCTGTCAAAAAATGTTATGCAGTTTTACCATATACTAATAACATAATAACATATAAATAAAAGGGATGATTTTCCTAAATTTGCATATTCTGACCACATCAAACATATTTTGTTCTGTTTTTCTTTATATTTCGTTTTGTTTTGTTGCACAATATTTTAAAGGAAACACTGACAATTTGAAACACTTTTGCAGTAAGATGAGCAGAAACCTGAAAATCCCATCATATGAAGAAAAAATTGTAGAAACTTAGGATTATTATCCAGGAGAAAAGCAATCTTTGACAGGAATCACATTATCTGTTTTCAAATACTTAAAGGATGATCACTTAGAAATGGGATTTGACTTACTCCATGTAGATCCAGAGCACAGAACTGGGATCAAATAGTACATCTTACAGAGGTAGAGCAAGAAGATTGCAGTTCAGTTTTAGCAAGAATTTTTCATAGCTAAACTATTGAAAAATATTTGTGAGTTCTTTTGTGGAATAGTGAGTTTCATATTCCCAGGAGTTTTTAATAAAATTCTTGAAGATTAGAGAAAAATAGAGAAAAATGAGAGAAATAAAAATAGAGATACAAATATATATGGTACATATTCTTCTTGATCTCTTCTCCAGAAAAGTTGTTTTATTATGAGGTCTTTCACTTTCTCTTCTATTTTTTCTTTGTATTTTATTTCTCAGTCTCATAACTTCACAGATTTCCCCTTGCCAAGTTCTAATTTTCAGGGAGTCGCTTTCTTCTTTAAAATTCTGGATGTTCTTTTCTAGTTGGTTAACATTCTTTCCATAATTTTTTTCCTGGGTTTTTATTTTTTAAATCTTTTCTCAACATCCCTCATTTGATTTCTAAGTCTTTTTTAAAATTCTTCTATGAATACTTTTTGAGCAGGTGACCATTTAATGTTATTCCTTAAAGAAGGAGAGGGTTTAAGTGGTGTTTTTGTTTCACTTATTCTTTTGGGTTTTTTTGCTTCAGTATTCCCCTCTGAAGATTAACTGTGGTCTTCACTATTACCACAGTAATTTTCTATGATTGTGTTCTCTCTCCTCTTCTTAATAAATCCTCGTGATTGATTATGAAAAGTCATCTATCTTGACCACAGATTTGGGAGAATCATTACTGATGAAAAAGGAAGACATCTATAGAATAGTTTCTTTCCAACTTTGATTCACACACAATTAATCCTCTCGACAGTATCTGAGATAGCATAGGGCAATTGAGGGGGGAAGTGGCATTGAATTATGTATGATAAAAGACCAACTCATGGCAAATTATAAAACAGAGGTCTCTCTTTTTTACATGATTGCTTCTGCTACACACACACACACACAGAGTCAACTCTAGCCATAATACATACATACATACATACATATATATATATATATGTATATATATATATATATATATATATATATATATATATATATATATATATATATATATATATATATATATATATATATATAGGGTTGTCTGGCAACTCAGGTAACCTATAAAATAATCTAACTGCATCTTCCATCCTCAACTTGAATGCTGTTTTGGAGAGTGACATGTTAGAGTACCAAGGACATTGTCTTTTGAGTCAGGAGACCTGTATTTCAGTCCTAGTTTTTCTGCTTAGTAGTTAAGTATTTGGCCATGAACTACCCACTTCAACTTTCTGATTCCTCGTGTCCTAATCTATAAAGTGAAAGGGTCAGAGTAGCTGATTTATAAGATGCTATCTTGCTCCATTTGTTTTTTGACCTTTTCCAACTGTTTCCTTACATAATACCATATATATGTTCCATTTTCTGATGGGATAGCTTTTCAAACAATAAAATTCTTGGGACACTTTAGTCCAAAGTGTTTACTTCCCTAAATTTATTTTCACTAAGTGGTGGGTTGAAGTAGATGATCCCTGATATAATTAAAACCAGTGTTTAGGGAGGAGGAATAGAAGCAGAGACCTGGACTCCACTAGGTATCTAATTAGAAGAACTCATTTAGTGCATAGAGTCAGAAAAGCAACAAAGAGTCTCTCCTGCATACTGTGTACCCTGTTAAAGACCATTAGGTCACATTATTCTTTTTCATTCAAAAACATAACTCACTCAGTACTCCCCATTTTGGGTAAGGTTGCACTGGGGGAATGGCAACACATCCCTGAGAGAGCCATTTTTATTTCTCACTGTGATTGTTGGTGACCCCACAGAAACCAAGTCTAGAAAGTACAGAATAAAAGGAAAAATGAACAGAATTAAATATACTAAGGACAAATGTGAGATTTTGCACTCCAGTTTAAAAAAGCAATTACCTGGGCAGAGCTTAGATGATGGAGCAAAAAGACACATATATTCTATCACTTCACCCATAGCCCAAAAAATACCTATAAAAATGACTCTCAACAAATTCTAGAGCAGCAGAAGCTACAAAACAACAGAGTAAAAGAGGTTTCCAGCCAAAGGTAACCTAATAGGCCAACAGGAAAAGTCTATCTCATGGGACTCTGAAGAGAGCAGAACCCAGCCCTAGTCATGCTGCACTGGAAGGAACAGGACCTGAACAGACTTCAGGGCCAGAATTCCCAGCAGGGAGAGTCCCAGATCCCTCAACTCACAAGCAACAAAGAAAGCTCCAAAGATAAGTGTGGGTGGGCTTACCCAGATGGGAGAGAGGGGAACAGGGTTCCCCCAGCAACGGCTCTAAACAGTGGCAGCAGCAGGCAGTGGGGCAGCTACACAAAAGCAGCCTGAGTCCATTGTTCAGGCAGCTCAAATTAAAGTCTCTAGTGGAACTGAGAAGCTGCTCTGAACCTCACCCCTCAGTGGCAATTCCTGCCCCCACCAAAAGCAACTGGGAATAGAGAAGTTGATCTGCATATGAGCTTTGAACATGGTACTGGGAAGGAGAGGAGCACTAAGACCTTCCTCTTCACAAAGGATTCAAAAGTCAAGTGACTGGCTGGGAAAATGCCCAAAAAAGTGAAAAAATACGACCATAGAAGGTCATTTTCTTGGTGAACAGATGTCTTCTTCCATGCTTTCAGATGAGGAAGAACAAGGCATACTGTCAGAGGAAGTCAAGGCCTCTGCCTCCAGCACCTCCAAAATGAATATGAAATGGGCTCAGGCCATAGAAGGGCTTGAAAATCATGTCACCAGCCTGCTAAAGGAGAATCAAAAAAATACTGAGGAAAATAACCCCTTTAAAAAGAGGCTAACTCAATGGAAAAAAGAGGTCCAAAAAGCCAATGAGGAGAAAGAGGCTTTAAAAAAAAAGAATTACCCCAATTGAAAAGAAGGTTCAAAAGCTCACTGAACAAAATAGTTATTTAAAAGACGAGTTCAGGGAAGCTAATGACTAGGAGATAAACCAAGCAGTTAGTAAATAAAACCAAAAATTGAAAAAATAGGAGATAATGTGAAATATCTCATTGGAAAAACAACTGACCTGTAAAATAGAGCCAGGAGAGACAATTTAAAAACTATGGGACTACCTGAAAGCCATGATCAAAAGAAGAGCCTATCCATTATCTTCCATGAAATTATGAAGGAAAACTGCTCTGATATTCTAGAAACCGAGAAGAAAATAAATATTGAAAGGATCCACTGATCACCTCCTGGAAGATACCTGAAAAGAGAAACTCCTAGGAATATTGTGGTCAAATTTCATAGTTCCCACATCAAGGAGAAAATATTGCAAGCAGTCAGAAACACACAATTTGAATATTGTGGAAATACATCAGAATAACACAGAATCTGGCAGCTTCTACATTAAGTGATCAAGGGACTTGAAACAGGATATTCCAGAAGTCAAAGGATCTGGGATTAAAAACAAGAATCACCTACACAGAAAAACAGAGTATAATACTTCAAAGGAATAAACGGTCATTCAATGATATAGAGGACTTTCAAGCATTCATGATGAAAAGTCCAGAAATGAATAGACTATTTGACTTTCAAACACAAGAATCAAGAGAAGCAAGAAAGCATACTCATAAAAGACTTTCTCAAGCTGAACCGTTTATATTTTTACATGGAAAGATAATATTTGTAACTCTTGAGACTTTTCTCAACATTTGGGTAGGTGGAGGGATTACACACACACACACACACACACAGAGAGAGAGAGAGAGAGAGAGAGAGAGAGAGAGAGAGAGAGTACAGTTTGACTTGAATCAGAAGAGATGATATCCATTAAAAAATAAAATTAAACTTAAGGGGTGAGGGAGGAAAATACTGGGAGGAGAAAAGGAAAAATGGAATGGGGCAGGTTATAACTTATAAAAGAGATAAGAAAAATCTTGTTCATTGGAGGAGAAAAAGTAGAAAGTGAGAGGGGAAAAGTAAAGTATACCCTCTTCACTTATGGCTTAAGGAGGGAATAACATGTTCACTAAATTTGGTGTGAAAATCTATCTAACACTACAGGAAAGTAAGGGAGAAGGGGACAAGTGGGAAGAGGGAGATGATAGAAGGGAGGGCAAAGGAAGGAAGTAACTAGAAGTGAACACTTTTGGCAAGGGACAAGGTCAAATGACAGAATAAAAAAAAGAGGGACAGGGTAAGATAGAGGGCAATATAGTTAGTATTACACAACATGATTATTATGGAAGTCTACTGCAAAACGACACATATATAGCCTGTATTGAATTGCTTGCCTTCTCAGTGGGGATGGGTAGGGAGGTAGGGAGGGAGACAAGTTGGAATTCAAAATATTAGAAATGAATATTGAGAATTATTATTGCATATAAGTGGGAAATAAGAAACACAGGTAATGGGGTATAGAAATTTATCTTGCCCTACAAGAAAAGAGAGAAGATGGGGAAAAGGGAATGGTGGGGGTATGATAGAAGGGAGGGTATTTTGAGGGAAGGGGTAATCAAAATGCAAGGTATTATGGAGTGGTGGGAGGAAACAGATGGGAAGAAAAATTGGAGCTCTAAATTTTCTGGAAATGAATACTGAAACCTAAAAATAGATAAATAAACACAATTTTAAAAAAGCAATTACACAACAAAAAGGACTAGGGAAATATATTACAGAAGTTGACATTAAAAAAACTTATGGATTTGAATTGCCTACAAATTCAAAGTAAGACAAATGTTTACCATATCTGTCAAAAAAAATAAAGCAAATTTTGGATACACTAATAGAGTGTTAGTTAACAGAACAGAGTGATAACCTGAATTTTGCAAGTTTTATTATCATCTAACACTTTGTGTTCCAATCTTGGCATAGTTTTTCAAGAAAGGCATGAACAAATAAACATTTTCACAGGTGAGTAAAAAGCATTCTAGAAACTTAGCCATATAAAGAAGATTTGAAGACATTGCAGATTTTTTTTCAGCCTATTAATACAGTATTTATTTGTCTTCCCTCTGTCAAACACTGAGCTTGTGGCTTTCCCCAGGACCACCTGGAAGATGGAGAGGGAGGTAATCACAGGCTTCACGAGACATGAAAGGACCAGGACGAGGAGGAATATTCAGAAACGTTGGGGGATAGAAATGGCTCCATCACATGGCGAAGAGGATGAGGAAGGCCACCATCAGGCAAAAGAGCCCCATAGCCTCAGACAGGGTAAAGCCCAGGATGGTGTAGGAAAAGAGCTGTTGCTTCAAAGAAGGGTTCCTGGCATAACCAATGATGAGACTTCCAAATACTGTCCCAATATCAGCTCCAGAGCCAGTCACTCCCACAGTGGCAGCCCCAGTTCCGATAAACTTGGCTGCTGTGTCAATGTCCCTTGAGACAGCGCTAGTTTGGAATCCACATCTGGGGACAAGTGAGGTCAAGGGACCTGATGGTGCCATAAGGCTGAGGTTCTCATCTGTCCGAACCTCTGGCCGTTTTAGTACCACTGCAGATGCAGGTTTACTCAGTAGCTGAGAGCTGCTCCTCACAAGGTCAGGGGCAGAGATGAGCTTGGTGCAGGCATATATTCTCAAGGGGTGAGGGGCAAAGCTGAAGAGCTCCCGGCAGAGCAGAGGAGACAGAGAGGAGGCAATGCAGATACTTTTACCAAGAGAGAAAAGACTTGAGGCAGAAATGTTAACTGCCTTTGATCAATTGGAGGACTGTTTGTAAAAAAGAAATTTGACTTCATCTACTTAGATCCAACATATACTTGAAACGAAAGGGCACAACCAAGAGGAAGTTATGGGGAGGCAAATTTTAGTAAAATATAAACATGAAATTTATAATAATTAGAGTGATACAAATTCCATGTTGATGCCTTCCAAAGCAGTTAGTCTATCACCTCTGGAAGTGTACAATGTCTGGGAAATTAATATGCTTAATCTCATACTATAATATAATGCTGCATGAATAATCAAAGTAATCAAAACTTCCCTGGTACCTAGAAAAAACACAAAAATCTAATTATGATTTACATGCCATAGAAATTTCAATTTTCTGTCAGAGATAACATTAAAATTCACAGACACACAACACAGAATAGAAAAAGAAATGAATCATTCATTCTTACTGTAGATTTAATCTCAACATTATGGGTGAAATAGAAATACAGAAGTGTCATATTTGCATTTGATCATATGTTGTCACATATTTTGGGTACAATATCTGGGAACAAAGAATGATCCTTCCATAAAGAAATTAATGGTAGAGATTAAGAGGATGTCCACTCCAAGCATATGAAAGCTACTCCAAGCAGAATTGGTGGATGAGAATAATTTGTTTAAACAGTCAGGAAGGCAGCTGAAACAGATTCTGGGGAGTGCTTAAATAGACACTGAAGATGCTAAGGTCATCCAATGCAATCCCATCCATTTGTAAGTTCTGTTGACTATTGTCCTGCCACTGGACTTAACTGACTCTGAAAGAGAGGCTGACACTCTGTTTCATTTAAATCCAGTTCACCCCATGATGCCATTGGACCTCTGAAAACAAAGCACAAGTAAAAATAGGTGTGGAGCAGAAGTGGACAAATCCTGGAATCATAAAATCATCAAGCGAGAAACAACTATAGAGATGGTCTAGGGATTACTAGGCAGGAAAATATCTCTAGAACATCGCTGATCAAGGAGTTTTATTCTGTGCAAAGTTTCCTTTAAGTTGTCCTCTAACAACGCAAATTAGCAACTTTCCGCAACATGCAAGATTTGCAATTGCTCTTCAATTAATAGTCTTCAAAAGTTTCAAGAATAAGTGAAATGTTGTGAGTCACACAGACAAAATGCATCTAAGGAAGCATGTGAATTAAGGTCTTCACGACTGAAGCCACCTCTCTACATCCCATACCATTCTCCCATTCATGTAACATGTGTTTATATTTAATTTAGTGAGCTCTGATAAGGTATTCAAACAGAGGTTTTCTCACAGATTTTTCAGCTAAGAATAGTAGGTACCATTGAATCCCTTTTGATTCGAATTTGCATATAAACTTAAGTAGAAGCACATGGTTTCCTTTCCTTTTTAAAATCTCTTTCCTCTTACAGATTTCAATATAAATTAAAAATTATTAAAAGGTACATCTTAAAATCATAACAAAATAGATTTTTTTAGTCAAATGAGATCACCAACACATTTTTTTTTTGTTCTTTTTTTTAACAGATGTTGCAGAAGTCAATGGGCCAGTTAGCCCATGTGAAGGAAACACCTTCACATCAACATAAAGAACATTAAAAATCATAATTATAAGTTATAAAAATGTACATTTAAAATCATAACAAAAAAGAAATTTTTAGTCAAAGAAGATCACCAATACATTTCTTTTGTTCCTTTTTTGACAGAGGTAGGAGGAATCAATGTACCTTCACATCAACATAAAGAACATGAAAAAGGAAAATGTTGTCATCTTTAGTTCCAGATTGTAATGTAGCCATCCACATGTTACATGGTGGTCAACTAAACATGCTCTGTAACTCTTAAAATTATTTACAAATTTTTCCTGGAACTTCCTAGTTGACTGATCAGTCTTTTCATGGCAACTTTCATCTCTTTGTTTCTGAATGTATATATAGAAGGATTTAGGACAGGGGTGACAACAAAATCAAGAATTAAAAGGAATTTATCCACAGGCATTGTGGGGAATGGCCACACATAGACAAAGATACACGGACCAAAAAATAAGACCACTACAGTGATGTGAGCTGACAAAGTAGAGAGAGCTTTGGACAAACCATTAGAAGAGTGCTTCCAAACAGTAACCAAAATATATATGTAGGAGATGATCAACAGGACAAAAATTCCTATGGACATGAATCCACTATTAACAGTAACCATGAACTCCAAATTGTAGGTGTCTGCACAGGCCAATCTGATCAAACGAGGAAGATCACAATAAAAACTGTCAATTTCATTAGGGCCACAGAAAGGCAAGTTTACCACAAATGCTAATTGGGCAACTGCATGTATGAGGCCAATGACCCAAGAACACACTATGAGAAAAATACACATTCTTGTGTTCATAATGATCAGATAGTGAAGAGGCTTACATATGGCAACATATCTGTCAAAGGCCATGGAAATTAGCAACACCATCTCAACTCCTCCAAACATATGAATGAAGCATATCTGGGTGATACAACCATGGAATGATATGGCTTTGTGTTCAAAAAAAAGGTCATAAATCATCTTAGGAACAGAAACAGAAGAAAAGCACAGGTCAATAAGAGAGAGATGAGACAAGAGAAGATACATGGGAGCATGTAAGTGAGAGTCAAAGATGACTGTGAACATAATGAGGAAGTTTCCCAGCACAATGGCCACATAGAACGTGAAGGAGAATATCAGGAGGAAAAGTTGCATGACCCATGAGTTGGAAATCCCCAAGAATACAAATTCATGTACCATGGAATGATTCACTTCATTCATTGGCCTAAATATTATGTTACTTGAAGAGAAAGAATTGAAAGAGAACTGTGCTGGTAAAATGTCTTGTTTTTAAATCTCAATATTCAAAAAAAGACTTCTTGATAATTCAGCAAGCTTTTAAATATATTTTAGTCATTTAAAGCTTGGAAGACATAACCTGTACATGCAATGGAGAAAAAAAATATTTGAATGAATTCGGTATTTAGACATGAATGCATTCCAAAAGAACTTTCACAGTCACCCTGCATTTAAGACCTCAGAAGTGATTTTATCTTATAGTCACTCAACCCAGTGTATCCTAGGTTGTTATCAGACCACCACCTGAAAGTTCTTTCCCCTACACTTGACTCAAAACTTCTTCCTTCTTCTTTTTTGTTATTAAATTATTAAATCGTATCTAACTCTTCATGATTCTATGGACTTGTCTGTGGGGTTTTCTTGGCAAAGATGCTGGAGTGGTTAGCCATTTTCTTCTTCAATGATCCTCATTTTGCAAGCTAAATAGAGAGTCACTTAGAGATTAACTGGCTTGCGCATGGTGACACAGTTAATGTCTGAGGTCTGATTTTGACTCAGATCTTCCTGACTCCTTGAATGGTATTCAGTCCACTGCACCACTTAACTTTCTTCCTAGCTCTTCATTTTCAACACAGCCAAATTCTCCAGCCTAACATCCATCACTAACTACTTGAGGAAACCACAAGGAGCAGGTATTACAACTGAGGAGTAAAGCTAGGATGCATCATTAGAGGAATGAAGAAGGGATCCTTATGGAAGAACATCATTCATGCTGCCAATATTTGGTCTTGACATAACCATGAAAATATGAGGGAAAAGGTACCAGTTCCAAGGATGCAACAGGAAGCAGGGTCAGACATGCATCTTCAAAGATGATGAGTGGCTAACACTACATCTGAAAGTGAGTAGGCAAATGCATTGGAAAAGAATAAAGTTAAAATACAGTTGAATGTAGTTATGAAATAAGCAGATCTGCAAACTTTGAAATAACACAGAAAATGAAGCTTCAATAATATGAAAATGATTAAGCAAGATTTCAAAGCACCCAGAAAGATATAGGAGGTTCCGAAGAAAGAACTTACCTGTGAAACACATATTACCTTAGGCATTCTTCAGTCCTTTTGGAAATAACCTTCCAGGACCTTACTCTCAGAAATACACCCAAACCATTATTCCAGAATATCACTACACCAGGAAAACCCCAATTGCATTCCAGAATGTTTGCACTTTTCTTCTAAGATACTATACAGAGTACCAATTTGAAAACAGGGATCTTTGGATATCACTTTAAATCATACTGTATGAATATTCCTACTAAACTCTCTTCTTGTTTGTTGCTGGTAAATATTTAACATTCAGGTTTCAAAAAAATGGATGCGGAATATTCTTTGAAGTTTAACTCTCATTATTAACATTTTCTCCATCACTTCCTTAAGACTAGGCAATTAACAAAACAGTAAATAAAGCCCTGATTTGTAGCGTTTCCTCATTTCAAATGTGTAAATACACTGAAAATTAAACAATAAGCTCTTATCAGTTGGTGCTGACTCCAATACATCACTCCCACTTGACCAATTAGGAATTTTTAGTAAATTAAATTGTTCTGAAAAGTACAAAGATCTTTTCTCAGATTCCAGAGAATGAAGGGTGAAAATAATGTTTTCTTTCATTTAATACCAATATTTTTTAATTGCTAGAAAGTGTTTTATGATGAATGATAAGGTTTTAATGAGTTCTCTTAACTTTTCACCTATTCTCCTACTATCCCCTTCATGAACTGCACACTTAGAAATACCATTTTACTCAGTTTCCCGGACTTGCTTCTACCCATTTATTCAAACCATCATCCTTGCCTGAACCTCCTCTCCCCTTTTCTTTTCCAATATCAGTGCTACCTATTTCTCAAAGACCAGCTCAAATTCTTCTGTGAACCCTTCCTTTATAAACCTAGATATCAGTGAATTATATTTCCATTGAGTTCCCCTAATATTTAATGCCTGAGCCATTGATTTGGCACATCAAACAAACTAGACTATATTTATCACTTCATGTGTGCATATCCTGCTTTCCTAAATATGTTGTAATACCTTTGTGCTCAAGGACGTGGCTCTTTCTTTCTCACATCTCAGCCTTTAATGCTTTGGTATACCTGCAGTAAATGTTTAATAAATATTAATGGACAATGTTTTCATAAATTACTTGATACAAAGAAAAGAAGTGCAAAGGCAAAATGACAGTAATGGGGAGAGTGAGAAAGTAAGAGGAAACTAAGGTTGAAAAAATATGACAAAAGGACTTAGATCAAATAAAGGAGAGGAAAGGTTTTATGACCAAAGGATGTAATATTTACAAAGTATCATAGTGTCTGACACGTAGTAGCCATTTTAATGTTTATTTTCTTCCTTTTAAAATTGAAATGTAGGACACAGGACTCCACTAAAACTGAAAATTTTATCAAGGGGAATATGTTTATCCCTCATAGCTGACTGTACCACAGCTTATGTCCATATAATGAGGTGCAACTAAAGCTCCATATGGGTTACTAATCCAGGATAATCATCTGAAGGGACTCTGTAGACAAAACAGAACCACGGTAAGGGCATTCAGCTTACCCACGATAGTGGGCTGAATAAGCCCCTCATGTGCTTCCCAACAGACTACATTTATCCTATGAAGAATCTTCTACCTTGATTCACCCCTTTTTCCCAGGTCTGACCGTATCAGTTAGGGTCTGGGAACTTTAGCAGTAAATACAGTGTGATAGAGTTTCAAGTTTGATGGAACCTCAGCAGCGACCCAGTTCAATACACACCAACACAAGATTATTTTTGTCCACATTCTCTCAAGTCTTCATGCAGCCACCACTTCAGTAATTCTACGGATGAAGATTCCATTGTCTTCTAGGGCATCGTATTTCACTTTGGGACAGCTTTGTTTGGACCTTCAACACATTTAAACCATTTCTCCTGGTTCTAATGTCTGAGAATGTTTCCATATATGACAGCTCTACAAATATTTGAAGATTTCTATCAAGTCTTTTTGTCCTTCAGGTTAGAATTTTTCTCCTCCTTCAGCTGACCTTCACATAACATCATTGCGAGTCCTGTACCATCTTGGGTGCCTTCCACTGAAAATCCATGTTAGAATATGACACTCAGAATTGGATGTCATATTTCAGATATAATCTTACTGACTCAAAAGATCATCAACACCCACATCAGGACCCTATATCTCTCCTAATAAAAAGGACTAAATTTTTTTGTAGTTCTATTGCACAATTAATTCATCCTGACTTAAATGTTTCTGATTTTTTTTCAAAAATATTTCTTGCCTAGTCAAAACTTTTTCCCACTTCCTTAATTCTGAACTCTTACAGTCAGATTTTGACTCCAAATATAGGAGTTAATATGTCCCTATTTAATTTTGTTTTATTAGATCATCATTTTAACCAATTGAAATCATTTAGATACCATAAGTATAATTCATTGTGTTAAGTATCACTCCTGATGTGTGCTCTTCAAATTGGTAATTATGGCAGAATGCTTCAGCAAAAGATCTCCCCAGAGGTAGAGCTCAGAAAATTGAGTTTGAATTAAACTTCTTTCTAAAGCAGTAGTGTGGACATATTTGGAATCAGGAGTATTCTAGGGTCTTTTTTACCTTTTTCATGTTCTCCTTTCAAGCATGCATCTCTCAACTATTCTTAAACTGTGTTACTATCTTAAGTTTCTATTTTCTATTGCCACACAGGTTTCTGTCTCTGGCTTTATCTCAGTGCCAACCATTCCTCTCTATATATCATTTTAGGTTATGTATTTTTGCACCTACAAAAGTATTTTATCTGTTTCAATTAAACTCAACAATAAATGGGATATAAAATGATTACTAAATAGTTATTTTACTTAACTGTCTTGTCCCTTAGGTGATGAAAAAATTCTATAATTGCAGTTATAATATTTAATCTTACCATTACTCAACCATTTCCCAGATGGTTATAATGACTCTCCAGGCAGGTGTTGATACCACTACCTTCACAGCTAACTTCCACATAAAATAAGTATATATGATTTTCTCTAAAGTCTCCTTTCCAAAAAATGAAATCCCTTTCCTGGGATCTGATTTTTCACACTCTTTTTCCTCTCCTCGATGATAAGGATCCTGAGTAATTTGCATGCCATTAAATTATTACCAAAATAAGTTTGCATGTCAATAGTTCAATTATTCACCTCCTAGAAAAATTTAAAAACCAGTGCTACTTTTCTTTTTCACATGCTGCAGAGAAATCTGCTAGACTGCAAATTCCAGGCAAAAGCAAATTTGTCTCCAATCCAGAACAAATACTGCACATACCCTCACAACAAACCTGTCGGGAGGCTTTCGTCAGACAAAATTCTTTTAAGTTATGGGAGTCTGTTAGAGCTTGGGCATTGATTCATTTCGAGTCTGTCTGCAAGTTGTTTATGGCTAAAAATAGGTACATCCTGGTTTAAATAAAATCTAGAGAAAGATCTCAGCTTCTGTATTCTTCTACATTTGGATTGTGGTTGAAAGAGAAAAATCAACCCACAAGCCTTACTGTCCTCAAGGGCAGACTTGTTTACAGATGAACATTCTGGATTATAGATCTGGTAACGATTACTCATCCTTGTCCTTACCAGACTCATACTGAGAGCACCTGAACCTGTTTAAACGTTCCTCAAAGCAAAGGGTACACTCTCATTATGCATTTGGAGTGATTGAGTCAAATACAGTATTCTGTCATAGATCTCTCCAATCCTTAGGGGAAAGAAACTATACTGTATTTTCTTTCCATCAAACCAATTTTAAATTCATCTCTCTCTCCTACTTACCTGTTTGAAAGAACAAAGCATAGTAATGTCTTCACTGATTTTTGATGCATTTTTAAAGGTAAGAATAGTGCTTAGAAGAGGGTAAAAGGATTAGGTACAACTCCCACAATGACATCAGGGCACAGTGACCAATAGATGCATCACTGGGCTCAACATGGCTACTGTGGGAATTCTCTCTCTGAGAAACTTTGTATTTTCCCAGAACTATAAAAGTAAACATTGTAAGTTTGAACTCATTCTAGACAGGTACCCCAAGGACATCACTAATTAGAAAAATACAACCTCCTTATGCCCAAAATCCTCATAGAAACTTTTTTGTGGCAGCAAAAACATAAAAATAAAATGGAAAAATGAATTTGGAAATGAGGAAATAAATCGTGGCATGTGATTACCATATTACTATTTAATATGATAAATAAAAAGAAGGATGGAAAGACAAGAACTAATTTTGAGTGAAGTAAACAGAATCAAGGAAACCATATGCACAATGAAGAAACCAATTTAAATGAAAAATTGACAAAATAATAAAAAGTGAAAGCTGCAAAATAACAACAAACAGCATGAACCCAAAAAGAGTTATAAGACATTCCATTTCTTTGCAGAGGTAAGAGGTCACAGGAACATTGCATTCATTTTCAGAAAAACAAAATTGTATAGATTGATTTTGCTGATGTTTTTCTCTTTCTAGTTTTCTTTTTTCTATTTTCTTTTTTTGTTTTATGGCATGGTTCTCTGAGAGGGAAAGGGAAAGACATACATGGAGAATTAAAATAGTGTCAGTCAATCAATCAACCTACTACATGTCAGACACTGTGCCAACTGCTAAGGATACAGCAAAAGATAAGAGATAATCCATGCTTTCAGATAACTTGTACTCTTAAGAGGAAGACAGCATACAAAGAACTAGGTACAAATAATGTATAAAGAGGATAAATTGGGGGAAATCTCATAGGAAAGGTATTAAGGAGAATCAGAAAAGGTTTCTCATGTAAGATAAGACTTGAAGAAAATCAGGGAAGCTACAAGACAGAGATGAGGAAAAAGAGAATTCCTGGCATGAACCAGTGATAATGCTCAGAATAAAAAGATGGAATGTCATATGCAAGGAATAGCTAGGAGACCAATGTCACTGATGTGGTATGAAATAAGAGTATATTGGAAAAGTGGGAAGGGACTAGATTATGGTGGGTGAATAATGTTTCATAAGTACAATGGAGGAATTTCAATTAGAGCTGGAAGTGATAGGGATTCACTGTAGTTGACTGAAAGAAGTGAGAAGGATGGGACATGGTCATTCTCGTGCATTAAGAAGATCATTTTGACAGGTAAATGGAAAATGGATTAGACTGGAGACATACTTAAAGCTGGAGCATTTCAATAGTTTATGAATAAGGTGATGAGAGCCTCTTCCAGGCTGATGACTATCACAGAAGAGAGAGGTGGGGTGGCATACGAGATGTTTCAGAAGTAGAAACAATAAGATTTAGCAATCAGCTAGATATGAGAAGTGAGATAGTGTAAGGATTTGAGGATGGCACTTATGTCACAAATCTAGATAACTAAGAAAAAATCAATAAAAGTTTATTTTAGAAAAGAAATATACTCAGATATAACTATAACTCAAAAAGAATGTCACAAGCACTACCTGTTACCCCACATATGGCATAACATTGAAAGCATCTCTTTTTGCTTCCCATTAAAAAACTGGAAAAAAAATAAATGTCCATAGATTGGGAGATGGCTGAACAAATTATTACACATGAATGGGATAGAACATTATTGTGCCATAATAAACAATGAACATGAGGAATTGAGTGGAACAAAGATGTAAATGGAATGGAGCAGAATGCTGGAAAGAAGCAGAAAAGGTAGAATAATATACATATTGACCAAAATAATGTAGTTTGAAAGTGTATCAAATAATTACATTGAGTAGTTATAAAAAAAACTAGCTCAGGTTCCAGAGAAGAAATAAGGGGATACACCTCTCTCTTTCTGATCTGTTGGAAATGGGGGAAATGAGTAAGGAATATGACATACACTGCCATATATGACCACTTAGATAGTTTTGACTAAATGTTATTATTGTTATTATAGTGGAATTTTCATTGGGTAGCATGTCATATAACTAGAATTGATTTTAATGTGAACAGATAGTAATCTACAGACAAAATATTCTATTTTAAAAAGGAAAAAATATGATGCTGAAATAAATGGAAGGATAATGTTGGGAAATAGAGCCCTAGAGATTCAGGTTATATAAGGCTATAAGCACTGTACAGGGAATAGGGACTTGCATTCTAATCATCACTTTCCACTAACTCATTCAACTGCCAAACTAATTTAAAATATCTCTGTTTAAACCAGAGTCTTAAACTTTTTAGTTATGTGAACTTTCACATCTCACTTAGCTTTTCTGGGCTTCAATATCCTACCGATGGAATTTTCTGCCCTTGTTTTTTTCTTGTTATCTGTCATACCATCAGAGCTACCCACAATCCTATATAACCAAAAATCTTGATCACTCATCTCCCATCATCTTTTGACTCAGATCTACAAAGTTAAGCCATACAGCCTAATGCTGATTTGGAGTCATTCAATTCATCTTTATAAGGCAGTGAGTTAGTGTATTTATGTTTAGAAAATCATACAATCAAAGATTTAAAACTATAAGGACCATCAAAACTAAACACCTAATTTCATAAAAGAGGAAGATAAGGTTCAAAGAGGATAAATTATGAAAGTCCCTTAGCATATGACAGAAGATAAATTTGAACACAGGCTAAATTACTTTAAATTAGGATCATGGGGCCCCAAACAACAGAGATCTTTTGGTACTAGGATTAAAGGGTAGCCTGTGACAAATTCTGAAGTAGAATTTTTTCTTTGATGTCTCTTCTTTTTTCTGATCTTCACTGATGATGCCCCCAACCTCCAAAGCCCCTAATCATTCATGTCACCCCTTGGAATTCAGAGATACTTATTATATCCATTCTATATCTGTCCTCCTTAGACTAATTCTCCAAAAAGAACAACCTGGTTTAGGGGAAAGAACACTGAATTTCAAATCAGAAGAACTTGGTTGGGGGGTAGGAGCCAAGATGGTGGATTAAAAAGATGCACCTACTCCAGCTCTCCCCCCATAACCCATAAAATACTTGTAAAAAATGACCTAATCAAATTCTAGAATAGAATAAGCCAGAAAGCAACAGAGTGAAAGAGATTTCCTGCCCAAGACAGCCTGGAAGGTAGACAGGAATTACACTCAACTCTGAATGGAGTGCAACCCTCAGAGAGGAGGTCAGTCTTGGTCTTGAGGCACGAGAAGGATTCAGGGGTGGAATCCATGTCAGTAGCTATGGTTCCCAGACTACCCCACCCACAAATACCAAAGACAGTTTCAGAGGTCACTGAGAAAGCACTTACACCTGGGGGAGAAGGGAATGAGGTCTGGTCCCAGCAGCCCCAGGGAGGCAGCAGTAACTGTTTCACACAGTCCATTTTAGGAGCCTCCTCCTAAAGCCCTTGGGGGAATCAAGCAGCTGATCTACATCTCAGCCCTCAAAGATGACCCTGGGGTGAGGAGGAGCATGCTGGTGCCGTGGAGCTATAGGTGGTTGTGGAGATGGAACACCATTCCCAGATGCTGGGGAGCAGAGCTCTATCACACCAGTCTCTGAGCAAAGCACAGCCCAGCCTAGGCTGCAGCATGAGCAGCCCTCAGGGGCAGAATCTCAGCCAGAAGCAGGAACTATGGTTTCCAGATTGGTCAATCCACAAAGGCCAAAGAGAGCTTCAAATATCCTGGGCAGAAAAGTTTGCAGTATCTCCCAGATCAGACCACAGCCCAGGAGAGAAGTAAACTCCTAACCTTTGAATGTGTCACCTTGGAGGAACTGAGAACTTAAAGGTTCCCCAGAGTATACTGTCCTCTTGACAAAGGACTCAAAAGTCAAGTAACTGGCTGGGAAAATGCCCCAAAAAAGGGAAAAAAATAAGACTATAGAAGGCTACTTTCTTGGTGAAGAGGTATTTTCCTCCATCCTTTCAGATGAGGAAGCACAATGCTTACCACAAGAGGAAGATTTAAGAGTCAAGGCTTCTGCATCCAATACATCCAAAATAGATATGCAATTGTCTCACATCATAGAGGAGCTCAAAAAGAATTTTGGAAGTCAAGCAAGGGAGGTGGTGGGAAAATTAGGAAGAGAAATGAGAGCAATGTAAGAATACCATGAAAAACAAGTCAACAGCTTGCTAAAGGAGACCAAAATATGATGAAGAAAATGACACCTTTGAGACTAGGCTAACTCAATTGGCAGAAGAGGTTCAAATAGTCAATGAGGAGAAGAATGCTTTAAAAATCAGAATAACCAAATGGAAAGGGAGGTTTAGCTCACTGAATAAAATAGTTCTTTAAAAATTAGAATGCAGAAGATAGAAGCTAAAGACTTTATGAGAAACCAAGAAATTATAAAAACAAAACCAAAAGAATGAATAGAAGAAAATATGAAGTTTCTCATTGGAAAAACAACTGACCTGGAAAATAGATTCAGGAAAGACAAGTTAAAAATTATGAGACTACCTGAAAGCCATGATCAAAAAAAGAGCCTAGACATCATCTTTCATGAAATTAACAAGGAAATATGCCCTGATATTCTAGAACTGGAGGGTAAAATAAATAATGAAAGAATCCACCAACCACTTCCTGAAAGAGATACGAAAAGAAACTCCTAGGAATATTGTAGTCAAATTCTGGAGTTCCCAAGTCAAGGAGAAAATATTGCAAGCAGTTGGAAAGAAGCAATAAATGTATTGTGGAATCAGGATAATACAAGATCTAGCAGCTTCTACATTAAGAGTTTGAAGAGCTTTGAATATGATATTCCAGAAATCAAAGGAACTAGGATTAAAACCAAGAATCACCTAGCCAAAAAACTGGGTATAATGCATCAAGGGAAATAGAGGTCATTCAGTGAAATAAAGGACTTCCAAGCATTCTTGATGAAAAGACCAGAACTGAACAGAAGAACTCTGTTTAGATTCCAGCTCTGTTACTGAATAGCTACATGATCAAACTTAAGTCACTTATCATCTCTGGACTTCATATTTTTCAATTACAAAAGGAGAAATGATGGATTGGATAAACTATAATGTATGTCCCAGCTCTAACTGTGTGATTCTATAATTCTATGTCTTTAGATTGCCTACTCTTGTCCAAATTTCCCACAGAAAGGCATATATGGAGAAACAGAATCAATAAGACATAGTATCTGATTGGTTGGAAGATTGAGAAAGGGGAAATAATCAAGGATATATCAAGGTGGAGAACCTGGGTCATTAGAAATTTTGTGCTCTCAATAGAATGGTTAGAGGAAGGACAGAAATCCAGTTCCATTCTGAACATATCAAACTTAAGACATTATGGGACCTTCAGATGAAGTTATCTTGAAGCCAACATGGAACCAAATTCAGAAAGAGATTAGATATCAGTGTCATCTTTGTGTGGATTTTAAATGAACTATGAAAGTGGGTAGGAGCACTAAGAGAAAAAGTGAGAAGAGAGTCCATCATTGAGTCTTGGGGAATAGCCAAAGCTAGGGGCTAGTAAATGCATAGTGTGGAGAGAGGCTGAAATGGGGAGTGCTAACAGGTAGGAGCACAGACAGAAGAAAGCACTGTGTAATGTAAGTGAGAGGAAAATATATCTAAAGTGAGCTACTTGTCAGCAGTACCAAAAACTACAGAGAAACCAATAAGATATGAACTGCAAAATACCCAGCAAATGTTTCCTGATTCAAAAGGTGATTTTTGCATGGTACCAGACACAGTTTTCATTGCCTACACTTGTCATTCACTTATTCTATTTTCTTTTATGTTCTAATTATTTATGCATGTGTCTTAGCTTCTTTATTGTGTCATGTAAGATCCTTAAGGTTATAGCCAATGTTTCATATCTCTGTATCCTCCACACACTTACCAAAATTCCCTGTATACATTCCAACATTTCGTGGAACTGTGACTTCATTTGGTACTCACATCATAGAGGTCTCTGCCTTACTCCATAGGAAATGGATTTGCGGGACACAGTGACCAAAAATTTCACCATTCTGCAGCCAAACTGAAGACAATTAGTCATGTTTGCTGAATAAAATTGCTGAAACTAGTGCAATGCCTGTTAAAATAACAAATCTTTTTATGTCACATTCTTGAAGTGTCTCAAATTAGGCACAATATTCTAGATGCAATCTGAGTGACAGACTTCAAAGGTAAAATAATTTTCATTTTCTGGAAATTTTAGGGGATTAGGCCTGGACTTGGGATTTCACTAATATATATATATATATATGTGTGTGTGTGTGTGTGTGTGTGTGTGTGTGTGTGTGTGTGTGTGTAAAGGAAACTTCTCGGGAGGAGCAAAAGAGTCTCACAAGATATAACAGAAAGAGTTGTCAGATAACCATCTAGGAGCTTAAGGGTACAAAAATTGTCTCAATCACTCTATATTGGAGAGTCAATGTGAGTTCACTGAACATGCAGTTGCCAGCCTTTTTTACCGGGTCCCAAGTCCAGCACTTATTCTGTGTGTGTGTGTGTGTGTGTGTGTGTGTGTGATAACATATTTGTTGCAAGACCTTTATTTCATTTGAAAAGTTATATGTGTGTGTGTGTCTGTGTATATTCATAGATGGAGAGATTCTTTCATTTGAAGGTAAGGAACAGAAGAAAAGAAGGAAAATTTCAGTGTGTTTAAAAAAATAAAATTTAGTTTTAAAAAAGAAAAGAATTTAAAATTTTTGTTGACTCCAAGGTTATTATCAGTCAATAGCCTGGAATAGCTTTCAAAAAACTAATGTAATCTTAGTATATATTGATGGCATCATAATGAATAAAACAAAAGGGATGATTGTCCTGAATTTATAAATTCGTACCACATCTAGCATATTTTGATCTATTTTTCTTTTTTTTTTCCACAGTATTTTAAGAGAAACATTGACAAGTTGAAGTACTTTTTCAGGAAGGTGAGCAGAAGCCTAAGGATTCCATCATATGAAGAACAACTGAAGAAATTTAAGATTTTTAGCCAGGAGAAATCTTTGAGAGAGATCAAATTAACTGTTTGCAAATACTTAGAAGATTGTCTCTTAGAGATGGGATTTGACTTGCTCCATGCAGTTTCAGAGTACAGAACTGGAATCAAATATTATATCTTACAGAGAGACAAAGAAGATTGCAGTTCAGTTTAAGCAAAAACTTTCTCATAACCAAACTACTTAAAAATTGTGTGTGCTCCCTTGTGAAATAATGAGTTTCATATTCCCAGGAATGTTTAATAAAATTCTTGATCATTAGAGAAAAAGATAGATAAAAAATGAGAGAGAGAGAGAGATAAAAAATACAGATAGAGATATATAGCATATATTGGGGGAGCTAAGTTTCACAGTTTATGGAGTAACCTCCTTTATGGCTTTCTTGGCAAAGATACCATAGGGGACTGCCATTTCCTTCTCAAGCTCATTTTTAGGATGAGAGAGAGTGAGTATAAACAAAAATTGTTTCTGATCTGGTCCAAGACTCTGAGGGTCTTCTCTTACTTAGCCTTTAATTACTGAATGGGCATTGCCACAGACAAACTGATACTTGGAAAGACCTTAGCTTAAGAAGGCCAAGGTCCCCCACTGCATCCAAGGCCATTGCCAGTCATCTTGACCTATGTCTAAACTGGATTCCAATGACTCTGCAGGAAAGAGTGAGGATGATGAGTTTGTACGGCTCTGATTCAATTAAATCCAACTAGCTTGCAAGTCAAGACATCACCCTCCTGATGTCATTGGGCTTCTTTGAGACAAAAGAATGAATGACAATAAACATGAGGAAACACAAGAATAAGGGACTTTCCCAGGGTCACACAGCTAGTAAGTGTCTAAGGCCAGATTTGAACTCAGGGAGATGGCTCTTCCTGACTCCAGGTTCGGTACTCTATCCACTATACCACCTAGCTCCCCCTTCAGTTAGCTTTTATTGTTTGCCAAATATCGTACCGAGCAATGGTGTTTTAAAGACAAAGTGAAACAATGACTACCTTCAAAAAGCTAACTCTGAAAAAGGGGACCACATGTACATAACTCTGCCTTAAGTTCCATCTTTGTTTTTCTATCTAACTCTATGTCATCTATATATCTACATAAATATACAGGTAGATCTATCTGTATAAAAATGCACATAAATGGATTCATACATTTAGATATATAGAAAAGAGATATAGCCTGGGCAAGGGCAGTCCCCGATACACTTCTATTCACTTTTTCTATCAATCTATCTATCTATCTATCTATCTATCTATCTATCTATCTATCTATCTATATCTATCTATCTGTCTGTCTGTCTGTCTGTCTGTCTGCCTGTCTGTCTGTCTATCTGTCTGTCTGTCCATCTAGTTCCTGGGGGCAAAAATGAATACAAGTTCAACATGGGCTGCTCCCCTGGAGCAGGATATTTCTCTCTGTTGTGATTTATCAACCAACCTGAGTTCACATTGGAAGATGCAGTTTATCAATATAGCAAGTGCTACAGTTACATTCAGGGTTCCTAATACTGTAGCTTCTGAACACTTGATGATATGTTTCCAATGGACAAATCAGGCAGATGACAGAAATACAGTTTTTAAAAAGCGTGTATTCAAAAGACAAAAAAAAATATTGATTACTCAATATCACACCCAATACTTGTTGCTGTTCAACAAGAGCATAATGAAGTGCTTTTTGATTGTTTGATTCTTAAGGATAGAAGATGTGATTAACTATGTTTATTCACCAGTAGGTTAAAAAGTAATGATGTTTCCTTTGTTTTCTCTTTTTGATCTGTTCTCCAGGTAAATTGTTTCTCTTATCCAATATTTCACTTTTTCTTCTCTTTTTTCATTCTTTATATTTTATTTATTTCTTAGACTCTTCTTATAATTTCATAGCTTTCCCCTTGCGCAATTCTAATTCATGAGGAGTCATTTTCTTCTTTTAAATTCTGTATCTTCTTTTCTAGTTGGTTGACTTTCTTTTCATAACCTTGTTATTTTTCTTAAGTTGCTTTTATTTTTTTAAATTTTTTCTCAGGTGCTCTCATTTGATGTTTTAAGTCCTATTTAAGTTCTTTTATGAATACTTTTTGAGCAGGTGACTATTTAATATTACTCTTTGGGATAGGAGAGGTTTTGAGGAGTGTTTTGTTTCATTTTGTTGTCTTGTTTTGTTTTGCTTCTGTATCCTCCTCCTAAGATGAATCCTGGTTTTCACTATTCCCATAGTAACTTTTTGTGGTTGTGTTCTTTCTCCAATGCCTCCTCATTTTTATAGTGACTTTTTATTGTAATCACCTCTAGTCCTGGGGTGTGGGGGATGTGTCTCTGGCCTCAGATTCTCTGTAGATTTTCCCCTCTGTCCCGGACATAAAACTGAGGACTCCACCCACCAGTAAGTGCCCACAGCCAGTAGCATCCCTTTTCCACTGCTTCTATACTCACCAGACATATTCCTTCTCACCAATGGAATCCATTTATGTGCAATATGTGCATCTCAGCAACACAGCTGGGTCTGTCAATTCTTACCAGGGCAGGTTCAGACGCAGACTCCTGATACTGTACAGGAAATAAAAGTTCCTGTGGTTCAGGGAAAGCTACCTCCCAACTCAGCTAGCCCCAGGGCTCACCACTGTTTTCAGTACCAGCATGACTGAGAGCACCAGAAGAGACAGAGATTCTAGCTGAGGAATGAAACTATGCAAGGATATTAGGAAGAAATCCATATATGAATAAGGCAGCCAACCTATGGGGATCCATAATCATGGCATACTCATTAAAACATTAGAGAAAGAGAAATGAGTGATGAGAAGCTCTAGGGATCCATCTGGATCCATCATCCATTTGTCATTACTAAGATAATGATAAAGGGGTGAAAAACACTATAAATTCTGCTTTCTATAAAAACCTCTAATCCCCAACAATATAATTATATTAGATTAGATTAGAGGTTATCACACAATGAAGCTTCTGGTTAAAAGACTGGTAGTTTAGGGTCAGTATAATTTGGATATTCTGAAATCTGGAAACTTTAGGAATCATTCCTTGGGATTCATTCATTCAACAAATATATTAAACACTTAATCTAAGCATTGTTTTAGAGTCCAGACAATACCCCACATTTCCTCACCTGAATCAAAAGAAAGGTCACTAAAGTAATCAATATTCTCATCATATAAAAGCACACAAACGTTTCTTCAAAAGAGTACCAGAACACAATGAAATAAGCAGGTTCAACTACCAAAATGATTATCATATAGAAGGCACTGTGAGTAAAGCACTGCACTTGAAGTCAACAGGACCTGAGTTCAGACTCCAAACATTCTCTATCTTGAAAAAATGACTTTCTTCATTTCCACCCTTAAAAATAGGCCCAGAATAACAGTACAGGCTATGATGACAACTGCAGAACTCCACTGGCTCCAATCCAGGATATATCTATACCATCCTTTCAAAGCACCAAGGGGATTGACAAACTGAAAATAGGCATCCTTGCATATTTCCCATACTCCAAAATATCCTTCTTGGTAGTTTTCTCCTACATTATCCTGTTCTAATTTGTCTATTCTCCTGAATCACTTAGAATTTTTAACAAATAACAAGGCAGAAGGAAACTATAAAAAACTGAAGCTTTCTCCTGAAAAGGCATCTTATTGAAAAAGTTTGAGAGTATAATTTTGCCAGATGACTGATGATTGCTTCAAGTCCTACCCATTTTTAGCATTCCTATTTGGATGAGATGTGATGCAATACAAGATACAGTGAATATTTTCACTTGTTGGCCTTACCTTCAACTATTTTTCTTCATAAGAACTGAACTAAGTCAGACTGCTTTACTCAACTTTTCCCAGTCTATATCTTACACATCTTCACCTCAGTTCATTTAATCACCCATGGTTAAATATCCTGTCCTCTGTGCTCTTCCTACCAAAAGTATGCCCATCTCTCAACAATACCTGAATTGTTTTAAAGAAACACCCCTTGACTAAATTAGTTGTCATTAATTTCTTCCTCCTTTGGATTCTTGGAGTATGTATTGTTGGTACTGCTGATTTGGTACTTAGAACAAACCACTTTGTGTTATTTGTCTTCTTAGGTTCCATGTCCTGCCTCCCTAATTAGGCTGTTAGCTTCTTGCTGTCAAGACTATACATTTCCCTCAACTCCATCACACTGAAACATTTATAGAAACTGTTTTATAAAAGTCCATGGATTGAACCAGTTTTAAATCTAATTATAGAAAGAAACAATGAAATGGGAAGAAAAATGGAAGTAATAGGAAAATGAAGGGGAAAGAAGGAGAGGACTAGGAGGAGACAGAAGAAATGGAACTGAGGATCAATTAAAGACTGTAGTTAAATTGGGGCATGAACTTGTCTAGGACTGAAACTTTGGTTAAAAGGAAATTTTTTGTCCCCAAACTTCATCATGTTTGACAGTAGATGTTCATAGACTGAAGAGAAAATCCGTATGAGTGGGTAATCCACAGAATTTATCACAAAGTCCTTAGAATCTCATCATAGAATTCCATCTTGCACTAGATAACTGAAATGGACAAACCTCTCACCTTCTTCCTAGGATAGAGCTAGAAACAATAACTACAAGAACAAGAATAACTCATATTTACCTTGAATAGGATCTTCTTCCTTAAACCATCCCTATTCAAGCCTTGGCAAACCAGTCTAAAGTTCAAAACTTAAGTAGCAAATGAGAGTGACAGATTCATGTAGAAACAGACTTGAATGGGATCTTAGGGTCTAGCTAATCCAATTCAAACCTGAATTGGAATATCCTTGACAGTATCACTCAAGAACTTATGCCACTTCCATTTGAGTAATACCATTAAGAGAAAATCAATGTCCTCCAAGGCAATATCCTCACACTCCCACCTTTCAACTTTGGATAACACTAACTATGTTTTTTTTTTTTCCTTATACAGAGCTAAAAAGAAACAAAACCTGACATCTTTATTCTGCTCCTAGTTTTGACCTCTAGGGCTAAGTAGAAAATGTCCCACCCCTGTTCCATATAACTGACCACTCCTCAAATACTTGAAGAGTCTTATCAAGTTTCTCTTCTCCAAACAAAACAACCATTTTTCTCAAGCAATCCTCATATGGTATCATTTCAAGTTCCTTTACTACCTTTGTTTTTCTCCATTAGATGATCTCCACCTTATCAGGATCTATGCTAGAATGTGACACCTAGAACTATACATGATAATTCAAAGGTGATCTGAGTAGGCAATAGCAGAACCATCACCCTGTCATTCAGGATCCTTGTCTCTCCCTTCAAAAACACAAAACTAAGCTCACATCTGCTTTGCTGGCTACTCCATCATGAGTTGAGTTCCTCATTCACTGAGATCTTTGTTCACAGGAATTCATATCATTTCAGCATTACAATTCTGTAACTGTGCAGTTGATTCTTGAATGCATAGGTAAAAATTTTATCCTTACTAATTTGCATTGTATTAGACTCAGATAAACTCTATTTATTAGCCATGGTACTAACTCTACTTTCTGTCAACCCCAATATAAAATAAGTATAGTATCTCTCTCTGCAGTCTCTACCCCTTAAAGTAAAGCTCTTCCTGCCCAGGACCTGACTTTGCAGTCTTCTACCTCCACGAATATGAATAATTCTTAGACATTTGCATGGATTTATACTGTTTCAGATCACATTTGCATAACAACAGAAAATAAATAAATTGTCTCTTCAGGGCAATCTAAACCCATATGATAAATATTTTTACATGCCACAGAGAATTCTACTGAACTTCAAGTGCCAGGAAGAAATCTGGTTTTCCACAAAAAAACCCTGATTTCTCCTCTGAATATACTATATCCCTGCCTCAGAGCCCTCAGTTTCTCCCTGCCCTGATATTCTAGACCCAGAGGGCAAAATAAATATTGAAAGAATCCACCTCCTAGAAGAGATCTGAAAAGAAAAACTCCTAGGAATATTGTAGCCAAATTTCAGAGTTCCCAGGTCAAGGAGAAAATATTGCAAGAAGCTAGAAAGAAGCAATTCTAGTATTGTGGAAATGCAATCAGAATAACACAAGACCTAGAAGCTTCTGCCTTAAGGGATCAAAGGCCTTTGAACATGATATTACAGAATTCAAAAAACTCTGATTAAAACCAACAATCGTTGATGCAGAAAAACTGAGTATAATACATCAGGGGAAAAAGGTTGTTCAGTGAAGTAGAGGACTTTCAAGCATTCTCTATGATAAAACTAGAACTGAACAGAAAATTTGACTTTCAAACACAAGAATCAGGAGAAGCATAAAAAAGGAAACAAGAAAGAGAAATCATAAGGGACCTACTAAAGTTGAACTGTTTATATTCCTACATGGAAAGACAATATTTGTAACTCTTGAAACTTTTCTCAGTATTTGAGTAGTTGAAGGGATCACACACACACACACACACACACACACACACATACATATAGACAGAGGGCACTGGGTAAGTTGAATAGGTAGGGATGATATCTAAAAAAAGGAAATTAAGGGGTGAGAGAAGAATATGTTGGGAAAAGAAAGGGAAAAATCGATTGGGGCAAATTATCTCTGATAAAAGAGGCAAGAAAAAGCTTTTGCAATGGAGGGGAAGGTGTGGTGAGGTGAGAGGAAAAATGTGAAACTCTCATCACTTTGGCTTAAGGAGGGAAGAACATGCACATTCAATTTGGTATGAAAATCTTTGTTACACTACAGGAATGTAGGGAAGAATGGTATAAGTGAGGTGTGAGGGGATGATAGAAGAGAGGACAAATGGGAGGAGAGAGTAATTAGAAGTAAACACTTTTGGGGAGGGACAAAGTCGAAAGAGAGATTAGAATAAATGGGTGTCAGGAAAGGATGGAGGGAAAAATAGTTTGTTTTTCACAACATGACTGTTATGGAAGGCTTTTGCATGACTACACATGTATGGCCTATATGGAGTTGCTTGCCTTCTCAGTGGGAACAGGTGGGGAAGGAGGAAGGGAAAGAAATTGGAATTCAAAGTTTTAGGAAAGAATATTGAGAATTGTTTTACTATGCAACTGTGAAATAAGAAATACAGATAACATGCAACTGTGAAGCAAAAAATACAGATAATGGGGTAGAGAATCTCTTGCCCTACAAGAAAAGAGAGAAGATGGGGAGAAGGGAAGGGAGGGGTGTGATAGGGGAAAGGGTAAAAAGAATGCATGGTATTTGGGAGTGGGAGAGGGGAGGGATTGAGAAAAAATTTGGAACTCAAAATCTTGTGGAAATGAATGCAGAAAACTAGAAATTAATTAATTAAAGTTTAAAAAAAAGAATTCCTAGAAATACTTCTCAGATTCTATCCCTACATTTGGATAGTGGAGAAAAGGCAGAAGCAACTCACAAACTGTAAGGTGAAGCAAATAATCTAGGAAAACCCAGTTCTTAGAAAGGCAGTTTAAAGTAATTAAGTCATAACTAGATACATGCGGCTATCCTATTCCTTACCCAAATGGCACTGATAGCCTCTGAACCTTTTCAGAGGCAAGGAGTATATTCCACATAGCATAAAATTGACCTTGGCAAAAAAAGTTCTGTAATGCTCCGATCCTGGACTATCCAAATATGGCAGAGAATTTCTTACAATCTCCAGTCTTCAGGGCTCTAACAAAGAAAGACCTTCTACTTCCCAGGGGAAAGGAAACTACATAGTAACCTCTTTTCATAACAGTGACTTTAATTTAATCTTTTCTACCTACATGTATGAAGAACAGCAATAGTTTCACAATTTCTAATGCCTTATTAAAGAAATTAATAGAGAGTATTATACTAGACACTTGAAAGGGCCTAAAGGATGAAATAGTGCTCCTACCCTAACATCAAATGTCAATGGTCTAGAAAAGATATAAGGAACAAAGTCTTCCCTTTTGGGTGGTTGGAGGTAGATGAATGGCACATACATTATTACATGTTGTCTCCATTAGCTGGTTTTCTTATAGGAGAAGGCAGAATGATTTGGGGTGAAGGACAGTGAAGTATGGTATATCCAGAGATGACTTTGATGTAAAAATAAAATACAAAAATAAAAAATTTACCGTAAATAAAATTTTGTGCAGTGGCTAAGGTAAGACTATAGAAAATCAACATTGAGGGAAAAGAAGGCAGATAATTAGGTGATGTTATAGAAAGAACACTGAATTGGGAGTTAGGAATTGTTACACAACTCATTATGCAACCTTAATTTATAGATGAATAAATCAAAAGACTTTTGTTCAGATTCTTGCTTTTCCACTTAACTTTGCAACATGATGACATCACTTAAAATCTCAGTTTCCTCATCTGTGCAACTTTCCAATGTATTTTTCTCCTTTTTCTGTCCTGCCAGTAGGGTTGCTCAAAATCCTATAGATCAATATTTCAAAAGTTGTCTTATACAAATAAAAGGGGCAGCTGGGTGGTGCAGTGGATAGAGCAGCAGTGCAGGGGTCAGAGGACCTGAGATCATATCTCACCTCAGACACTTGACATTCACTAGCTGTGTGACCTTGGGCAAGTCGTTTAATCCCAATTGCCTCATCCTGGGTCATCTCCTGTCATCAGTCATCCTGATGAATATCTGGTCAGATGGCTGATTCAGATGGCTCTAGAGGAGAAGTGAGGCTGGTGACCTGAACAGCCCTCCCTCACTCAAAACAATGTCAAGTGCAAGCCATGTCATTATTTTTCTGATGGCATGGGTCTCCTTCAGCAACGAAGGACGAATATGCATACACAAATCAAAACACTTTTTCACATTCATCTCCCACTATCTTCTGCAATTAGGTGATTCTTGTTTGTCCCTCATTTTCAAAGAGAATCAAGGCATCAGGAAGGTGATGCCGTGACTTGCAAATCAATAGGATTTAAGGGAGGGAGGGCTTTGCAGTCAATAAATGTTTGGCCACAATAGTTTGATCATACTCTATGAATTTGAGGTTTGCATAGACTAATTAAAAAAAACAACATCCATTTGCTAGACGGATAGATTGCTTTCTGCTCCTGCAATTATTCTAGTATCATACCTTAATCAAAATTCAAAATGGAGTACCATCACTAGAAGCCATTCCTAGGGGAAGAGAGTGAGAAGCAATTGATTTATGTGAGATGATTGCCCTCTATTGACCTAGTGGAATAATGCACTTTCAAAGCTGACATTAAGCAACAAAAGCTATCTAAAGATTATTTGTTTAGTGGCTTCAGGTCATTGCCACCTTGTGTGCAAATCATGGACTGCATTCCATCTTGAATAACTAATATCACAACAGGACACATAGCTTTTCTATACAATTAAGGAAGGAAAGATATAAGCCAGAGAGGCTGTTTACATTACTATGTTTTCCAAGGATGACATGCAAGTGGTACATGCAATGTAAACTTGTGTCACAAAAGGAAAGACCTTGGGAAGTAAATATCACACCAAATGCTTATGTGCTCCCGTTTATTGAAAAGTTAATAATACTTGTTAAAGAAAACTAGAATAATAGTGGTATTTAATGTACCTTTCTTGGCAACCAGACTGACTCTGTGCTTTGCTTTGCTTTACTTTATTGTGATATGTATAAACATGGACCAAAAACAAAGAAAGAAGGGAGAAAATAAATAAACGTTTACTAAGTGCCTACTATGTGACAGGGATTGTTGCTAAGTACTTTACAGATACTATCTCATTTGATATTCACATTGATATACAACCCTGGGATGTAGGTGCAATTATTGTCCCCATTTTACTGTTGTTGAAGAAACTAAAAGATAATGTGACTTGGTCATACAACTAGTATATATCTGAAAATTTGAATTCAGGTCTCCCTGACTGTAGGTCCAATGCTTTATCCACTGCCCAAAGTCAATTCTACTTCCTACTGTACAATACACTGTAGACAATGAGCTGACATATCTTAGCAAGTTCTTTGGGCCTCTTATTTGAATGGATCACCCCCTGCAAGAAAAACTGACCTTCCCCCAAATACTGAGGACTGAATGTGGTTTCTTTCATCAGACGAGAGGTTTCTGTCTTAAACCAGGCATACCAAATAAGAATCAGTAATTGATGCATGGGTGTAAGTCATTGTATAGTGAGTTGTAATCACATTTAGAAAAAAAAAAGTTGCAGGGAAATGAAATGACCCAAGATCAGTATCAAAAACCTTAGTGATAATTGAAGGATCTCCTCCATATACTTTTAAAATAGTCCACCATACTGACAAAACATGGAAAGAAAGCCTAAGTATGACTGGAGAACTTAAGTATCAATGATTTGGTATTCCTGTTCAAACAACTCAATCACTTTTATAATGTAGAAACTAAGGTACTTCTTTTCCATTTTATTCTGTCTTTGTTTTATATTTATCCTGTGTTTATTGTATATTTATTACATATATATGTATACACACACACATATATATATGTATATATATATGTGTGTATATATATATATATATATATATATATATATATATATATAACTATTTTTATCAGTTAGATACATGGAATTTCCATGAAAATATCCAGATCATGATGAAGATGATTATCACCAATTTTTTTTTATCTAAGTCTTGTCAAAATATGGCACTGGAATAGACATTTGACAGTTGGATGTTTTGTCTCCTAAAACATTCAGTATAATATCTGAAGTCATTATCAATATAAATAGATGCCTCTCTACCCTCAGTGATAAGCAAAATCTCTTACATCTTACATATAGATGAACTTTAAGAGTTCCCACAAGCCATATTTCCTTCAAACTTGTACAACCTTATATGTTCAAAGTTAAATGCACATATCCCAATGTGATCATGTTAAGACTAAAATATCTACTGACTCTGATCAATAAAATACATCACAAGGTCTCCCTAGAGCTTACAATCTGGCTACTCAGTTTTCTCATTGCCATCTTCATATCCTTATTCCTTAATGTATAGATAGCAGGATTCAAGACTGGAGTGACAACAAAGTCAACAATAGCAAAGAATTTATCAAGTGACAATGTAGGAAATGGCCACACATAAAGAAACATACATGGACCAAAAAATAAAATCACCACAGTGATGTGAGCTGATAAAGTAAAGAAGGCTTTGGACAAATCACCTGCAGAATGTTGGTGAACAGAGATCAGGATGACAATGTAGGAGATCATCAAGAGGAGAAAAGTCCCAATGGAGATAAATCCACTATTGGCTGTGACCACAAACTCCAGCCTGTAGCTGTCTATGCAGGCAAGTTTTATGACCCGAGGAAAGTCACAATAAAAACTCTCCACATTGTTTGGGCCACAGAAGGGCAAATTTATAACAAAAACAAACTGAGAGAGAGCATGGATCATCCCAACAATCCAGGCAGTCACTACAAAACAAATGCACATTTTGGGGTTCATAATTGTCAAATAGTGGAGAGGTTTACAGATTGCTATGTATCTGTCATAGGCCATGGCTATGAGCAAGAACATCTCAGTTCCTCCCATAACATGGATAAAGAACATCTGTGTCATGCACCCTGGGAAGGAGATGACTGTATTACATTCGCTAAAAAGGTCCACTATCATCCTTGGTACTGTGGTAGCAGACAGACCTAAATCAATGAGGGAGAGATTAGCCAGCAAGAAATACATAGAAGAGTGCAGGTGAGGGTCAAAAATCACAGTGAATACAATGAAGAGATTTCCCAGCATGATTCCCATGAAAAACAAGGAGAAGAACAAAAAGAGTAGGATCTTCAACTCCCAAGAGGAAGAGAGACCCAGAAGAACAAACTCAGTTACCATAGAGTCATTTGTTCCATCCATTGATTCAACTTGCTCTACAGTTGCTGAAATGACCTAAGGGTAGAAAAAAAGAAAGGAATTAAAATTGTGGAGATGAAAAGTGAATATTATCGTACTAGTAACTTCAAGAGGCCCCAGGTCAGAGGTCTTGGAGAGTCAAGAAACTAAAAGGGTAGCAAAGGTAGGTCAGTAAAGAAAGGCTTAAGAAAGTAGAAGAAAAATAGGTTTGCAAGAGTAGGTGTGGGAAGAAGAACAAAAAGAACAAGGAGAAGAAGAAGAGGAGGAGGAGGAGGAAAAGGAGGAGAAGAAGGAGGAGGAAGAGGAAGTGGAGAGGGAAGAAGAGGAGGAGGAGGAAAAGGAGAAGGAGTTTTCCAGCACTTGAATCTGGTTACACAAGTTCTTAAAATTGCATACCTAGAATGATTACAATCTTCCATAAAGGTATATCTAACTCAGGGAGAAAGGACCTTGGCAAGAATAGATACACTTAGAATTGATTGAAGCAACATTGGTACTTTCTTCTTCTTTTACCTACAAGATGGCTTGTTTGAATACAGTCCATCTAAGGAGTGAAGGTATGCAGAAATAATCAAATGAGGAAATGGTGGAACTTATTTTTTCTGAATTAGTTTCCTGTTCTGGCAATTTATGATTTCACTGATGCTTTCCCCATGTTTCCTAATATCCAGATTTCTTCAAGAGAATGAATTCTTCCATCAAATCAAGCTAAATTTGTAACCTAATGTAGACAGTTTTTGAGATCTCAGAGCATTGTCTGTGTCCTCCTGGGTTCAGCATCAGTTTCTTTGATTTTGGAAAGTGAAAAATAGAACCAAGAATTAATGGTGCTGTCCCTACATGAAATAATGTGTCTTTATCAATTAAAAGGAGTTGCTGTGCCATCTTGTCAAACAAAGTCATAAAGGTGTCATTTTAAAATATCAAGCAATACTCAGTATCAAAATTGTATATATGGAAGTGAGAGTAATGGAAAGTGGCAGAAAAATCTTAAAAAATACTATTGCTAGAGAAATGTAATATTTGTCCATGAACTCAAGTATGCATGAATGAACTTAGATGGATAGATAGATAAATAGATAGATAAATAGATAGATAGATAGATAGATAGATAGATAGATAGATAGATAGATAGATAGACAGATTGATAGATGAGTTTATTTAGTGAAGAATAATTGAAACATCCTAGGAGACCTTGGATGAAATTCTAATGCCAGTTCTTACTAGATATTTGACCATGAACACATCATTTGAACTTTATAAGCCTTGTTTCCCTCTTCTATACAATGGGGGAAATAATGTTTACACTATGTGCTTCACAGAGTTTTTGTGAGAAAACCTGAAAACATTACAGAAAGATGAATTTACATGGTCACTGATGGATGTTTACATTTTAAACCTTCATGATCTAAAACACAAAATAAGGAAGTTCAAGAGTCTAAGCAATACCTATAAGAGGCTTGATGTTCTAAGGAATAAACAGAGTGTCTCAGCTAAAAACAAAGAGGAAGAAATGACAAGAGTCAAAAGTGAAACAGGAAAGATAATAGATAAAGGAGCAGGATAAAACAAGAAAAGGAGAAAGGAGAAAAAAGAAAAGGAAAAAAGAAAGAAAATAACAGCTACAAAGGAGGAAATAAAAGACCTAATTGTTGAATATTGCCAATAACAAACTACTTCAGACTGGTAAAATTCTAATATACTATGGGAAAGATCTGAGTATGCAATAATGCTACTAGTTTCCACATTCGCTTTGTCAATTTACAACTAGTTAAAAGATTATTGGCAGACTGGCAAGTGTGTGTGTTTGTGTGTCTAAGAGACAGAGAGAGAGAAAGAGAGAGAGAGAGAGAGAGAGAGAGAGAGAGAGAGAGAGAGAGAGAGAAAGAGAGAGAGAGAGTTCTACATGCATACACTAATTGGCTATGTGGAGGTGTGGGATGACAACTAAGTGAGAGTAAGAACCCAGTTACTCTCTCGTGTTGTAGCAACGAGATTTTATCACAAATTGAAAAAAAAACTCTGGAAAACATTAATCAAAGTCATCTCAAATTCCTTGGAAGAATATTTTCAGCCAAAAGCATTCTGTACACACTCTTTCTTAAATATTAACTATATGTAGAATTGCAAATAATTATATACTAGAAAACAATTCTGAAAGGGGTATAAAAATGAGACGTCATCCTGATTAATTCCACAAAAGTCTGTATGCTCTCACAGCAATGGATTTTAACATGCAAACGTTGTAAATAAATGAGGAGCTAAATTAATTTCTGTTACGATCATCTGGGCCTAGTTGTTTAGAAAGAAAAAAAATCATGTAAACTTGAATGAGAAGAAAGAATCAGAAAAGATATTCTTTATCTCATTTAAAACAAAAGGAGACCATTTGATTATGCAGAAAACATTGTGAAATTTGTGAAGCTCCCAGGAGTTCTCCACATGCCCAGATCCCCAGCAGAGTGGGTTGTCTTTCCCTATTGGCAATTTTTGGCTCCACCACTGAAGAACCTGGGGGAGTCACTTTCTCAAACCTGGAACGTATGTACATACTCAAAGAGAACAAAAGGTGGAGAGAAGAGTCATGGCATTTGGTGAAATTGAAATGAAATAATCCACCCCCTTGATTTTTCAGAAGAGAAAACTGAGGCCCAAATAAAACAAGTAATTTGATCATAATTAAAAACAAATGAACCACAAAGCAGACCAGAATCCAAGTTCTGGATTTTCATCCTAATGTTCTTTGACTACACCACACTGCCTATCTTTTCAATCATATGCCCAAAATGAATTTTAGGAAGAGCTCTTTTCTTACCCTGGAGAATAAATATGACCTTGTTGGTCTAACCTCATTGATAGGGGTTCAGAATCCCCCAGAAATAAAATCAAACAGAAATGTCCTATAACATCTCTCATGAAATATTGTTCCATTTGTCCTATCTTCAAAGTATCGTAGCTTAAGTATTGGAACGGAGCATCCTTTATAGCTGAGAAAACTGAGGCACCAAGTTGCTACTTGTCCACCGTCACTCATCTAGAAAATACCTAATTTGAAGTTTGAACCCAGGTCTTCTGAACTTTCAGTCCACTGCCCTATCCATTACACCAAGCCCCCTCTCTATGTCGTGAAACTTTCCACTTTTCATTACTCATCATTATCATTGCTATTATTATTTACATTCATATAAGTACTTCCTCCATAGGAAGTATTACTGCTCCCATTTTAGAGATAATTAAATTGATGCTAAGAAAGATTAAGTGATTTCTATTATTCTCTCCACTTCTGCCACTCTCAAAACAGCCTAAACTCAATTTAACAAAGCTTTTCTTTTTATAATTTAAGTATAAGTTACTCTATATGGAATAATAAGGCATGGGTTTGAAACCTACTTACTCTTTGGAGTTTGGAAAGTCATTCAACTTCTGTGGGTATCAATTTTCCTCATCCGTAAAATGAGAGAGTTGGCTGTAAATCTGTGATCATTAGGTCATTTCTACTTAATTATCCCCAAATCATTCAACCTCCAGAAATATTGATCAGTCTCCTGTCTCTAAAGATAACCCTATAATTCAGATTGACTATAAAGTTAACTGATTAAGTTAGCAACGCTTTTTTTCCTGTTTGGAGCTGGAGATTCTCTTCCCTTTTAACCTACACTTGATTCTATACAGGCCCTCCAAAGATTGAGTGGGTGTAGTGATAATCAAGCGTTAGATGTGGGCTGCTTGATTCCCAGAAGAAAACTTGAAGGGGAGAGTGATAAGGGAGACAGGAGAGCAAAGAGTGTGCTAATTCAACAAAGATGAAAATTTTAAGTAACAACTCATTGCATCACAACTCTGAGTCATAATGAAATAGAGTAAATGAATAAGTGTGACAGAATAAAAGGAAAGGATATAATGCAGAGGGCAAAGTAAAAAAGAAAGAGAGAATGATACATAAAGACAAAGAAAAGATAGCAAAGTAATGTAGAGCAAGGATAGACCATAAAAATCTCTCTCTCATCTACCTGTTCTGTTACAGGACTTGAGGCAAAAGCATCTTCATAATTTGGAAAGACTCAGGGACCTTAACCTTTCTCCTTGCACTGGAAAACCACCAAAATAAAATAATAGTTATATAAATATCTTACTCTGTAGGAATGAAGTTATTTAATCGCTCTGAATGTTAGTGACCCATTGATGTTGCTGAAATATCTTCTCTCCAGTCCATCACTGGCTTCCCCTGGTAATTATATCTTGAAGTCACACTGGTTTTCTCTAGTGGAGAAACTTTGGAAAGATTGCCTGGTGATGAAACAAAGGGAGCCAGAGAAAATGAAAAGTGTCTCATGCCTCCTAAATTATCAAGTGGTTTATGTGAAATAGCCCCTGAGGGTGAATAATTTTCTATAGTGGTGCTGTGTGGTGTGAATAGTTTGGGAAAGGGAGAGAACAGTGACAGAATGAACAGGTGTATCTTCCCCTGGGGAAGCAAGGAGATGATGGGAAGAAAGGACCATACTTTAAAGGTCATGGTCTTCATGCCCAAAAAAAGAAAAAGATGAACTAGTAACTTCTCCTTTTTGATAGTATGGCTAGAACAACATCTTCTAACTTGAAATGATGTTTAATAGAAGTGGGAAAATCTCTAGACTCCCAGATGGTAAAATAGAAAGAGTACAACACTTAATTAAAATCAGAGAACCTAGGATCAAGTCATGGCTCTGTCACTTAGAATTTCTATGACCTTGAAAAGGTTAATTTCACCTCTCTGCCAATGAGTCTTACTATGTGCCAAGCACTATGCTAAGTGCTAGGAATATAAATGGAAAGCAGAACAGATCCCTCAAGAAACCTACTTTCTAATGGAAGATGACAACACATCAAAGGAAACTGAAAAAGGAGTTGGGGCAGGAGGTGGGAGGAACAAAGGTACCAGGGCCGGAACATGATAGAGAAAGTTCAGAATGCAACCTGGTTGACCTAAGCATTCTTCCTAAATGGAGAAGCCATTGAATCAGAAAGTTTTCCCAATGTGAGTTTTCACCTTCAAAATGAGGTAGTTGGGGTACATGACATGTAGTTTATTTCTATGAATCTGGGATGCTGATAACTTGGGATCTGTATTTTTCTCATTGTAGCTAATGAAAAAGCAGAAGTATGATTTGACAATTGGGGCATATTGCAAGTATTCAATGCTTTAGATTGGGTTTTTGCTAACAGAAACCCTTAGATAAGAGTCTACAGAAATTCATGGATCCTAAGGAAGAAGATGCCTAAACGTTTCCAAACTCGATGGAGACTTATCTATGAGTGTCATATGATTAGGAACAAGTCTGAAACATAGAGAAATGACTGTTGCATATAATATGTCTGACTGGAAGAGAGTACAGTGGGAGTCTCTAGCAACATATGAGAATATTCATAGGGAATTCTATTTGCCACTTGAGGATGAGGAGAGAAAATGTAAACATTTTCATTTCAGTCATGTCCAACTCTTTCTGAGCCCATCTGGGATTTTCTTTGCAAACAAACTGGAGTGGTTTGACATTTCCTACTCCAGTTCATTTTACCAATGAAATAACTGAAGCAAATGGGATAAAGTGGCTTGTCTAGAGTATCTAAGGTGAGATTTGAACTCAGGAAGAGGAGTCTTCCTGATTCCAGGCCTGGCACTCTGTACACTGTACCACAATATCATAGTAAAAGGCCGTCAAATTTGTCCTACCAGAGAATGATCCCACCTGCTCAATTTGTCTGCTTACTCCCTGGTCCAATCCTTCCCTTTCTTTGACTAAGCATCAGTCTTCAACTAAGGGCTTCTGCTACCAACAAATATATATTTATATAAAATATAAATAATATAAAGAGTTTAATGCTTGCAATAAACCCCAATTGCCAAATCATACTTTTGTTTTTTTTCATTATTAGCAATGAGACCCCATTATTAACATAGACCCTACATTTTCAGGTATCCCAGAATTATTGATAAGAACTAGAGGCTATCTGCTCCAATTAGCTCATTTCACAGATGAGAAACCACATTGGAAATATTTTCTGACTGGATGGCTTCTCTCACAATCTATTGACATCACCAGGAAACCATTAAAGTGCATAAGATGCCCACCAGTTATCATTCCTTCTTATCAGATGAGCAGTTCATCATTTTTGTTCGTAGATTATTTTAATGTGCCTTTTCACATGTACATCCTGGCCTTGTATATCCCTATATTTGTACTTTTCCACCTTTGTTACAAACATATGTCCACTCTTCCCACTATTTGAGGGTATAATTTGTTGGAGAGGGCACCTGACGTTTGGGGAGAAAATGCTTTGTTACTACTTTTCTTACTATGCCATTTCATTAGATGTTTGCTTATAACTAATTATGTCCTCTGGCTAAACCTATAAGAAGGAATTCACAAATTGTGTTCCAGGGGATGAAGATCAACAGAGTATCTTAAAATTCAGAAAAATGTCTAATGAGATGCCTGCCCTGCCATTGAGATCAATCGTTTAGTCAATAGTTCTTTATTAAGTACCTTTAAGTAACTACTATGTGCCAAGTACTGTGCAAACCTCAGGGGATACAGATAAAACATAAGATAGTTCCTGCCCTCAAGGAGTTTACAGTCTAATGAGAGAGACAAGATGTAAACAACTACATACAAACAGGACAGATTGCAAATAATCAAGAAAGTCTTCCTATTAAAGATAGGGTTTTAGGTGGGACTTGAAGAAGTCAGAGAAACCAAGGAAGCCAAAGCACAGTGATGAGGAGGATTATTCCAGGGATGGGGAAATGCCTGGAGTCCAAAAATGGGATGTCTTGTGTGAGGAAGTCAGTAACACTGAGTCATAGAACATGGGAAGGAGGAGTGGAAAGGAATGATTATGAAGAGCTTTTACTGTCCCCCCTCCCACAGAAAGGGGTATTAGGGAGCCCAGAGTTTATTGAAAAGTAAGACAACATGGTAAAATCTGCATTTTAAGAAAATTAATTTGACAGTTGACTGGAGGGTGGACTGGGGTGGAGAAAGATTTGAGACAGAAAGATCAACTAGCAAGATATCCCAATATTATATGGGTGAGATGGTGAGGGTCTGCACCAGGGTAGGAGAGAAGGGGTCATATATAAGAGATTTTACAAAGATAAAACTGACAGAACTCAGCAACCAACTGGACATAGGAAGAGAAGAAAGTAAGTAAACAAGGATGACACCAAGCCTGTGGACCTGGGTGACAGAGAAAATGGTGTTGCCCTCTACATTAATGAGGAAGTTCAGAGAGGTCAGGCACGCTTAGGCACTATAGTATCTGGGGCATTAAGTACCACTCTGCTTGATATTTACAGAGTAGATATTTAGGTCAAACTGTAAAAAAATATTGGATATTACTTGGGAGTATGTTCAGCAACATTTAAGGATTTTGATGTAATCAGCATTATGTTATCAGCAAACAACAGAATTTAAAGTACCTTACCATCTATAACAGGGCTTTTTAATTCATTTGTCTTGGACATGGATCTCTTTGGAGATTTCATGAAACCTATGGAACCTTTATTAGAATAAAATATATAGAATTATGAAGGAAATCAATTTTACTGAAATATTTATGGTGTCAAAATATCTGTTTTGCCAAAGTCAGTTATATCAAAATATTTTTAAATAGCTTCATGTACCTCAAGTTAAGAACTCTTTTTCTATAAGGAATACCTCCTTGGGACTCTGTACTGGGAAATTTCATCTATGATTATGGTTAACTTTTTTAAACATGATATTAATGATCAAAGAGTCATCAAGAAAGATTACCTCAGTTATTATTATCTTTCAAGGAATGTTATATAATTTTGATATATACATGGGAAACATTTCCCTAGAGAAGAGCCTTTGGCAAAATATTTTGTTTGCCTGAATTAAATTATTTTTTCATCAACAGATGATAAGTGAGATGGAATTTTGTGTTCTCTACATCTTTTAGATAGTGTCATGTTAAGGAGTTAAGGCAGATTTCAGAAAATAGTGGAGGATTTGGCCTAGCATGCTATGGTCCATGGAATCACAAAGAGTAGGACATGACTAAATAACTGAACACCAACAAACAAAATGTCTTCTAGTTAGTTTCTGTGATCATAAAAAGTGAAGCTACTGAGGAATAATACTTGCAAAAGCCTACTCATACTTTTCTACTTCCCTCATTAAACACCATCCTCTGTGCGTTTATAATTTTTCTCATAAACATTTTACGCAGATGAAAAGGTTGGCCTTTATATGCAATTGATATTCTTGGTTAATTCTTTTTAAATAGTAGATACAAGACTTTCCCTCACCCTTTGATATATTTATCTGTGTCAGATTCCTAAACAATTGAATTCTCAATGCCCTAAAAATTGCCCAGACTGAGCACAAAATTTTTTTTATACACTTAGTCTTATCCAGCTGCTTTTCCCATTTTTATTACCATTCTATTTCCTCAAGAAACAAATTTAGGACTATTTCACTAGAATCTAAATGTGGCTCCAATATCTTTTATAGGAAAAATAATTCATTTTGAAAAATTTTGCAGATTTTTTCCAGACTTTTTCCATTTGTAGATATCTTTCCAGTTCATCCATAAATACCTTCAGGGCTTTGTTTATTGAATCTCTTGTCAAGATTTATTTAAATTTGTGGTGTTGGGTTTTTTTTTGTCCTCAGATTCTTAACCTGTTATGTAATTATATTGTTCTAATTTCTGGCTTTCCTCTCCATATAATTTTACATGAGAAGTTTCTATTCTTTTTGTTCTCATAATGGCAATTGACGTACATTGGTTAAACTTTCACATGAAATTGTAGTAATTAACATCAATGTCCCTTCTACCATTCATTTCTCATTTCTGGTCATTCATTTCCCTTTTTGGCTTTCAAAAAATTGCAAAACTGTATTTTTAACCTCGAAGCTTCCTATGAAAGTGAAGACCTATCTTTTCAATACTAACACTTTACTACTGTTGCTATACAGCAACAAGCAATGGAACACCATTGTCTCCAAAGAAATAAATAGAAATGTCACCGAAAAGAAAGATACAATATCACTGTGAGTGTGAAGAAACTGTAGCATATTTCAAATTAGGAGCTCAAAGGAAGAATGGGTGTTAGGGAAGTCTTCAAGGAATCAGGATAAGGAGAAATAGGTCATCCATGTTGAAAGAGCAAGGAATAACACATTGACACTGAGAATGTCCTGGTCCACTTATGATATTGAGGGAAAACAAGGAAGGCTCCCAGCAATTTAGGTGGGCATCACATGCAGTGAACCTTTAGTAGGTCAAAGACAAAGGTAACACAAAATAGGTAGGCACAGGTAGACTGTGATTTGTATCATTGGAGGAAATGCCTGGATCAAGGACATCACGGATCCATTTCAGTAAGTAGATAATTCCCTTAAAGGAGTAGAAAGAGTCAGCTCATTTTACAGATTAGGAACTGAAGCAAACAGGAGTATGATTTGCCCAGGATTACATAGTTAATAAAGTGTCTGAGACCAGATTTGAACTCAAAAATGTGAGTCTTGCTGGCTCTATCTACTGCACCACCTTTATCCCTTTAATGGATGTCATTTTTTCAACTGAACTTAGAACGATAGAGAGATGTGAAAAGGTAGTGATGGACGAAGAGGACATTATGGGCATAAGTCCTAGTGTGTCATGGGTTAGAAACATATGAAGGAGTTTGAGTGTCATTTTAAGGAAATTTGTATATTGTTATATAAATCCATATTTTATTCATTGGAACTATTAAATTTCAATGAAAATATTGATTGTTTTACAGAGGTGCTCCATACCAACTTTACTAAAAGTTGAGAATATTAAGTAAAACCTTTAACAACACACAGGTATGTCTGCATGTCATTGCTCAAAACACTGCCATGTTCCAAGAGTAATTCTGTACACATAGTAGTAAATGTTTGATGAATTAAATCAAATGTTACCTTGAAAGTGTAATCAAATTCTACCCTAATGTCCCTCACTATATAATATCTTTAGGCCAACTGCTGAAGCCAACCTGGCTTAGACCCTCTACTCTGACTTCATTCTAACTCCTTTTCTGATCTGTATATATTATATATGTGTGTATACATACATTCATACATATATATGTATATTATATATATATGAAATTGTTTATATATGTCTTCTCATTAGAGTGTGACTTTCTTGAGAACATGGACTCTTTTTGTTTTTCTTTCCGTTCACAGTGTTTAGCACAGTGACTGGTACATAATGTTTAATAAACGCTTTTTGATTTGTTGACTTCCTTTTTCATCTTAGGAGCTCTGTGCATTATTTGTACTTTCAACTCTGTTCATTTGGAAGGAATTAATGCTGTTAAGGTTGTATTACATTGTATCATATTTTCTGTGAACTATTTAGTGACTTAGAGGACATGTGCCTTATGGTACTGAAATAACTCAACGTGTTGAGTGTGGGTGTCAGTACAAGTATACAATGATCTTCACTGTTAAGTCTTATATTCGGAAATAGGACGTATCACTCGATGGTCATTGCCAAAATAACTCTACAATCGTGATTGAGAATAATTTCTAAAGATAAGCAATGTACTCTCTAATGAAAGTTCCAGTATCTGGCAGATTAATAACTTTTTTAGGACCTAGGGTGGTCAGCATGAGGCTGAAGCATACCATGACTTTTTTAAACAAAATTCATCCAGAAGACTCCTTAGAACCCACAATTTGCCTGCTCAGTCTTCGCATTGCCATCTTCATTTCCTTGTTTCTAAATGTGTAGATTGCAGGATTTAAGACAGGAGTTACAACAAAGTCAAGAATGATCAAAAATTTGTCCAGTGACAGTGTGGGGAATGGCCACACATAGACAAAGAAACATGGAGTGAAATATAAGAATACCACTGTGATATGAGCTGACAGTGTGGAAAAAGCCTTGGACAAACCAACTGAAGAGTGATGCCTGACTGTGAAGAGGATGAAGATGTAGGAAATAATCAAAAGGAAGAAAGTACCCATGGAAATAAGCCCACTATTAGCAGTGACCACATTATCCACCATGTGGGTATCTGCACAGGCAAGTTTCGTGACCCGAGGAAAGTCACAGTAAAAGCTATCAACTTTGTTAGGGCCACAAAAAGGCAGGTTTATGATAAAAACAAACTGAGAAACAGCATGGAGCACCCCAATCACCCAGGCAGCCGCTACAAAGCAAATACATGTTTTGGGGTTCATAATAGTGAGATAATGGAGAGGCTTGCAGATTGCTGTGTATCTGTCAAAGGCCATGGCTATAAGGAGAACCATCTCGGTTCCTCCCATAACATGGATAAAGAATATCTGTATCATGCAACTTGGGAATGAGATGATTCTGTATGTACTCAAAACATCAGCTATCATCCTGGGTACTGCAGTGGCAGATAGACCAAGATCAAGAAGGGAGAGGTTGGCCAGCAGGAAATACATGGGAGAATGCAGATGGGGATCAAAAATCACAGTGAACACAATGAATAGATTTCCTAGTACAATTCCCACAAAAAATGAGCTGAAGAAACAAAACAGTACAATATTCATCTCCCAAGAAACAGAAAGTCCCACCAATACAAATTCAGTCACCACAGAACAATTGGCTCCATCCATTGACTCAAAAGTAGTGTGGGTTCTGAAGTGACCTGATGGTAAAGAAAGAGGAAGAAATTGTAATGAGAACTAAAATTAGACATCCTTTTTGTTCCACTATGGAAGGTGAGAGCAGGTTAGAGGTACTAGATCACAAGAAACTAGGAGAGTCACAAGGTAGGGTAGGAGAAAATCAAGATATGAAAACAGAAGAAAAAAATGCAATGTTATGAAAACACTTGTTTACAACATTAACAAAACATTTTTTATAACATGATATGATTTTTAAAGTCTTTTCTTCACCATGACCCTATGCAGTTTATGATGCAAGTATTATTATTGCTTCATTTTACAGAGGACGAAACCAAAGTTAGAGAAATTATGTTACTTGATCATGATCACAAATCTAGTAATTGTTGAAGCTGGGGTTTGCATCCATATCCACTGCACAAATATAATATTCACTAAGATAAACATTCAGAAATCTTAGGGTCTACCTCACACAAGTTGGCTAATGGGGCAAAAAATGGAAAATGATGGATGTTGGAGGGGATGTGGGAAAACTGGGATACTAATGCATTGTTCATGGAGTTGTAAACTGATCCAACCATTCTGGAGAGCAGTTAGAAACTGTACACAAAGACTTACAAAACTGTGCATACCCTTTGAACCAGCAATTTCACTGCTAGGTCTTCATCCCAAAGGGATCCAAAATGTCTTTTTTTTTTAAATAAAGAAAAAAGGCCTATTTGTACAAAAATATTTGTAGTGGCCCTTTTTGTGGTGGCTAGGAATTAGAAATTGAGGGGGTGCCTATCAACTGAGAAATGGTCAAACAAATAAACTGTGGTACATGACTGTTATACACTATCATTTTGCTACAAGAAATAACAAGTAGAATGATTTCAGAAAAACCTGGAAAGACTTACATGAACTGATGCAAAGTGAAGTGACTTGAACCAGGAGAACAGCAACAGCATTATTATGTGGTGAAGATCTGTGAATGACTTAGCTATACTCGGGATTACAACAATCCAAGAAAATATCAAAAGACTCACGATGAAACATGCAATCCACCTCCAGAAAAAGAATTCATGCTGTGTAAATATAGATTGATGCATACTCTTTTTTTTTGGCATGGCAACTGCGGTTATGTGACTTACCCAAGATTACACATCAAGTAAGTGTCAACTGTCTAAGGTTGAATTTGAACTTAGGTCCTCCTGATACCAGAGCCAGTGCTCTATCCACTGTACAACCTAGCAGTCCCAAACATACTGTTTTTACTTTCTTTTTATTTCGAGTATTCTTGTACAAAATGAATAATTTGGAAATGTTTTACTGATTGCACATAATCTATATCGCATTGCTTACCATCTCAGGGCAGGGAAGAGGAGGGAGGGAGAAATAGAATTTGGAAATCTAACTTTTAAAAAAAAAGTTAACAATTGTTTTAACATGTAATTTGGAGAATCAAAATAGCCTATTTCTGCTTTTATGGTGGAGGAAAATTATCACCATAGGTTACTCTTTGAACTTCAAGGTTCTTTTTATGTATGGATGCTAATCTTTTTAGTTCTAACAGCACATACAGCAAATTGAAGTAGAGGAAACAGGAGGCAAATATATTTAATTCCCCTGCCAGTCTCAAAATACTTCTCTACATCGTCTTGAAATAAATTTTTGTGGCTCTTCCTGTCCTTTTCCACCTAGATTTCTAACCATGTTATGTATACTCAGTGACACAGTAGCATGGCCTTCCCACCTCTCACTCTGGACCTCATAACTGCATTATAACTAACCCTTCCATACTTTTCCCATTCTGCATCCAGCACTGTATCCACTTGCCCTGATCTATAACTGGCCACTGAACTCAGATGGCTCCAGAGAAGGAAGTGAAGTTGGTGACTTTCACAACTGGTCTCACTTAAATCCAATTCACTTGCATGTCATGGTGTCATCTCCCTGTTGTCATGGTCCTCTTTGAGAATGGAGGATAAACAATAATTTGCCTTATAATACTCCATTCGGTACAATCTTTTCTGGTAATTACATTGGTAACAAGATTTAGAATATGGGATGGTAAGTAATTTGGATTTGACTGGCGTAAAGTGACAGTAAATTGCGTCTAGTGGAAGGAGTACTGGACTGTAAGTCAAGAGACCTAGGTTCGAATGGCTTTAGATAATTTACTTCACTCTGGACTACTTCCTAATCTGTATAATGAAGATATCGACTTAATACCAAAGATCTCTCCTATCCCTAACATTCTACGATTCTAAGTTACTTCTGCTGATATACCCACTTTCAGATCTGGTATGCTCCAGACAATAAATTATCAGTTCAAATTAAACTAAAGCCCTAATTCAGGGTAAAGGTATAGAAGGACTAAGAAAGAGAGCATGGTGCTCTTTCTGCTAAGAACATGTTTCCAGTGCCTGTGAAAGATCAGAATTATACTCACTAATGAGAGAATGCAGCATGAAGCAATCTAGCAACAGTATTTCACCTAAAAGAAAATAATTCACTCTTAGACGTAGGCATAAAGTTGGTTTAGTATTAATTGTGCTGCTTTATTAGTGCTCAGTACTACTAGAAGTGTTTGTACATTTGTCTGTTTTTGCTCTGTTTACATGACTGAGTAGACTGATTATCAAATATATGTAGAGAGGGAAATTCCAGGTAATATCCACCATTTCAAGGGATGTAAAATGGTGTTAATCTATAAAATATTTTTGTATCCACTTGTCATCACTGATGGCACTTTATATGTTTAACCATAATTGTCCAAAATAAAGATTCAGAAGGGAGTTCAATTCCAGAACTACTCATATGTATAAGGAGATAGAAATTATATCCAGAGGAAAACAACTAATTACACAAAGGAGAAGGGGGTGGGGCCGGAAAGGATGAAGTGGAGAAGTATAATGAAGGATGGGGAAGGATACCTATGGGACAGGATGTATAAAAGAAAAGAAGGTAAGAAAGGAGGAAAAAGTAAGGGAATAAGTAGAAAAAACAGAAAAGTCAAAAATAGGTTTGTAAAAAATAAGCATGGTGATTATAGGATTATAGATTTAAAGGTTGAAGGGACCTTAGAGTTCACAGAGTCCAACTCCCTCATTTTACAAAGAAACAGGAAGGGGAAGTTGAACGTTCTCAGTAATGGCTTCAATGCTCTCTCCCTGAAACAAATGTCATAAGTTATCTCTTTCTAAAATATTACATCATACATATTATCTGGTCATACTTAAGGTCTCACTATGTTATAATGGCATTGGTTTATTTGTTGCTTTTTAAAATGATCTTATAAGGAAATTGCAAAATGGTAATGCCTACGGTAGATTAAAGAAGAATAAGCAATATGAGTATTTTCGATGTGTCCACAAGTATCTGTACTAACTGAACACAATAAGATTATGGTTAGTGGATAGTTAAATGAAAACTACAGAAACAAATGTGTTTTTCCCAGCAAATTGGATGACAAGTCTCAAGCTGAAAATTCTTATAATACACTTTCTAGTCACTGCGCTCTAATGGCTATGTAAACTAATCTATCTTAGGAAAAACACTGAAGAAGAAAGATCCCACTAAAAAATACTTGTGCCACATATTTGGGTAGCCCCTGATAAAACTGTAGGGACAGATAAATGAAAAGGGGGATCTAAACTTAAAATAATTCTATTACTATGGAATAAATATTGAGAATTATAGGAAAAGCCAAAAAAAAAAAAAGCAAAAAAACAAAAACAATAGCAGGAAAATGAACCTCCAGATCTAATTTGAAGAAAAATAAGATTTATTTGCCTCCTCTACTTACTCAGAAATCATTGCCACGATTGGGAAACTCCTGAGAGTTCTCTAAATGCAAAGATCCACAACAGAGTTGTTCACCATTCCCTCTTGGAGATTTTGGCTCTACCCCCCAGGTCTGGGGGAGTCGAACTCCTCAAGCCTAATAGGTAAAAATCAGAATCATTCAATGAAAAGAACTTCTGAGATTATTTAATCCAAACTTCTCATTTCACAGTTTATGAAACTAGCAACAAAAGAAGCTACATAACTTCCCCAAGGCAACATAGCTAGTTAGTTGCAAACACTTGGTTTGATTTCCAGTCGAATAGTTTTTTTCAATACATTAAATTGACCCTCTGTTACATCAGAAAAATGAAAGATGGAAATCTAATTTTAAAACTACCATTACACAGGAAGTTTAAGAAGAGCCCCAATCTTATAAGTGTTAGTCTAAATTTACTGTCTTGCAACCTAATCTCTAGAAAATATAAGCAAATTGAAATCAAATAGAAAATACTCATGTTCCCTTCCAAAGGGTCTGTTTTGTTATTCCCCCTTCCCGCTTTATTAGCTATCCTTCGCTTCACTTCTTCCAAAAACTCAAAAGCTCCTTGGAAATCCTTTCTACAACTGTTGGTTATCATTTCATTAATGATCCCATCACCTTCTCTTATTATCAGAAAAAATTGATGACCAACACTCAAGATTACCATGAAAAATTCAGATTGACTATTGTCAGCAAATTTAGGCATACCCAAGATGTACACTTGGAGTTTTGGTCCTCCAAAAACAGAAATTTTAAGATAAGATCATGAGAAAAGGAATAAAACATACTGGATATCTTAAAATATCAATTCATCAAAAAAGAGAAACTGCAAATATCTAATCCTTGTGGAATGTATAATTTTCCATGTTATGTTGCTGTTTAATTATTGTGTGTGTGTGATGTTGAAAAATGGGAAATTAAAACACAAGAGGAGATGAGGAAAGAGAAAGAGAACAGTCATTCTAGAAGAAAGAAGAAGATAATTGTAAAAAGTACAGTATTTTTAAGGTATTCATCTCACCTACCTGCTTTGTCACAGAATATGAAGTATTTAAGGACAAGAAAAACTCAGAGGCATTAATCTTTCTCTTTGTAGTTTAATAAACTCTAAAGAAAAAGTGCTATATTAAGTCCTTCCCTAAGAGGAAGTAAGATAATTAGTTGCTCCATTAGTGACCCAATAATATGACTCAGACCTCTACCATCTCTTTTATTATTCCTCTTGGTAATTGTTTTTTGGAGTCACACTAGTTTTCCCAAGAGAAAAACACTGGAAAGGTTGGTTTGGGGATGAGAGAGAGAGAGAGAGAGAGAGAGAGAGAGAGAGAGAGAGAGAGAGAGAGAGAGAGAGAGAGAGAGAGAGAGAGAGAGAGAGAGAGAGAGAGGTTGTAAATAAAAGTTCTGAGTACTAATAGAAAAATTATCCTAATTGGTGTGAAATAAGATATTCTTAGAGTAACTGTTCTAGAAGAAAGGGCCCCAAAGGAATGATTGGAATGAAAAAATGGAGAGAGTCTGCACAAAGCCAATGGATAAATCCTAACATTGGGGAACAAGAAATAGGACTGAGAGACAAGTTAGTTGTAGCTGTTGCATAGAACAGAAATTCTTGGAAAATGGAAATGTGATAATAATAAATGTGCTATCCCTTTCAAGAAGTATGTGGTAAGCATCACAAAGAATGTTTGAGAGGCACACCCATAAGAAATATCATTTGCATTTTAATGATCAGAACAGGGAATATAAATGCCCAAAGATTTGAATATCATATTTTCAGAGTATAGGTTCACAAACCTAGGTAGTTTTCTCTTTCCTTCCTTATCCTTTTCTTTACTCCTTTCCAATCAAATCTCCTAAATTCTAAAAGAAATTGAATATAAGTCATTAAAGCATATAAAAAGTTAACCTTCTGAGTTGTAACAAAATTTTCTATGCATCCAATAGTTTTTTTTTTAAAGAGTTGCATTTGATTTCAGATAAGGCAAAAATTTAATGACCTCAGTATATATATATACACAAAAATCACTATACTTAAAAGCATGAAAGACAATGAAACAATATAATTCCTAAATATATATGTAACAAATTGGATAGTGGCTAAGTTCTTAAAGGAAAAACTAACCAAATTTTAAACAAAAGTAGCATAATTGTAGGAGACATTAATGTTATTCTTTCATAATTTGAAAAATCAAACATAAATATAAACACTGAGTAAAATATAGAGTTAAATTGTTGGAAAATATATTTGAGATACATAGCTTTGAATAGGAAAATTAAGAATAGCCATACATCTCTGCACTTCACCGAACCTTTAGAAAGTTTGATCATGTGCAGTTACAAAGAATTCATAAGTGAATCATAAAAATACAGAAATTGAAAACATAGTTTTTAGTATAAAAAATAATGCAAAAATAAAATAAAAACAAATTAAGTCTAGGTTGTAAGTAGGTAAAGAAATTTTAAATAATTATTAGACCAAAGAACACATCATAGAAACAACTGAAAATTGTTTAAAAATATAGAATGAAGACAAAGAGACAATACATCAATACACAATATATGGGGGAGGAGAGGTTATCTCTAAAGTAATGCTCAGAGGGAAAAAGCATACTTCCTAATACATATATGAACAATATGTTTTAAGAGAGAGAGATTAAGAAGCTAAATATGAAATTTAAAAAACTGATAATAAATACAAATCAAGCACCAAATAAACAGTTCTGAAAAGTAGAGACTATAGAAAGGACCAAATAATATTTGCTTTTAAAAGATTAACAAAAATCAGTCTTAAAAGAGTAGAGAAAAAGCAGGGACTCATGAATTCTCCCAAATTCCTCTCCAAACAGCTTTTAAATAATGCCACTAAATGAATTCTGGAATAGCAGAAGAAAGAAAAGTACAGCATGAAAAAATTGTCTAGCCCAAAACAACTTAGAAGGTCAACAGAAACGATCTGTCTCATTGGAGTGAAAGGAGAGCACAGTCCAATGTACAGCATCCCTGTAAGACAACAGTAGGCTGTACCTCAGTAATCCAATACAGACTTTGAGGAAAACTTAATTGTGCTCTCAGCTCACAGACAGTGGGGAGGGTGTCAGATGGCTGGTGCAGGATTTTACTGGCACTAGGTTTTGGACTCTATTGCATTGACCATACACAGATGCAGGTCCCAGTCCTGAGTTACCGACCTAGAGCAAGGAAGAATATTAGTACACCAGAAATTGCAACCACAGGGGAGTAGGGACCCTGGTCCCACTGCCAGGGCAGAGAAGAGTCTCTCACAGACTAGGGCACAGGTGAGGAGAATACTAAACACACTTCTCCCTGCACCATACCACCTTGGAAGAACTGGAATCTTGCAGACACACACTCCCTCACATCCCCAGAACTAACACTAAAAACAGCTGCACAAAAAAAAATTTTGAGTCTGAGACAGTACCTCTTCTACCCCAGGAGCAGAACCCAAATTTTTTCTTATTGCTGTTCAATAGTTCAGTTATATCCAACTCTTAATTACCCCATGGATGCTTCCAGATCAAGTCCTTCTGTCCTCCACTATCTCTCAAAATCTGTCCAAGCTCATGTTCATTGAACCTATGATACTATCTATCTATATCATCCTCTGCTGTCCCCTTTTCCTTTTGCCTTTCCTAATATCAGTATCTTTTCCAATGAATCTCATCTTCTCATTATGCAACCAAACGATTTAAGTTTCAGCATCTGTATATGCCCAAGTTTAATATATAGTCAAAAGTCAAGAAATCATCTGGAAAATGAGCAAACAAAAAAAGAATCTAACCAATTTAAGGCACCAACTCAGAAGATGATGAAATCAAAACTATTACATCTAAAGCCTCAAAGAAAAATGTGAGCTAGTCTCAGGACTAACAAAAGAAGTCCAGGAGAATTTCAAAAGAAATTTTAAAAAATAAATAAGAGAGGTAGAGGAAAAGTTGAGTGTAAAATGAGTGTGATGCAAGAAAATCATGGGGAAAAAAAGAATCAACAGCTTAGTAAAGGAGACACAAAAAATACTGAAAATAACACCTTAAAAAACAGAATGAGTCAAATGGTAAAAAAGGCACAATAAGCTCCTGAAGAGGATAACTGCTTAAAAATAGAATTAGTCAAATTGAAAAGGAAACACAAAATCTCACTAAAGAACATAACTGCACAAAAATTAAAATTGCACAACTGGAAGCTAACAACTCCATGAGACATGAAGAAAAAATAAAACAAAATCAGTAGAATGAAAAAATAGAATAAAATGTGAAATATCTCTTTTGAAAAACATATTACCTGGAAAATAGATAAAAGAGAAATAATTTTAGACATATTGGACTAACTGAAAGTCATATTTTTTTTTAAAAAAAAGAGTCCAAACATTCAAAAAATTCAAAAAATTATCAAAAAAGATTTCCTCAGTTAGAGGGTGAAATTGAAATAGAAAGAATCCCCCAATCACCTCCTGAAAGAGATCACAAAATGAAAACTCCCAGGAAAAATAAAGGTAAATTCCAGAGCTCTGAGGCCAATGACAAAATATTGCAAGCAAGCAGAAAGAACCAATTCAAGCATCATAGAGCCACAGTCAGGATAATGCAAGATTTAGCAGCTTTTACATTAAAAGATCATAGGACTTGGAATGTAATCTTCCTAAGGACAAAAGAGTTAGAATTACAATCAAGACTCACCTACCCAGCAAAACTGAATGTACTCCTTCAAGGGGAAAAAATAAACATTTAATGAAATAGAGAACTTCTAAACATTCCTGAAAAAAAGAAAAAGAGTGGAGTTGAATGGAATATTTGACATTCAAATACAAGACTCAAGAAAAGCATAAAAAAGTAATGAGGAAAGAAAAATCATAAAGTATTCAATAAGGTTAAACTATTGATTATCTATAATAAGCAATCATAATAACAATAGTACTTACAATACAATTATTGATGATTTCAGTGATTTGTTCTTCATCCATCCTTCTTTTGGATTGTGTTTTCTTGTTCGTATTTCCTTTTTCATGTTTCTAGATGGCAAATTTTCTACTTACCTCTTGTCTTTTTCTCATGAATTCGTGGAAGTCCTCTATTTTGTTAAAACTTCATTTTAACCCTGGAGGTTTATAATCAATTTTTCTGACAAAGTTGTTATTGATTATCAGCCTAGATCTTTTACATTCTAGAATATCATATTCTAAGCTCTCTGCTCCTTCACAATAATGTTGCTTTATAACTGTAATTTGTTACAGTTCCTCTGTGCTGGAATTATTTTTTCTGGCTTATTGTTGTCTTTTTAACTTGACCTTCGCACTTTGAATTTTAGCTATAATGTTCCTTAGAGTTTTCATTTGGCCAGTTCCTTCAAGAGATGACATTGACTTCTTTCAACTTTGCCCTCAGGTTCTAAGATATTTTGTCAGGTTTCTATTTAAATATTGTGTCTATAGTCTTGCTTTCTTGGCCCTCAATGATTCTTAAATTATCTCTCATCCATATTTTCTAGATTAGGTTTGGGTTTTTTTAGATACTTCAGATGTTCCACTTTTTCAGTCCCTTGATTTTCTTTTATTATTTCTTGGTGTCTCAGGGAGTCATTGAGTTTTATTTGCCTAATTCTAATTTTCAAGGAGTTGTCCCCTATAATTTCTTTCTGATCAGGCATTTGATTCCATCTTTGTCTTTAAACTAAGAGAGCCAGAAGCTGCTTCTGCTATCCCTGCTGTAATCTACTCCAAGGCCCATCCACAGTGCTCCTACCATGTTCTTGACAGCTTCCATATACTACCTACCACATGCCAGGTACTGTGTGAATGCTTTTTATAATACTCTCTCATTTGACCCACCACAACAAATCTGCAAATTGCTATGATTATTTCCATTTTGTAGTTTTGGAAACTGAGGCAAACAGAGGTTAAGTGACCAGCCCAGGTTCACACAGTTTGTAAGGGTGCATGGTTCGATTTGAGTTCAGGATTTCCTGACTCAAAGTACAGAATCCTATTCCCTCCACTGCCAGATACCTATGGCAACAAGAACCATAGACAGAAAAGGAACCACTAGAGTTTATTGAATGGGAGAATTGTACAGGGTATGACAATATCCTAAACATAGTAAGGCTTGTGTGTTCTCATTTGTTGATTAGCTACTCTGTAGGAGTGTATAAATGAAAGCAGAAATAGTAGTTGAAATGCAGTGAAATAAAGCCAAAGTCCGGTGTACACATATAGGAATCACAATAATATTCCCTGAGGAACACAGATCAGCTAGGTCTTCACTGCAGCTTGCGTGTAACTCTTGTTTGATGTATCCTAGCCCATGATGTGACTTACAAGCTCTATTGAATTTGTTTCTGAATTGATACCCTAAAAAAGAGACAGGACTTCAGATAACCACAAAGGATTTGGGGGATTATCTATTCTGTATAATTGTGATTTCTCCTAGACATTCTTGAGTGAGACAGTAAAGCAAAATACACTCCCCATTCAACAACTTAATAGAGGAGAAAGTTGAATGGAATGTAGTGACCATACTATAGAAGAAATGATAGATTTTCTCTCTACTAATTTTTTCTATTTGAAGAGGGAAGTGCTTGCTTGGAAAAATGGCTTCTGTAATGTTATAATTTATTGGTGTGATGATTTTATTCCCACACATAAGAAGATGCATGAACAAGCAAAATATAAATTCTCATAGTCTGGATAAAAAGTCTTGGTAATATTACAGTGAATTTGCTTTACTTTCCTGCAGAAACATACTCACCTGAATATAATTGTAATGAGAAGATAGTCCATGATAACAATGTAATTTGCTGCATTTTAACAAAATCAATATGCATTTGTCATTCCAATTCATCCAACTTAACACTTTGATTAGAGAAGAAAAATTATCTTTTCCTTTATTTCTTCTTAACTTCTTCCGGTCAACCTAATTTCCATCTATAAATATTTACTAAGAATCTACTGTGTGGGAGTGAGAGCAGCTACTCACCTGAGCTCTGAGACAAATTTCTCCAGGTACCTCTGAAGGGAGAATCTGACCAAATTTTGGAGGTGCGGAATCGAGTGGGAGACAGACGGTGACAGAATCGGAGCTCAGGTGGGACTGGAAGGTCCACGGGAAGGATCTGATCCGCGGGGGTGAGCCCACAGCGCACAGCGCAGCGTGGCCAGCGCAGCACGGCCAGTGCAGCGGAGCGGAGGAGATCCGAGAAACCTGAGTGGCGGGTGGAACCAGAGGAGCGGCACCCGGGGCGGGAGACAAGCCCAACCGAGTCAGTGAGAGCCTCGGAGCGCCGGAGATCGGAGCGCAGCAGCTCCTGGGACCTTCAGCCCGAAGATCAAACTCCGGTGAGTCACTTACTTGAACTTCCGGGAGCCAGGATGGCGGTGTAATCAGCTAATGCTCGCTCCTTCCCCCTTGATGACCGTGAAAGAACCATAAAATATCTCCCCAGAAAAATCCCAGATCAGTAGAATTAGAAGAAGGAGACCAATAGTCTCATAACACCTGAGACGAGGAAAATAGCTAAGGGGGATTCCTCATATGGTGGCAGAGGCAAACCCTAAGGACAGAGGACCCAGGGCAGGGAAAATTCGCACTAGGACCCAGGCAAGCCTCAGCACCAGGAGAGGAGCCCCAGGAGGGTTGGGAACACGCATTAGCATCTAGGCGTGCCTCAGCTGTCCAGGGGAATCAGAAAGACAATAGGGCAGCTGGGATTACCAGCCCCTGAGCTGACTTTGCCTCAATTCATCTGAGATCTCCTGGGACCAGACCACACCCCCACACTTAACAAGCTAAACCCAGGGCTGATCAGGGAAACACCAAACAAATACCTGCTTTTAGCTTTTTCACACATCAGCTCACCAAAAAGTTCTCCAGCTTCTGACTGAGAGAACCAGAAGCCACAACACTCAATCAAAATCATGAATAGGAAAAAGAAGAGGGCCGAAAGAACCATAGAATCTTTCTATGGGGATAAGGACCAAAACACAAGCCCCAAAGAGGCCACAGCTGAGACTGTACTTCCATCTGAAACTTCAGAAGGGACTATGAACTACTCGCAAGTACAAGCAGCTCTCCTGGAACAGCTGAAGAAGGAAATAGAAGATAAACTGGCCAATGATTTTAAAATTATTAAGAAAGAATTCACTGATGAGAACATCTCCCTGAAAAGGAAAATTGAACAAATGGAAAAAGAAGTTCAAAAATTAACTGGAGAAAATAAATTCCTGAAAGGCCAAATGGAAAAGGAAGTACAAAAATTAGCTGGAGAAAATAAATTCCTGAAAGGCCAAATGGAAAAGGAAGTACAAAAATTAACTGGAGAAAATAGCTTATTAAAAGGAAAAATTGGGCAGATGGAAAAAGAGATACAAAAGTTAACAGAAGAAGAATCTACTGTGTGTGATCCATTGTGGTAGATATTATGTCCAATATAAAATTGAATGATGAAAGCTCCTTGAACTAAGAGGGCTTACTCCTGAGTAGAACATACATTGTTGATGACAGAACTCTAAAATAGGAATTCTGCACAAGAGATAAAGCAATTTCAGATATCTACATCGTCTAGGAATCCCATGTTTAATGAAGTAATAGTCAATGAATGAGTAACATAAAAAAGCTAATCCCTAGCCTCTAACGTGTTCACTCAGCATCCTCTCCACAACTACTCATCATATTTCTTTACTAGGGATAAACAAGTCAACCTATAACCTTGCAACAGGACTCTACCAAAAAGCAATACTCAGCTTAGTCCAGGAGTATAGCAGCTCTATATGCCCCAACAAAACTCAAACAGAAAAATAAAGAACAGAGCGAACTGGGGCACAACATGCGTGCACATGTATGACACTCCAGTAAAAGCCAGTGATCTGACTGGAAATAGTTCCGACATCCCTCTTCCCTGAAGTCACTTGAAGCAGAGACTGAAATTATTAAAACATTAATTGTCCAGGAGGTTGAAGGGAAATCATGATCAAAGAGGAAGGAATCAGAAAGTGTGTAATAAGATAATATAAGAGGAGGAAAAATACTGAAATTAATAAATATTTCAGAATGAAGAAAACTCAGTTGAAGATTTTGAGACTTTTGAGCAGTTTAACCAATAGGGAAGATATTAATGATGGAAGAGAATATGATATCTAGATCAGAAAAAAAATAATTATATGGCTTAAAAGACAAAAGTGAAGTTTACATTGTAACAGGAGTAAAAGATACAATACTATGAGCATGCATTCAATACCCATTGAGAAATTATAAAAACATCATTAGGACATAGTTGAATTGAATATTGAATGAGGGAGCCAACAGAATACTTAGACTGAATGAAAATAGATGAAACGATGAGGAGCTAAGACAGCATGAGAAATGATACAGAGATATACCATACCTATTTGGGACATAGCAAATAGATTTTGTGGAAATCAAGAGAATTTAAAACAATACCAACCAAAAGGAGGCGAAAATAAGTTCTAGCCATAATCTTAAGGATATTGAATGTAACGCTGAGGAGTATGGACTCTTTTAATATCTAGTTTGGAAAAACTCATAATATATAGATTGGGACCATGGAATTTCCATGAAAAAAATAACTTTTTTCCTGAGATGCTCATAGCTAAGCTCAGCAACAGCCAAGCATAATTGTAAGTACAGATTTTTACAATATGACAATGAACTAGGTTGTGTTGTGTTGTATTCATTAAACTCAGAATTATGATTCTCTTACCTATATATTCCACATTACAAAGGAGAAGGTGGGAGTAGTTACCCAGTAGTTACCAAAATAACTACACTTCTGAAATCCAAAAGATCGCCTTAGGATATCCTAGGCCATGGTGCCTATGTATATACCATCCCCTACACAGGTCTAGAAACATTCAGAACAATCCTGAAGAATGCTTTGATTTTATTTCATAAAATCTGTCATGATGTCTCCTTAGAACTGGCAATTTTCCTGCTCAGTCTTTTCATTGCCTCCTTCATATCCTTGTTCCTAAATGTGTAGATGGCAGGATTCAAAAGTGGGGTAACAACAAAGTCAAGAATGGCCAAAAATTTATCCAGTGACAAGGAGGGGAATTCCCAAACATATACAAAGAAACATGGAGCAAAGAATAAGAACACCACAGTGATGTGAGCTGATAGTGTGGAAAAAGCCTTGGACAGACCAGCAGAGGAGTGATGCCTCACAGTGACCAGGATGAAGATATAGGAAATGATTAAGAGGAAGAAGGTGCCCATGGAGATAAGCCCACTGTTAGCAGTGACCACCTGCTCTACCCAGTTGCTGTCAGTGCAGGCAAGTTCTGCCACTCGAGGGAAGTCACAGTAAAAGCTATCAATCTTGTTAGGGCCACAGAAGGGCAAGTTTACAATGCAAACAAACTGAGACACAGCGTGGATCACCCCAATCACCCAGGCAACCACGACAAAACAAATGCATGTTTTGTGGCTCATTATGGTCAAGTAATGGAGAGGCTTGCAGATGGCTGTGTATCTGTCATAAGCCATGGCTATGAGTAGGACCATCTCAGTTCCTCCCATGACATGGACAAAGAACATCTGTATCATACACCCTGGGAAAGAAATTACCTTATGTTCACTGAAAATATCAGTGATCATCCTTGGAGCTGTGGTGGAAGACAGACCCAGGTCAATGAGGGAGAGGTTGGCCAGCAAGAAGTACATGGGGGAGTGTAGATGAGGGTCACAAACCACAGTGAACACAATGAAGAGGTTTCCCAACACAATTCCCACATAGAATGAAAAGAAAAATAAGAAGAGAAGAATTTTCATCTCCCAAGAAGCAGACAGTCCCAGCAGCACAAACTCAGTTACCACCGAGACATTTGCTCCATCCATTGATACAGCTGGCATCACACATATTAGATGACCTGAGGGTAGAGAACAAGAAAGATATAAATAGTGTGAGAACTAAAGATTGTGCCAGCAGTGAATTCAGGAGGCCCTAGATCATAAGCATTGGAAAGGAAATACTGAGGGAGTCACAAGAGAAAAAGAAAAGTTCTTGGCAAATCTCACAAAAATGGAAAATTACAATTGTTGAACAAACTGAGGGTAAATAAGTACATTAAGACACTTGGATTGGTCACGTAATTCCAGAAAACAATATGAAATTTTGCCACAATAATTAACTATTCGTATTCTTTGCCCTCTAAATATAACTGTTAATCTCCCACTCCAAAGAAATATAAAATAGCATAAGTCTACAAAAATACTTATAGCAGCTCTTTTTTGCAGCAACAAAGAGCTTAAAATTAAATGAGTACCCATGCTGTGGGGAATGTCCAAATATATTGCAGTAAGTAAATGTCATGTAAAACAGAGGCAGCTATGTAGCACAAGGGATAGAATTCTTGCCCTAGAGTCAGGAAGATTCATCTTTCTGAGTTCAAATCTGACCTCAGATACTTATTAGCTGTGTGGTCATGGGCAAATCACTTAAGTCTGTTTGCCTCAGTTACCTCATCTGTAAAGTGAGTAGGAGAAGGAAATGGCAAACCATTCCACTTTATCTTTGCCAAGAAAAACCCCAATTTATATCACAATGAGTAAGATGCAACTGAAACAACTAAACAACAAATGTAAAACAAGGCAACCAACTGGTGCAACTGATAGCAGACCAGGATTCAGGAAGACTCCTTTTCATCAGTTCAAATTCAGCTTCAGATACTTACTGGCTGTATTATCCTGGGCAAGTCACTTAACCCTGTTTGCCTCAGTTTTCTCATCTATAAAATGAGTGAGAGAAGGAAAAGGCAAACTACTCCAGTATCTTTGCCAAGAAAACCCCTCAGTGGGTCACAAAGTCTGGGACATGACTGAAAAACATGATTCAAAATGTAATATATTTGTTTTGTATGAAATAATGAAGGTAATAATTTTGGAAAATTTGTAAGAAGACATAATGCAAAGAGAAGTGAAAAGAAGTATAACATTTTATACAATGATAACATTGTAAAGACAAATGATTTTAAAGCCTTAAAAACTAAAATCAAGGCAATGACCAACCACAGTTACAAACAGCCCGTGATGGAACTTGCTACCTACCTCCTTATATAGAAACGATGGTGCTTAGATTGAAGAACAAAGAAAAATTCCTAGAACAAAAAAATAAGGAACTTGGAAGTAATAAGGGGTGGGGTGGAGAGATGGGAGGGAAGTAAAAAATGGGGCAAACACAGAGAGAATAAAAAGTAAAATAAGGAGGAGGAGAAGAAGAAGAAGAAGAAGAAGAAGAAGAAGAAGAAGAAGAAGAAGAAGAAGAAGAAGAAGAAGAAAACTTATTATCTGAAGGCAGTTGCATGGAAAGCAGTGTGTGTGTGTGTGTGTGTGTGTGTTTGTTCATCCTTTGCTGCAGAAGAAGACCATACCATCAGAGAAATAATGACATGACTTGCACTCGACTTTGTTTTGAGTGAGGGAGGGCTGTGCAGGTCACTAGCCTCACTTCTCCTCCAAAACCATATGAATTCAGGGACCAGATTTTCATCAGGATGACTGGAGATGACCCAGGATGAGGCAGTTGAGGTTAAGTGACTTGCCCAAGGTCACACAGTTAGTGAATGTCAAGTGTCTGTGGTGAGATTTGAACTCAGGTTCTCCTGACTCCTGCAATGATGCACTATCCACTGCACCACCTAGCTGCCTGTAATGGAAAGCGGTATGATATAGCAGAAAATATTATGGATTATTTTTCAGAAAACCTGCATTATTGCATTGGCACTGTTGAAAGACCTGGGGATGTTTAGCCCAAAAGAAGAGTAATCAGGATCAAGGTGTCTGCCTTTAATTATGTGAAGAAAAAGCTGTCATGTGGAAGATAGATTAAACTTATATTGTCTACCTGAATGGTAGAACTGAGAGCAATAGATAGATGTCACAGGAAAGAACATTTGGAATCAAATAAAGAAAAATTCTCAACAAGTAAAGCTACCTCCATAGTGGAATGGTTTATTTCAGAAAATCATTAGCTCTTAACTTGAAGTCACCCACCGAAAGCAGAATGACTACTTGTTGGGAACGTTGGAGAGGGGACTTTCAGTATAATATACATTAGTCTAAATAGCTTCTCAAATCCTTTATGACTGAGATTCTATGATTCTGTAACTTGCATATCTTTGAGCAAAGCCATCCTTTTGATTAAATATGGGAGTTCAACTAAATGATTCATAAAATCCTACAGAATTTGTTAATCTACCATTCTAACTTTTCCATATCCTTCCTTTAATTAATAAAATGTTGTGCATTCACAGCTCAGTAAGTGGTTGAGTTGCACTGAAATTAAGAGCATTGTGGCAGGGGGGAGGTAAATACAATAAAGGGGGACCTTAAAGATCATCTAATTTATTTTGTAGATAAGAAAGATGTAGCCCAGGGAGGTTAATGGCCTTGACTAAGATCACACAAATTGTTAGCACAGAAATAAGATTTTAATCTACGCCTTCAGGTTCTTCCCAGTCCTCTACACCACCTGATGAGGGTGGCTTTTCACCCTTAAATAAATCTCTCTTAAAAGTCAGAGAAATAAGAAGTCTCAAAAAGAGGATTTTTTTCCTTTTCCTGCTTGGAGAACACGTTGCATTTCTCTACCAGTCCACAAAAGGGTCAATGATTTAGAAGAATTAAAAATAAAGATAGGAAATAACTGTGGCTTTCCCTCAAAAAATTGAAAATAGGGGTACCTAAGTGGCACAGTGGATAGAGCACCATGCTTGCAATCAGGAGGATCTGAGTTCAAATTCAGCCTCAGATATTTACTAGCTATATGACCTTCAGCCTGTTACTTAACCCTGATGCCTACAAAAAAATAAATGATGTCTAATTCTTAATAAAATAATTAATCTTGATTACTGGAGTCAGAAGCAGAACACCAAGATGTGTAACATTTGCATAATGAATGCATCACTAGGTGCTTGGACTTAGAGTGACATGATATTTATAAAGCTCCAATAAAGCTAGATGATTCCAGGGCTATGTATTACATGTCTCTTTGGGTATAGATGTATGTCCCTGGTGGGAGAGAGAGCATGGAGATTGAGGACAGCATGAAGGGCACTGTGAGATTTACCAAATACCTCTAAATAGAAAGGTAGCAATATTATGCTTACCTATGAGCTCTGGGGCTCAAGAACTGTTTCCATTTGAGAATTTATTCATGATCATTGATAGCAACTTAACCTTCAAACTATCCCAGGTTTCATATCAATTTTTGACAATAAAGTAAAAAAAGAGAGATATGAAAAGAGAAAAAAATATTTTAATAGAATAATTGCACTACCTGATGAAGTGAAGAAGTATTGGTTGTGTGCATGGGCATATCTACATATATATATATATATATATATGTATTAATTGTATTAATTTTGTGTATTCCAAAAAGTTGTTAGATGGATCACATGTAGAATAAAGGTTTGGAAAATAAATATTGGTCTAAAGCAACTGCCAGCTTCTAGGAAAGAGTTTATTCCATCTCTTCCCACTGTTTCTTCAGCATTTCTAGAAACAGATTCATCTAATCAAATTTTGGTGAAAAGGCTAAAATTGAAATAAGAAATCCCATCTCCTAATACGTCTTCTACACAGTCTTCTCTCTAGTGATAATGGAGTTTAAGAAAGTAGAAAGCAAATAAGTGAAGAAGAACAGGATAAGTTGAGATGAAAGGTCCCACCTCCTAATCCTGCTTTCTCAGTCTCTTCCCTGATAATAATGAGGCTTAAGAAAATAAAGCTGTAAAAGGAGGTAAGTGGAGAAGAACCTTAGCTATGAATAATCTGAAATAATGCCATCATAATGGACAAAAAAACCTAAGAACATGTATGATATAAACTAGAATATCGTTTCCTTGAATTCACTTAAAGAAAAAAGGGAGTATGTTTGGTTTCTCTGCTTACTCTAAAAACAACATCAGAACTGTGACCCAGCCAAGAATTTTCTGTCTTTGCCTCTTTGAGATACTCCTCAAATATAACCAATCTAAACAAAGAACAAATGGGGGAAAACAATAAGAAAAGAATAATTTAATCCAACTCCATTTAATTAATGAGTAAACTGACTACATAAGTGAGACTGGGTTATTTGACCAAACTAACAAAACAAGTTAGTTACGTAGCCAAAACTAGAACCCAGGACTCAATCCATTCCTGATTTACTGTATAGTAAATGTGTGCAGTATCTATCAAAGAGGAGGAGGAGAAAGAAGGACAAGGAGCAGGAGGAGAAAGAAGAGGAGAAGGAGGAAGAGGAGGAGAAGACTTATTCTATGAAGGCAGTTACTTGGCAAGTGGTGGGACACAGTAGAAAATATTATGGATTATTTTTTCAGAAGACTTGGGTTCTTGTATTGACACCATTGTAAGAGTGTCCTTTGAAACAACTGGGAATGCCCAGTTTAAAGAAGAGAAATAAGGATCAAGGCAACTATCTTTATTACGTGAAGAAAAGGCCATGATGTGGAAGATGGATTAGACTCATATTGCCTACCTCTAACAATGAAATGAATATACAATTAAGTTACCCTTTCACCTAGGAGTCAAGAGAGCCACTAGCCTTGATAAGATTGGTAATACTGACATATATATATATATATATATATATATATATATATATATATATATATATATATATATATATCAGTCTGTATGATAGCCAACAAATCAACAATAAAAATGGCTTATAGTAAAATAGTACTTTGCTATTCACAAAGTACTTTCATCACAATTCATTAAGGTAAATGATAGTATTGTCACTATTTAACTGATGTGAAAATTTTGAGTCTCCATCGATAAATGCTTCACCTAAGGTCACAAAACAGCAGTAGGCTCTCACAAACTGAAGAAGATTCCAAATATCTTCTCCTCCTAAAAGATTTCTTGATTTCTCATGTCCTCTCAATTCATACTTTATCTCCCCTTCGCTTTCCCTTTCTTCCAAATCCTACCCAAAGAGGTTTGTGTTTCACAATTGACAAGCATTCTTTCTTGACAACCTCGTTGCCATTGAAAGATAATAAGTCTCAATCACTTTCCTTGTGGTTCTAAAATATCCTATTATCTAGACTTTGGCTTCCCTCATCAAACATACAGAAGAACATACAACTAAGTTGAAGAACATAAAACTAAAAATTGTTCCCAAGATTTGCTTGGAAATTCTTTTTTGCTCTTTCTTTACAAAAAAAAAAAAATCTGCTCTCATTATATAGTTTGTTTGCAGTCTAAAGTAGGTAGAAATGGCCAAGAGGCAGACTTTGTGATTTGACCTCCAGAAGAAAATTATATTGATATATGGATATAGATACACACCCACACCCCCACACACAAATATGTGTATGTACATATATGTATATATATACATATATCTATGATATGTAAATATTCAAAAAGGAGGCTGACCACCAATAAGATCTATGTTAACTATAGTCAAATCATATCTAAGTTAAGTGTTCAGTTGTCAAAGCCACATTTTACAAGGAACACTGAAAAGCCAGAACATCTCCAGCAGAGAGAATTCAGGGTAGTGATGTCATTTCCTAATGAAGATGAGTGGAAGAATTTTATGTTTACCTTGGGAAGGAGAAGGCATAACAGTCATCAACTACACAAAGGGTTACCCTGAGGAAAAAGCAGTAGGATTGGCTCTATTTGGCTATAGAAAGAGGTATTGGAATAAATGAATAGATTTTAGATAGGAAGGTTCCAGCTCAACATGAGGAAAATCTTCCCGATTATTAGAATGGCCTCATGGGGGAAATAGGGAATTGCCATCATTACTAGAGGTCATTAATAAAAACTGAATGAACATTTCTTGATCATATGGCAGAACAGGGAAATAAAATATTGTTGGAAGGGGAGTGGGGAAGGTCAGAAACAAAAAGAAAAAGGTTATTAGCTGAATGTAAAACAAAAGGAATAAAGATGTGAAAGGGATGTGAAAGAATTTAAATTAATCTCTTACCCATTAGTTTAGCCAAAAGACAGGAGGAAGCATCATTCAGGTTTTCTCCCCCCCGTTGTAATTTTTCCTGAAGAAAAAATAACTATATGTTTATCTTCTACTAAAAATGAAACAAATTAGCTGGTCCAAAATCTAGTGACCTATCATTTCTGGTGAAATCTTTAATAGCCAGCCAATAATTGTGTTCCACTGGTAATTTTGTCTTGAAATCACACTGGTTTTCCCTCTGGGAGAATAAATGGAAGGGTTGCTTGGCAAGGAAACAGGAGGGAAGAGAAATTGTGCAGAGAAATTATTCTTATGCATTGGGGAAAATAATATCCTTGTTAATGCGAAATAATGACCTTCAGGGAGGAGTCTGTTCAGAGTTACTGAGATAAGGAAGAGAGAGTGTTTCTACAGATTGGTCTGATATTTACTCCTTTGGGAGAGAAAGAGAAAGATAAAAATAAAGTTATATCAGAATTATGATATGACCTTAATTAAGGAGGCTAGGCAGTGAAAGGAGTAAGAGAACAGTGGCTTTCATGGCACCAGTCTCTTCTGCCACTCTAACACAGCTTATATAAGAAGGGAATGCCAGGAACAGAGGACTGCAATGGTCCAATATACTGTTTTTTTCAAAACTGATTGTGAAAAAGAGAGGTGAGGACTTAGTGTAGCAAAGTAGTGTAGATTCAGGCTCTTGTTTATACCTTGATAGGTTTACCCATATATCTGTTGGTTTCTCTGTTACATGTATTCCCCAAAAAAATTATGTGGGTCACATTGTGCTAGAAGTTGCACTGGGTCTTTGACACAGAGCAAACCAAAGGACTGAGGTATGATTTTTCTGTTTGAACAAATCTGAAGTAAACGAATCTATAAAATCTTTTCATGTTTTTAAAGACTAGTACAGGCCCGTCTTAACTCAAGACAGTCAGATAGTTAAGTTCTGGATTGGAAGGAGATTCTCATGAACTATCTAACAGTTAATATAAATGAGTTCGCTGGTGACCTGCACAGCCCTCCCTCACTCAAAACAAAGTCCAGTGCAAAGTCATGTCATCATTTCTCTCATGGTATGGTTTTCTTCTGCAATGAAGGACAAACACAAATACAGAGCGTATCATTTGTTCAAGGTGGGGAAAGGAGGAGAGCTCGGGCCTGGGGGAGAGGTGGAAGAATCAAATAAGCTAAGTTTTAAATACAGATTTTCCCTCTTTGGAAATCTTCAACAGAGGGTAGATGGCCATTTGTCTCATATGTCGCATTGTTTATTTGATTTTTCAGGCAATCTTTGCTAAGTGACTTAACCTGGGAGACAGAATTAGTAACTATCTGAGGCCAGATTTTAACTCAAGTCCTCCTGACTTAAGCACTATTGCTCTGTCCACTGTGCCACCTAATTACCCCTTGTCTCATATATAGTAATGAGGATTCCTTTCAAGTATAGTGTGGATTACAGGCACTGTGTTCCCTTCCAAATCTTTAATTCTGTGGGGGACAAAATGCAGCATGGAACAGGAATGGAAAAGTGTATATCACTTGTGTTAACTGTGTTGTCAGCCTTGTATTTTTACATGGTGCATGCTGTTTCATCAGAAAATTCTATTTTGTGTACTAATTCAGCTAAAGATGCTGGCATGGAAAGAGGTTAACTCCTACTAATGTCAACACTTTGGGTATAAAGTAAGAGTTTAATTTTGCTTTCTCTCAAATGACTAATTTGAGTATCACACACTATTCCAATGTTCTTGGCCCATCACCTGTTGGATGCAGATCCTTCCCTAGGCTGCATGGCTCAGAAAATGCTCAAGCAAACATCTGTTCCACATAACAGAACTCGTTCCCCCAGTCCTAGGTGTTTATTCTGGGGAATGTCTTGCCTAAGTGAATGTCCTATTCAAACAAAAGTTTCTCCAAATTGGTTAAAATATATACTTTAATATATATATATATAATATATATATATATATATATGCTAGGATATATATTAAGGTATATACTTTAATATATATATATATATATGCTACGATATATATGCTAGGATGCTTACAAGACAAAAGATGTCTATCAGCCTCTGCAAACTAGCATATTCTAAGCACTACTGTACTTCATAAATTGCTGCAACTGATGTTAGCTTTACTTTAGCAGTACTTAATTTGCAGAGTCACTTCTGTGTACCCTTCCTTACTACTTAAGTAGAAGCTGCTGACTAAACAAGAACTTATAAAAACTGTAATGCTGAGTGATTCCATTCAAGTCCTATGATTCTTGGTATGAACACTTCTGGGGTGAGAGACTTAAGGTCAAATCTGATATCATGTTTGTCCTAAGCAATAACTTTCATGCTTTTTAAGCTTAAGCCATAGAGATTTGTGGTTTTCACAATCTTAATTAGAAAGACATGGACTTTCTGAATACACCTGAGTATTGAATGAGGAGAGAAAGCCCATGAACAATACAAGAAACTCAGTACAAAATACAAAACTATCACAAATGTCTTTTGTAAACACTACAATATAATTGTTAATAGCCATCTTCAGGACACCCATGTATGTCAGATGTGGTACCCACCTTCTAATCCCTGGCACTGGAGAAGATGAATCTGATGGACCTCAACCTCTGATCTTCTGAGCTTAAGTAAACTGAGCCAGGAAGATGTCTGAACTAAGTCTGGCACCCATGTGGGGAGCCATAGGGAATGGGGGCCCATCAGAGCCTGCTAAAGAACGGGCAAACTGACCCAAGTTGGAAAGGGAACAGGGTAAAACTCCTACACAGAATAATAATGGGATCAAACTTGAGAAGGACCACCTTATTTCCAGTAGAGATGAATTAAGGAGTCTCAGTATTTTCCAAAAAATAAAGACATCCAAATGCACTCCTGCAAAGAGAATACAATTAGATTAAAAATGAATAGTACTAGTTTGTTTACTTGATGCATAGCCATGGGGCTTACTAGATCCCAACTTCAAATACAGGAAGGAAAAGAAGAGAAGTAGCTTTTAAAAACAAAACCAGAGAACAAGATAGGACTAGACTATTGATATGGTAGGGAAAGCAAGAGAAAGATACAAGTATGACCCTGGAAAGTGAGCAATGGGCGCTTTGGTGGTGGTGTTCAGTCGCTTCAGTCATGACTGACTCTTTATGACCCCATTTGGAATTTTCTTGGTAAAGATGCTTGGTTTACCATTTCCTTCCCCCACCTGATTTTATAGATAAGGAAAGTGAGGCAAATAGTGTCAACGTGGTTTGTCCAAGGTCACACCACTAAGTGTCTGACACCAGATTTGAACTCAGCAAAATGAGTCTTCCTGACTTCCAGTCTGGTACTCAATCCACCATACCACCTAGCTGCACAAAACATATGCTTAGTGGCCAGCTACTAGGCTCTTCTTACCCATATTCTTCCTATTGCTTATCTTGTCAGCCCTGGTCACAGTAAAAGAAGTTTTTAAAGTATCCTTTCCTAATGCCACTAAATCCTGCTCCTCTTCCTCCCTCTCTTCCCCCCAATCCCACAGGCAGTGTGGTATGGTGGAAAAAAAACTAGATGCCAGTCTGTACCAGAAGATAGTAGATACCCAGGCTAAAATAATATAGAATTATAGGAGCATAGATAGGGAGCAAGAAATGACCTCTGAATCCATTTGTTTCACCCCCACCTGAGGCCCAGGAAGTTACACGACTTGATCAAATCAAATAATAAGAGGGAAAGGTAGGAATTGAAACTAGATCTATTAACCCAGAGTCCTTTTCACTCCATTTTCATTTTTTTCTGTATCACTCAGTTTAATATTCATCTAACTTATAATCAAAAGCCCTTGGATCTTAACATTAATCCTTTGCCCCTCATCCCCACTTTCCCACCAAATATAACAAAAATTCCCAGAGCTATATTTTCTCAAAGAGAAGAGAGCTGAGTTGTACTGAGATGAGAAAAACACTTCCATTCTTCCTCCACCCAACTTTCTAATCATGGCGGCTTGATTAGAGAAGACTGAAGAGAATCCTCATCCTCATGCCATCGTCCTCTTCCACAACAAATAACATCCTGTTCCTACCTGTCTCCACTCTGAATCCCTGCTTTGGCCTGATTTTGGGAAACAAGCTGCATACATTCAAAAAAGAATCTCAGGTATCCAGCTCCACTCGGGTAACTGGTTAGTTCTGTATGGCTCCAGATACTAGATGGATTAGTAGGTAAACATAAGAGGCTATAGCTGGATGCTACAGTCTTGGCTAAACTAATTACCCTTGAGTGGTATCCATTCATAACTAGTAAGTGGATGAGACAAAAATAAAAGTGCTGATAGAATTCTACTGGAGTTGGGTTCTGTTCTCATTGACATTCATTAGTCACTTCCTCTGATAGTGTGGTATAGGTGCATCTTTCCTGGAGGACTGCTTTCATTATATACACTTAGTCAACAGAAAGCGCCCTTCCATGGAATGTTTGGTCTTCTTGTCTAGAAGTAGCCATGATGAGCAGAAGCAACAGGAAAATACAAAGATAACTGCATTTTATGTACTAACATTCATTAGTTGATGAGCCAGTCAAGAATTTGAGTCAGAGTCATCCAAAATGAGACAACACTTGCCCTGACAATTGGTTCCTTCAATATGAATGTCAAAAAAGGGTATAGTAAAAACTATGTTGAGAAAAAAAAGGTTTGAGGTCTTAAAAAGACTATTGATCAGGAGAGAAAAGTATCTGTTAGTAGAGAGAATTGATTGAATCCAGTCTCTGTAACCTATTAGCTGTGTGATCCTAGGTAAATCATTTAAGATCCCTTAGCATCAGTTTCCTCATTTGTAAAATGAAGCCTCCCAGGCTGTTTGAGATTCAGATGATCAAAGAATTTGCTACAGTGGATTTGTTATTCATTGTGAACCACATTCTGCAAATTCAAAATAAATTGATTTTTCTTGGGCAAAAGGGTTTCAAGTTTATGATATTAAAACTGTCCACTTTCTCTTCTATGATTTATTGATTCCTTCTGAGTTTAAGAATTCACCTACTCATAATAATTATACTACCTAAATGTTTAAAGTAGAAGAGATCCAGATAAGACACATACATTTCACAGGTGTGGAAAGGGAGATGTCTTAACCAAGCAAGAGATTTAAGTGATCACAAAAGATAAAATGGATCACTTTGATTACATTAAATTGAAAAGACTTCGAATGAACAGAAATTGAATGAAGGTCTCTAGGTCCATAATTTTCTATCGAATAGGTCTATAGTTATCAAAATTCTGAAAAGTGGCACATCTATCCTTCTGAAGTATTTTGATATCTCTCCCATTGTCTATGATCTTTTGAATATCGCTGACAGTACCTCAGCAATCATATTGCCTTTTTAAAGGGAGAGAGATAAAAGGGAAAGGTGTCAATATCTAAATATAAAAGTATATCTTTATACTTACAAAGTATAAATGTTCCTCACCTAGTTGTATATATACTTCTTTCCAACAAGTCATATTATTAAGAACTGGAAGTATCATCCAGGCCAATTATCTCATTCTATAAATGGGGAAACTGAGGTCAAGAGAAGTTAAGTGATTTGACCTACATTCTATGGAGTAGTAACAAAATCAAAATTTAAATCTAAGATAACAGAGGCCAAATCTATTTCTTTTTTACTACTGCATAATAATTCCTATGGTAGAGAATACTTTTTTATCTTAAAATCAAATCTCTAGCCTTATACAGAAAATCAAGACGGCTATCAGGGAGACAGACTTCAATAAAGCTTCTCATTTTTTTCCTTTTCTAGTGAAAATGAATCATTGCCTCTGTCCTCCAAAGTATCACCCACTACATTAAAGAATGAAACATGAAAATCGGAAAGTGTAATATCTCGGATAAGATGACAGTTTTCTATTGTCATAAAAGACTCAAAAACATCAGGAAATAAGCTAATGTATAACCTTGGTAGTCATAGCATTCTTTTTGCCTTAATCTAAAGTATATTATTTGAGGTTTGTAAGACACAGTAATCAATGAGTATAGTAGCTTACTGTTTGATAAACCTCAGGACCCCAGCTTCTGGGATAAGAACTCATTGTGAGACAAAAACTGCTGAGAAAACTAGAAAATTGTATGGTGGAAACTGAGCATAGATCAACACCTAACACCACATACCAGAATAAAATGCAAACAGGTAAATCATTTGTGTATAAAGGCTGATACAATAAACCAATTAGTGGAGCAAGGAATATTTTGTCAGATTTATGGAGAATGGAGAAATTTATGACCAAACAAGAAATAGAGAACATTATGAAATGCAAAATGGATAATTTTTATTGCATTAAATTGAACTTTTTTTCACAAAGTCAATGAAACCAACATCAGGAGGGAAGCAGAAAACTGGGAAAGAATTTTACAATTAGTGTCTGTGATAAAGACCTCATTTCTAAAATATATGAGAACTGAGTCAAATGTACAAGAATACAAGTCATTCCCAAGTTTATAGTCAAAAGATATGAACAGGCAGTTTTCAGAGGAAGAAATTAAAGCTATATATAGTCATAAAAAATGCTCCAAATCATTATTGATTAGAGAGATGCAAATCAAAACAACTCTGAGGTACCACATCACACTTATCAGATTGGTTAACATGACAAAACAGGAAGATAATAAATGCTGGAGAAGATTGTGGGAGATTTGAGACACTAACTCACTGTTGGTAGAGTTGTGAGCTGATCCAACCATTCTGGAGAACAATTTGGAGCTAGGCCCAAAGGCATACCCTTTGACCCAGCAATACTGCTTCTAGGGCTGTATCCCAAAGAGAGCATTGTGGGAAAAGGACCCACATGTACAAAAATATTTATTGTAGTTCTTTTGTGGTGGCCAAGAATTAGAAATTGAGGGGGATGACTATCAATTGAGGAATGGTTACATAAGTCATATTATAAAAATGTAATGGAATACTACTGTGCTATAAGAAATGATGAATAGGCAGACCAGAAAAGCCAGGAAAGACTTATATGAACTGATGCTGAGCAAAATGAGCAGAATCACGAAAACATACACAGTAACAGCCACAGTATGCAAGGACTGTGTATAATAGACTTAGCCCTTCACAGCAATGCAAGGACATAAATCATTTCCAAAGGACTCTTGATGCAAAATGCCATCTACAAACAGAGAAAGAACTATAGAATCAGAACTCTAAGTGAAGCAGGCTATTATTTTCTATTTTGTAATGTTTTGTTTTGGTTTTTCTCATGGTTTCTCCCATTCGTTTTAATTCTTCTATACAACACTACTAACATGACAATGTGTTTAATAAGAATGTATGTGTAGAACTCATGTAAGATTGCATGCAATCATGGGAAGGGAGGGGAGAGGGAAGGGTAGAAAAAAATTTATGGAAGTGGTTACTGAAAACAAATTGAATATTAACAAAAAATAAAATATATTACTTGAAAAACTCTAGTGATGCTTAATATATTAATATTCTATGTCTGAGTGTAATTGAGTGGAAGCGGGGAAGAACTGAGATCAAAGGGAAATGAAACACTCTCAAAAAAGAAACCCCATATTACACATATCCATCAGCATGGATGAAAAGAAGCATTTCTACGGTTATTGATTCTTAGAAGCTGAGAGTACCAGACAAAGGTGCCAAGGGTATTCTGGTGATACAAGAGCCATAGAGGGCCTACCCAGTCTCAGCCAAGGTTTCTTATCCAGTACATGCTCTCTCCTGGGTATATAACAAATGCAAACGTATACACAAGCACACACACACACATTACACACATATCTATTACAAAAATTATAAAAGAACTATAAATGCCTGTACTATTGCAATAACCTAATTCATTGTTTTCTTGTCTCAAATCTCTCCATACTCCAGTCTATCCTCCACTCAGCTCTGAAATTGATCTTCCCAAAGTGCAGGTGTAACCATGACACACGCCCCACTCTCATTCAATAAACTTCAGGATTAAATTATAAAATGATCTTCAGGATCCATATAAAATCTTCTTTTAGGCTTTTAAAACCCTTCATAACCTTTACCCTTCCTAAGTTTTCAGTCTTTTTACACCATGTTCCACTTGATGTACTCTGTGGTCCAGTGACACTGGTCTACCTGCTGTTCCTCACACAGTACATCCTGTCTCCCATCTCCACATTTACATTGGTTATCTTCCATATTTGGAACTCTTTTACCCTTCATCAATACCCTAGCATTTTAGGTTTCCTTCATGTGTCACATAAAATAACTTCTGCAAGAAGCCTTCCATGGTCCTCCATAATAATAATGCCTTCCCTCTAAGATTGTTTCTAAATTCTCCTGTATTTATCATTTTTATATGTAGCTTTTTACCTTGTACTTCTTCAGATTTTAAATTCTTTCAAGGCTTTTTTTTGTTTTCCTGATGCTCAGTACTGTGTGTTCTACATGTGTGTGTTTATCCTTTATTCCCGAAGAAGATCGTGCCATCAGAGAAATGAGGACATGACTTGCACTTGACTTTGTTTTGAGAGAGGGAGGGCTGTGTAAATCACCAGCCTCACTTCTCCTCCAGAGCCATCTGAATCCAGTGATGAAATATTCATCAGGATGACTGGAGATGACCCAGGATGGGGCAATTGGGGTTAAGTGACTTGTCCAAGGTCACATAGCTAGTGAGTGTCAAGTTCTGAGGTGAGATTTGAGCTCAGGTACTCTTGATTCCTGCCCTGGTGCTCTATTCACTGCACCACCTAGCTGCTTTTGGTACTACATAGTAGATGCTTAATAAACACCTGTATTGTTTAGTTTTTGGTGCTATAGTTATCATTTTTCATCCTCAAGATAAAACTTTGTGTTTTATCTTAGTCCATGCTGTTTTTATGATCTTAGACAAGTCATTATCCTTTCATCCTCAGTATTTTCATCTTAAAAACAGGAAATTGGACTAGGAAACCTACCTGTGAGGTCCTTCTCAGTGCTAAGTCTTTGATTCTGCAATGAAAAGCTTACTAGTCCTCAGGAAATACTTTTTTGTTTATTTTTGTTTTACATGACTGTGCGTATTTTGGGGAACGTTGTTATTTATTTATTTTTAACATTCTTTTCTTTTTAAATTGAATTTCAAATTCTCTCTCTCTCCCTCCAACACCTCCAATACCACACAAGAGGCAAACAAAATGATATCCATTAGTTATATGTGTGAAATCATACAAAATATATTTTCAATTGAGCCGTATCACACACAAAAAAAAAATGAGAAAATTATGCCTAACTTTCAGAGTTTGTCTGTTTTCCCTCTCTCTTGGACCATTGTATTGATCAAAGTAGCCAGTTCTTCTGTAGTTAATCATCACTGCAATATTGCTGTTCTTGGACACAATGATCTCCCAGTTCTCACTTCACTTCACATCAATTCACATAGGTTTTGACAGGTTTGGTTTTGTTTTGTTTTCTGAGATGACCTTACTTGTCATTTCTTATAGTACAGTAGTACTCTATCACAATTATATGCCACAATTGGTTCAACCTTTCTGCAATTAATGATTATCCCTTAGATTTCCAAATCTTTGCCGCTATAAAAAGAACTGCTCTGACTATGTTTGTATATATAGGTCTTTTCATTTTTTTTTGCTGATCTCTTTGGAATATGAATTCTGTAGTGGTATTGCTGGGTCAAAGGGTGAGCATAGTTTTATAGCCCGTTGGGCATAGTTTCAAATTATTCTTCGACATGATATTTACAACTCCATTATTAGTATTATTATCTATTATTATTATACCTATTTTTCTTCTTCCTCTCCCATATCTGTAATTTCTGATAAATGTGAGGTGGTACTTCAGAGTTACTTTAATTTGTCTTTTTCTAAGCAATAGTTCTTTAAAGCATTTTTTTTTCACATGACTCTCGATAGATTTTGTTTCTTCTGAAGACTGCCTGTTCATAATTTTTTTTTTACCATTTATCAATTGAGGAAAGGATTTTACATATATATATATATATATATATTTGACTCAATTTCCTATATATTTGAGAAATGAGACCTTTGTTAGAGAAACTTGTTATAGTATTTTTTTTTGCATTACATCACTTCCAATGGTATCTTTTAGAAAAATATTGTTTCTTTGATTATCTCTTTTAATTATGTCTAGTTTTGCTTTGGCTTTGTCTGTGATCATGATGCTACCTCTGCTTTTTTTTTTGCTTCAGTTGAAGGATATTAGTATCTGGTCTAGCCCTTTATTTTAGCTCTGTATGTGTGCTTTTCTGTTTCAAATGTGTATCTTATAAACAACATGTTGTTAGATTCTGCTTGTTAATCTATTCTGCTATGTGCTTTCATTTTATGGGTGAGCTCATCCCACATATATTTACAGTTATGAATGATTACAGGGAAATGCTGTGTATTTGTCTCCATATTATTTTCTTCTGTTTATCCTTCTCTCTCTCTTTTTATCCTGTCCATTCTTTAAAATTTGTTTTCCTTCTGACTTCTGCCTACAAAGATTTCTGCTTTGGAAGAGAGTGATATTTCACTATTTGCCAACACTCCTGTACCCCCCATTTTCCACTCCACCATAAAAACTCTTCATTTTGTGCCTCTTTTTCTGTGAAAAATTTTCCCTGTTCTACCTCTCCATTCCCTCTTTTCCTAGTTCATTCTTCTTTCTCAAACCTTCGCTTCTTTAATATCATCCAAAGATAATCAACTCACACTAATATCATTTGTCTAAGTTGACTCCTTCTAATAGCTCTAACAATAATAAAACTTAGGAGTTATTTGTATCATCCTCTCATATAGTAATGCAAATAATTTATCTTTATTGTCTTATAATTATTTATATGCTTACCTTTTTATGTCTCCTCTCAATCTTGTGTTTGTGTATTTTTCTATTCAACTCTGATCTTTTCATGAAAAATGCTTGGAAGTCTTCTGTTTTGTTAAATATCCATTTTCCCTTGAAAGACTATACTCAGTTTTGTTTGGTAGATGATTCTCAATTGTAATCACAGTGTCTTTGCCTTCCAGTATATCATATTCCAAGTACTCCATTCCTTTAAAGTAGAAGTTGCTAAATCTTATTTGATCCAGGCTGTGGTTCCATGTTATTTGAATACAGTTTTTCTGGCTGCCTGAAATATTTTCTTCTTGACCTGGGAACTCAGGAATTTGTAATATACCTGGGAGTTTTCATTTTGGAATCTCTTTCAAATGATGATCAGTATATTCTTTTGATTTCTCTTTTACCTACCAGATCTTAGGTATTTTTCCCTTAATAATTTCTAGAGACATGATATGTAGGCTCTTTTGTTGATCATTGCTTTCCAGTAGCCCAATCATTCTTAAATTATCTCACCTCTATCTGTTATTTTTCCAGTGAGGTACTCCACATTTTCTTCTGTTCTTTTTTTTTCACTTTTTGACTTTTTTTTTCTTGACATCACATGGCGTCGTTAACGGTTATTTGCCCAATTACAGTATTTAAGAAATTATTTTTTTCAGCGAACTTTTTGTAACTTTCTTTGCTCTTGGCTAATTCTGCTTTTTAAGTGTTTCTTTTGTTCAGTGAATTTTTATGCCTATTTTACCATTTGGCCCATTCTGGTTTTTAAGGTTCTATTTTCTTCGGTATTTTTGTGCCTCTTTCATCAAGCTGTTAATACTCTTTTGACAATTTTCTTACATCATTTTCATTTCTTTTCCCAATTTTCCTCCAAGAATCTCATCACTTTCTTTAGCTCTTCTAGGAATTCTTCTTGGGTTTTGAATCCAGTTAACATTTTTCTTTGTGATTTTGTTTGTTACTGTTTTCACATTGTTACCTTCTTCTGGCCTTCTCTCCTGGCCTTCCCTACCACCATAAAAGCTATTTATAGTCAATTTCTTTTATTTCTTGTTTCCTCATTTTTCCATCCTATTGCTTAACTCTGAATGTTATTGAGCTTTGCTCACCTAGGATTTGGAAGGAATTGTCTCAAGCTTCAGACTTTTTTGTGCTTCTATTTTAGGTGTTAGTTCGAAAGGTCTGCAAGTTTTCAGTGCTTATAAGTTAGTGTGATCCCAAGAGAGGCGTCTTCTTCAACCAAGAAGATCTCTTCTTTCCTTGCAGTTGTAAGTGCTGGGGCTCCTCTTGTCCCTAGGACTGTGAGCAGCTCCACTGCTCTCCTACAACCTTAAAAGTTAATGGTCCTCTTTATTTTGGAACTGAGACAGGGCCCCTGCTCCCTTGTTAATAATCACAAATGCTCCTCTTCATCCTGGAACTGCAACCCAGAGCTGCTTATAGGCTATAAAGCTGCGAATTAGTGCAGCTGCACCAAGTGATAGAAATTATAGTCTCTTTCTGACCAGACATTTGACCCCCTTTTCATCTCTGAGCTGAGAACTATAAAAGCTGCTGCTGCTACCCTTGATGCCATGTTCTCTGAAGCCCATCGCTGGTGCTCCAACTTTGTGACAGGCAAGCTCCAACAAAAGTGTGACAGACCTCTCTTACTGACCTCCTAAGTTGTCCTGAGCTAGAAAAAAAAATCATTCTGACCTTTTTTCGTTCTATTTCCCCAAAGTTTTATTTGAAGCATCATTTTAAAGGTTTTTAGAGGAGAATGTTGAGATAGTTCAGCCAGATGGCTACCTGTACTCTGCCATCTTGGCTCCACCTCTACTAACTATACCTATTCATGTCTCTTTTTTTAAGTTTCTTATGACTTACAGAAATACAGACCACCACAAATCTATAATGGCAAAATAAAATAAATCAGCAAAGATTGGCTCAGAGAAAGAAACAAACTGAACCCCAAATCTCTCTACCCAAATATATCTGGAACAAAAGGGAAGGGAATAATGATTTCCACAATACCTACTGTGTGCCAGGATAATGTTTTTATAAGTATCTTAGCCCATGATGTGAGCACAGCTTCATAAATTCTGTGGAACTTGTTTCTGAAGGGACACCTTAATCAAACAAAACAGGATTTCAGATATCAACACAGGACTTGGTCCAAGTTCTATTCTGTCTAATAGTTGTTTCCCCTAGACATTTTTTAATCAAACAGGAAAGCAAAGCATACTGCTCATTGAATAACTTAGTTTTCGAAAAAGTTGACTGGAATGTGAAGGTCTACTGTCTTCATTGAGTAGCAATGATAGGCTTTTCCCTCAACTATTTTTTGCTGTTTGAGAAAGGAACAATGCACAAACTATTCCATTTTTCTTTTCCATATATTATGATTAGCTGCCTTTTATTGACAAAATCAAATGGTTCCTTCCTAAAATGGTTTCTGTGATCTTATAGCATTATTGTGATGGTAACCTTATTCCCACTTACAGGAAAATGAAGTTATAAGAAAAATATAAATTTAAATAGTCCACATTAAAGACCTTGATAATACTACAGGGAATTAAATTTACTTTTAGTTAAAACATCTCCACCTGAATATAACTGTAATGAGTACAGAGTAGGTGATAAAAATGTAATGGAGTATGTTTTAACAAAATCGGTATGGAACTTTCACTCCTTTTCATCCAACTTAAAATACACTTTATTTCTTTCTTATTTCTTCCAGTCTGCCTGCTTTCTTCCTACAAGTATTTACTAGGGATCTACCATGTGTGATACATTGTGGTAGACACTGAGTCCAATAAAAAATTGAAAGATACAAGCTTCTTGAACTAAAGGAGCTTACAACTGAGTAGAGCTTGCATTATAAATAACAGGACTCTAAGAAACTTCTCCAAAATGAAAATTATGTGCAAGAGGTAAAGCATTTTCAGATATCTTCATGGTCTAGGAAACCCAGTTCTTTTTAAAATGATTTAACCTTCAATGAATGATTAACAGAGAAAACTTATCCTTAGCCTCTAATGTGTTCATTCAGCATCCCCTCCACCACCACCCTCTACATTCCCAAAGTAAACCTAAACAACTCAACCTCCAATCTTGCAACAGGATTGAATTCTACCTTCCCTCCTCCCAGGATTGGAAAATCAAAAAGCAGACACTCGCTCAGGCTGGTACAGCAATGCAGCACCTCTGTGTGCTGCAGTAGAACTCAAACAGAGAGAGGAACAGAGAGAATTGGGGCACAACACAAGACTGTGCATGTTTGGTACTCCAGTAAATCTGAGGGAAAGAGACTAGTATCTAGATGGCACAAGTTCTGATATCCACCCACTCTCAAAGACACTTGAAGCAGAGCCTAAAGTTACTGAAACATAAACAGTCTATGAGGTTAAGAGAACTTTGAAATAAAGACCCTGAGGAGTCACCATCAAAGGGAAAGAATAAGAAAGTGAGTAATATAAGAATATCAGAAGGAAAAAATACTGAAATTACTGAATATCTCAGAAAGACAAAACTCAGTTAAAAACTTTGATTACAGGAAGACAAACCAAAGAGAAGACATTAAAAACAGAAGGGAGCATGGTCTCTGAATTAGGAAAAAACAAGGCTTACAAGAAAAAAAGAAGAATACATGTTGTCTAAGAGGAGTAAAAGGTACAATTATATCAGACAAACATGCATTCAGTACCCATTGAGAAGTCAGAAAAACATCACTAGAAAATATTTTATTTAAGCTTTGAATGATGGATGCAACAAAATATCTAGAATGAGGGAAAATAGATGAGAATATCAGGGACCAAGACCAGCATAATAAGTGGTATAGAGGTACAAAAATAAATTACCCATGTGGGACATGGCAAGTAGATTTTGTTGAAATAAAGAGCATTTAAAAAATTAGTAGTATCCAATAGGGCTCAGAAAATAGGCAATAGCCATAATATGAAGGACAATGAATGCAAAGGATTGTGGACTTTATCCGGTTTACAAAAACCCACAATATATTGATTGGGACCATGGAATTTCCATGAAAAAGTAAGTTATTTTCCTGAGGCACTTATAACTAAGCTCAGGAAAAGCCAAGCATAATTGCAAATAAAGATTCTTATGACAATATGACACTGAACTGGGTACATGACAATTGATTGTGTTGTATTCATTAAACTCAGAATCATGATTCTTTTCTCTATATATTCCACATGACAAAGTAGAACATGAGAATAGAAGGTGTTACTTTATTCCCAGTTGTTACCAAAATCACTCCACCTCTAAGATCCAAAAGACCTCCTAAGGTCATCCTAGACCATGGTGCCTGTTTATATACCATCCCCTACACAGGTCTGTAAGCTTTCAGCACAATCCTGAAGCATGCCTTGATTTTGTTTCATAAAATCTGTCATGATGTATCCTTAGAACTCACAATTTTCCTGCTCAGTCTTTTCATTGCCTCTTTCATATCCTTGTTCCTAAATGTATAGATGGCAGGATTCAAAAGTGGAGTAACAACAAAGTCAACTACGGCCAAAAATTTATCCAATGATAAGGTAGGGAATTCCCACACATACATAAAGAAACACGGACCAAAGAATAAAAACACCACAGTGATGTGAGCTGATAGTGTGGAGAAAGCCTTGGACAAACCAGCAGAGGAGTGATGCCTCACAGTGACCAGGATGAAGATGTAGGAAATGATTAAGAGGAAGAAAGTGCCCATGGAGATAAGCCCACTGTTAGCAGTGACCACCTGCTCTACCCAGTTGCTGTCTGTGCAGGCAAGTTCTGCCACTCGAGGAAAGTCACAGTAAAAGCTATCAATCTTGTTAGGGCCACAGAAGGGCAAGTTTACAACGCAAACAAACTGAGACACAGCGTGGATCACCCCAATCACCCAGGCAACCACGACAAAACAAATGCATGTTTTGTGGCTCATTATGGTCAAGTAATGGAGAGGCTTGCAGATGGCTGTGTATCTGTCATAAGCCATGGCTATGAGTAGGACCATCTCAGTTCCTCCCATGACATGGACAAAGAACATCTGTATCATACACCCTGGGAAAGAAATTACCTTATGTTCACTGAAAATATCAGTGATCATCCTTGGAGCTGTGGTGGAAGATAGACCCAGGTCAATGAGGGAGAGGTTGGCCAACAAGAAGTACATGGGGGAGTGTAGATGAGGGTCACAAACCACAGTGAACACAATGAAGAGGTTTCCCAATACAATTCCCACATAGAATGAAAAGGTAAACAAGAAGAGAAGAATCTTCATCTCCCAAGAAGCAGACAGTCCCAGCAGCACAAACTCAGTTACCACTGAGACATTTGCTCCATCCATTGATAAAGCTGGCATCCCAGACATTAGATGACCTGAGGGTAAAGAACAAGAAAGATATTAATATGAGAACCAAAGGTTGGTCTCCTATTTTGTCCCAGCAATGATTTCAGGAGGCCCTAGATTTTAAGCATTGGGAAGGAAATATTGAAGGAGTCACAAAAGAAAAAAAAAAAATTCTTGGCAAATCTGACCAAAGAAAAGGAAAATTACAATTGTTGGAGGAGTTGAGAGTAAACATATATATATATATATATATATATATATATATATATATATATATATATATATATATATATATGTTTATATATATATAAAGAAGAGGACCATGACATCAAGACGATGACATGACTTGTAGTTGACTTTGATTTGAGTGAGGGAGGGCTCTGTGCAAGGTCTCCAACCTCTTTCTTTTCCTGTGCCATCTGGATCCAGTGGTCTGATACTTATCAGGGTGGCTGGAGATTGCCCAGGATGCAATGTGAGACCCTGGTCCTTTCAGGCTATGGTCTTAGCATTCACACTTTGAGTGACACACATGCATTAAATGAATAGATGTCTTTAAGTAGTTGCTCAAGGGATGACCCTTTTAATAAAAATCAAACTGGGAGGAGAAAACCCTCAGATTTCCCAGAAAAAAAGAGAAACTATTACTGTTTAGTATTTAAACCCATTCTGTGCTAGGTGGTTGGAGACTTGTCCAGTCTATGACCTCCAGAGTGAATTGGGTTTGAGGCTTCATCTTAATACACTCTTGATGGAGCTGTGGATTGGTCAAACCATTTGGGAAAACAATTTTGAATTTTGCTCCAAAAATTATTAAGTATTCATACCCTTTGACTCTAAATATCACTATGAAGCCTATACTCAAAGATATTAAAGAAAGATTAAAAAAACATACATAGGTGAAAAAAATACTTATAGCTATTTTTTTATGGTAACAAATAACTGAAGAGTAAATGCGTACGCACCTGTTGATGAACATTTAAGCACATTATATTATATGGAATGGAATGGAATACAAGGGCAACTCGGTGGTGTTATGGATAGAGTGCTAGACTTGGAGTCAGGAAGACTTCAAATATGGCCTCAGCACTTACTAGCTGTATGACTATCAGTTAGTCACTCAACTCTGTTTTCAACCAAGCCATCCCAATGCATTTGTTAGGAAAATCTCAGATGAGGTCCCAAAGAGTTGGACATGATTGAAAAATTATTCAAAAATGTAATACAATTGTGCTGTATGAAATAATGAAGGTAATAGATTCATAGAACTTTGCCAATACTTGCATAAGATAAAGAGAAGTTAAAAGAACCAGAACAATCTATACAATGACAATATTGTAAAGATAATTTCAAAAAGCTTAAAGCCTTAGATCAATTCCACGACCAACCACAATTTGAGGTACGCATGATGGAACATGCTAGCTACCTCCTTCCACAGAGGTGATGCTGCTCAGGGTGAAAAACAAAGATTCTTAGAACAAAAAATTAGGTACTTGGAAATAATCAGGGGAGGGGTGGAGAAAAATAGGTTTGCAAGAGTAGGTGTGGGAATAAGAAGGAGAAAGAGAAGGAGAAGTAAGAGAAGGAGAAAGAGGAAGAGAAAGAGAAGAAGAAGCAGAAGGAGAAAGACAAAGAGGAGGAAGAGAAGGAGAAGGAAAAAATGATTAAATAGTTTTTTAACATGTAATTAGGAAAAAATAAAATATATATTTTAAAAAGAAAAGAAGACTTGGATTCTTGTTTTGGCGCTGCTGTAAGAGTGTCAGTTGAAAAAACTGGGAATGTTTAGCCTGAGAGAAATGAGAGTCAGAATGTCTGTCTTTAATGATATGGAGGAAAGGCTACGATTTGGAAAATGGAATAAACTCACTAATGGCCCTAGATGGTAGAACTGAGAGCTATTGCACTCATTTATTTAGAGGGAAGTCACAGGAACATTTAGAATCAAATAAGAAAAAATTCTCAGCAATTAAAGCTCCCTCAAAGTGGAATAAGTTTTCTCAGAAGATCATTAGCTTCTAATCTGAGGTATTATACTGAAGACCAAATGATCCCTTTTGGGAAGCATTGTAGAGAGGATTTTTGATTCAATATTGGTTGTTCTAAATACTTTCTGAGATCCCTTAAAACTGAAATTCTGTATCTAAATAGCATATGTTTGGGAAAAGCCATTTCTCCGGCTCTCAGGATCAGGGATCAGGGAGATCCCTGTTGGTTAAATATAGGAACCCAACTACTTGATTCTTAATATCCTTCAGAATTTTAAAATCTATCAAACTGTCTCATATCCCTCCTTATAACTAATTAAATGGTGTGCATTCAGGACATAGCAAGTAGTTCAGTTGTGTTAAAATTGAGCAGAGAAAAAAAAGATAGATGTAAAAGAGACCTTAGAGATCATCTAGCCTAATTCTTTATTTTACAGATAAGAAAGATGAAGCCTTGAGAAGGTAATGGCCTTGACCAAAATCACCCAGATAGTTAGCATTGAAAAGATTTTAACCTAGGCCTTCAGATTCCTCTCATTCATCTATGCCACAATACTTCACATGCAAGAGGGAGGTTTCTCACTAAAAATAAACCTGTCTTAAAAGTCAGAGAAAATAAGAGGGTTCAGAGTGGGTCTATTTCCTTATCCTGCTGGGGAGAACACATTATATCTCTCCACCAGTTCCCAAAAGTGTCAGTGATTTAGAAGAGTCAAAAATAAAGATAGAAAACAACTGTGACTTTCCCTCAAAAAAAATTAAAATGGGGCAGCTAGGTGAAACAAAGGATAGAGCACTATGTCTGTATTCAGAAGGATCTCAATTCAAATGCAGCCTTAGGCACTTACTAGCTGTTTGACCCTGGGCTAGTCACTTAATCCCAATTGCCTCCAAAAAAAACAAACAAAAAAAGTGATCCTTAATTCTGTTTAAAAAATTAATAATTAATCTTGATCTCTGGAGTCAGAAGTGGGACACCAGGATGTGTGATATTTGCATAATCACTGCATCACTTAGTTGATCTTACAATAACAGAAAAATATTTGTAAAGCTCCAATAATGCTAAATGATTTCAGAATTATGTATTACATGTCTCTATGTGTTCAAGTGAATGTGTGCTTCGAGTTGGGAAGTGGGGAGGTGGAGAATGAGGAGAACATAAAGAGCAGGGTAAGGTTTACTAAATACTTCTGGATAGAAATGTACCAATATAATGCTCACCTATGAGTTCTGTGGCTCAAGAACTGCTTCCATCTCCATTATGTGTGAGGAACTATTAACTGATAGCAATTTAACCTTCAAATCATCTCAGGTTTCTTATTAATTTTTGATAAGAAAGTAAAAGAAGAGAGATATGAAAAGAAAAACAGTGCTTTAATAGAATATTTGCACTACCTGATGAAGTGAAGTATTGGTGTGTGCATGGGTATATCTATGTGTATATATTAGTTGTACTCATTTTTTGTGTTCCAAAAAGTTGTTAGATGGATCATATGTTGAATAGTGGTTTGGAAAATAAATACCGGTCTAAAACCACCAGGCACATGGAAGGAGTTTATTCGATCTATTCCCACTGCTTCTTCAGTATTCCTAGAAACAGATTAATCCAATCAAATCTTAGTGAAAAGGTTATGACTGAAGTAAGAAATTCCACCTCCTAATACCTCTTGCACATAGTCTTCTCTCTAGTAATAATGGAGTTTAAGAAAATAAAAAGCAGACAAGTGAAGATACACAGGCTAAGTTGAGGTGAAGGATCCTGCCTCTTAATCGTTCTTTCTCGATGTTCTTTCTGGTTCAAATAAGGTATAAGAAAATAAAACTCTAAATGTAAGTAAGGGAGGAAGAACCCTAATGGGACTAATGCTTTCATAATGCACAAAAAACAAGAAAAAATGCATAATGTAAACCAGAATATCAAGGTTCCTTGAACTCACTTGGAGGAAAAAGGGAGTATATTTGGTTTCTCTTCTTACTCTGAAAACATCATCAGAATTGGAACATAACCAAGAATTCTCCAGGTGCTGAGATCCCCAGAAGAATTGTTTGTCTTTGACTCTTTGAGATTCTCTTCAAATACAATCATTCTAAACAAAGAAAAAAGGGTGGAAATAAAAAATACAAGGTATGGCTGATTGGAAAAAAATCATTTTATCCAATTCTCTCATTTAATTGAGTAAATTGACTACAAAAGTGAGAATGAGTTAGTTACCGAACCAAAACTAGAACCCAGGTCTCTTGATTCTCAAGTCATTCCTGATTTACTGTACATTATTGTCACTCTATCAAAGAAATGATTATCCAGTTAAGTTACTTTTTTTATCTGGGCGTCAAAGGAGCAATCAACCTTAGTGAGATTGGTATTACTGACATATTCTCAATGTCTATGATAGCAAATAAATCTAGTTAACAATAATGATGATTTATATTAAAATAGCACTTTGCCCATTCACAAAGTACTCTCTTCACAGTCCATTAAGGTAAATTATAGTATTATCACTATTTTACTGATGTGAAAATTGAATCCCCATTGGTAAAGGGTTCACCTAACATCATAGAGCCAGAACTACAGAGGGCTATCTCATAAACTGAAGACTCCAAATATCTTCTCCTCCTAAAATATTTCTTGATTTATCATATCTTCTACTTTTACTCATTGTTTATCTCCTCTTCTCTTACCCTTTCTCCCAAATCTTACTCTAGGAGGCTTGTGTTTCACAATTGGCAAGCATCCCATCTTGACTACCTCATTGTCATTAAAAGAAAAAAATCTCAATCACTCTCTTTATGGTTCTCAAGATATCCTATTATCCAGATACTGATTTCCACCATCACAAATGCAGAAGAACAATTTTAAATCAGAAAAGTAAACGTCATTGTTCCCAAGATTTGGTTGGAGATTCTTTTTTGCTCTCCCTTTGAAAAAAATATACAAAAATAATCAGTCCTCATTACAGAGTCTGTTTATGGTTTAAAGTATGGTAGAAATAACCAAGAGTCAGACTTTGTAATTTGGCCTCCAGAAGAAAATATAAATATAGATACACAATATACATATTCATATACATATACATATATATATATATTTGACATGTAAATATTCAACATAAAGGAGGATGATCAACCATGAGGTCTATGTTAACTTTAGTCAAATCATATTTAAGTTAAGTGTTAGTTCTTAAAGTCACATTTTAGAAGGAACACTGAAAAGCCAGAATATCTCCAGGAGAGAGAAGTCAGTGTAGTGAGGTAATTAAAAACTATTCCTAATGAAGATGGTTTGAAGAAATTTAATGCTTATGTTGGGAAGGAGAAGGCATAACAGTCATCAATTATGTAAAAGGATATCTTGAGGAATAAGGATTAGGATTGGTTTTGCTTCACTATAGAAATATATATTGAAATTAAGGGACAGATGTTAGACAAGAAGACCTCAGTTAAACATGAGGAAAATATTCCCAATAATTAGAATGGCCCCGCAATCAGATAAGTTACTTCTGGGGGGAGACAGGGAGTTGCTCTCATCACTAGAGATCATTAATTAAAATTGAAAGACCATTTCTTGGTGATACTGCAGAGCAGGGAAATAAAATATTATTGGAAGAGGAGTTAGGGAGGTGGGAAACTGAAAAAGAAAGTTGTCAACTGAGTGCCAAAAGAGACGTGTGGTGGGGGGATGAGAGGGGAGAATAATTGTGTGAAAGGGATATAATAGATGTTAAATCCTCTTACCTATTATTTCTATCACAGGACAGAAGGAATACTCACTGGAATTGAAAAAAGTGCAAAGATATTAATTGTCCCCCACACCAGCTCCTTTGTAATTGTTCCTAAAAAAAATAACTGCAAGTTTGTTCTGTACTAAAAATGAAAGTACTTAGTTTCTCCAAAATCTAGTGACCTGTCGTTGTTGGTGAAACCTCTAGTACAAAACCCATAATTGTGTTCCACTGGTAGCTTTGTCTTGAAATGACACTGGTTTTCCCTATGGAAAAATCAATGGAAGGGTTGCTTGGCAAAGAAACAGAAGGGAAGTGAGATTGCACAGAGAAGTTATTCATATGCTTTAGGGAAAATAATTTCCTTCTTGAAGTGAAATAATGACCTTCAGGGAGGAGTCTGTTTGGAGTTTTTGCAATAAGGAAGAATGTTTCTACACATTGCTCTGATATTTACTCCTTTGAGAAAGAAGAAAAAGATGACTATAAAGTTATATCAGAATTATGGTGTGACCTTAATTAAGAAGGATAGGCAGTTGATCTGTAAAAGGAGGAAGATGACAGTGGCTTTCATAGCACCAGTCTCTTCTCTCACTCTGATGCAGCTGTGAAAGAATGGAGTGCCGGGACCAGGGGACTAAGGTGATCCGATATATTCCTGACTTCAGAATGACTATCAATAGTAACTGTCACTTTTTCCCTCCCAGATCCATTCACTTATTTTTGTTTTCTTTCTCTTGCTCCTTAAAGGGGTCATTACCTGTTTACTTGTTAAAGAGTCTATTCATTGAATGGGCATTGCCTCACTCTAAGTGAGTACTTGAATAGTTCAAGGTCTCCCAGTACATCTTGGACCATCTCCAGTCATCCTGATGAATATCTGGTCACTGGATCCAGATGAATCAGGAGGAGAAAGGGAGGCTGGTAACTTTGCACAGCCCTCCCTCACTCAAAACAAAGTCAAGTGTAAGTCACATCATCATTTTTCTGATGTCATGGTCCTCCTTGAAAATGAAGGATGAACACAGATTATAAAAAAGATAGAGAGGTGAGGACTTAGTGTGGTAAAATAGTGTAGATTCAGGGTTTTGTTTATACCTTGATAGGTTTGCCCATTTACCTGTTGGTTTCTCTGTTATACGTGTCCCCCAAAAATGTTATGTGTACCAAGCTGTGCTGGAAGTTGCACTTGGCCTTTGACACAGAACAGACCAAAGGACTGAGGCGTGATTTTTCTGTTACATCAGATCAACAGTAAATGAATCTTTAGAATCTTTACACGTCGGTTAGAGACTGGTATAGCCAGTACTAACACAGGACAGTCAGATAGTTAAAGATCAATATTGGAAGGAGACCTCATTAGACCATCTAAAAGTAAACATAAGTGGGTTTACTTGGCCATAGTGTAGAATGGATATTCAAAAAGGATATTGATTTAGTTGGATGCAGAGGGGAAGATTTGGTGAAAAAGATGGGGAAATGGGGGTCTGGCAGGGGTGAGTGAGAGTTTAATAAGTTCAGTTTTGAAAATATTTTGTTTAAGATGTCTCTGGTATGTCCAGTTTAAGATTTCCAACAGGAAGTTAGAGGTACAAGACTGGATTACACACAGAAGATAGAGCTGGATAAATTTATAGCTTCTTGAGGGCAGGATTCCCTTTACTTGTTTCCCTTCTAATCTTAACTGCATTGGGTGTTTGTGCAAAAGCTATTTAAATTTTGTGTCCATTTTGTCCATTTGTCTATTATGTCCATTTTGTCCTCTGTGATTCTATCCTTTGTTGGTCATCAGTCAGATTATGGGATTTATTTATTTAGTTGTCTTAAAAACAAGACCTCTTTGTCCCCTTTAGACTTTCTCCTTCAGGACAGAGCAAGATTTTCATCACACTGCAAGAATTTCTGGCTGCTGATTGGGACATCCGGGAGGAAAACTTAAATGTTGTACACAATTTAGAACAGACAATCTGAAAATGTTTAATATTACTTCAAGAAGTTCATCAAAAGACTGGATTTCAGGATATTGCAAAGAAATATATGAAAGCTTGAAAATATTTTCAACCATCAAAAAATGGAAACACTATTGATCAGTGCAGCAGTTACAGAATTTCTTGGTATTTAAATATATTAAAAGATTTCATTTGCATGTTAAAGATTATTTCTCGGGAGTGATAACACTTGCTAGTGAATTTGTGAGTTAACAATGTGACTGCAAGGCTCATCTGCTTCACAGATCTAGATATTTTTGAATTACAACTAAATTGCTTTTTCTGGGACAAAAGGTTATCAATTTTGTGATATCAAAATTGTCTATTTTATTTTCTATAATTTTCTTGATCTCTTGTTAGGTATGAATTCTCCCACTCATGATAATTATATCACTTAAATGCTAAAAGTAGAAGTGATCCAGATAAGACACATTTCACAGCTGTAGCAAAAAGTGGGTCTTCACTAAACAGGGGATTCAGGTAATCACAATAGATAAAATGGATCTCTTCAATTACGTTAAATTAAAAGATTTTGAATGAAGAGAAATTAAATCAAGTTAATAGATATATAGTTTTCAAAACTCTGTAAAAGTGGGACATTGGCTCTTCTTGAGTATTTTCATACCTTTCTCATTTTCTATGATGTTCCAAACATCACTGACAAGGACTCAGCAATCATATTTGATAGTTTTTTTTAAATAAATTTTTATTGACGTTATTTTTTCATTGCCTAATTTTCTCCCTGTATCCCTCCTTCTGTCTTCCCTCCCTGAGAGCCATCCAACAAATCAAAGAAATTTTTTTAAGAAAAATCAGGAAAATCCATCAAATTTTGAAAAATCTGAAGATATATGCAATATTCCACACCTCTTGAAAGGAAAAGAATGGAAATTCTCATCTCCCTTCTTTAAACTTTATTTCTTTTAAATTTTCAAAATTCATTTTAATTGTTTATGTTTGCCCTTTCCATTTAATTTTCTATAATCACTAAATATATTACTTTATTCTGTTTGCTTAATTAGTTTCATCAGTTCATGCAAACCTTTCCATACTTCAAAATAGATATATTTGTATTTCATAAAGCATAGTAATATTCATTTGCATTTATAAAACAAAATTTATTTGCGCTTTCCAAATTCCATGATCAGTTGCAAGTTCTTTCAATAACCAACAACATGGCGACTTGATATTCATTCCAAGTTCTATCATTCTTGTTCTGTCATTTCTAGTACAGAAGTAATTCCCCTCAACAGCAATGGTGGAAGCAAAATGTCTACCATTTGTGTCATGTCACTTATCATCCCATCGAAACCAAGTAGTGATCCTGTCACTTCTTTGATCCCACACTTAAAAAATAAATTTTGTTGTCATTAGCTTTCTGTAAGACTCTGCTGATAACTTTTAACATATATAAATATATATATATATATATTACACTTAATTATATTGTTGAATTCTCTATGCATCAGCATTAATCTCTTCAGGTAATTCTGGTTTGTGTTTGTTAATGGAATCACTTCTCTTTCTGTCTTCAGAATTTTAACCTTGAGAGTTTGCCATCCATCCTGAGCACATTTGCCTATAGAATTGTAGTCTTTTGGGATCCTAGGTGGGAGTGTATAGGGTGCTGACAGAGAACTGGCACCTTTTGTGTGGGGGCTTGCCAAGTGCTTTTCAAGTCTACTCATTCTCCTGTGGTGTCTACCTGGCACTCAGTTCTCACATATGGCTCCAAGAAGCTGTGGAATGCACAGTGGCTACATCCCAGTAACCAACTTGACAGATGGGCTTAGATCAGGTTCACGGTAGCTGACAGGCATCAAATGCATAAGTGAGTTAGGGTGGTGTCTACCCCAAGCATAGGAGGACTTTGTCCAGTGGAACAGGCAAATGAAAATAATTTCTTCCAATGCCATTAAAGTAACTGAAATAGGAGCTGTGGAGTGCTTAGAGCTTGGTCAAATATGGAGGACACCAAAGTCATTCACTACATCTTGAGGCATCACCAGTCATCCTGACTTTTGTCTCCCCGCACTGGACTTTGATGACTCTGGAAGACACAGTAAGGTTGATAGCGTTGTCCAGTTCTGCCTCACTTAAATCCAATCCGTACACACAGGTCAAGGCATCACCCATGATGTCATTGCTCCTCTTTGAAAATGAAGAATCACAATCCTTCCTCGGAACTCCTGGAAATCTACATTCCCAAGATCTAGGGTTTATATAAAACGTTACCTATTCCTTTGTATCACAAACTCTGAGAGAGTGGTCACTCAGTCTGAAGAGCCCCAACATTTTAACCCCAACAATGAAATCTATGTAAGTGAGAATCAGATACAGCATAAAACTCCCCGTTTTGGGTTATTCTACCTTTTGAAGAAAAGATTTTGGAGTTTTTATTTTGAAAAAAGACGGACAGAGACAGCAAACAGAGTGGTAGAGAAAAATCCAAAGATTTCTGGAGAGATACAATTGAAGACTCCAGTCATTATAGTTACTTTGCCTTGCTTGTGATGTTTTCATTAATTTCTTCTTTCCTTCCAGATGGAATATCCTCCAATGTCAAAATCCCATCTATTTATTCATCCATTAATCATCACAGAAATGCTCTTCACCATACTTCTTTCTCTACCTCCCCATACCCTGGATTTTTCATTTAACTGTATTTTCTATTGTAAAATGTTCCCCTTTAGCTATCCTGATTCTTGTTGGTAAGTATAATTTAATCATCTAAACCCATACTACAGTAAAGTTATCCCACCATGATTCAGCAATAGCTATGAAACCAATTTTGTCTTCCTGCATTATAGCATGTGCTGCTGGTGGAGTCTTCTTGCTTGCACAATATTTCTTTTTTCTACTATGTGTGATACATTATGTTAGAAATTAAGGATAATTGAAAAGATGGTGAAGCATGTTCTTTGCCCTTTGGAATCTTTCAAATGGCTGTGCCTGAGGATGGTCTTTTCTATGACTCTTTTCCCACATTTTCACCCTGTATCAGAAAGCTCTCCAGTTTCTCAAGAGGCCACTTATTTCATCTCCATTAATATATGCACCTCAAAAGAAACACATGGCCTAGAAACATGGATATTACCATTTGAAATAAGCATGGAATTTCCACAAAATATATTTATTCCATGGAAAATATTTCTTAAAGTATCTATTACCAAGTTCTGTGCTGTCTGAACATAATACTATGAAAATAAGGGGCCAATTTATGGCAATGGATACACTAAAAAAAACATGGATGTCATCAATGCCAGAGCAGCTCAGAGTTAGAATTCTCATCTCTGCAGAATTAAGAAGGAGGTGAAATTATAATTAAATTTCTACTGATCTAGCAAACCACCTAATGGTTAAAGGGCTAGTCAAGAAGATCCTGAAGCATCTTTTGATCTTGATCAATAAAATTCATCATGAAAATTCCACAGAAGCAACAATCCTCTTGATTAATCTTTTAACTGCTATCTTCATGTCCTTATTCCTAAATGTATATATGATAGGATTCAAGAAGGGGGTTATGAGAAAGATAAAAATGAGCAAAAATTTGTCCAAAGATAATGTGGGAACTTGCCACACATAGACAAAGAAACAAGGAGCAAAAAACAAGAATACCACAGAGAGGTGAGCTGAGAGTGTGGAGAAAGCCTTGGACAAACCAACTGAAGAGTGGTGTCTGACAGCGACCAGAATAATGATATAGGAGATGAGTAAGAGGAAGAAGGTGCCCATCGAGACAATCCCACTATTTAGAGTGACCACATATACTACCCTGGAAGTATCACTGCAGGCAAGTTTTGCAACCTGGGGAAAGTCACAATAAAAGCTTTCAAGTTTGTTAGGACCACAGAAAGGCAAATTTATAACAAAAACAAACTGAGTCACAGCATGAAGTAACCCAATCATCCAGGCAATAGTGGCAAAACAAATACATACTTTGCGGTTCATAATAATCAGGTAATGGAGAGGCTTACAGATGGCTACATATCTGTCATAGGCCATGGCTATCAACAAGACCAGTTCAGTTCCTCCTATGAAATGGATAGAAAACATCTCCATCATGCATCCTGGGAAAGAAATGATCTTATGTTCCCTGAAAATGTCAATGATCATCCTTGGAATTGTTGAAGAGGATAGACCAAAGTCAGTAAAAGAAAGGTTGGCCAGCAAGAAGTACATAGGGGTGTGAAGGTGAGAGTCAAAAATCACAGTTATCACAATGAAGAGGTTTCCCAGCACGATTCCCACGTAGAATGAAAAGAAAAATAAGAAAAGGAAAATTTTCATTTCCCAAGAATTTGACAACTCCAGCATCACAAATTCAGTTACCACAGAGTTGTTTATACCATCCATTTTGTGAAGTGGTATCACGGACACTGAAATGACCTAAGCATAAAGAAAGGACAAGAATTAGAAGTGTAAGGAATTAAAGTATTTATCCTATTTGTTCCACCAATGATTTTGGAAGACGTTAGATAAGTGACAGACAGAGTGCGGCAGCCTCCAGGCCTGGCACCTTGCTGCCCTTGAGCAGGCATCAAAATGCGAGCCTCCTGCAGCTGTTTCTGGAGCTGGAGCAGCAGATAGGGAAGTGGGTGGCCCTTGACGTGTGAGTGTAGGAGACTCTGAAGTATCAGGGAGTAAGCTAATGTATAACCTTGGCAGAGAAATAGCATCGTTTTTTGCCAAAGATTCTCTTAACCTAAAATGTTATTTGAAAACTCTGGTAATGTTTAATTTTTAAATATTGCATATATATATATATATATATATACATACATACATATATAGTATATATTCTATATATATATAGTATGTATTCTATTTACATAAATATTATATAAATTTATAAATATTATACATATAAAGGTAAATGGGTATGGACTGGGAAGAACTGAGATCAGATGGAAATTAAAGACTCAAAACAACACACTCACTCTACACATACTATTCCAAAAAACATAAATGGAAGAAAAAGCAAAAGCAAAATTGAACTCTGTTAGGATTATGATGACCAAGTTTGAATTGGATAAAAAGATGAAAAAAAAAAATGGACCTCTTTACCTAATTTGAAGGTTGGGGAGAGTAGGGAGTGGTTATATAAGCTTGCACCATCACATTTATAACATTAGTTAGGGTAATCTCTTTATTTAATAAATGAAAAAACTGAATTAATTTTCCTAGATCACCCTTCAAATCATTCACAAGCCACAATTAGAACTTGGGGTCTCTCTTCCATGACTACAGGAATCCTAGTCTCTTCATTTTCAGTCAAGTCTTCTTTCACAACAATACACTATCATTTTCTATGAAAAGGGGAGTATCTAATGAAGTTGCCACTTCTCACAAGGGCCAAGAACAATCAGTCTTGCTAAAGTTGTCTTTAGTCTGGTCTTAGCAAGATAGCTAACCTCTTTGCACGTTTCTCACACCAGTAAAATGAGAGAACTGTACTATATGTTGTCCAAGATCCATTTCAACTCTATATCTATGACCCTATTAATATAAATCTGGTGTGCACCCCAGATCCTAGGATGACAGCAATCTAAAAAAAAATAATAGCGTTTTTGTACTTACCTACCATATTACAATTTATGAAACACTCTTCCAAAATCCCTTGAGGTATGCAGTATTGTTATCAGTTTTATTTCTAAGTAACTTGCCCAAAGTCAGACATTCAAAACACAAAATCAGATTTTCTGAATGGAAGACAAGTGAACTTTATAAATTGCCAGTCCTCTCTTCAAGAAGGATCTGATGTCTATAGAACTAGATTCTTTTGTCTGTCCTTTCTTTTCACTCACCCCTTCTTTCCCCTTTCTTCTAAGTCCACTTTAAGAAATTTCCCCTTAAAAACTGATCAATATTCCTTCCTGATTATCATCATTGATCCTTAAAAGCTATGGATTACTTTTCTTCTAGCACTGGAGACACACCAACAAACAGACATTGGATGCCACCATGAGTCATACAGATCAACAAGGTTGTAGCTGAGGAGATAAAAGTTATAGGCCCTCAGGATAAAAGGAATAAGAACAAGGAGGGAAGAAGACATGAGAGAAAGAACAAGAAAACAAAACAGAGCCACATATAATTACATTGACACAGCTGGAGATTCTCTTAATCCCTGCCCAAACCAGAACAAACCTGCTTCTCATAAGATTTTTCAAGAACTAATTAAGGCAAGAATGGCCAATACACCCTTAACCATTTGGTCCTCAATATGAGAAACTTGAATTTAGAGTACAAAAATAGCTGAAAAATATAAAGAATAAAATACCAATCCACCAAAGGTGGAAATATTCAAAATAAGCAAAGAGACCTAGGCTATGCCTGGGTTTGCCAAAATTAAATCTCACCTCAAGTATTCTACGCTGTTCTCATTGACTCATTTTAGAAGAGATATTAATGAGATGTCAGCCAGAATGATAAGGGGATTGATTGAGGGAACCAGAGATATTTAGCTCAGCAAAGAGAAGACAATAGTCTTCAGATGTTTGTAGGGTTGCTATGTGAGGCAGGGATTATACCACCTTGACCGAAGAAGGTAGGGCAAGGATTTATGGATATGAAACAGGTGACTTCTAAATCAGTTAATATGGATTACTTTTATTTATCTTAGTTTGAAGGATTAAGAAGAGTTAAACCAGTATAAATATTCTATGAAACCTAAATTACTTTTAGATTCAGCACAGGAATATTTTAACAAGTTTTAATATACTTTCAGTAATGTAGTTGGCAGAATTGTAAACTGATTCCACCATTTTGGAGGGCAATCTGAAATTGGGCCCAAAGAGTTATTAAATTGCCTACTAGGGTTGAAGAACCTATAGCCTTGAGGTCAGATGTGGCCCTCTTAGTCTTCAAGTGCAGCCCTGTGACTTTAATAAAGGATTTGTTCTTTAAAACGTGAATTCAGACCAAAGCCTACACTCAAGGACTTAGAAGGCCACATGTACCCTGGAAGTCGTAGGTTGCCTACCCCTGCTACTACCCTTTGACCCATCAGTAACACTACTAGGTCTATTTCCAAAGATGATTAGGGAAAAAAAGAAAAGAACCTCTATGTTCTAAACTATAGTGGTTTTATCTGTGGTAGCAAAGAACTAGAAACTGCAAAAATACCCATCAATTGGGGAGTGGCTGAATAGGTTGTGGCATTGATTAAATGCTCCTGTGCTATGAGCAACAATTAACTCAGTGATTTTAGAAAAACATGAATAGACTTGCATGAAACAATGAAGGATGAAAGGAACAAGACCAAGAGATTGTTGTAAATAGTAACAGCAATATTGTTTGAAGAACAAGTTGGAGTGGCTAACTTGTTTTGATCATTACAAATACCCAAATTAACTACAAAGAATCTATGAAGGGAGATGCAATTCACCTGCAGAGAAAGAACTGATAAATAGAAATATGTATGCAATGAGTTTACATATATATATATGTATATATGCATATATATACATACATATTTGTCTCTCATGATAGCCATCTCTAAGGCAGAAGGGAGGGAAGAGGAGGAGAAAACAGAAAAAAAAGAAAGTTGCCTGTTCATTTTATTATATATGTAAAAGGAATAGCAAGCTTTACATAACAGATTTATAAATTTATATACAATCATCTTTTTTCTACTATATTATGGCAATGCTTATTTTTATTTCATAAATTAAAAATAAATTAGGTTTTAAAAATCAATAGTAGATAATTTAGAATAGGAAATATGTCTTTATAGAAACAAAATGATATAATCATAGAATTAAGCTGAGAAATCACAGGACTCTTTACTAAAGGTCAGACTACCCTTTTCAAGCTCTTGGAGGGTGGGAAGTTGACTCAGGCTACCAGAAGTTCCTGTTTTAGTAAGTTAATTCTTTTTCACTGAGCATCTTAGACCCATAGCAGAAATCCTTAAAGAACTACTGGAGGAGATTTCTCAAAAAAATTCACAGAATGATAAACATGAGTTCTCAACGAATGAAATATTGAGTCTAGTGTTTATCCCATCCTAAAAACATGCTGTTTTACCCCTTGACAGGTCCAGGAGTCAAATATTGCAATATCTACTCCTCTGTAAATCCTATGAATCAGTCTGATGAATATATTTCCTTTTTTGTTGTTGTTATGAAGACAAAATTTGTAAACCTGTGAAACTGTCACTAATCACTGAGCGATTACCTGATCTGATTCAATGATTACTTTCTCGCCTCTCTTTTAAATCATTTTTCCCAGAAGTAAAAAGTTTCAGAAATTTTCTCTTTTAGATATACATTCAACAAATATAACAGAGAGGAATGAATTTGTTCAACATAAAGAAAATCTTCATTGGGATTAATATTGATGATCCTTGAACCCATCTTTCTATCCCTGATTCCTCTTCTGAACTCCATTCCTCTATTGCAAACTGCTTGATAGATATCGTTTCCTAGATTTCCTGTAGGCATGTGAAATTAAACATACCCAAAATAGAATTTAACTATATTTTCCAAAAAATTTATCTTCTTCAAATTTCCCAATGTCTGTGGAGAGCACCACCAAGCTAGCAGTCACCCAGGTTCACAACCTTAGCACCGATTTCTACTCTTCCTCTGTCCTTTCCTTCCCATACCCAGTCAGGGGCCAGTTTTCTTGCTCCTATCTGCATAATATCACATGCTTCTATTCCTTTTTCTCTACTCCCATAGCCTCTGCCCTGGTTCAGTTCCAAATTATTTCTCACTATTGCAATAAGTTCCTACTTGGTCTCTCTGCATCCAGTATCTTTCCCCTTTAATTTACCTTCCACATTGCTACCAAATTAACATTCCTAAAACACAGAATTGACTGTATTACCCCACTGTTCACATATCTTCAGTGCCTACCTGTTGCTCCATGATAGCCTTTGTGTCCAGAGCTCTAGCACATAGCTTAACCTTACACATACCTTACACATAGTTGGCATTTAATAAATGTTAGTGGAATGAATTGAGTTGCCTGCAGGAGAATTGAGTTCCCTGGCACTGAAAGTGGAAAAACTGAGACTGTATGAACATCTGTGGGTGATGATTTGGAGAGGTGAACACGTAATCTAAGATTGTCAAATCTTATGCTCTAAAGAGTGTATACATTCATTAGTAAGAGTCAGATGTAGATTACTGATAGTAGACCTCAAATGACATAGATACAGAAACATAACAGGGAAAAATGAGGGAGAGCAAGAGTCATAAATCAAAATGCAGCTCTAAGAACAAAAAGAACGTCTATGAAATGATATGATAGAATTTAAAATAATCTTACATACCAGTTCTGATGCAGGATATGAGGCAGTGTCAGGCATCAGATAATGTCAAGGTATATAATTTTCTATATCACTTCTATAATCACTTATCAAGATAATGAACTACATAAAGTTCTTCCCTACCAAGGAAGATAATTAATTTCATGAATGTTTGTTCTCTATTGATACCCCTGAGATCCAGCTCATCATTGGCTTTCCCCTGCTAGTTGTATTTTAGAGGTACACTGGATTTCCCTAAGGAAAAAGGCTTGAAACATTTATCTGCCAAAGAAGCAGAAAGGGTAGCAGTGATGCAGAGAACTGTTTCTTATGCACTAGAGAAAAAATGTCCTAGTAAACATGAACTAATGCCACAGAAATATAAACTCTTTTGGAATAAGAGAGATGGTAAAAAAAAAAAAAAAAGTATCCACACAGATGACAGATAGCTATATTGCCTTGGGGTAAAAAGGAAGACTTGAAATAAAAGCCAGTGTCATAAGGCAACCACCATCTAAGTAAGGAAGTAACCACCAAGTAAATACACGTCAAATTAGGGAGGCAAAGTGGTTGACTTGTGTGCAGCAGCAATATCCATTATAAGAGAGTCAATCCTGATGCAGAATAGTAAAACAAGAAGAGTAAATCATTGAGTTGGTATATTGCTATAGATCAGACTGAGAGTCAGTGGTTTCAAAACTATTTGGAACTTAAAAGGAGAAAGATGGAAAATGTATGTGAAAGCACTGACTTAGGAATCTTGTTCCTGCCTACTTTTGCCAATTTGCTTCTATTCCCCTTTTACATGTCATGTGTATCCTTGGTGACATTCTGTGTGCTGCTAAAAGCTGCCCAGGTCTTTGTACATACCAAGAGTTTGTGGGGTGATGCCCCTGTGTCACAAAGTCAGCAAGAAATACTTAATAAAACATTCTGAGAAAACCTGGGAAGAACTTTATGAACTGATGCAAAGTTAAGTCAGAGCAGAATAAGGGGAACGATCTACATAATAACAGAAATATGGTAAAGGTAATTTTGAAAGACTTAGTAACTCTGGTCAATACAATGGCTCATCACAATTCCAAAGGACTTGTGATGAAACATCTGTCTCCCTGAGAATCATGGGACAAATGTCTTTCTTAAAGTGACTGATAAGTAACTAAAAGACTCTGGGGAAGGTTGGAGAGAGCTAATGTACGAGGGAGGGGAAGGAGAAGAGTGAGGATATTCAAGTTTCCCTCTCCTAGCTAGGGTTGAAGGAAGATATTCTGTAGCCCTCTTCATGGGACAAAGGCCTTAGAACCTCCTCAGTTAGGAGAATCTGTAGCAGATGTACTATAGAAAGCCTCTATTTTTTGCCTCTGTGGGAAAAGAGATCCAAAAAGCGAATGAGGAGAAGAATACCTTAAAAAGCAGAATGGACCGAATGGAAAAGGTAGTCCAAAAGCTTACCAAAGAAAATAATTCCTTCAAGATTAGAATGGAGAAAATGGAAGCTAATGACTATGAGAAATCACGAAATTATAAAACAAAAACAAAACAATGAAAAAATAGAAGGCAATGTGAAATAAAAAACAACTGACTTGGGAAATAGATCAAGGAGAGATCATTAAAAAATTATTGTTCCACCTGAAAACCATGATCAAAAAAAGAGCCTAGATATATTTCAAGAAATTATCAAAGAAAACCACCCTGATATTCAAGAACCAGAGAGTAAAATAGAAATGGAAAAAATTCACCAGTCACCTTCTGAAAGAGATACCAAAAGGAAAACTCTTAGGAATATTGTAGCTGAATTCCAGAGTTCCCAGGTCAAGGAGAAAATATTACAAGTAGCCAGAAAGAAACAAGTCAAGTATTGTGAAAACACAATCGGATAACACAGGATTTAGCGGCTTCCACACTAAGGGATCAGAGGGCTTGGAATATGATACTCCAGAGGTCAAAGGATTAAAACCAAGAATCACCTACCAAGCAAAAGTGTAGAAAGGGAAAATGGAACTTCAATGAAATAAAAGACTTTGAAGCATTCTTGTTAAAAAAATTAGAGCTGAATAGAAAATTAGACTTTCAAACACAAGACTCAAGAGAAATATGAAAAGGTAAACAGGAAAGAGTAGCCATAAGGGACTCATTAAAGTTTAGCTGTTTACATTCCTACATGGAAAGATGATATTTGTCATTCATGGGACCTTTTTCAGTAAAAGAATAGGGGCATCTAGATGGTGAAGTGAATAGAGCACCATTGCAGGAGTCAGGAGTACCTGAGTTCAAATCTCATCTCAGACACTTGACAATCCGTAGCTGTATGACCTTGGGCAAGTCACTTAACCCCAATTGTCTCATCCTGGGTCATCTCCAGTCATCCTGATGAATATCTGGTCCCTGGATTCAGATGACTCTGAAGGAAAAGTGAGATTGGTGACCTGCACAGCCCTCCCTCACTCAAAACAAACTCAAGTGCCAGTCATGTCATTATTTCTCTGATAGCATGGGTCTTCTTCAGCAATGAAGGATGAATATACATACACAAATCAAAGCACTTTTTGACATTCACCTCCCATTATGTTCTTCAATTTGGTGGTTCTTGTTTGGAAGGTGATGCCATGACTTGCAAATCAATTGGATTTAAGTGAAGGAGGGCTTTGCAGTCAAATGTTTGGCCACAATCGTTTGATCATGTTCTATGAATTTGGGATTGATTGAACTGATAGAAAAACATCCATTTCCTAGATTGATAGATTTTTTTTCTTCTACTGTAATTATTCTGGCATCATACCTCAATCAAAATTTGAAATGGAGTACTATCACTAAAAGTTGTTCCTGGCCAGGATGGTGGGAAGTTATTGATTTATGTAAGATGATTGCCCTCTGTTGACCCAGTAGAATAATGCAGGCTTAATATACACTTCTAATATACACCAATATAAACCTTTAATACACAACCCATAATTGTGTTCCACTACTAATTTTGTATTGAAATCACACTGGTTTTCCCTATGGAAAAATCAATGGAAGGGTTGCTTGGCAATGAAACAGAAGGGAAGTGAGATTGCACAGAGAAGTTATTCTTATGCTTTAGGGAAAATAATATTCTTTTTGATTTGAAACTGACTTTCAGGGAGGAGTCTGTTTGCAGTTATTGCAATAAGAAAGGGAGAATGTTTCTACACATTGGTCGGATATTAACTCCTCTGAGAGAGAAAGAAAAAAGTTATATCAGGATTATGGTGTGACCTTAATTAAGAAGGATAGGCAGTTAATCTGTAAAAAGGAGGAAGATAACAGTGACTTTCATAGCACCAGTCCCTTCTCTCACTCTGATGCAGTTTTAAAAGAATGGAGTGCCAGGACCATTCAATATGATTCAACATACTCCTGACTTCAGAATGATTATCAATAGTAACTGTCACTCCTCCCAGATAAATTATTTTTGTTCCATTGTCTTGCTCCTTAAAGGGGTCATTACCTGTTTACTTGTTAAAAAGGCCTATTCACTGAATGGGCATTACTTCACTCTAAGTGAGTAGCTGAATAGGCCAAGGTCTCCCAGCGCATCCTGGACCATCCCCAGTCATCCTGATGAATATCTAGTCACTGGATCCAGACGACTCAGGAGGAGAAAGGGAAGCTTGTGACCTTGCACAGCCCTCCCACTCAAAACAAAGTCAAGTACAAGTCATGTCATCATTTCTCTAATGTCATGGTCTTCTTCAAAAATGAAGGATGAACGCATATTATGAAAACGATAGAGAGGTGAGGACTTAGTGTGGCAAAGTAGTGTAGATTCAGGGCTTTTTTTATACTTTGATAGGTTTACCTATTTATCTATTAGTTTCTCTGTTATTTGTGTTTCCAAAAAACGTTATGTGTACCAGGCTGTGCTGGAAGTTGCATTTGGCCTTTGACACAGAGCAAACCAAATGACTGAGGTGTGATTTTTCTGTTTCACCAAATCAACAATAAATGAATCTTTAGAATCTTTACATGTTGGATAAAGACTAGTATATCCAGTCCTAACTCAGGAGAGGCAGATAGTTAAGGTTCAAAATTGGAAGGAGGCCTCATTAGACCATGTAATAGTAAACATAAGTGAGTTTACTTGACCATAGCATGGAATGGATATTCAGAAAAGATAATGATTTAGTGGGATGCAGAAGGAAGGATTTGGTGAAGAGGAAAAGGAAATTGGAGTCTGGCTGGGAGGGGCTGGAGTTTAATAAGTTCAGTTTTGAAAATATTTTGTTTCAGATTCCTCTGGTATATCCAGTTTAATATTTCCAATAGGCAGTTAGAGATGCAAGACTGGACTGCGCACAGAAGATAGTGCTGGATAAATTTGTAGCTCCTTGAGAGCAGGGCTCCCATTATTGGTTTCCCTTCTAATCTTAACTTCATTGGGTTTTTGTGCAAAAGCTATTTAAATTTTGTGTCCATTTTTTCCATTTGTCTATTATGTCCACTTTGTCTTCTCTAATTCTATCACTTGTTTGGTCGTGAGTCAGACTATGAGATTTATTTATTTACTTGTCTTAGAAACAAGATCTCTTTCTCCCTTTCAGCCTTTCTCCTTCAGAACAGAGCAAGATTTTCATCACACTGTAAGGATTCATGGCTGCTGATCAGGACATCTAGGAGGAAAACCTAAAAGTTGTACAGAATTTAGATGAGACAGTCTGAAAATTTTTAATGTTGCTTCAAGAGGTTCATCAAATGGCAGGATTTCAGGATATTCTGAAGAAATATCTGAAAGCTTGAAAACATTTTCAACCAGTAAAAAACAGAAACACTATAGACCAGGAGAACAGTTAAAGAAATACTGTTAAAGATTATTTGTCTGGAGTGCTAACTCGCTAGTGATTTTGTGAGTTAATGATGTGACTGCAAGGCCCATATGATTCACAGTTCTAGATATCTTTGAATTCTAACTAAACTGATTTTTCTTGAGTTTTCAATTTTATGATATCAAAATTGTCTATTTTATTTTCTATGATTTCCTTGATCTCTTGTTAGTTATGAATTATCTCACTCATAATAATTGTGTGACCTAAATGCTAAAAGTAGAAGTGATCCAGATAAGATGTATTTCACAGCTATAGCTAACAGAGTGTCTTAACCAAACAAGGGGTTCAGGTAGTCACAAAAGATAACATGGATCTCTTCAATTGCATTAAGTTGAAAAGATTTTGAATGAACAGAAATTGAATAATTAATAGATATGCAGTTTTCAAAATTCTGTAAAAATGGGACATTTGCTCTTCTTGAGTATTTTCATGACTTTCTCCCTTTCTATGGTCTTTCACACATCACCGAGAATGACTTAGCAATCATATTTGACAGTTTCCTTTTGTAAAATAAATTTTACAGATTTAGTTTTCTTCATTTCATAACTTTCTCCCTCTGTCCCTCTTTCCATCTTCCTTCCCTGAGAGCCATCCAACCTATAAAAGAAATATTTTTAATAAAAATCAGGAAAACTAACTAAAATTTTTTTAAAAATCTGCATATTTTAATTGTTTTATGTTTGTTCTTTCCATTTACTTTTCTATAGTCATTAAATATATTACTTTCTTCTGTTTGCTTTTTTCACCAGTTCATGCAAACCGTTCCATACTTCACCATAGATATATTTGTTATTTCTCAAAGCACAATAATATGCCTTTGGATTTATCAACCAGAATTTATTTAGTCATTCCATATTTCATGATCAGCTGCAAATTCTTTTAATAACCAACAATGTGGTGACTTAATATTCATTCCTGGTTCTATCATCCTTGTTCTGTCATTTCTAGTACGGAGGTCATTCCCCTCAACAGCAGTCATGGAAGCAAAATACCTACCATTTTTGTCATGTCACTTATCATCCTATCCAAACCAAGTAGTGATCCTGTCTCTTCTTTGATCCCGCACTTAAAAAATAATTTATATTGTCTTTAGCTTTCTGTCAGACTCTGATGATGACTTTTAACATTTCCTGACACTTTTTATACATTTAACCCATGTTTTTATATTCATCATCTGTTCCTTTCCCCCTACCTCCACTTTCCATACATATGCCTTTTATACTTAATTTTGTTGTTGAATTCCCATTACATCAACATTAATCTCTTCAGGTAATTCTGGTTTGTGTTTGTTAGTGGAATCACTTCTCTTTCTGTCTTCAGAATTTTAACCTTGAGAGTTTGCCATTCCTCCTGAGCACATTTGTCTATAGAATTTAGTCTTCAGGATCCCAGCTGGGAATGTATAGGGTGTTGAAGGAGAACTGGCACCTCTTGTGTGAGGGCTTGCCAAGCGCTTTCCAAGACTGCTCATTCTCCTTTGGTGTCTACCTGACACTCAGTTCTCTCCTATGTTTCCAAGAAGCTGTAGAAAGCACAGTGGCTACATCCCAGTAACCAACTTGGGAAATGGACTTAAATCAGGTTGAGGGTAACTGACAGGCTTCAAATACATAGGTGAGTTAGGGTGGTGTCCTACCAAGCATAGGAGGACTTTTTCCAATGGAACGGGCAAATGAAAATAATTTGTTCCAACAGCCATTAAAGTAACTGAAATAGGAGCTGTGGAGTGCTTAGAGCTTGGTCAAATATGGAAGACACCAAAGTCATTCACTGCATCTTGTGGCATCACCAGTCATCCTGACTTTTGTCTCTCCGCACTGGGCTTTGATGACCCTGGAAGACACAGTAAGGTTGATAGTGTTGTCCAATTCTGCCTCACTTAAATCCAATTCATACACACAGGTCAAGGCATCACCCATGATGTCATTGGTCCTCTTTGAAAATGAAGAATCACAATTCTTCCTCGGAACTCCTGGAAATCTACTTTTCCAAGACGTAGGGTTTATGGAAAACATTACCTATTCCTTTGTATCACAAACTCTGAGAGAGTGGTCACTCAGTCTGAAGAGTCCCAACATTTTAACACCAGCAATGAGATCTATGTAAGTGAGAATCAAATAAAGTATAAAACTGCCCTTTTGCTTCTTCTACCTTTCGAAGAAAAGATTTGGAGTTTTTATTTTGAGAAAAGACAGACGGAGACAGCAAACAGAGTGGCAGAGAAAAATCCAGAGATTTCTGGAGAGATACAATTGAAGTCTCCAGTCATTATAGTTACTTTGCCTTGATTGTGATGTTTTCATCGATTTCTTCTTTCCTTCCAGATGAAATATCCTCCAATGACAAAATCTCATCTATTTCTTCATCCATTAATCATCCCTGAAATGCTCTTCATCATACTTCTTTCTCTATCTCCCAATATCCAAGATTTTTCATTTAAATGTATTGTTTATAGTAAAATGCTCCCCTTCAGCTATCCTGATTCTTTTTAGTAAGTATAATTTAATCATCCAAACCCATATTACAGTAAAGTTATCCCATCGTGATTCAGCGATAGCTATGAAATCAATTTTGTCTTCCTGCACTATAGCATGTGCTGCTGGTGGATTCTTCCTGCTTGCACAATATTAATTGTTTCTACTATGTATGATACCTTATGTTAGAAATTAAAGATAACTGAAAAAATGATAAAACTTGTTCTTTGCCCTTTAGAATCTTTCAAATTGCTGTACCTGAGGATTGTCTTTTCTATGACTCTTCTTCCACATTTTCACCCTATATCAGAAAGCTCTCCACTTATTTCATCTTCATTAATATTTGTTCCTCAAAGGAAATACACGGTCTGCAACCTTGCACATGACCATTTGAAGCAAGTATGGAATTTCCATGAAAAATATCTATTCCATGGAAAATATTTCTTAAAGTATTTATTACCAAGTTCTGTGCTGTCTGAACATAATCGTATGCAAATAAGGAGCCAACTTATAGCATTGAATATACTAAAAAGAATGAATGTCCTCCACGCCAGAGCAGCTCAGAGTTAGAATTCTCATCTCTGCAGAATTAAGGAGGAGGTGAATTTATAATTAAATTTCTACTGATCTAGCATATCATCTAAAGGTTAAAGGACTCATCAAGAAGATCCTGAAGCATCTTTTGATCTTGATCAATGAAATCCATCATGAAAATTCCACAGAAGCAACAATCCTCTTGGTTAGTCTTTTAACTGCCATCTTCATGTCCTTATTCCTAAACGTGTATATGATAGGATTCAAGAGGGGGGTTATGAGAAAGATAAAAATGAGCAAAAATTTGTCCAAAGACAATGTGGGAACTTGCCACACATAGACAAAGAAACAAGGAGCAAAAAACAAGAACACCACAGAGAGGTGAGCTGAGAGTGTAGAGAAAGCCTTGGACAAACCAGATGAAGAGTGGTGTCTGACAGTGACCAAAATAATGATGTAGGAGATGAGTAGGAGGAAGAAGGTGCCCATCGTTACAATCCCACTATTTACAGTGACCATATATACTATCCTGGAAGTATCTCTGCAGGCAAGTTTTGCAACCTGGGGAAAGTCACAATAAAAGCTTTCAAGTTTGTTAGGACCGCAGAAAGGCAAATTTATAACTAAAACAAACTGAGACACAGAGTGGAGTAATCCAATCATCCAGGCAATAGTGGCAAAACAAACACATGCTTTGCGGTTCATAATAATCAGGTAATGGAGAGGCTTACAGATGGCTACATATCTGTCATAGGCCATGGCTATCAACAAGACCAGCTCAGTTCCTCCTATGAAATGGATAAAAAACATCTGCGTCATGCATCCTGGGAAAGAAATGACCTTAAGTTCACTGAAAATGTCAAGGATCATCCTTGGGACTGTGGTAGAGGATAGACCAAAGTCAGTAAAAGAAAGGTTGGCCAGCAAGAAGTACATAGGGGAGTGAAGGTGAGAGTCAAAAATCACAGTTATCACAATGAAGAGGTTTCCCAGCACGATTCCCACATAGAATGAAAAGAAAAATAAGAAAAGGAAAATTTTCATTTCCCAAGAATTTGACAACTCCAGCATCACAAATTCAGTTACCACAGAGTTGTTTATGCCATCCATTTTGAGAATTGGTATCACAGGTACTGAAATGACCTAATGGTAGGAAAAAAACAAGAATTAGAAGTGTAGGGAATGAAAATGTTTATCCTATTCATTCCACCAATGATTTTGGAAGGCCCTAGAGAGGAAACAGAAGTTGCAAGAAATAGAGAGAGAGACATATATAGAGAGACATAGACATAGACATAGATATAGATATACACACATGTGTATATATGTATATGTGTATGTATATGTATATATGTAAACATACATATATAGCATTCAATAGTGCAACAATATTCCATCACAATCATACGCCATGTGCATAGACATTCACCAGTTGATGGGCATCCCTTCAATTTCCAGTTATTTGCCATGTCAAAAAGAACTTCTATAAATGTTTGCGCAAATAGAGGTTCTTTTCCCTTTTTCTAATCTCTTTGGGATATGGATTTAGTAGTGGTATTGCTGGATCGAAGGGTATGCACAGTTTAACAACCCTTTGGCCACATTTCAAATTATTTTTAGAATGGTTGGACAATCCCAGAAGTGCACTAAGTGTATCTATTTTTCCACGTGCCCTCTAGCATCCATCAAATTTTCCTTCTCTAGCACGTTAGCCAATCTGATAGGCATGAAATGATGTATCAGAGTTGTTTCACTTGCATTTCTCTGATCAGTAATGATTTAGAATATTTTTGATGTTATTACTCATAGTTTTGATTTCTTCTGAAAACTGAACAGGAAATTTTCAGAAGAAATACAACCTATCAATAGAAATTAATATAATACACACACATATACATATATAGATATACATATATATGTATATCTATATATGCTACAGGTGGTTAGAAATTAGAAAAACTGAAATTAAGACAATTCTAAAGTTTCACTTATCAGACTGGAAAAGTTGACAAAAATATAGAGTGAAAAATGTTCAAAGGGAATTACTATCCCATTGGTAAAACTGTGAATAAATTTAGCCATTCTGGAAAGGAATTTGGGACTATGACCATAAAGTTACTAAACTGTCATATCCTTTGACCTAAAGCTACCCAATTAATCTTATTTTTTCAAAACTTAAATCCCCAGAGAGAACAGAGAAAGAATTCATATATACAAAAACATTTATGAATTTCTTTTTATAGTAGCGAAGAACTGTAAGGGGCTATCAGTCAATTAGTCTATAACCATTTACTGAACATCTCCTACATGGCAGGAACTGTGTTAATTAAGGAATTAAGTAAGGAATGGCTGAATAAATATGATAAGTAAATGGAATGTTAGGATGAAAAGGATGGCTTAAGAGAAAACTTGGGGGACTTGTGTGAACTGAGAGTGAAGGAAACGAAAACTAAACTATTTATATGACAATATTGTAAAGAAAAACTTATTTGAAGAAATCAAGAACTCTGGTCAATGCAACGACCAATCATTATTTCAGGGATTGATAATGAACAATATTAACCATCTTCTAATGGAGAAGTGATGACCTCAAGATGCAAAAGGAAAGAAATATTTTTAGACATGAACAATAAAGGGATTTCTTTTGCTTGACCAAGAATATATATAATAATTTTTTTTCTTGTTTTTCTTCGGTGTTTTTTTTAAGGGGGAGAGATAAAAGGGAATGGTGTCTTTTTGTTTATGTAAAAGTATACATCTATACTTTTAAAGTATAAAAAGTAATAATTCTTAGGTCTAACTTTCACCCCCAAGTTGTGTGTGTGTATATATATATATATATATATGTATATATATATATATATATATATATATAGTACATATATATGTATATACGTATATATTGTGTATATGTATATGTGTGTAGTATATATAATATACATATATATTATATATAAAAATATATATATAGTGTGTGTGTGTATGTAGGTGGGTTTGTATACACACATGGTTATATATGTATATACACACATATACATATATACTTCTTTCCTACTAGTCTCAGCATGGAGGACTGAAAGTCTCATCCACGCCAATCACCGCATTCTACAAATGCGGAAACTGAGGCCGGGAGAAATTAAGTGACTTGATCCAGGAGCTGATAGGTAGCAATAAAACCACAATTTAAATCTAAGACAACAGACTCCAGATTTGTTGCTCTTTCTACTCCAGCGTAATACTTCACGTGGCATGATTTTTCATCTGAAATAAAATGGAAAGTCTATGCTCATACAGACAATCTAGAGGACTCAGGGAAGATGGGTTTTCCTGCCCTTACTAAAGATGGCGCGCCAGGTGGCCGCGCAGTGGCTGACGGGCGCACCCTGATTGGCCCGCTTCAGGGGAAGGGGCGGGACAGGCAGAGCGGCTGCGCAGCGGCTTCCGGGCGATGGCGGCGGCCGGTGACGGACAGAGCGCCTTGCTGACCTTGAGCAGGCGGCTGGACGCGAGCCTCGTGCAGCTGTTTGTGGAGCTGGAGCAGCTGGAAGGGAAGCGGGCGGCCCTGAACGCCCGCGTGGAGGAGGGCTGGCTCTCGCTCGCCCAGACTCGCTACGCTCTGGGCGCCCAGGCTGTGGGCCCCCTCCAGTCCAGCTCCTCCATGGCTCCCTGCTTCCGGGTGTGCACGAGTGAGCCCGAGCCTGGGCGGCCCGAGTTCGAGGCGGTTTTCCCCGAGCCTGGGTCCCCGCAGGATGCGCCCCCCCGCGCTCCGGAGGCGGCCGCAGCCTCAGGCCTCTCCTCCGCGGCCCGGCCCGCCCCCCCCTGCCGCCGCGGCGCCCCCGGAGCGGGACCCCCTGACGTGGTTCGGGATCCTGGTGCCCCGGAGCCTGCGGCAGGCCCAGGGAAGTTTCCGGGCAGCCCTGCTGTTGGCGGCGGAGATGGCCGCGCTCCAGAGCCGCGTCGAGTGGGGGAGAGCCCGGGTTCAAGCCCTGCTGCGGGAGAAGCGGAAGCTGCTGGAGCAGCTCCAGGCGGCCTGAGCCCGTTCTCCGGAGCGGCAGATGAGCTCGGCTCTTACTGGGTGACTGTCAGAAAAAATGGACTTTTTTTTCTCTTTCTGGAGAAAATGATCCATTTCCCCTGCCTTCCGAGGTTCTTGCTGTCACTTTAAAGCGTCAGATGTGAAAAACGTGAAATACATTTTTTCCATTGTCACCCAAGACTGTAGTATCAGGGAGTAAGCTAATAAGTGTAACCTTGGCTGAGAAAGAGCATCGTTTTTTGCCAGAGATTGTCTTAACCTAAAATGTTATTTGAAAATTCTAGTAATGCTTGATTTTTAAATATTATATATAATGTATAACATATAAATATTCTATGTATATAAATATTGTATAAATTTATAAGAATAAATTTATAACTTTATAAATATGAATGTAAACAGGTGTGGACTGGGAGAAATCCCATTTAATACGCACTCATACTCCCTGTACACATACTATTACCAAAAGCATAAATGTAAGAAAAAGAAAACAAAATTGAGTTCTGTTAGGATTATGATGACCAAGTTTGGATTGTATAAAAAGATGAAAAAATGTACGTCTTTGCCTAATTCGAAGGGTGGGGAGTGGTTATATGAGCTTGGATCATCACATACTCTGTCAAAATCAGTTGCTGGGTTTATATATGCTGATCTGTTTTTTTTCTCTTTCATTTTTGCTCAGTTACAAGAAAGAAGTGGGGGTAGAGATAGGCTCTATTCAGGAATAAAGATGATAAAAAAATAAGAGATTTTTTAAAAGCAAAAATGTATAGCAAAAGTATCATGAAAAACATAATTAAGGCTTCATGAGGTTTATTCCATCCTCTACTTAAAAAGATTCATTTCCACTGCCTTCTACAGCCCCAAATTTTTAGTTACTTTGAAAAATCAAAATATATATAAAAAAATAGTGTTTTCTTAAAGATGAAATCATTTATTTTTCTCACTTAAAACTCAAAAGCATGAAAAATGAAAATGAATGTGTAATAATGGCAAAGGCACTACCTCACTTTGTTAGAGGTTGTCTTACACTAAAATTCATTATTAGTAAAAGTTCCAGTAGTGCTGAGTATACCAATATTTCGCGTTTGCATATAAATGGTGGCAGGGAGTATTGGAGATAAGAGGGAAGTTTACCAAACAGTTCTAGAATAGAAAACCAAACATTATATTTAACTACCAGTCCCAGAGCTTGAAAATGTTTACCACCAATAATGTGAATGTAATCCATTCATGATCACTGATAGTAATTTAATTTTTAAACCATCCCAGACCAAAATACAGTCTTTGAGGAGAGTTTAACAGGCTTAAACCACTGAAATGTCTAAGGACTAAGCAGAGCTCAAAGGACAGAAGAAGTCAAGGGGAAGGTAAAGAGGAGGGAGCAAAAAAGATTTTTTTTAAAAACCATCAGAAATAGAAAAAGATGAGTTTTTTTTTTTTTTTTGGGGGGGGGGGGGATGTTTATAAGTTGAAAGTGCCAGACATGCTCCAGGGCTTAGCTGGTCATAGCTAAGGGTCATAGAGTCACCTACCTTCTCTGAACCAAGGTTTTTTTCATAGAGTTCACACTAACTCGTTTGTGTATCACAAGTATATCTTCTGTGCCTAATTATACCTTTAACCTTGTATGAAGTTTAAATCTTGAAGAGGAAAAATAAATAGTTCCTACGAAATAGTGCTCACTCTCTGGTGTAAGGAAGGGTGAGTGTAGGATGGTTGAATACGAATTAATGTTAAGTCCTTATATATTCCAGAAATTTGACAGGTTAAGGAATAACTGAAAATATTAATAAATAATTTATTAAAGGTATGATTCAGCTTTCATGAAAGATTTGCCTTCACCCATCACACTATATATTGCATTTCTCAGAAGATAAATTCCAACTAACTGTATCTTAGGAAAAACACAGAAAAGGCATCATGAGCAGGAAATCAGGAAAATTATTCCATCTATTCATATGTGTTCTACACAATCTTCTGTTGGGACAATAAGGTTTAAAAAAATAAGGCTAGAGAAATTGGTAAGAAAAGGATTCCATTCACTCTATTGTTAATGGAGATTAATTTGAGATCATGATCCTGAGTGAATTTAAAAAAAAGTTTCCAGACCTCATCTAAAGGAGGTAGAAAGGGCATTTTAGACTCCTCTATTTACTCAGAAAATGTCATCTTTTGTAGTTTGTCTCTTTGGTATAAATATTTGCCCATATCAAGATGGGGAACCTGCAGCCTGACTGCGGACTGAATCCAAACTTCACAGAGCAAATCCACTTAATGAAAGGATTTGTTCTGTAAAACTTGAACTCAGTCAAAAGGCTGCACTCAAGGACCTAGAAGGCCACATGTGACCTCTAGGCCCAGCTGCAGGTTCCCATCCCTGAATATTGGGTTGGGAAAGCAACTTCTAAAACAAGAAATAGAGATATACACTTTAATAGAATAAAAGGGAAGAAATCAGAAACAGATTTTGATTGATATGAAGGAATCTGATAATATTGTTTAGGCTAATCTCTGAATTTAATAAATGAAAAAACTGAATTAATTTTCCCAGATCACACTTCAAGTCATTTACAAGCCACAACTAGAACTTGAGTCTATCCTCTACCACAACTAGAATCCTAGTCTCATAATTTTCAGTCTAGTCTTCTTTCACAACAACGTACTGTCATTTTCTATGAAAAGGGCAGCATCTAATGAAGTTGCCACTTCGCACAAGGGCCAAGAACAGTCTTGCTAAAGTTGTCTCTAGTATAATCTTAGCAAGTTAGTTAACCTCTTTGCACATTTCCCACACCTGTAAAATGAGAGAGCTTTACTATATGTTGTCCAAGATCCATTTCAATTCTATATCTATGACCCTACTAATATAAATCTGGTGTGCACCCTGGATCCTGGGATGACAGCAATCTAAAAAAAAAATAGCATTTTTGAACTTACTTATCATATTGCAATTTATGAAACACTGTTCCAAAATCCCTTGAGGTATGCAGTATTGTTATCAGTTTTATTTCTAAATGACTTGCCCAAGGTCAGACATTCAAAACACAAAATCAGATTTTCTGAATGGAAGACAAGTGAACTTTATAAACTGCCAGTCCTCCCTTCAAGAAGAATCTGATGTCTATAGAACTGGACTCTTTTGTCTGTCCTTTCCTTTCACTCATCCCTTCTTTTCCCTTTCTCCTAAATCCACTTTAAGAAATTTCCCCTTCAGAATTGATCAATATTCCTTCCTGATTATAATCATTGATCCTTAAAAGCTATGGATTACTTTTCTTCTAGCACTGGAGACACACCAACAAACAGACATTGGATGCCACCATGAGTCATACAGATCAACAAGGTTGTAGCTGAGGGGATAAACGTTATAGGCCCTCAGGATAAAAGAAATAAGAACAAGGAGGGAAGAAGACCTTACAGAAACAATAAGAAAAGAAAACAGAGCCCTATATAATTACACTGACCCAGCTGGAGATTCTCTTAATCCCTGCCCAAAGCAGAACAAACCTGCTTCTCATAAGAGTTTCCAAGAACTAATTAAGGCAGGAATGGCCAAAACACTCTTAACCATTCAGTCCCCAATATGAGAAACTTGAACTTAGAATACAAAAATAGCTGAAAGATATAAAGAATAAAATACCAATCCACCAAAGGTGGAAATATTCAAAATAAGCAAAGAGGCACCTCAAGTATTGTGTGCTGTTCTCATTGACTCATTTCAGAGGAGATGTTAATAAGATGGACCACCTCATATGGATGGCAACCAGGATGATAAGGGGATTGATTAAGGGAACAAGGGATATTTAGCTCAGCAAAGAGAAGACAATGATCTTCAGATATTTGTAGGGTTGTCACGTGAGACAGAGATTATACCACCTTGAATGAAGAAGGTAGGACTAGGATTTATGGATATGAAACAGGTGACTTCTATATCAGTTAATATGAATTATTTTGATTTATCTTAGTTTGAAGGATTAAGAAGAGTTAAGTCAGTATAAATATTCTATTAAGCTTAAATTACTTGTAGATTCAGCATGCGAATATTTTAACAAGTTTCAGTATACTTTTAGTAATTTAGTTGGCAGAATTGTAAACTGATTCAACTATGTTGGAGAGCAATCTGAAATTGTGCCCAAAGAGTTCTTAAACTGCCTACTAGGGTTGAGGAGTCTATAGCCTTGAGGTCAGATATGGCCCTCTAAGTCCTCAAGTGCAGCCCAGTGACTGATACTGAACTTCACAGAACAAATCCCCTTAAGAAAGGATTTGTTCTGTAACAACTGGATTCAGACCAAAGGCTACACCCAAGGGCTTAGAAGGCCACAAGTAGCCTGGAAGTTGTAGGTTGCCTACCCCTGCTACTATCCTTTGACCCATCAATATCACTAGGAGGTCTATTTCCAAAGATGATTGGGGGGGAAAGAAAAGAACCTATATGTTCTAAACTATAGTCACTCTCTTTGTGGTAGCAAAGAACTGGAAACTGCAGAAATACCCATCAGTTGGAGAGTGGCCGAATAGGTTCTGGTATTGATGGAATGCCACTGTGCTATAAGAAATGATTAGCTCAGTAATTCGAGAAAAATATGAATAGACTTGCATGAAATAATGAAAGATGAACAGAACCAAGAGATTGTTGTAAATGCTTGCAGCAACATTGTTTGAAGAATAACTTGAAGTGGCTAAGTCATTTTGACTATTATAAATACCCAAATTAACTACAAAGGATGTATGAAGGGAGATGCTATTGACCTCCAGAGAAAGAACTGATTAATAGAAGTATGTATGAAATGAGTTTAAATATATATATATATATATATATATATATATATATATATATACATATTTGTGTCTCATGATAGCCATCTCGGGGGGGAGGGAGAGGAGGAAGAGAAAAATAATAGGAAAAAAAAAAGAAAGTTACCTGGTCATTTTATTATATACTTAAAAGGAATGGCAGGGTGTACATAATAGATTTACAATTTTATATGCAATCTGCTTATTTTATTTCATAAATTAAAAATGAAAGTTTTTAAAAAAAATCAATAGTAGATACGTTAGAATAGGAAATATATATTTATAGAAATAAAATGATATAATCATGGAATTAAGCTGAGAAATCACAGGACTCTTTACTAAAGGTCAAACTACCCTTTTCAAGTTCTGGAGGGTGGGAAGTTAACTCAGCGCACCAGAAGTTCCTCTTCTAGTAAGTTAATTCCTTTACAGTGAGCAACTTAGATCCATAGCAGAAATCCTTAAAGGACTACTGAAGGAGACTTCGCAAAAAAAATTCAAAGAATGATAAACATGAGTTTTAAACCAATGAAATATTGAATATAAGGGTTATCCTATCCTGAAAACATGCTGTTTTACCCTTGGACAGATCCAGCAGTCAAATATTTCAATATCTACTTTTCTGTAAAGCCTATGAATCAACCTGATGAATATATTTCCTTTTATTTTTTATTCTTTTTGTTATAAAGATGAACTTTGTAAACCTGTAAAACTGTCACTAATCACTGAGGGATTAGCTGATCTGATTTAATGATTACCTTCTGGCCTTTCCTTTAAATCATTTTTCCCAGAAGTAAAAAGTCTCAGAAACTTTCTCTTTTATATATAAATTCAACAAATATATCAGAGAGGCATGAATTTGTTCAACATAAAGAAAATCTTCGTTGGGATTAATACTGATGATCCTTGAACCATCTTTCTATCCCTAATTCCTCTTCTCAGCCCCTTTCTTATATTGCAAACTGCTTGATAGATATCATGTCCTAGATTTCCTATAGGCATGTCAAATTAAACATACCCAAAGCTGAACTTAACTATATTTTCCAAAATATCTATCTCCTTCAAGCTTCCTAACATCTGTGGAGAGCACCACCATGCTAGTGGTAACGCAGGTTCACAAGCTCAGCACCATTTTTCATTCTTCCTCTGTCCTTTCCTCCCCATACCCAGTCAGTGGCCAATTTTCTTACTCCTACCTGCATAACATTGCATCTATTCCTTTTTCTCTGTTCTCATAGCCTCTGTTCTGGTTCGGTCCCTAATTATTTCTCACTATTGCTGTAAGTTCCTAGTTGGTCTCTCTGCATCCAGTCTCTTTCCCCTTCAATCTATCTTCTACATTGCTACCAAATTAATATTCCTAAAACACAGAATTGACTGTATTACAAATATCTTCAGTGCCTACCTATTGCTCCATGACAATCTTTGTGTCCAGAGTGCTAGCACAGTACCCTTACACATAGTTGGCATTTAAAAATGTTAGTGGAATACGCTGAGTTGCCTGCAGGGGAATTGAGTTCCCTGGCACTGAAAATGGAAAACTGAGACTGTATGAACATTTGTGGGTGATGCTTAGGAGAGGTGAACATGTAATCTAAAATTTGAATAAGTTTATGGTCTAAAGAGTGTATACATTCATTAGTGAGAGTCAGATGTAGATTAATGATAGTAAATGTCAAATGAAATAGATACAGAAACATACCAAGGAAAGATGAGGGAGAAGAAGAGGCATAAATCAAAATGCAGCTGTAAGAACAAAAAAAATCTATGAAATGATATGATAGAATTTAAAATAATCTCACAAACCAGTTCTGACACAGGATATGAGGCAGAGTCAGGCATCAGATAAAGTCAAGGTATATAATTGTCCCTCCTATAATCACTTGTCAAGATAATGAACTATATAAAGTTCTTCCCTACCAAGGAAAATAATTAATTTCCTGAATGTTTGTTCTCTATTGATGCCCTTGAGATCCTGCTCATCATTGGCTTTCCCCTGCTAGTTGTATTTTAGAGGTACACTGGATTTCCCTAAGGAAAAAACCTTGAAATATCCGGCAAAGAAACAGAGAGGGTAGTAGCGATGCAGAGAACTCTTTCTTATGCACCATAGAAAGTAATGTCCTAGTAAATATGAAATAATGCCACAGAAATATAAACTTTTTTGGAATGAGAGCCATGGTAAAGAAAAAAAAAAGAGTATCCACACAAATGACCGATAGCTATACTGCCTTGGGGTAAAAAGAAAGACTTGAAATAAAAGCCAGTGCCATAAGGTAATCACCATCTAAGTAAGGAGGTAACTACCACGTAAGTAAACATCAAGTTAGGGAGGCAAAGTGGTTAACTTGTGTGCAGCAGCAATATCCTGTATAAGAGAGTCAACTCTGATGCAGCATAGTAAAATAGGAAGAACAAATCACTGAGTTGGTATTGATAGTCAGTGGTTTCAAAACTCTTTGAAATTTAAAAAGAGAAAGATGTAAAATGTATGTGAAAGCACTGACTTCAGGAATCTTGTTCCTACCTACATTTCCCAAGGTGCCTCTATTCCCCTTTTACATGTCATGTGCATCCTTGGTGACATTCTGTGTGCCAGACTCTGCTAAAAGCTGCCCAGGTCTTTTCTACATACCAAAAATTTGTGGGGTGATGCCTGTGTGTCACAAAGTCAGCAAGAGTTACTTAATAAAACATTCTGAGAAAACCTGGGAAGAGCTTTATGAATTGATGCAAAGTTAAGTCAGAGCAGAATTAGGAGAACAATCTACATAATAACAGAAATATGGTAAAAGTAATTTTGAAAGACGTAGTAACTCTGGTCAATACAATGGCCCACCACAAATTTGTGATGAAACATGCTGTCTACCTCTAGATAGAGAATTGATGGGACTCAGATTGCAAATTGAAGCATATTTTTTCTCTTTCTTTTTTTTTGCTTTTTTTTCCCAAACACAGGTAATGCAAAAATGAGTTTTGCATAATTATCCATATTTGTAATAGGTTTTTTTGTCTATGCTTTCTCATTTAGACATGGAAGGAGGAGGAGAAAGAATTTAGAACTTAAAAAAAAGAATAAAAGAAGTCTCTCTGCTTTATACAAAAACCCTAAATCCTTTCCTATTAACTGATTCACATCTTTGTAAATGTGCTATATTCATGAATCACATGACAATCACAGGGGGATCTCCCTCTTAATCACTGTTGGCAGAATTCATGCTAGAGGCCTCCTTAGTAGGCTGATCCTTCACCTAGAAGATGGTCATATACCTGAGAGCCAGTGTGGCTTCAGAAAGGGCTGAGGAATAGTCAATATGGTGTTTGCTTCCCGACAACTCCAGGAGAAAGGCCAGGAGCAGAACAGAGGTGTGTATGCAATTTTATAGATCTGACCAAGGTCTTTGACACTGCTAGTCATTAGGGCTTATGGAAAATTATGTCAAAATTCAGTTGCCCAGAGAAGTTCATCAACATTGTACATCAATTTCATGAAGGCATGTTTGCATGGGTTCTGGATAACGGACAAAGGTCTTGTGCCTTCCCAGTCACCAGGGGAATGAAACAAGGCTGTGTCCTTGTTTCCATGCATTTTAGCACGATGTTTTCAGCCATGTTGACAAATACTTTCAATGAGGATGAACAACGTGTTATGCTCAACTACCATACTGATGGTAAGTTCTTCAATTTGAAAAGGCTACAAGCCAAGACCAAAGTGAAGGGAGTGTTGGTGCATGATTTTTTGTTTGCAGGTGATTGTGCACTCAGTGCAGCCTCTGAAGCTGAGATGCAACAAAGTATGGATCAATTCTCTTCTGCCTGTGCTAATTTTGGCCTAATAATTAACACCAAAAAAACCCAGATGCTCCATCAGCCACCACCACACCATCCATTGCAGCAAGCCATCAATTGCAGCAAATTGAGAAGTTTTGAATTCTGTTGATAAGTTCCATCAGCCACCACCACACCATCCATTGCAGCAAGCCATCAATTGCAGCAAATTGAGAAGTTTTGAATTCTGTTGATAAGTTCCATCAGCCACCACCACACCATCCATTGCAGCAAGCCATCAATTGCAGCAAATTGAGAAGTTTTGAATTCTGTTGATAAGTTCCATCAGCCACCACCACACCATCCATTGCAGCAAACCATCAATTGCAGCAAACTGAGAAGTTTTGAACTCTGTTGATAAGTTCACTTACTTTTCAGGGATGTACACATTGATGGTGAAGTTGGTGCATGCATTGCCAGGGCTAGGTCAGCGTTTGGGAGGCTCCAAAGAAAAGTTTGGGAGATAATACTGATTACCAAACTGAAGGTCTACAGAGCCATTGTGCTGATCTCATTGTTGTATGCTTATGAATCATGGACAGTCTACCAGCACCACGCCAAGAAAATGAATCATTTACATTTGAACTGTCCTAAGAAGATCCTGAGGATCACCTGGCAGGATAAGGTACCAGACACTGAAGTCCTTGCTTGAGCTGAACTGCCAAGTACTCAAACTATACTTAAGAAAGCACAACTCCCATGGGCTGGCCACGTTGTTGGAATGCAAAATGTATGCTTGCCAAGAAGACTATTTTATGGAGAATTTGCACGGGCCAGGCAATCACATGGTGGCCAAAAGAAATGATACAAGGACACTCTCAAGGTCTCTCTCAAGAACTTTGGATTTGACTGTGCAACATGGGAGACACTGCACAGGACAGCTCAGCATGGTGTGCCCACATAAGAAAAGGTGCTATGCTCTTTGAGCAAAGCAGAATTGAGAGAGCACAAAGTAAATGCAAGATATGCAAATTTGCGATACTCACCCTAAATATTCACATGGAGTACCCAACCTGTGGTAGAGCATTCCAAACTCATATTGGTCTGATCAGCCACAGTTGGGTACACTGAAATTTCACTTTACAATGGTGATGTCGTTTCGGTCCTATTTGAAAAAGAAGGACAACAACCAACCAACCAGACTCATGAAACCCTAGCAGAACATTTAACTACCATTAACAAGAAACAAAGAAGGCCCCTAATTGCTTATAGGAAGAGTTGCCTAGAAATGGCTCACCCTACCTCCTCACTTTGGAATCTAGGAAAGGATAATCTGTCTCCTTGAGGACTATGGGACAAATGTCTTTCTTATAGTGACAGGTAAGTAACTAAAAAATGTGATTTGGAACTTGAGATTTGTAAAAGGAAGAAAGAAAAGAAAAGGAAAACAAACTGAGCTCTTGGGACTGGATATTAGAAAACTCCAGATCAACGTACAAATAAAGTAATAGATCTTAAAATGAAAGAAAAAATACTCCTAGTAGAATCTAAGTTCCATAACATTAGAAATCATTTATCCTGGGGAGGAGTTAAGATGGCGCAGTAGAAGGAAGCACATACATTTAGCTTTTACCCCAAAGCCCATAAGATACCTGTACAGAAGAACTCTCAACAAATTCTAGAGCAGCAGAAGCCACAGAACAACGGAGTGAAGGAGATTTCTGTCCCAGAGAGACCTGAAAGACCAAAGGGAAAGGTCTGTTCATTCATTGAATATCAATCATTCTTGTTGAGGACAAGACCACATCCGTATAGAAAAATTTGACTTCCAAGACAAGAATCAAAAGAAGCATGTAATGGTAAACAGGAAAGAAAAATCATAAAAGACTCTCTAAAGCTGAACTGTTTACATTACTATATGGGAAGAAAATATTTTTAACTCTTGAATCTTTTCTCAATATTTGGGTAGATGGAGAGATTGTATATACACAAACATACTCACACACACACATACACACATACACATAGATAGAGAGTACAGGGTTATATCAGAAGAGATGATATCCACACAAAAATATAACATAAAATAAAATAAAAAAATAAGGGGTGGATGAGGAAAATTCTGGGAAGAAAAGGGGAGAAATGGAACAGGGCAGGCTATAACTCAAAAAAGAGATAAGAAAAATCTTATTCAGTGGAGGAGATAAGGGAGAAGGGGAGAGGGGGAGACAAATAAAGCTACTCTCTCCACATGTGACTGAAGGAGGAAATAACATACTCAATAAATTTGATATGAAAATTTATATCACACCACAGGATAGAGGAAGAGGTGACAAGTGGGGAGAGGGGATTGTTAGAAAGGAGGGCAAATATGAGAAGGGAGTCACTAGAAATAAACACTTTCAAGAAGGGACAAGTTCAATTGTAGGGGGAAAAATAAGGGGGAATAGAGTAGGACAGAGGGCAATATAATTAGTACTACACAACATGATTATTATGGAAGTCTTTTGCAAAAGAATATATATTTAGTGTGTATTGAATTGCTTCCCTTCTCAGTGAGGCTGGGAAGGGCCAGGGGGAGGGAGGGAAGTTGGAATTCAAAGTATTAGAAGCGAATGTTGAAAATATATAATTGGGAAATAAGAACTACAGGGAATGGAGTATAGAAATTTATCTTTCCCTACAAGAAAAGGGAGAAGATGGGGATAAGAGAAGGGTGGGGTGTGATAGAAGGGAGGATACATTGAGGGAAGGAGCAATCAGAATGCAAGCTATTAGGAAGGGGGGAGGGGAGTGATGGGGAGAAAAATTGGACATGTTACAAAGTGAGATAAAAGTAATTAGTATCAAAACAATTGACTGAATTAATTACTGAGAATACCTTTTGAGCAGAGTCTTGAAAGAGACCAGGGATTTTAAGGCAAGGCAATGAGCATTTATTAAGCACTAGCTGTGTCTTGATATAGTACTAAGTTTTAGGGATAAAAAGAAAAACAAAAAAAAAAACGGTCTTTGCCTTCAAGGAGATTACATTCTTTTAGGAGAAGACAGCTGACAGGTATTGGGTGGTGCACCTGACAAATGCAGGTGAGCTTTATATCACAAGTACATGCTCTGGTGCAAAACAGAAAAAAACAAAACAGAATTTGTCATGGTGACCAATGGTGTCACATTCATTTGAAAAAGAATTCCGGTGAGGCTTATATGAAGTTAGGTCATTCGCAGGGAGCTCGGTAGGTAATATTGGATTTGGGGGCAGCTCTATTAGGACTCCATCAGGTTAAAGGAGAGGGAAATGTCAAGGACAGCTCCATAGTTGCAAACTCAGGTGAGTGGAAGAATGGGGATTCCATTTATGCTAGTGCAAAAATTTGTAGGAAGTCTCTCAGTTCACTTGTATTTATTAAGTTCCTATTCTCTGCCAGTCACTGTGCTAAATTCTAGGTATACAATGAAAGGCAAAAACAAAACACTGAAACAAACATAAAAGCCACTCTTTCCCCTAACCCCACCCAAAATGAAAAAAAAAAGAAACAAAAACCACAAATAAACCCAGCCCAGATCTCTCAAGGAGCTTAGAGTGTGGACTTGCAGGGACAGGGGTGGAATATGGGATCTTTTTGGTCATGTGGAGTTTGACTTGCAGGTGTAGGTGGAGCTGCTCAATAGACATTGGATTAAACAGGACTGGATTTCAGGAGAAAAGTTTATTTTTAAAATGGTTTAAATGATTGTGGGTGTCTTAGTATTAATAAACAATTTTTTTCACTCTATTTTGAAAACAGTTTTGTGTACTTCTATACAATGAAAATTTCAGTTTTGGAGGATTCACATCAAAAGAAAGAAGGTTGCTTGTTGCAGTTGAAAAAATTGTGGTGTCAGCTATACCGTAACATATATATGTATATATATATATATATATATATATACATATATATGTGTGTGTATGTATATATCATATATATAATATATATCAAACACAAACATATATATGTTTGATTTTTAAATAAGTATTTTAAATCAATGAATCACAATGAAAGATTATTTAATTCTAGATTTAAAAATCTGAAAATCAGAGTGCCACAAAGTGACCACATATACACCTATCCAGAGTTCAATAACCCTTAGCAAAATAATTTATTATATAGTTTTCTTTCATCTTTTCTTTTATCTTTTTTTCCACTTAATTATAGGTATCTCATTACTTGTACAGGTTAAGGAAGGATTCTGATTAGCAGAAAAGGAAGTTATCAACATTGGTGGAGATTTTCCTCACATGGACTTCCATATACCAAAAAATCACACTTTTAATCCATATTTCCACTTCTCATGACCTAGGTGAGATGTTTAGGGTTACTTATCAGCTAAGTATTATCAAGGTCTCTTCTAATTCTAAATTCCATGGCTCTAGGAGTACCTCAGTTCAACTTTCCTTGAACACCATACCTAATTAGTATCTTATTTCTGAACAGACCTGGACCCTGTTCATTGTAACAGAAATTGATTGAGCTCTTCATTTATTTACAACATCTGCATGTAAAAGTCCATTGTCATGGAAGCATAAAATTTTGTGGGATTAATTAGGATTACTTTTCATTCTTATACCTCCTTCAGAATCTTTTTCTAATATGCAATTATTAGGAATTCTACATGTGGTTAAATTTTGCGAAGGCAACTAGGTTGTGCAGTGTATAAAGCACCAGTGTAGGAGTCAGGAGGACCTGAGGTCAAATCTCACCTCACACACTTGACACTCACTAGCTGTGTGACGTTGGGCAAGTCACTTAACCCCAAGTGCCTCATCCTAGGGCCTTCTCTGGTCATCCTGATGAATATCTGGCCATTGGATTCAGATGGCTCTGGAGGAGAAGTGAGGCTGGTGACCTGCCCAGCCCTCCCTCACTCAAAACAAAGTCCAGTGCTTGTCATTATACGTCTGATGGCATGGTCTTCTTTGGCTACAAAGGACAAACACACACAAATTTTGAGAAAGACTGTGTACAGAATGCTTTGGGCTGAAAGGATTCCTCCAAGGAAACTGAGAGGGTATCTTTCCAACTTTTTTTTTCCCCAATTTGTGATACAATCAAATTACTGCAACTAAATAATGGAGTAACTGAGTTCCCACTTAGCTGTCATCCACACCTCCAAGTATCCAATTAGTGTGCTCTCTCTCTCTCTTTCTGTCTCTGTCTCTCTGTCTGTCTGTGTGTCCGTCTCTCTGTCTCTGTCTCTGTCTCTCTCTCTCTGTCTCTTTGTCATATTCCTTACTCATTTCCCCCATTCCCAAATGATCAAAAAGAGAGAGATGTATGTCTTTGTTTCTTCTCTGGAACCTGAACTAATTTTTATAAGTCCTCAATGCTTCACATTATTTGCTACTCTTTTAAATTATATTATTTTAGTCACTGAGTATATTATTCCACTTTTCTGCTTCTTTCCAGCATTCTACTCCATTCCATTTACATCTTTGTTTCTCTCAAGTTTTCATGTTCATTGCTTATTAAGGCACAATAATGTTCTATCCCATTCATATGTAGTAATTTTTTTAGCCATCTGCCAATCGTTGGACAGCTATTTTTTTTTCCAGTTCTGTAATGGAAAGCAAAATGAGATGCTTTCAATGTTATGCCAAATGTGCGGTAAAAAGTAGAGTGTGTGTCTTTCTTTACAAGTTATAGGGACAAACTTTCTTTTCTAAAATAAATTTTTATTGATTTTTTTCCTAGTTATCTAGGTTTGAGACCTAGGTGTCATTGTCAAATCCTTATACTGTCTCATTTCTCATATCCAGCTGATGGCTAAGTCTTGTTGTTTCTACTTCTGAAACATCTCATATGCCACCCCCATTGTCTCTCTTCTGACATAAACATCACTCCGGTAGAGGCCCTCATCCCCTTACTCCTGCACTATTGAAATTCTCCTCCTTAAATTATGTCTCCAGCCTGGTACATTTTCTACTCAGTTGTCAAATTGATCTTCTTATTGTGCAAGAATGACCATGTCCCATCCTTCCCACTTCACTCAGTCAACTCCAGTGGATCCCTATTGCCTTCAGAATTAAATAGAAAATGCTCTATTGTGCTTATGAAACATTCTTCCCCCACCCATACCCTAGTCCCTTCCTAATTTTCCAATCTACTTATACTGCATACCTCCCCAGTGAAAGTGGTCTCCTTACTATTCCTTGAACAAGACATTCCATCTTCTGATTCTGAGTTTTTTCATTGCCTGTTTTTCATGCCAGAAACTCTCTATTTCCTCATCTCTGCCTTCTAGTTTTTCTGGTTTTCTTCAAGTCTCATCTTATGGAAGAAGTTTTTTTCTGATTCCACTTAATGTCTTCCTTGTGACATTTCCCCAAATTTATCCTCCTTATATATTGTTTGTACATAGTTGTTTGTACACTCTCTTCCCCGTTATAATACAAGATATTAGAAAGCAGGAATTTGTCTGCTTTTTGTATCCTTAGCGGTTAGCCCAGCATCTGACTTGTAGTCAATTGATTGATTGACTGACATGACTTAAATTCTCCATCTATCTCTTTCCCTTTCCCTCTCAGATAACTAGGTCATAAAATAAAAATAATACAAAAAAGAAAACTAGAAAGAAAAAATATCAGCAATACCAATCTATAGAAACTTTTTTTTGGAAAATGGATGTAATGTTCCTGTGACCACACATCTGTAAAGGAGGGAATGTTTTCTTATGTCTCTTCTTTGGGGCCACGTTTTTTCTTTGTAGTTTTGTAACTTTCATTTTCTATCATTTGGTCAGTTTTCTTAATTTATTTTATTCATTGTGCATATGATTTTCTTGCTTCAGTTTACTTTACTTAGCATCAGTTATTGTCTTTCCATTCCTTTCTTTATTCATCATATTAATAATTCGTAGAGCACAGTAATATGCCATTATATTCACCTGTCACATTTATTTACTCATTTCTAAATTCATGGTTTTCTGTTTTTTTCCCGTTTTTGTTGTCACAAAAATACTTCTATAAACATTTTGGTTATAAGGAGACTTTCTTTTTTATTAGTGATCTCCCTGGGGTACCTGTCTAGAATGGGTCCAAACTTAAAGTTTACTTTAGAAGTTCTGGGAAAATGTAAAGTTTCTCAGAGAGAGAATTCCCATGGTGGCCTTGTTGAGCCCAGGGATGCATCAGTTGGTCACTGAGCCCTTATGTCAGTGTGAGAATTGTATTTAATCCCTTTAGCCTCTTCCCAACAATACTCATCTTTAAAAATGCATCAGAAATCTGTGAAGACATTGCTAGATTTTGTTATTGTTCCAAATAGGTAGGTAAAAGAGATGAATTAAAAGTGGTTTTATAGAAATAACTACCGCACATTTTCTTTCATGTAAGGATTGGAGAGATCTGTGCCAGAATACTGTATTTGGCTCAGTGATTCCAAATGCATAAGTAGAATGTACCCTGTGCTTTTAGGAAGGTTTAGAAAGGTTCAGGTACTCTTAGGACCATGTTGGTAGGGACAAGGATGAGTATGGATTACCAGATCTATAACCTAGAATGTCCTCCTGCAAACCAGTCTGCCCTTGAAGGTTTAGAGGACAGTAAGACTTGTGGGTTATTTTTGCCCTTCCAACCACAATCCAAGGGTAGAGCAAGATAGAACCTGAAGTCTTTTCCTGTATTATATTTAAACTAGACCATGCTTCTTTATAACCATACACAATTTACAGATAGTCTCAAACTTAAACAGTGCCCAACCTCCACCAAATGCCCATAACCTATAAGAATTTATTCGACTAAGCCTCCTCATAGGTTTGGGGTGGGGGTATGAATAGCATTTATTCTGGATTGGAGACAAATTTGGTTTTGGCTAGATCTTGAAGTCCAGCAGATATATCTGTGGCATGTGAAAAAGAAAAGTGACACTGATATTTAAATTGTTCCAGGAGGTGAATTATTGTACTAATGGCATGCAGATTTAGTTTGATAACAATATAATGGTATGTAAATTGCTAAGGACCATTGTCATCTAGGAGAGGAGGAAAAATATGGAAAATCAGCTCCTAGGAAAAGGATTTCAGTTTTTGGAGTGGAGACTTTAGAGAAAAGTATATAAATGTATTTTATGTTGAAGTTAGTTGTGAAGGCAGTGGTGCCAACACCTGGCTGAACAGTCATTACTGTTAGGTGGAGAACGGTTAAATGATGGTTGGATGGGTATTGTGACCATGATTATAGAATTTTTCATCACCTAAGTGACAAGACAGTTAAGTGATATAACTATTTAGTAGTCACTTTATGTCTCATTTATTGTTCAGTTTAAGTGAAATAGACAAAATATTCTTTTATGTGTAGACATAGTCTGACTTAAAATGATTCACAGAGAGGAACAGTTGGCACTGAGATAAAGCCAGAGGTGGAAACTTATGTGACAATAGAAAATAGAGGCTTAAGAGAATGTCACCCACAATTCAGGACTAGTTTAGAGATGAATGTTTGGAAGGAAAACATGGTAAAGGTTAAAGATGGCATAGAAAACTCCTGATTCCACCTAGGTTCACACCACCATATAGAAAAGAGCTGTAATTCAAAGTCAGTTTTCTGAACTGTACCTCTGGAGAGATCTTTTGCTGAAACATTCTGCCATAATTATCAAATTTGCAGAGCACACATTAGGAGTGATAGCACATTGAATTGTGCTTATGGCATGTAAAAGGTCTCAATTGGCTAAAATTATGGTCTACATGATTGGAGTCAAAATTTCACTCTAAGAGTTCAGAATTGAAGAAGTAGGGAAAAGCTGTGGTTAAACATTAAATCATGTGGAAAAAAACACAAAATTCTAACTCAAGGTGAATTAATTGTGTAATGGAACTATAAAAAAAGTTAGTCCCTTTAATTATGAGAGACATATGACCCTGGATGATGGTAGTGATGATCCTTTTACCCCATAAGATTACATGTGAAATGTTACATCAAATTTGGGTGTTATATTCTGGCATTGATTTTGATGAGCTAGAGATCATCCAGTGGAAGATAACCAAGGTGGAATTCAAAATGATGCGATGCAAAGTTCAGTTGAAGGAAGAGAGAAATTCTAACCTGAAGGAGAAAAATACTTGATACAAGTCATCAAGTATTTTTAGAGATGCCATATATAGAAATAATGTCAGATACTAGAACTAAGGAGCATAGATTAAATTTGTTGAAGATCCCATTAAAGCTGTCCCAAAGTGGTATGTGATGCCCTAGAAGATAATGGAGTCTTTATCCATAGAATTCTTGAACTGGTGCCTGTATGAAAGCTTGAGAGAATCTTGACAAAAAGATTCTTATGTTGGTGTGAGTTGAACTGAATGAGTGCTGAGGTTCCCTCCAAACTTGAGACTCTGTCACATTGCATTTACTACTAAAGTTCCCAGAGCCTAACTGATACAGTCATATGTGTTAACTGGGGTGATTTACGGTAGTTGATCCTGCATAGGAAAAATGGTGGTTAGATATTCCATTGTATTCACTGAGTACTAGGCTGAGGGATTTATTCAGTCTGTTGTCCTGGGTAAGCTAAATGCCCTTACCAGTGTTCTTTTTGTGATTCTGTGTCTTTTCAGATGATAATCCTGGATTGCCAACCCATATGGAGCTTTAGTTGCACTTCATCATATGGAGATAAACTATGGTAAAGTCAGCCATGAGGAATAAAAAATAATTCCCTTTGATAAAATTGTCAGTGTTATCAGAGTCCTATATCCTGAATTTCAGTTTTAACTAATAATTTTAAAAGGATGAAAATAAACATTGAAGTTCCTACTGTGTGCCAGGCACTATGATAAACACTTTATAAATATTATCTCCTTTGGTCATAAAGCCTCTCTTCTCCTTTATTTGACCTAAGTCCCTTTCCCCATATTTTCCTTACTTAATTTCCTCTTACTTTCTCCCTTACTCCATTTCTTTCATTTCCCCTTTCCACTTCTCTTTTTTGATCAAGTTATTTAACAAAACAATGCCCATTAATATTTATTAAACATTGCTGGAGGCATATCAAATTGATAAAGATTGAAAGGAATGAGAGAATGAAAGAGGCATGACTTGACCACAAAGATATTACAACAAATTGAGAAAAGCAGGATATGCACACACAAAGTGATAAATAGCTTGTTTGGTGCACCAGATTGGTACTTCAGACATTATATACTATGGGAACTCAAAAGAGATAGAATCATTGAGATCTGGGTTTATCAAGTAAGGCTTCACAGAAGAATTTGAGCTAGTCTTTGAGAAATAGGCAGAATTTTGATTGAAAAAGAGTAGGGGAGAGGAAGTTCAGGCAAGGATGGTGGTTTGAAAAAATGGGTAGAAGCAAGTCTGGGAAACAGTATGACTGAAATGTGTTGTTCATGAAGGAAATAGTAGGAGAAAAGGTCAAATCATAAAAGAACTCATTAGAACCTTATCATTCATCATAAATCACTTCCTACCTATTAAAAATATTGACATTGAATGAAAGAAAACATTGTTTTCACACTTCATTCACTGGAATCTGAGAAAAGATATGTGTAGTTGTCAGAACCATTTAATTTGCTAAGAATTCCTAATGGATCAAGGGACAGTAATGTGTTGGAGTTGACACACGCCGATAAGAGCTTTTTATTAAATTTTCAGTGTGTTTCCATTTTAGAAATGAGGAAACTCTACAAACCAGGGCTTTGTTTCTTATTTTGTGAATTGCCAGTTTTTAAGAAAGTGATGGAGGGTATGTTACTAATGAGAGTTAAAATTCAAAGCATATCCTGCCTTCATTTTTTGAAAGCTGATAAACATTTACCAGCAACACACAAGAAGAAAGTTTAGGAGGAATATACATAGAGGATATTTTGAAGTATGCATGACATCCACAGATCTCTTTTCTCAACTTGGTAGGTGCTCTACATAGTATCTTAAAAGAAAAGCATAAACATTCTGGACTGCAGTTGGGGTTTACTTGGTGTAGGGTTAATGTGGAGTATTTATTGGGACATATTTCTGAGAGTGTGATTCTGCAAGGTTGATAAGGAATATCTAAAGTAGTATGTTTTTCACAGATAAGTTCCTTGTTGGGAACTTCTTATATCTTTAGGGATATTTTTATAACTTGCTTCATAATTTTAAAACTCTACGCTTCATTTCATGTATTATTTCAAAGTTTTCATGTGTGTTTATTTCACAACTATATTGAGTTGTATTTTAACTGTATTCCTTTCCAATGCTTTTGCCTATTTACCTGCAGATGTAGTGTTAACCGCTCATCATCTTTGAAGAGCATACCTGACTCTGGTTCTTACTGCATCCTTGGAGTTGATACCTTTTCCCTAATGTCTTCATGGTTATGTCAAGACCAAACAATGTCAGTGTGAATGCTGATCTCATATAAGAATCTCTTCTTCATTCCCCTGAGTATACAACCTAACTTTACTTCTCAACTGAAACACCTGTCCCTTGTTGTTCCCTCATCTAGTTAGTGTTGGGTGATAGGGTGGAGAGCATGACTAAGTGGTGAAAATGGAGAGCTAGGAAGAAAGTTAAGTGGTGAAGTGGATAGAGTACCATGTGTAGAGTCAGGAAGATCTGAGTTAACATCTGACTTCAGACACTATCTGTGTTACCCTAGTCAAGTCATTAATCTCTATTTGACTCTTTTATTAACTTGCCAAATTGCTATCACTGAAGAAGGAAACAGCAAGCTACTCCTGCATCTTTGCCAAGAAAACCTCATAGACAGGTCCATGGAGTTATGAGCATTTGGATCCCATTGAAGAAATGATGAAGAGCAAAAAAGAAGAAAGCAGGTTTGAGTCAGTTGTAGGACAAAGAGTTGTTTCACGTGGTGCTAACATAGTAAACTATAAGACCTGGGGATAAGTGATTATAAATAAGACAAAGTCTCTTCTGAGGTGTCAAAGTCAGGGTGATTGTAGAAGTTCTTTTGGGATTCATTCGTGTCTAAATACAGAATTAATTGAAATGATTTTTTTTCTCCATTACATGTAAAATGTATGTTTTCCAAGATTTAAATCATCAAAGATATTTAAAAGCACACTGAACCATCAATAAGACCTTTTTTGAATACTAAAATTTCAAAATGAGTCACTTTATCACAACAGTTTCCTTTTAATCCTTTCTCTTTAGGTAACATCATATTCTGGGCAATGAATGAGGTGAATCATTCCACGATATATGAATTTGTGTTCTTGGGGATTTCCAGGTCATGGGCCATACAACTTTTCCTCCTGATATTCTCCTTCCTGTTCTATGTGGCCATTGTGCTGGGAAATTTCCTCATTATGTTCACAGTCATCTTTGATCCTCATTTACATTCTCCCATGTATATTCTATTGTCTAACCTCTCTCTCATTGACCTATGCATTTCTTCTGTTTCTGTTCCTAAGATGATTTATGACCTTTTTTTTGAACACAAAACCATATCATTCCAGGGTTGTATCACTCAGATATTCTTCATTCATATCTTTGGAGGAACTGAGATGGTGCTTCTAATTTTCATGGCGTTTGACAGATATGTTGCCATATGTAAACCTCTTCATTATCTGATCATTATGAATCCAAGATTGTGCATATTTCTTATAGTGTGTTCTTGGGTCATTGGCCTCATACACGCACTGATCCAGTTAGGTTTTGTGGTAAACTTGCCTTTCTGTGGTCCTAATGAAATTGACAGTTTTTATTGTGATCTTCCTCGTCTGATCAGATTGGCCTGTGCAGACACCTACAAGTTGGAGTTCATGGTCACTGCTAACAGTGGCTTCATTTCCATTGGCACCTTATTCCTTTTGATTATCTCCTACATATATATCTTGGTCACTGTTCAAAAGCACTCTTCAAATGGTTTGTCCAAGGCTCTCTCTACTTTATCTGCTCACATCACTGTGGTTGTTTTATTTTTTGGTCCATGTATCTTTGTCTATGTGTGGCCATTCCCCACAATGCCAGTGGATAAATTCCTTTTTATACTTGATTTTGTTATCACCCCTTTCCTAAACCCTTCTATATATACATTCAGGAACAAAGAGATGAAAGTTGCCATGAAGAGGCTGGTCAGTCAACTAGGAAATTCCAGGAAAAATTTGTAAATAACTCTAAGGGTAACAGAGCATGGTAAATGGACCACCATTTAACATGTGGAAGACTGCATTCCAATCTGCTTCTAAAGATGAAAATATATTTCATTTTAATGTTCTTTACATTGATATGAAGCCTATTTCTATGGACTAAAAGGTAAATTCACTCCTCCTGCATCCGGTAAATATGAAACAAAGAAATAAAATATTGTCGGTCCCTTTGGTTAGAAAATTCTATTTTGGTTATGTTTTTCAGAATTAACTTTTATAATTTCTTCATTTATATTCAAATATGTACGAGGAAATAGACTTTAAAAAAGGAAAATAAACCATATGGTTCTACATAAGTTTATATGCAAATTCATATTATCTATCTTGATTTATTCACAAGAGGCAATTTCTTTCTCTCAGGATTTGGATATCTTATCAATCACCAAGAATTCAATTGTACCTCCTATTATTATCTGAAAATTGTGTGAGAAAAATTCTACCTATATAACTTATCAAAAGTCAATAAATTAAATATATACATAATCTTACACGAGTGAGAGAATAGGTGTAGAGAGTTGACCTCAGTAATGAAGACCTTAATTCAAATCCTCACTCAGACACATATTGTCTGTGTGAGTTAGAACATTTTACTTATTCTTGAAACTTTACAACACTATTAATTGAAGATCAATTGCTAATCTCAAATGTTTCAAAAATTGCTAATTCGCATTGTTAGAGGAGAGCTTAATGAAAACTTTGTATAGAATAAAACTCCTAGGTCATTGATGTTCTAGAGATATTTTCCTGCCTAGTAGTCCCTAGATGATCTCTATAGTTGTTTCTTGGTTGATGATTTCATGACTCCAGAATATGCCCACTTTTTCTGCATAGCTGTTGTTGCTTGACCTTTGTTTTGAAAGAGCTCCAGTGACATCATGGTGTGATCTCTGGAACTGCTATGAATTGGATTTAAATGAAGCAGAGTTTTCAGTCTCTCTTTCAGAGGCAGTTAAATCCAGTGGCTGTACAAAAGTCAACACAACTGACAAATGGGTGGTGACACATTCAATAACCTTAGTACATCCTCAATGTCTGTTTAAGCCCTAAGTACTTCCCAGCATCTACTGAAGCTTCCTTCATGGCTTTTGGAAGAAATTGTTCTCATCCACCAATTCTGCTTGGAGCAGTCTTCATATGCTTAGGGTAGATAACACCTTAATCTCTTCAATTAATTTCATTATGGAAGGGTGATTCTTTGTTGCCAGATATTGTGGCCAAAATATGTGACAATATGATCAAATGTAAATATAACACTTTGGCATTTTTGTTCAGTCCATAACATTAAATCTATAGTAAGAATGAATAGTTCATTTCTTTTTCTATTTTACTTATGTTCTGTGTCTGTGAATTTTAATATCGTCTCTGACAAAAAATTGAAACTTCAATGACACAGATCTTATAATTAGTTTTTTTTGTGTTTTTTTTTATCTAAGTATCAAGGAAACTTGTGTATAAAGTCTGATACTAAAGTAGGAGATTAACCATATTAATTGTCATGACATTATACACTTCCAGGGATGAGAGGTTAACTTGTTTAGAAGGTATCTAAACGATATTTGTATCACTCTAATTATTGTAAAATTTATGATTATATTGTGTTGAAATTTGCCTCCATACAACTTCCTCTGTGTTGTGCCCATTGATCCCTGTTACATGTTGGATCTAAATAGATGAAGTCAATTCCTTCTTCATAGGCCACGCCTCCAATTGATCAAAGACACTTATTTTTCCAGCCCCAAGTCTTTTTTCTTTTGGTAAAATAATTCTATATTTTCTTGAATTCTTCCTTACATGACTGAGTTTCCAGAGTACTGTTTAGTCTTCTGTGAAAGTGTTTATGTGTTAATAGCTCTCTTGAAAAGCTATACCAGGATTGGAATACAAAATGTTACTTGCAAAATTAAGACTATCTCTTCTGTTCTATTAGCTAACATTCTATTAGTGCACCCAAAGTTTACTTTAGTTTTTTGACAGATATGCTAAACATTTGGCTTACTTTAAATTTGTAATCAATTCAAATCCATAATATCTTTTTAATATCAACTTCAATATTATATTTGCCTAGCCCTTTTTCTTGTGCAATTGCTTTTTTAAACTTTGCTGCAAGATCTTACATTTTCCCTTAGTATGTTTCATCTTGCTTGTTTGCCCTTTATTCTATATTTTATAAACTTGGGTTCTGGCAGTCACCAACAGTCACAGTGAGAGATAAATTTGGCTGTCTCAGGGTTGTGTTGCTACTTCCCCAGTGTAACCTTATCCAAAGTGGGAAGGACTGTGTGACTTTTGTTTTTGAATGAAGGAGAGTAATGCGACAAAAATATCTTCAAGAGGGCACACAGTACCCAGGAGAGACTCTTTATTAGTTGCCTGACTCTATAGCATGTACTACTAGAGGTCTTCTTATCAGATACCTAGGGGAATCCAGGTCTCTGTCTCTTTTCCACCTCCCAATACACTAGTTTTAGTTCTATCAGGGATCATTTCCTTCAGCCTAAACACTAAAAACAAATAAATTCAGGAAAGTAAAAAATCTGTGTTAAAGCATCCCAAGAATCTCATTTGTTGAAAATATTTCCCATCAAGAAATGGAGCTGTGGGTATGAAGCACAATATATTTATGACATTATGTAAGGAGAGCATTGAGAACAGTCAAAGAATCAAAGGTCATTGGATTACATACCAAGGTAAAAGATATCTTATAGATCTCTACTCCAACCCTTTCACTTTATAGATGAGGACACAAGGAATCAGAAAGTTGAAGTGAGCATTTCAAGGCCAAATATGTAACTAATAAGCAGCAAAAAAAGAATTGAAATACAGGTCTCCTGACTCAAAAGACAGTGTTCTTCATATTCTACCATATCACTCCCCTAAAATGGGAGTCTGGTTGAGGAGGAAAGATTCAGTTGGATTATTTTAATAGGTGTGCTGTGTTGCCAGGTGATACAATAATGTGAAGTATGGTTCGAGTTGAGTGTGTGTGTGTTTGTTTATATGTGGGTATGTGTGTGTGTGTTTGTGTAAAGCAGAAGCAATCATGTAAATAGTGGGAACATAAAAGACAATCTTCTATTTCATAGCTTGTCATGAGTTGGCCTTTCATCCTACATAATTCAATGTCATTTTTCCCCTCAATTTTCCTATGTTTTCTCTTGCACTATTAAGAGAGGATAAATTAGGTGTGAATAAAGTTGGAAAGAAACTATTCTACAAATCCCTTACTTTTTCATTGCTTATGATTCTCTCAAATTTGTGGTCAACCTATATGGCTTTCATACCATAGGGTTGATTAAGAGGATGAATAATTTAAAAGGGTGTTCCCAAGGGGGCAAACACTCAAGAAACAATTCTCTATAACATTAGGAGTGTCTGTGCTGTCAGGAGCAATGACAAAGGCAAGTAAAAGGAAAGGTACCCTAAATGAAGTGAGACCATGAGGTAAAAGAAAGTGCCTAGGATTATACAAATAGCAAGAGGTAAGATCTTTTTGCTTTGATTTTCTACTCACAGTTGTTGTATAATGAGTTAATGTAGTGTTTGGGACCTAATTTCCTGTCTGGTTTTATCTCTATCACATTACCTCGTTTTCACCTCCATAACTTTACCCCATATTGATATTCTGCATCTTGTGGTCTCTGGATCACATTTCCAGAGTGGTTCTTTTCTTTGTAATTCTGGGAAAATGCAGAGATACAAAGATAGACACTTAGTGACAATAGTGGCACTTAGATCAGAGCTATATCACTTGATGATAGATTCCTAATACCTGTGCTAGATCTGCCCTTAAGAAACTTGTATATTCTTTGAGAGGAGCAGGTAATTAGTTTGTGCAAAAGTAAGTAAATAAAAATATATACAAAAATTTGAAGAGGGAGAGCCTGCTAAATATTACTGGCAGCCAATTAAGGGTTAATATTAAATTTTAGGAAGTTGTGCCTGAAATGTACTATTTAGCAAACCAAAGATTATATGAGGTTGAAGTACGGAAGAAATTCATTTTAGACAGAGGGTACTAATAGTGCAAAGATGTAAGGGTAGGAGATAGAATGCTGTGTGTCTGTGGTAGCAGATAGGGGATATTTGCTGAAATTCTTAGCAAACGAGAATAACATGAGTTGTCAGGAAAATGTCAGTGCAAGCTAGAATGTAGAAATTTTAATTGCCAGATTGGGTATTTTGTATTATATCTGAAAGCAGTAGAGTATATTCATTCATTCATTTATTTATCTGTCTAGCTGCTTATTTATCTATCCACATTTAGTCATCTATTCAACCAGTTATTTATCTATATGTATTTATTGTTATTATTGTTTTTATTTAGAGAGGAGATGGTGAGATACGAATTTTTTTAAAAAGTATCAATTTGATAATAGTAAGAACCTAGTATTTAAGGGGAGCGAGCTCGGAGGAAGGAAGTCCTATTAGGAAAATAATGAGGTAGAATAGGAAAGCGGGGATTAACACTTGAACTAGACAAGAGATTGTATTGAATGTAGAAATGGAGATAAATACAAGAGATTTTATGAAGACAGTAATGACAAAACTTGGCAATTTATTGTACCTGAAGAATTGATGAGGTTCAGGTAGAGTTGCAGTGGGACATCTCTAAGGAATTTCAAAGACTCAGGTCAGCTCCACGCCAGTTGTAAATGTTTGTTATGGTTTTGAGGTTTGGAGCTCTGACAAATGGCTAAGTCCATTGGAGTAATTTAGCGATTTCAGTAATGGAAGACATACAGTTTTATAGAGAATATGATGCCAATTACACAATCAATGTTTACATAGAATATAAGAATATGATTAATATTAAAAGACAAGAGGAATTTGTTAAAGCATTAGGGAACGGAGCAGGAGTCCCTGCCTCAGGGTTATTGCATGGTTTTGCCCATAATGCACGCAGTTGGGAGGGTATGTGAGCATGGCAATGTTATTATAATAAACCACCTTAAGTTCATTTTAGGTCAGTTCTTTACTAATACTGCAAACAGGCACTATAGTAAGTAAGTAAAGTAAAAAAGTAATCCTTTTATGTTTTGGTGGTGAAGCATCCTGTTCTCTATATCCTGATGGTTCTGTCATCTGATTGGCTGGCTATTGTGGTCCTCCTTCATCAAGATGGATTATTAGGTGTTGTGGTCTTGTCTTGGACTAAATGAGTGATATGATTGTGGTTGAGTATGAGAGCATATGTTTCTGTGGGAATGGTCAGTGGTTGGGTCGCAACATATAGACATGCTTGCTGTTTCTGTGGGGACTAAGAATTCTAGTGCATAGTGTGGTTCTAGTGAGCAGTGAGGCACATGTGAAGTTAGGACATTGGTAGTGGGGTTAAGCAGGTAATATTGGGGCTAGACAGGGCTCTATTAGGACTCCATCAGGTTGAGGTTTGAGAGAAACATGAAGGACAACTCCACGGTTGCAAACTCAGGTGTTTAGAAGAATGGGGATTTCATTTATGCAAATGGAAAAGTTTGTAGGAAGTCTCTGAGTTCACTTGTATTTATTAAGTTCCTGCTTTCTGTCAGTAACTGTGCTAAATTCTAGGTATAAAATTAAAGACAAAAACAAAACACTGAAACAAGCATAAAAGCCACATTTCCCCTGACTTTCACCCCCCAAAAAAACCAAACAATTAAACCCAGCCCCCATCTTTCAAGGAGCTTAGAGTATGGGCTTACAGAGAAAGAGTTGGAATATGAGATTTTTTTGGTCATTTGGAGTTTGACTTACAGGTCTAGGTAGGGCTGCTCAATAGACATTGTATAATATAAGGCTGGATTGCAGAAGACAAATTTTATTTTTAAGACAGTTTTAAATGATCATGTGTGTCCTGGTATCCATGAACAAATTTTATTTTATTCTTTTATTATTGTTTTATTTATTTTAAGTTTTCAACATTCATTTCTGCAAAATTTTGAGTTTCAAATTTTCTCCCCATCTCTGTACTTCTTGTCCCCAAAATGCATTGCATTCTAATTACCCCATCCACCAATCTGCCCTCCCTTCTAACACCCCTCCCTTCCCTTATCCCCTTCTTCCCTCTTGTCCTCTAGGGCAAGATATATTTCTATATCCCATTAACTGTATTTCTTTTTTCCCAGTTGTATGCAAAAAATAATTTTCGACATTTCTTCCTAAAACTTTGAGTTCCAACTTCTCTACCTTCTTCCCTCCCTACCCATCTCCACTGAGAAGGTAAGCAATTCAATATAGGTTATATATGTATATGTGTAGTTTTGTAAGTGATTTCCATAATAGTCATGCTGTGTTAGACTAATTATATTTCCCTCCATCCTATCCTGCCTCCCCATTTCTTCTATTCTCTCTTTTGATTTTGTCCTTCCCCTAGAGTGTTCATGACTAATTGCTGCCTCCTCCAATTTGCCGTCCCTTCCATTATCCTTCACCCTACTTGTTCTATTCTCCCCTACTTTCCTGTAGATAGGTTTTCACACCAAACTGAGTGTGCATGTTATTCCTTCCTCGAGTCAAATGTGATAAGAGTAAGCTTCACTTTTTCCCTCTCTCCTCTCCCCTTTTCCCCTCCATTGAAAAAGCTTTTTCTTATCTCTTGTATGAGAGATAATTTGCCCCACTCCATTTCTCCCTTTCTCCTCCCAAGATATTCTTCTCTCACCCCTTAATTTTATTGTTTTAGATATGATCCCTTCCTATTCAACTAACCCTGTGCTCGCTCGCTCTCTCTCTCTCTCTCTCTCTCTCTCTCTCTCTCTCTCTCTCTCTCTCTCTCTCTCTCTCTCTCTCTTTCTCCCTCTCCATATGTGAATACATACAGACACACAAATAGCTTTTCAATTGAAAAGCAAAAGCCCTTGTAACAAAGATGTCATTACACACACCCACACACCCACACACACACACACACACACACACACACACACACACACTCACGGAGTAAGTACTGACCTTGGAGCCTGGTAGTACAGAACTCTTAACTCCATGTTCAGTGATCTAACACTGGCTCTCTAACATAGAATGATTGACATTATTTGTGTGTCCTTAAGATCCTGGATAGTTATCAGACATCTCTTTCATATCTTGTGAGACTCCTTTGCTACTCAGTAAAATTTTCCCCTATATTCCTTCATATATATCTATATTTAAGTATGGTGACAATGGTGACAGCTTAAAGTTTACATTTACCTTCACAAGTATTAGTTATAAAGCTGCCTTATAAAGCAGTGACTCTATTTTTTCTCCTCAAATAATTACCATGAAGTTCTTAGCAATAGTGTTCTATCCTGAAGTCTTATTTGATTGAGATTAAATTAATTTGTTCAAGGAAGGTATCATTTTTGCCCCAGCTTCACGTTTTATTCTCCAAAGTCATTGAAGCTCATTCTGAGCTGATGAGATCATAAATAGTGCTCTGATTTGGTCAGATTCACTGTGTTTGGCTAAGTAGTTAGCTTACTCATTTGCTTACACAAACTTGATTCCCAGCAACTATATAGAAAAGTTTCAGAGGAAAATTCATAGAATCCTAAACTATTGGAGCTTAAAAGTACTTTTTTTTTCATCAAGTCCATTTCCTTACTTTATACATAGCAACTGAAGCCAGAGACAGAAGGAACCTCCCAAAGCCTAAGAAGTAATAAGTAGCAAAATCGAGATAAGAACTTTGTTCTCATTTATGTGCTCTTCTAAATATGTGAGGCAGTCCCCAATGTATCTGAAAACAATGTAGCCTGTTTTCCATTCCCTTGATCATAATTCCCGATGTGTTTGTTGAATTAGATCATGCAAGTTTGAGTAGAAGGGAAAGAATCTGGAAGGGTATGATGGGCTGATTTATGGTATAGCTACTACAGCAGGCACCAAGCAATTCAAGTGCTGGAGAGCTCATATTTACAAAGGTTCTGAGCATACATGAGATAAGAAAGGATGGAAATGGACAAGAGGATCAACCACACCCTTGCTGTCTTACTTTGATAGAGGAAGTTTCTTTATTGAGAAATTCTCTATATTAATGAAATTGTAAGTCAAGGCCTAATCCCCCCAAATGTCCAGAAAATGGAGGCTACAATACCTTTTAACACTGTCAAAGTCATATTACATCTAGAATATTGTGCCTAATTTGCAGCAAATGTAATATATAAAGCTTTGAGATCTGAATAGGTGTTGTAATAGGTTGAACAACTTTATCTAATGAACATTATTAAATGCCTTCAGTTTGGCTGCAGAAAGGTGAAAGTTCAACCCACTGCATCCCTCAAAATCCATTTGCTATGTTATAAAAGGTTTAAGTGCTACCTCTTTGATTGGAGTACCAAATGAAGGCACAGTTCCATGAAATGTTGGAGTACACACAAGGAATTTTGGTAGGTGTGTGGAGGATACAGAGATATGATACATTGCCTATAACCTTAAGGAGCTTGTATGACAAAATAAAGAATCGAAAACATGTGCACAAAAAATTATAACATGACAGAAAATTGGGTAAGTGAATGACAGCAGTGTAGGTAATGAAAACTTTGTCTGTTACTATGAAAACATTGAGAAGTGGAACTCTCTTTTTGGATCAAAGAAGCTTGCTGAATATTTTGCAATCTATATCTTATTCATTTCTATGAAGTTTTGTCATCTAACACAAAAAGCGTTTTTCTTATTCCCATTAATGCCTTCTCTATGTGATTTTCCCCAATATATCCTCTTTCTATATCGTTTACATATCGTTGATTGTACACTGTCTACCTCATTAGATTACAAGATATTTGAAGGCAGGGATTGTCTTTTATTTTAAGTTGTATCCTTAGTTGTTACCACAGTATCTGGTGTGGAGTAGGTTGAATGATTGACTGCTATTACTTAAATTCTCCTTATATCTCTTTCCCTTTGCCTCTCAAAGAGCTACGCTCTAAAACAAAAAAAAAATCAATATAGAAAAAAGAAAACTAGAAGGAGAGAAAAAAGAGCAAATCTAATGTATATAAATTTTTTTTCTGAAAATAGATGTCATGTTTCTGTGATCTCCTCCCTTTGTAAAGTAGTGGAATGTCTTCTTATGTCTCTTCTTTGGGGCCATGCCTTTTCTTTGTAGTTGTGCATCTTTCAATTTCTATTATTTTGTCTGTTTTCCATTTGAATTGTTCCATTCCTTGGGGATATGATTTTGTTGCTTCTGTTATGTCACTCAACATCAGTTCTTATCTTTCCATTCTTATCTACGTTTATCGTATTTAGCATTCCTTAGAGCACAGCATCATTCCATTATATTCACATACCACAATTTATTTTGTCATTTTAAAATTTATTGTTTTCAGTTTTTTTTTATATTGGCACCAAAAATATTTCTATAAACATTTTGGGCATGAGGAGGTTGTTTTTTTTTTAATTAGTTATCTCCTTGGGGTATCTGTCTAGAATAAGTCCAATTTTTGAAAGTTTAATTGAGGAGTTCTGGGACCATAAAAATTTTTTCGGAGAGAGAATTCCCATGATGGCCATGTTGAGCCCAGGGATGCATCAATTGGTCACTGAGCCCTGATGTCAGTATGTGAGTTGTGGTTAATTTCAGCCTCTTCCAAGTACTCATACCTCTAAGAATGCATCGGAAATCTGTGAAGACATTGCTAGACTTTGTTCTGCTTCCAAATAGGTGTGTAGGAGAGATGAATTTAAAATTGGTGTGATGGAAAGAAACAAGTTTGTTTCCCCTGAGGATTGGAGAGGTCTATGCCAGCATACTGTATTTGGCTCAGTGACTCCAAATGCATCACTGGAATGTACTCTGATTTGAGGAAGGTTTAGAAAGGTTCAGGCTCTCTCAGGACCACTTTGGTAGGGACAAAGATGAGTGTTAGGTGCCAGATTTATAACCTAGAATATTCTTCTGAAAACCAGTTTGCCTTTTACGTTTTAGAGGACAGACAGTCTTGTGAGTTGATTTTGTTTTTTCAACCACCATTCAAGAGTAGAGGAAGATAGAACCTGAGGCTTTTTCCTAGATTTTCTTTAATCAATGATGTACTTATTTTTAGTCACACACCACTTATAGACAGCCTTGAACTGAATGAATTCTCAACCTAAGCTAAAATCTCATAACCTATAAAAATTTATTCTGACTAAGGCTTATTGATAGGTTTGGAATTGGGGTATGTGCTGCATTTATTCTGAATTGGAGAATAATTTGTTTTTGCCTGGAGCCTGAAGTCTACCAGATTTCTCTGTGGCATGTGAAAAAGAAAAGTGGTATTGAAATTGTTCTAGTAGATAAATCATTGAACTAATGACATGCAAATTTACTTTGGTAATAATATGATGGAAGTAAATTACTAAGGATCATTGTCAATTAGGAGAGGAAGAAAGATATGGAAAATCAGGCATAGGAATGGGATGTGATTTTTTGGAGAGGAGACTTCAGAGAAAAGTATGTACATGTATTTTATGTGAAAGTTAGTTAGGAAGGCAGTGACATCAACACCTGGCTGGAGAGGTATTATAACCAGGTGGAAAATGCTTAAGTGAAGGTAGGATGAGCTATTATGACTGTGAGTATAGAATTTTTTCATCGCCTGAGAGACAAGACAGTTAAGTAAAATAACTATTTAGTAGTTACCTTATGTCTCATTCATTGCTCAGTTTAATGGAAACAGATGAAATACGTGTGTGTGTAGATATAGTCTGACTTAAAATGATTTACAGAGAGGGACAGTAGGCACTGACATAAAACCAGAGGCAGAAACTTATGTGACAATAGAAAAATAGAGACTTGAGAAATTAAGTAACCCACAATTCTAGACTAGTTGAGAGATGAATGTTTGAAAGGAGAACATGGTAAAGATTAAAAATGCCCTAGAAAACTCCTGATTCCATGTATGCTCACACCACCACATTAGAAAGAGGAGTAATTCAAAGTCAGTTTTCTGAACTCTAGCTCTGAAGAATTCTTTTGCTGAAACATTCTGCCATAAATATCAGATGTGTAGAAAACATATTATGATTGATACTTAATACACTGAAATATATCTACAGTATCCAAAAAGGTCTCAGCTGGCTAAACGATGGTCTAATAAAGTACACTTAAATAGGGGTATATACCACATCCTATATTTAGAGTCAAAATTTGACTGTAAGGGATCAGAATTGAGGAAGTAGGGAAAAATTGTGCCTAGACAATAAATCCTGTAGAAAAAAACATCTCAGAGTTTTAACTCAAGATGAATTAATTGCATAACAGGATTACCAAAAAGGTAGTCCTTTTAGTTAGGAAAGACATAGGGTTCTCAATTCGGGTGATGATGATCCTTAAAGATTACACATGAAATCTATCATTCAATTTTGAGTGTTATATTCTAGCATGGATTTTGATTAGCTAGAAATCTCCCAGTGGAAAGCACCCAAAATGTTAAGGGTTAGTAAAATGATTTGATGTATCAGTTGAAGGAAAAGAGAAATTCCAACCTGAATGAGAAAAAGACTTGATGGAATTCTTCAAATATTTGTAGAGCTGTCATATGGAGAAACAGTTTCCAATGTTAGAACTTAGAGGAATGGGTTATATGTGTTGACAGTCCCAACAAAGCAGTCCCAAAGTGGAATGTGATGCCATAGAAAATCATGAAGACTTCATCCACAGAATTAGGGAATTGGTGGCTGCATGAAAATGTGAAAGAATATTGACAAAGACATTCTTGTGTTGATGTGGGTTGAATTGGGTGGCTGCTGAGGTTCCATACCAACTTGAGATTCTGTCATATTGCATTTGCTACTAAAGTTCCCAGACCCTCAGTGATAAGAGTCAGACTTGGTACAAAGGAGTGATTTAGGGTTGAAGATCTTGAATAGAATAAATAGGGGCAATATAATCTATTGTTATCACTGTGTGTTGGGCAGAACATGAGGTGTTTATTCAGTCCATTGTCCTGAGTAAGGCAAATGCTCTTACCAGTGTTCCTTTGAGATAGTGAGTCCCTTCAGGTGATTATTCTGGATTGCTAACCCATATGGAGCTTCAGTTGCACCTCATTATATGGACATAAGCTATGTTAGAGTAAGCCATTATGAATAAAAATTATTCCTCTTTAAAAAATTTTAAATTTTATCAGAGTCATATATCCTAAGCTTCAGTTTTAACTAATAATTTTAAAAGGAAAGAAGTAAGCATTAACATGCCTACTATGTGCTAGCCACTATGATTCACACTTCCTTAGTATTCTCTTTTGGTCATAAAACCTCTCCTGTAATTAATCTGTCTTTTTTTCAATATTATCTTTCCTTACCTTCTTCTTACTTTCTCACTTTGCTCATTACTTTCACCTACCCTTTCCACTTCTTTCCTTTGTATCAAATTATTTCTGAAAATATCATCCACTAATATTTATTAAACATTTACTGCAGACATGTTAAAGTGATAAAGGCTGAAATGAATGAGAGAATGAGAGAGGCATGATCTTTACCCCTAAATTATTGCAATATATTTATAAATGCAGGATATGCACACACAAAGTGATAAATGTAGTCTAGCTTGTTTGATGAACCAAATTGCTGACTCAGACATTGCATACTGTGAGAACTCAAAGGAGAGAGAATTCACAGAGATGTGGTTTTGTCAAGCAAGCCTTTGCAGAAAAATTTGAGCTAGTCTTTGAGAAATACGTAGCATTTAGTTTGGAGTTGAGTTAGGAGAGAGAAGCTTCAGGCAAGGAGAATGGTCTGAATAAATAGGTTGAAACAGGTCTGGAAACGATGGGTGAAACTGTGCAACTGAAGTGTGTGGTTCATGATGGTGAAAGTTACAGAAAAGGTTAAAAGGTAAGAGATGTCATTGATAACTTCTCATTCATCATGAATCACTTGTAAGCAATTTAAAATATTAGCGTTGAATAAAATCAAACATGATTTAAAAACTTCATTTACTGCAATCTGAGAAAAGATCAAGGTACTTATCAGAATCATTTAAGTTTGTTAAAAATTCCTAATGGGTCAAGGGACAGTGATGTGTTGGAGGCAGCAGAAACTGATAAGATCTTGTTAAATTATCAGTGTATTTACACATTTGATATCAGGAAACACTACAAACCAGGGTTTTGCCAATTGCCTAGTCTTAAAGTGATAGAGAAAATATTAATTACAAGAGTTAAACCTCAAGGGATATATTGCATAAGTTTTTTTAAAAAAACTGATTGTTAAACAGTTACTAGCCAAAAACCTGGAGAAGGGAGTTTAGTGGGAATATCCATACAGTATATTTTGAAGTGTGCATGATATCCAAAGATCCCAGTTTTCACCTTAGTACTTTGTACAGTATCTTGGAAGAAAAGGGCAAACCATCTGAACTGGAGTTGGGATTTGCCTGCTGTAGGGATAAGTTTTCAGTATTTGTTTGCATATATTTCTGAATGTACGGTTCTGGAAAGTTGTTTATAAAAGGAAACAAGAATATCTAAAGTAATGTTTGTTTCATAATTAAGTACCTTTTTGAGGACTTTCTATATCTTTAGTGATGTTTTGATAACTTACATAGTAATTTTCAAATTAAATTCAAATTAACAAAGCTTCATTTCCAGTATTGTTTCAAAGTTTGCAGGTGTGTTTATTTAATAATTATATTCAGCTGTGTTTTAACTATATTCCTTTCCAACGCATTTGCGTACTTACTTGCAGATGTAGTGTTAACCAGTCACCATCTTTGAAGATACATGGCTGACCCTGCTTCATGTTGCATCCTTGCAACTGATACATTTTTTCCAATGTCTTCATGGTTATGTCAAGACTAAATAGCGTCAGTATGAGTGATGCTCTCACATAAGGATCCCTTCTTAATTCCCTTGATGAAGCAACTGAGCAGTGCTCCTCAACTGAAGTACCTACCCCTTTTGGTTCCCTCCTCCAGTTAGTGTTGGGTTTAGGGTAGGGAATATCGCTAAGTGGTTTAAATGGAGATTTAGAAAGAAAGTTAAGTGGTGCAATGGAATATACTGTGTGTAGAGTCAGGAAGATCTGAGTTAAAATGTGGTTTCAGACACTAGCCTTGTCATTCTGGGGAAGTCACTAAATCTCTATTTGACTCTTTTATTAACTTGCCAAATGGGGATCACTGAGGAAGGAAATGGCAAACTACTGCAGCATCTCTGCCAAGAAAACCCCATAGATAGGTCCATGGAGTCAAGAACAATTGGATCCAATTGAAGAAATCATCAACAGGAAAAAGAAGTAAGCAGATTTTAGTCAGGTGTAGGATAAAGAGCAGTTTCACATGGTGATAGGATAGTAATATAAAAGACCTTGGATTAAATGACTATAACACAAAGTCTCTTCAGAAGCTTAAAAAGTAGGGTGATTGTGGAAGTTCTTGTGGGATGCATTCATGTCTAAATACAGAACTCGTTGAAATAATTTTTTCATCCACTACAGATAAAATATATATCTTCCAAGGTTTAAATCACTAAAACATATTTCAAAGCACCCTGAACCATCAAGAAGATCTTTCTTCAATATCAAAATTTAAAAATGAGACACAACAGTTCTCCTTCAATTCTTTCTCTTTAGGTGACATCATATTCAGGGCGATGAATGAAGTCAATCATTCCATGGTATATGAATTTGTGTTCGTGGGGATTTCAAGTTCATGGGCCATGCAACTTTTCCTCCTGATATTCTCCTTCGTGTTTTATGTGATCATTGTGCTGGGAAACTTCCTAATTACGTTCACAGTCATTTTTGACCCTCACTTACATTCTCCCATGTATCTTCTATTGTCTAACCTTTCCCTCATAGATTTATGCCTTTCTTCTGTTTCTGTTCCTAAGATGATTTATGACCTTTTTTTTGAACACAAAGTCATATCTTTCCAGGGTTGTATCACCCAGATATGCTTCATTCATATCTTTGGAGGAACTGAGATGGTGCTTCTAATTTTCATGGCGTTTGACAGATATGTTGCCATATGTAAGCCTCTTCACTATCTGACGATTATGAATCCAAGAATGTGTATTGCTCTCATAGTGTGTTCTTGGGTCCTTGGCCTCATACATGCACTTACCCAAGTAGCTTTTGGGTAAACTTGCCTTTCTGTGGCCCTAATGAAATTGACAGTTTTTATTGTGATCTTCCTCGTTTGATCAGATTGGCCTGTGCAGACACCTACATGCTGGAGTTCATGGTCACTGCTAACAGTGGTTTCATTTCCACAGGAACTTTTTTCCTGTTGATCATCTCCTACATATATATCTTGGTCACTGTTCAGAAACACTCTTCAAACAGTTTGTCCAAGGCTTTCTCTACTTTGTCAGCTCACATCACTGTGGTGGTCTTATTTTTTGGTCCATGTATCTTTGTCTTTGTGTGGCCATTTCCCACAATGCCAATAGATAAATTTCTTTTTATTCTTAACTTTGTCATCACCCCTGTCCTAAATCCTTCTATATATACATTCAGAAACAAAGAGATGAAAGTTGCCATGAAGAGGCTGATCAGTCAACTGAGAAGTTCCAGGAAAAATCTGTAAATAACTCTAAGAGTAATTTAGTATGCCTACATGTAATTGAATACCATGTCACATATAGATTACTCTATTCCAATCTGTGGCTAAAGGCGACAACGTATTTCATTTTAACGTTCTTTACATTCCTCTGAAATCTCTTTCCATGCTCTTAAGGCACCTTGACTCCTGATGCATCTGTTAAAAAGAAACCAAGTATTAAATATTGTTGTTCTCCTTGGGTAAGAACACCAATGCAGATTCAAAGGCAAAATGTTTCACATTTCAAAGGTAGTGAAATGAACAGATATTGTGTGATAAATGACAAAGATTGGATGTGTCATATTTATTCCATATTATCCACAAGCATTTGGTTTAATTGAAAGAATGCATGGAATATTGAAAGAACAGTTACAGCAGTTAAGTTCTAATAATTCTTGTTAATTTTGAAAAGATAATTTGTTCATTGCTTTATGTAATTTGAATAATAGACCACTGGGAGGAATTACACCTCTAGTCAGAATGATGACCCTAAACCTGCATATCAAAAAACAACAGACACACGCAATCCTAAATCTTGAATATTGTACTGTGAAGTTGGAAGTCCCAACACTGTTTACAGTGACACCAGGTTTAGCCGGATATGATTTATATTGCTTAGAGGTCTTTTGGTGATATAGGGAAAAAAAAAGAACAATTTCTACTAGAATACGTATGAGAATCTGTAAGAATCATTTTAGATGGATATTACCTAAATCAGGATTAGCATCTTAAGGAATACATATATTGGCTTGAATGATAGATTCTAACTATCAAGTAGAAATTATTGTAACATTCCAAAATTTAGGTGATGAACCCATATCATTTTGCAAAAAATGATACAATACTTCAAGTGCTTATTATTCCTTGTGAAATGATACCACTTGTGAAAACTGAATCTCCTTCTGAAATAATTAGCAGAGGAACTGAAGGATTAGGTTCTACTGATAAGATGACATTGAGAGCTAAAGTATGTGTGTGTGTTTGTCCTTCATTGCTGAAGAAGACTATGCCATCAGAGAAGTAATGACATGCCTTACACTTGACTTTGTTTTTGAGTGAGGGAGGGCTGTGCAGGTCAGCAACCTCACTTCTACTCCAGAGCCCTCTGAATTCAGTGACCAGATATTCATCAGGATGCCTGGAGATGACCAAGGATGAGGTAATTGGGATTAAGTGACTTGCCCAAGGTCACACAGCTGGTGAGTATTAAGTATCTGAGGTGAGATTTGAACTCAGATCCTCCTGACTCCTGCACTGGAGCTCTAACCACTGCATCACCTAACTGCCCATGGGAGCTAAAATATGGGTTAAAAGGAAGACTGATGATGTCCCAAAGGTTATGGAAATTATAGCATATAGGAATGATAATACCATAACTGTTGTTTATTCAGGAGAGGAAGATTGCCAAATTGTACCCTTACTTCATTTATTCTACTGTGAATGAGGCTATAATAGTGTGTTCATGCACTCCAGAAGCTTGGCTGAGCCTATATCTTCTAGTTATTGTCTCCTTGTTTCTTTTTGTCTTTTGTCTCTGAAACTTTTTGCTAGATTTGCTTCCCATAGGCTTAGTACCTTTCACCTGCAAATGCCTGATCCCTTATGCTGGATGTCACCCTTATCCAAGACTGTTATGTGTCATCTCTGGACCTGAAGTTCATCAAACTCCAGATGCCAGCTAAAGAACTCATCTGTCAAATGAAACCTCTTGGGGCAGTGACAGCTCTACATCCAATTTCAACAGGAAGTAGCTATGGAAGAAGAGACTTTTACCCCTTATCCCATGATTTGGGCCCCATTCCTTTGAGGTGAAAATTATGGGTCACATTTGCTCAAACCCCACCCTATAATAATGTTCTATGTGTTCTTATTGTGTGATCCCTGTTATACCGTTGTAAAGTTCCAATGACCCCAGTTAGCTAAGGTAGTGTTTTATATGCTTATTTTCTGTTATCCCTGTTAAAATTCTGTTGATACCTCTCACCCCACCAACCTGTGTAATGAATAAGAAGATCTTGGGGCTGAATATAATGGCAATTTAAGTGGAAAGATCTTTCACATTCATTAATAGGCCCATAAAATCTGCTTAAATCACCTGGACGACTAAGTCCCATATGATGGGAGGCTTTTGCTGACCATGAGGAATAGGAAGGGTGATAGAAAAGTAGGAGGAAGTGAGTGATCAAGGTCTGGACAGAGAATAGAGGACTCAGTCAGGCAAGCAGGTATGGCAAAGCTCAAGCTCCTGAGTGCTTGTTTGAGAGAAGGCCCTGGCAGAGGGAAAGAGGCTTGGGAATGGCTTTGCCCACTGCAATGATCATGTTTATTAGCTTCTTGGTCACCAAGATAGATTTAGCTTTCTGGTTCTGAAATTTGGTTCCTGGTGTTTCTTCTGCCTTCTATATGGAGACTCTTTCATACTTTATGTTTGAGTAGCATGCTGGCATATTCATAGTCATGACCCATGACTATGGTGGTGGTGAGACACCAGGGTATAAAATAAATGCATATTATGTTTGGAGTTGAGAGTATGTATGTATAAGTGTGTGTGTGTGTGTGTGTGTGTGTGTGTGTAAAGCAGAAGAAATTATATAAAGGAGTGGGAACATAAAAGACCAACCGCTATTTCATAGTTGCCATGGATTGACCTTTTATCCTACACAATTCAATGCCATCTTTCCCCTCAGGTTCCTTATGCTGTCTCTGGCAATATTGAGAAAGGATTAATTGAGTGTGAATTTAGTTGAAAAGAAAGTATTCCACAGATGTCTTACTTACTTTTTTCATCAGCGATGATTCCCCAAAGTTTGAGGTGAATCTAGATGGCTTTCATAATGTAGGGTTGATTAAGAAGACGAGTGATTTTAAAGAGTGTTCCAAAGAGGGCAAAAACTCATGAAAGATTTCTCTATCATATTTTGAATATCTGTGCTATCAGGACAAATGAAAAAAGTATGTAAAATGAATGGGACCATAAAAAAAGTCCATGAGATAAAAGAAGGTGCCTAAGATTACCCAGCTAGCAAAAGGTAAGATCTTCTTCCTTTGATTTTTTATCCATGAATTTTGCAGAATAAGTTAGTACAATATTTGGGACCTAATTTCCTGTCTCGTTTTATCTCTATCATAGCAACTCATTCCCCTGTCCAAAGTTTTGCTCCATATTGATATTCTACATCTTTTGGTCACTGGACCACATTTTCAGAGTGGTTTTTTTTTTTGTAATTCTAGGAGAAATACTCTTTTCTGAGATAGTCATCACCCTGGTAGAGGCCTTCATCACCTTATTGTTGGACTATTGTAATGCCCTGCTTTAACTATGTCTCCAGTCTACTCCATTTGCCACTTAGCTGTCAAGTTAGTCTTAATTTGTGAGACTGACCATGTCCCATCCTTCCCACTTCATTCAATCAACTCCAGTGGATCCTTATTGCTTTCAGGATCAAAGAGAAAGTGCTATATTCTGCTTATGAAGCATTCTTCCCACACACACATAACCTAGTCCCTTTGTACATTTCCAATGTATTTATACTTCATACCTCCCCAGTGACATTGACCTCCTTGCTGTTTCTTGCAAAAGACATTTTATCTTCTGATTCTGAGCATTTTACCTGGTTGTTTGTCTTGCCAGGAACACTCTAGTTCCTCATCTCTTCCTTCTAGTTTCCCTGGCATTCTCCAAGTGAATGGAGTTCACTGAAGTGAACCAGCTGAAGTTCCATCTTATGCAAGAAGCATTTTTTCATTGCCCTTAATGTGTTTCCTATTAGATTTTCCCCAATTTGTCCTTTTTTTATAGAGTTTTTACCTAGCTGTTTGTACACTGTCTTCCTCATTAGAATATATAATATTTGAAAGCAGGGATTCTCTTTTATATTTTGATGTGTCCTTAGTGATTAGGACAATGTCTCTCTTGTAGTAGATTGATTGTGATATGACTGAAATCCTCCATCTGTCTGTATCCCTTTCCCTCTCAGAGAACTATGCCCCAATATAATATATATATATATGTATATACATAGATAGATAGATAGACAGATATAGACAGATAGATAAAATATATTAGAAATAGAAAAAATCAGCAAAACTGATCTATATAATTTTTTCCCCTAAAAATTGATGTAATGTTCCTCTGACCTCCCACCTCTGCAAAGGTATGAAATGTCCTTATATCTCTTCTTTGGAGTCATTCTTTTTCCTTGTAATTTTGCAACATTTGCTTTCTAATATGTTTTCAGTTTTCCCTTTAAATTGTTTTATACATTGTGCATATGATTTTCTTGTTTCTGTTTACTTCACTCAGTATCAGTTGTTGTCTTTACAACCTTTTCTTTTCTTTATTTATTAATTTATAGTAATTTGTATATATTTTTAAAAAATTTTAATTGAATTATTTTAAATGTTTTCAGTGTTTGACAATCACTTCCATATATGTTAGATTTTTTCCCTCCCTTCCTCTTATTTCCCCTCCCTTCCCACTCCCTCTCTGAGACAACATACAATCTTATGTAGGTTCTACAGGTACATTCCTATGAAATGCATATTGCATAGAAGAATTAAGATTAAAAGGTGAAACCATAACACAAAAAAGCATAATACAAAAGTAAGTGGTCTGTTTCTATCTGCAATCCAATTCCATACTTCTTTTTCTGAATGTGGAAGGCATTTTGCATCAAGATTCCACTGGAAATTTTATAAGTCCATGTAATTCAATGAAGTACTACGTCTATCAGAAAAATTACTTGCACGTTATGGTTGTTGCTGTCTATAAAGTTCTCCTGATTCTGTTCCTTTAACTCAGCATCAGTTCATATAAGTCTTTCAAGGTTTCTCTGAAGTCTTCCTGTTCATTGCTTCTCATAGCACAATGGTATTCCATTATATTCATGTACCACAACTTATTCAGCCATTTCCCAACTGATGGGCATTCCGTTTATTTCTGGTTTTTGGTCTCCACAAAGAGAGATGCTATAAATATTTTTGTACATGTGGCACCCTTTCCCATTTCTATGATCTATGATATGGTTTTCTTGCTTCTGTTTATTTCCCTCAACAACAGTTCTTTTCTTTCCATTCTTCTCTTTATTTATCACATTAACAATTTCTTAGAGCATAGTTATATGCCATTATATTCAAGGCTACAATTTATGTAGTCATTCACAAATTCATTATTTTCATGGTTGTTTGTTTTTGTTTTTGTTTTTTTTTGCTGACACAAAATATACTTCTGTAAACTTTTTGGATGTAAGGAGGCTGTCTTTTTCTTTTGCTTGTGATCTCCTTGGGGGGCCTGTCTGGAAAATGTCCAGATTTTGAAAGTTTATTTTAGTAACTCTGGGAAAATACAAAGTTTCAAAGAGACAGAATTCCCATGGTGTTGTGTTGAACAAAGGGATGCATCAATTGGTCACTGATCCCCAATGTCAGTGTGGGAGTTGTACTTAATTTTTTAGTCTCTTCCAAGCACTACTCATGTCTTCAAAAATGCATTAGAAATCTATAAAGACATTGCTATCTTCTGTTCTTCCAAATAGGTAGGTAGGAGAGATGATTTTAAAATTGATTTTATGGAAAGAAACTACATAATAGTTTCTTTCCCCTAAATATTGGAGAGGTCTATGCAAGAATGTTGTATTTGGCTCGGTGACTCCAAATGCATAATGATAATATGCTCTTTGCTTTGAGGAAGGTTTAGAAAGGTTCAGGACCTCTCAGGGCCACTCTGGTAGGGACAAGGATGAGTGTGGGTTACCAGACCTATAATATGGAATGCCCTCCTTGACTTTCCTTGAAGATTTAGAAGACAGTAAAGCTTGTGAGTTGATTTTGCTCTTTGAGTCACAATCCACAGGTAGAGGAATAGGGAACCTGAGGTTATTTCAGAGATTTTGTTTAAGGTAAGATATACTTATGTATAACCATACACAACTTGTAGACAGTCCTGAATTGAATCAATGCCCAAACTCCACCAAATTCTCATAATCTATAAGAATTTATTCTGAATAAGGCCTCCTGATATTTTTGTACGGGGCTATGAGTCGCATTTGTTCTGGATTGGAGACAATGTGTTTTTGCCTGGAGCTTGAAGTCCAGCAGATTTCTCTGTGGCATGTGAAAAAAAAAGTGGCACTGCTATTTAAATTGTTCTAGGAGGTGAATCATTGAACTAATGATGTGCAAATATAGTTTGGTAGCAATATAATGCTATGTAAATTTCTAAGGATCATCATCATCTAGGAGAGGAAGAAGAATGTGGAAAATCATATTCTAGGAAAGACATTTTATTTTTTGGAAAGGAGACTTTAGAGAAAATCATTTAGACCTGTTTTATATGGAAGTTAACTGTGAATCAGTGGTGCCAACGCTTAGCTAGAGAGTCATTATAACCAACCGGTTAATTGATTTCAGGATGAGGTATTATCACTGTGATTATAGAATTTTTTCATTACCTAAGAGACAGTTAAGTTAAATAACTATTTGTAGTCATGTTATGTCTCCTTTATTGTTCATTTTAATTGAAAGAGACAAAATACTTTTGTATGTGTAGACATAGTGTGATCTGAAATGATTTAAAAAGAGCAACAGTTGGCACTGAGATAAAGTCAGAGGCAGAAACTTATATGACAATAAAAATTAGAGACTTAAGAGAGTAAGTAATCCACAGTTCAGCAATAGTTGAGAAAGACATGTTTGAAAGGAGAACATGGTAAAGGTAAAAATACCGTAGAACACTCCTCATTCCATATAGGTCCATAACACTGTATTAGAAAGAGATATAATTCAAATTCAATTTTCTGAATTCTAGCTCTGGAGGGACCTTTTGCTGAAATATTCTGCCATAATTGTCAAATTTGCTTAGTACGCATTAGGAGTGATAGTTAACACATGGAGTTATGCTTATGGTAAGTAAAAGGTCTCAGCTGGTTCAAATGATGGTGTAATAAAATAAAATTAAATGGGAATACATATTAAGACCTATACTTGGAGTCAAAATTTGATTGTAATTGTTCAGAATTGAGGATGTATGGAAAATTATGACTAGACAATAAATCCTATGGGAAAAAAATCACAACATTTTAACTCAAGATGAATTAATTGTGTAACAGGACTGCTAGTCCTTTTAATTGGGGAAGACATAGTCATGGATGAGGGTGGTGATGTTTTTTTTTTTTTTTACCCATTAAAAACACATCTGAAATACAATGTCCAATTTTGAGTGTCATTTTCTACTTTGGATTTTGATGAGTTAGAAATCACCCAATGGAAGGCTCCCAAGATAGTAAGGGGACTTAAAATGAAGTTATATGAAGATTAGTGGAATGAAGAGAGAAATTCTAGGCTGAGAGAATAAAACACTTGATAGAAATCTTCAACTCTTTCTACAACTTTCATATATGGAAACATATTCAGATTTTTAGAACTAAGAACAGTGTCCTAAATTTATTTAAAGTTCCAACAAAGCTTTCTCAAAGTGGAACATGATGCCCTAGAAGATAACAGAGCCTTTACCTATAGAATTCCTGAGTTGGTGGATGAGTGAAAACTTGAGAGAATGTTGATTAAAAACATTCTTGTGTTGATGTGGGTTCAATTGAGTAGCTGCTGGGGTTTCATCCAAACTTGAGACTCTATCACATTGTATTTGCCGCTAAAGTTTCGAGACACTAACTTATACAGCCAGATCTGCTATAAGGGGGTTGATTTTAGGTAGAAGATCCTACCTAGGATAAGTGGGGGGGCTAGATATTCCATTGTAACCACTGTTCATATTTGACTGAACAAGATGAGTTTATTCAACCCACTGTCATGGGTACGTTAACTTCCCTTACCAGTGTTCTGTTGTGACACTGAGCCCCTTCAGATGATTACACTGGATTGCCAACCCACATGGAACTTTAGTTGCCCCTCATCATATGGACTTAAGCTATGGTAGAGCTAGCCATGAGGAATAAAAAAAATCCTTTGGATAAAACTTTTGATTTTAGCAGAGTCCTATGTCCTATATTTCAATTTTAACTAATAAGTTTATAAGGAATAAAATAGGCATTAAATGCTTACTATGTGTGAGGCGCTATGATAACCACTTTATAAATATTGCCTCCTTTGATCATTAAACCTCTCATTTTCTTTATTTCACCTAAGTCCATTTCCCATATTTTCTTTCCTTCATGTCTTCTTACTTTCTCACTGTCCCCATTACTTTCATTTCCCCTTTCCACTTATTTTCTTTGCATCAAGTGATTTATGAAAATATTGTCCGTTAATATTTGTTAAAAATTTACTGCAGACATATCAAAGTGAAAAAAGGTTGAGATGAATGAGAGAATGAAAGTGGTATGACCTTGACCCCAAAAATATTACAACATATTTGGAAAAGCAGGATATGCGTACATGAAATGATAAATACAGTATAACTTGTTTGATGCTCCAAATTGGTGGTTCAGTCATTAAATTTTATGAGAATGGAAGGGAGAGAGAATTCACTGAGATCTGGATTTATCAAGGAAGGTTTCACAGAGAATTTGAGCTAGACTCTGAGAAATAGGCAGGATTTACATTAGAAAAAATAGGGGAGAGGAGGTTCAGTAAAGGAGAATGGGTTGAGTCAGTGAGTTGAAGCAAGTCTGGAAGAGGTCAGTAAAATAGTATTACTAAATTGTTTGCTTCATGAAGGGGACAGTAGGAGAAAAGGTCATAGGATATAAGGACTCATTAATACCTTGTCTTTCATAATTAATCACTTCCTAAAAATTAAAAAAAATATTGGCTTTGAATAAAGAAAATATTATTTTCAAACTTTATTTACAGGAATCTAGGAAAAGATCTTGGTACTTGTCAGAATCATTTAATTTGTGAAAAAATCCTAATGACTCAAATGGCAATGATGTGATGCAGTCAGACAAACTGATAAGTGCGTAATTTTCAATTTTCAGTGTATTGATACGTCAGAAATCAGGTAACACTACAAATCAGGGCCTTAATTAGTACTTTGCTAATTGCCTAATATTAAGAAAATTATGGAGAAAATGTTTATAATGAGAGTTAAATTTCAAGCAATATCCTGCATGCATTTTTGGAAAGGTGACTTAAACATTTGTCAGCAACAAAGAAGGAGAGAAGAACTAAGTAGGAATATCCATACAGGATATTTTGAAGTATGCATGATATCCAGAGATCCCTGTTTTCAACTTGGTACTCCGTATAGTATCTCATGGGCACTTTATTCCTGTTGATCATCTCCTACATATATATCTTGGTCACTGTTCAGAACCACTCTTCAAATGGTTTGTCCAAGGCTCTCTCTACTTTGTCAGTTCACATCTCTGTGATAGTCTTGTTTTTTGTTTTGTTTTGTTTTGTTTTTGTCCAGGTATCTTTGTCTATGTATGGTCATTTACCACAATTCCAGTGGACAAATTCCGTTTGATTTTTAATTTTGTTTTCACCCCTGTCCTAAATCCTTCTATATATACCCTTCTTAGACACATATTGGGTGTTTGACTCAAAACATGATACTTATCCTTGAAATGTTATAAGATTATTAATAGAAGAGTAATTGCTAACCTCAAATGTTACATAAAGTTGCTAATTTGCATTGTTAGAAGAGAGCTTAATGAAAACTTAGCATGGATTAAGATGCTCTTGATATATTTTCCTGCCTTGTAATCCCTAGATCATCTCTACAGTTGTTTCTTGGTTGATGATTTCATGATTCTAGGGTCTGCCCTATTTTACTCCATACCTATTTTTGTTTAGCCTTTTTTTCCTCATATAAGATTTTTTAATTTAAAATAATTTTTAAAAATTTCATAAATTGTTTTCTGTTTTCAATAATCACTTTCATATGACTTCAATTTTTTCCTCCTCCCTCTCCCCTCACTCCCTGAGACAGTTTGCAATCTTATATGAAGTTTGCACATACATTCTTACTAAACACATTTTAACTTCAATCATGTTACATAGATGAATTAAATGAATGGGACAAACTATGAGAAAAACCAAACGAAACCAAAACATAACAAAAGAAAATAGTCTACTTCCTTTTGTGCTCCACTTCCATCCTTCTTTCTCTGAATGTGGGTTAATCCCTTGTTTCCAAAGAGGAACAATGACATCGTGGGGTGATTTCTTGAGTTGCTATGGATTGGATTTAAATGAAGCAGAGTTTTCAGCCTCTCTTTCAGAGTCAGTTAAGTCCAGTGGTAGCATAAAAGTCGACATAACTGACAAAGGCACTGGGATGCATTGGACAATCTTTGCATCTTCAAAGTCTCTTCAAGCTCTAAGTACTCCCCAGCATCTGCTTCATTTTCCTTCCTGACTGTTGGAACAAATTGTCCTCATCTACCAATTCTGCTTGGAGTTGTGCTTGGAATAGACATTCTGTTAATCTATACAACTAATTTCTTTATGGAACCATCATTCTTTTTTGCCAGATATTGTGACCAAAATATGTGACAACATATTATCATATGCAAATATGACACTTTTGCATATTTGTTTATACCATAATATTGAGATTAAATCTACAGTAAGAATGAATAATTGATTTCTTTTTCTATTTTATTTGTGCTGTGTGTATGTGAGTTTTAATATTGTCTCAGTTAGAAAAATTACATATCCATGGTATGTATCTTATAATTAGATTTTTGTGTTTTTTTAATCCAAGTATTAGGGAAACATTGATTATTTAGATTATTCATTGATAGAGCCTGATATTATAGTATGAAATCAACTATATTAATTGTCCTGACATTGGACAATTCCCAGGATGAAAAGGTCACTTCTTTAGAAGGCATCAAAATGGTATTTGTATTGCTCTATTATAAAATTCATGATTATATGGGATTGAAATTTGCCTCCCATAACTTCCTCTAGGTTGTCCAATTACAATTGAGTCCAATTACATGTTGGATCTAAACAGATTATGTCAAATTTGTTCTGCACAAGCCATTCCTCCAGCTGATCAAAGGCAGTCATCATTCCTGCCTTGTCTTTTCTCTCGTTAAAAAAAATCTACAATTTCTTCAATTGTTCTTTTTATGACAGAGTTTCAGGAATGCTGTTTAATCTCCTGTGGAAGTGGTTATTTGTTAACATATGTCTTGAAAAACTATGCCAAGATTGGAACAAAATGTGGTGTCTGCTTTAGAACTTGCAAAATTAAGACTATTACTCTGTTCTGTTAACTATCATTCTATCAGTACACCCAAGTTTTGCTCTACTTTTTGACAGACATGCTAAACATTTAACTTACTTTGAATTTGTAAATATTTTAACTACTTAAGGACTTTTTAATGTCAACTTCTGTACTATATTTTCCTAGTGCTTTTTCTTGTGCAATTGCTTTTTTAAACTTTAGTGCAAGATCTCCCATTTTTTCTTACTATTTCATTTTGTTCATTTTGCCCAATAGTCTGTCTTTTCTAAACTTGGTTCTGGGTGTCCCCAACAATCACAATGAAAAATAAACTTGGATGTTTCAGGGATGTGTTGGCACTCCCCAAGTGCAACCTTCCCCAATGTGGGGAGGATTGTGTGAGTTATTATTTTGAATGAAAGTAATGTGTCATAAAGGTCTTCAAAAGGGCACACAGTACACAAGAGAGACTCTTTATTGCTTTCCTTACTCTACTGTGCACTAAGAGTGGTCTTGCTATCAGATACCTAATGCAGTCCAGGTCTCTCTCTCTCTATTCCTCCTCCCCAAATACTGGTTTGAGTTCTATCAGGGATCATCTACTTCAACCCACCACTCAAAGCAACTAATTTCAATAAAGCAAACACTTTGGTCTAAAGCATCCCAAGAGTTTTATTTTTTAAAAAGATTTCCTATCAGAAAATGGAACAGTGCAGATGAAGCACAACATATTTGTGATATTTTGTGAGGGGAAGTTTTGTGATATTTTGATATTTTGAAATGGGAAATTTTGAGGGGAAGTTTGAAAAATGTCAGAGAATCAACTCATCAGATTGCATATATAAAGCTAGAAGGCATGTTATAGGCCATCTGTTCTGACACTTTCACTTTATAGATGAGCACATCAGGAATCAGAAATTTGAAGTGAGTAGTTCAAGGTCAAATATGTAACTACTAAGCAGCAAAACCAGAATAAAAATGCAAAACTCCTGACTCCAAAGACGATGTTCTTTGCTCTCTACCATACTACTCCTCCAAAATGTGATTGTACCTGAGCAGGGAAGATTCAGTTGGATTATTTTAACAGGTGGCCTGAGTTGCCAGAGAACATAATAAATACATATTATGGTTGGAGTTGAGTGTGTGTGTGTGTGTGTGTGTGTGTGTGTGTGTGCAGAAGCAATCATTTAAAGGAGTAGGAACATAAAAGACAGATTTCCATTTCATAGTTTCTCATGATTTGGCCTTTTATCCTACATAACTGTGTTATCTTTCATCTGTATTTCCTTATGTTTTCTCTGGCACTATCAAAAAAGGATTAATTGGATGTCAATATAGTTGGAAAGAAACTATTATATAGATCTCTTACTTTTTCATCAGTAATGATTCTCCCAATTTCGTGGTCAGGCTAGATGGCTTTCACACATGGGGTGGATTTAGAAGATGAATGATTTGAAAGGGTGTTCCCAAGAGGGCAAACACTCATGAAAGATTTCTCTACCACAATTTGAGTATCTGTGCTGTCAGAACCAATGAAAATAGAAAGCAAAATGAAAGGGTTCATAAATAAAGTGTGACCATGAGGTAAAAGAAGGTGCCTACAACTACACAAGTAGCAAGAGGTAAGTGTGTTCTTTCTTTGGTTTTCTACCCCAAAATGTTGCATAATAAGTTAGTGTAATATTTGGGACCACATTTCCTCTGTGGTTTTATCTCTATCTCACTACCTGGTTCCCCTCTCCAAAACTTTATCCCATACTGATATTCTACATCCTTTGTTCTCTGGACCACACTTTCAGAGTGTTTTTTTTCCTTGTAATTCTGGGGAAAATGCAAAGAGACAGAAATATAGAATGCCTAGAGTGATACTAAGTGACACTATTGACACTTAAATCATAACTATATTAATTGATGATAAATTCATTATACTAGTCCTAGAGCTGCCCTTAAGAAGCCTGTATTCTGTGAGAGGAGGAGGAAATACAGTTTGTGCAAGAGTAAGTAAACACAAATACATAGAAAGCAATTTAAAGGGGTAGAATTTACTAAATATTAATGGCAGACAATCAGGGATTCATTTATTTAATTTTGGGAAGTTGTGCTGAAATGTATTATTTAGCTAGCTAAAGATTATATGAGAATGATGTAATGAAGAATTTCACACTGGTGCAAAGATATAAGGGTAGGACATAGAATGTTATGTGTCTGTCATAACAGATGGGGCAAATTGACTGAAATTGTTAGCAAAGGAGAATAACATGATTATGTTAGGAAAATCAGTGGAAGTTAGAATGTAGAGACTATAAATGCCAAAATGGGATAGTTTGTATTTTATCTGAAAACAACCGAGTATTTTCATTCTTTCACTTCTCTATCTAGCTTTATCTATCTGCATTTCAGTCATCTATTCATCCAATCAATTATCTATCTATATTTATTGTTATTATTATTTTTATCGAGGTGGTGACATGATGAGTAGTGAATTTTAAAAAAAAAACATATCAATTTGATAATGGTGAGAACCTTGGATATAAGGAGAGAGAGTTTGGAGGAAGAAAGTCCAGGTAAGAAACTATTGAGGTAGAATAGGAAAGAGATGATGAAGACTTGAACTAGGCAAGAGATTGTGTTGAATGTAGAAATGGAAATAGATCAGGAGAGTTTATGACGACAGTACTGGTGTAAGTTGGCAATTTATTTTATATGAATTATTGATGAGCTTCAGGTAGAATTGCAGTGGGACATTTATAAGGAATTTCAAAGACTCAGGTCAACACCAAGGCAGCTGGAAAGATTTATTACACTTCTGAGGTTTCACACTCAGGTAAATGGCTAAATTCCTTAGAGGAATTTAGCAATTTCATTAAGGCAAGACAAACTATTTTATAGAGAATATAATTCTGATTATACAAGCAAAGTTTACTTAGAATGTTGGAATATGATTAATATTAAAAGACAGGAGGAATTTCTTAAAGGATTAGGTAATGGAGGAGTAGTTCCTGTCTCAGTGGACCTGTGCATGGTATTGCTCATAATTCATGCAATTGGGAGAGGTATGTATAGTTGGTCATGATATTATAATCAACCTCTCTAAATTCATTCTAGGTCAGTTATTTACTAATACTAAGCAGGCACTATCCTAAAATGGGTCCCTTCTATGGTATGGTGGTCAAGCATCCTGTTCTCTTCATCCTGGCTGTGCTGTCTTGTGACTGGCTAGTTATTGTGGTGCTATATAACGAATCTGGTCAAGATGGGTTATTAGGTATTGTGGACCTATCTTGGATTAAATGAATGATGTAATTGTGGTTGAGTTCAAGAACACATCTGTTTCTGTGGGAATGAATCGGGAGTCAGTGGTTGGTATCCCATCATATAGACATGCCTGATGTTTCTGTGAGAACTATGAGTTCAGAGACACACCTGTTGTTGTAATGAGTAGTCAGGTATAAATAAAGAAGTTAGACCATTTGCAGGGGGCTAGGTAGGTAATATTGGGACTGGGGCAGCTCTATTAGGACTCCATCAGGTTGAAGGAGAGGGAAATATCAAGGACAACTCCATGGTTGCAAACTCAGGTGATTAGAAGAATGGGGATTTCATTTATGCAAGTGGAAAAGTTTGTAGGAAGTCTCTCAGTTCACTTGTATTTATTAAGTTCCTACTCTCTACCAGTCACTGTGCTAAGTAATAGGTGTACAATGAAAGGTAGAAACAAAAATCTCAAACAAACATGAAAACCACCCTGTCCTCTAATCCCCACTCAAAATGAAAAAGAAAAACCAAATAAACTCAGCCCACATCTCTCAAGAAGCTTAGAGTATGGACTTGCAAGGACAGGGGTGGAATATGAGATGCTTTTTGGTTATGCGAGGTTTGACTTGTAGGTCTAGGTAGAGGTGCTCCATAAACTTTGGATAATAAAGGACTGGTTTTCAGGAGACAGGTTTTATTTTTAAAATGGTTTAAATGATTGTGGGAGTCTTCATATTCATGAACAAATTTTATTATTCTCTTTGGAAAACAGTTTTGTGTACCTCTATATAATGAAAATTTCAGTTTTTGGAGGATTCGTATCAAAAGAAAGAAGTTGGGTTGTTGCAGCTGAAAAAACTGTGGTGTCAGCTGTCCCATAATATAATATATGTATGTATATATATATATATATATATATATATGTTTGATTTTTAAATAAATATTTTCACTCAATGGATCACAATGAAAGATTATGCAATCTCAATTTCAAAATGTGAAAATCGCAGTGCCACAAAATGATGACGTATACACTTACATCCCTCAGCAAAATCGTTTATTATCTAATTGTCCTTCATATTGCCTTTTTCTTTTTGTTTCCCACTTAATTACAGGTGTCTCATAACTCGCACAGGTTAAAGAAGGATTCCGATTAGCAGAAAAAGAACTGATCAACACTGGTGGAGGATTTCTTCACATGCACTTCCCTGTACCAATAAAATCATGCATTTACTCCATATTTCCACCTCTCATGATCTAGGTGCAATGTTTAGGGTTACTTATCAAATAAGTACCATCAAAGTCTCTTCTAAGGCTAAATTCTATGGCTCTAGGAGCATCCCAGTTCGACTTTCTTTGAACACCATATTTAATTAATGTCTTATTTCTGAACAGACCTGGACTCAGATCATTGTAAGAGAAATTGAATGAGATCTTCATTTATTTAGAGCATTTGCTTGTTAAAGTCCATTGTAATGGATGGGAGTATAAAAATTTTTTGTGGGATTACTTAGGATTATTTCTCATTTTTATGCCCCCTTCCGAATCTTTTTCTAATATGTAATTATTAGGAATTCTACATGTGGTTAATATTTGAGAAAGAGTGTGTACAGAGTAATTTGGGTTGAATGGATTCCTTCAAGGAGGCTGAGAGGGTGTTTTTGATTAGTGTTTTCCAATTTTTTCCCCCAATTTGTGATAACATAATGGAGTAACTGGGCTCCCACTTAGCTGTCATCCAATTAGTGTGGTCTCTCTCTCTCTGTCTCTCTGTCTCTCTCTCTCTCTGTCTGTCTCTGTCTCTATGTCTCTCTATCTCTCTCTGTCTCTCTGTCCCTCTCTCTGTCTCTCTGTCTGTCTCTCTCTCTCTGTCTCTGTCTCTGTCTCTCTCTGTCTCTCTGTCTCTGTCTCTGTCTCTCTCTCTCTATCTCTTTGTCATATTCCTTACTCATTTCCCCCATTCCCAAATGATCCAAAAGAGAGAGGTGTATATCCTTATTTCTTCTCAGGGACTTGAGCTAATTTTTATAACTACTCAATGCTTGCCATTATTTGCTACTCTTTTATATTACATTATTTTAGTCAATGTGTATATTATTCTGCTTTTTCAGTTTCTTTCCAGCGTTCTGCTCCATTCCATGTACATCTTTGTTTCACTCAGTTCCTCATGTTCGTTGCTTATTATGGCACAATAATGTTCTATCCTATTCATATGTAATAATTTGTTTAGCCATTTCCCAGTCAATGTACATCATTTTTCCCCCAGTTTTTTAATGGAAAGCAAAAGGAGATGCTTTAAATGTTGTGCCAAATGTGGGATAAGAGGTAGGGGGTGTGTCATTCTTTATGTGTTATAGAGATCATATTTCTTTACTAAAATAAATTTTTATTGCTTTTTTCCTAGTTGACAATGTTTGCAACCTAGGTTTCATCCTCAAATCCTCATGCTGTCTCACTTCTCATAGCTAGCTGATGGCTAAGTCTTATTGTTTCTACTTCTGAAACATGTCATAAGGCACCCTCATTCTCTCTCTTCTGAGATAGTCATCACCCTGGCAGAGGCCCTCATCACCTTATTGCTGGACTATTGTTATGCTCCTGCTTTAGTTATGTCTCCATTCTAGTACATTTTCCACTCTGTTGTCAAACTGCTTTTCTTAATGTGCAAGACTGACCATATCCCATCATTCCCACTTCACTCAGTCAACTCCAGTGGACCCTTATTGCTTCCAGGATCAAATAAAAAATTCTCTATTGTGCTTATGAAACATTCTTCCCCCACCCATAACCTAGTCCCTTCCTACCTTTCAAATCTACTTATATTTCATACCTCCCCAGTGTCATTGTTCTCCTTACTGATCCTTGCACAAGACATTCCGTCTTGTGATTCTGAGTATTTTCATTGGTTGTTCTTCATGCCAGGAACTCTCTATTTCTTCATCTCTGCCTTCTAGTTTCCCTAGTTTTCTTCATGTCTCACCTTATGCAAGAAGCCTTTTTTGATTCCACTTAATGTCTTCCCTATGACATTTCCCCCAATTTGTCATCTTTATATTTTGTTTGATCATAGTTGTTTGTACACTATCTTCCTCATTATCATAGAAGATATTTGGAAGCAGGGATTTTCCTTTATCTTTTCTTGTATCCTTAGTGGTAAGCCCAGTATCTGGTGTGCAGTCAGTTGATTGATTGACTGACATGACTTAAATTCTTCATCTATCTCTTTCCCTTTTTCTCTCAGATAACTAAGTGATAAAACAAAAAAAAAATAGAAAAAGGAAAACTGGAAAGAGCAAATATCAGCAAAACCATTCTATAGAAAAAATTTTTTTTTCTGAGAATGGATACAATGGTCCTGTGACTAGACATCTGTAAAGGAGTGGGATGTGTTCTTATGTCTCTTCTTTAAGACAATGTTTTTTCTTTGTAGTTTTACAGTTTTAATTTTTATCATTTTGTCAGTTTTCCATTTTAATTGTTTTATTCATTGTACATATGGTTTTCTTGATTCTGTTTACTTCACTCAACATCACTTCTTGTCTATCCATCCTTCTCTTTGTTTATCATACTAATAATTTCATAAAACACAGTAATATGCCATTATATTCACCTGTCACAATTTTTTACTCATTTCCAAATTCATTGTTTTCTGGTTTTTTTTCTTTTCTTTCTTGTCAGAAAAATGCTTCTATAAACATTTTGGGCATAAAGAGACTATCTTTTTTATTAGTGATCTCCTTGGGGTACCTGTCTAGAATGGGTCCAAAATTTAAAGTTTACTTTAGAAGTTCTGGGAAAATACAAAGTGTCTCAGTCAGAGAATTCCCATGGTGGCCATATTGAGCCCAGGGGTGCATCAATTGCTCAGTGTTTTTTATTCAGGAGGGGATGATTATGAAATTGTGCCCTTAACTCATATATTCTTCAGTGCATGAGGCTATGATAGTGAGCTCATGGACACCAGAAGCATGGCTGACCCTATATCTACCCTGCTTCTGGTTACTGTCTCCTTGTTTCCTTTTGGTTTTTTGTCTGTTATATTTGTTTTGTAGATTTGCTTCCTATAAGCTTAGTACCCTCTACCTGCAGATGCCTGATCACCAGATTTGTCACCACTATCCAACCAGATATCACCCCATCCAAGACTTTGATGTGTCATCTCTGGAGCTGAAGTCGATCAAAAGATGACAGCCAAAGAATTCATTTCTCAAATGGGATCTCTTGGGGCAGTGAAAGCTCTACATCCAATTTTAGCAGGAAGTAGCTATGGAAGAAGAGACCTTCTCCCCTTACTCCAAGATTTGGGGCCACATTCATTTGAAGGGGGATGATGGGGTGCTTGCGTTCAAACTCTACCCTATAGTAATGTTCTATGGGTTCTTTTTGTGTGATCCCTGTTATATTATTTTAAAGTTCCTATGACACCAGTTACCTGAGATAGTATTTCATATACTTATTTTATGTTACCCCTGTTACAGTTCTGTTTATAGCTTCTACCTCATCCAGCTATGTAATGAATAAGAAAGTCTTGGAACTGAATGTAATAGCAATTTAAATGGAAAGATCTTTGTCATTCATCAATAGGCCAATAAGACCTGCTTAAATCTCATGGAAGATTAAGACACATGTGGTGGGAGGAGTTTACTGAATAGGAGGAATAGAAAGGGTGGTGGAAAAGTGGGAGGAAGTGAGTGATCAAGGTCAGGGCAGAAAAAAGAGGACTCAGTCAGGCAGGTTGGTATGGCAAAGCTGAGGCTCTTGCATGTTGCTTGTGATAAGGCCCTGGAAGTGGGAGGGAGGCTTGGGAGTGGCGTTGCCCACTCCAGTGATCAAGTTTATTAGCTTCTTGGTCACCAGGTCAGATTTAGCTTTCTGCTGGAATTTGACTTCTGGTGTCTAAATACATGTTTTTCTTCTGCTTTCTGTATGGAGGGTCTTTTATACGTTATGTTTGAGAACTGTGATGGCATATTCATATTCACCATCAGTGCTATGGCGATAACCCTGGGGATATAATAAATATATATTACGTGTTGGAGTTGAGAGTGTGCTTATATATGTGCACGTTTGTGTTTGTGTAAAACAGAATCAATCATGTAAAGAGTGGGAACATAACTATAACATAACATAACAGTATCATGAAAGGATTGAGTGTGAATTTTAGTTGGGAAAAAAAACTATTCTATAGATGCCTTACTTTTTTCATCAGTAATGTTTCTCTGAATTTCGAGGTCAAGCTAGATGGCTTTCATTCTGTGGGGTTGATTTAGGAGATGAATGATTTTAAAGATTGTTCCCAAGGGGGCAACCACTCATGCAAGATGAATATCTGTGCTATCAGGACAAATGACAAAAGAAAGTAAAATAAACGGCACTATAAATAAAGTGAGACCATGAGGTAAAAGAAGGTGCCTAAGATTATCCAACTAGCAAGAGGTAAGAGTCTTCTTGCTTTAATTTTTTTACCCATAAATTTTACATAATGAGTTAGTATTTGGGACCTAATTTCCTGTCTGGTTTTATTTCTATCACAGTACCTCATTCCCCTCTCCAATTCTTTACCCCATATTGATATTTTACATCTTTCTGTCTCTGTACCACATTTTCTGAGTGGATTTTGCTTTGTTTTGTTTTGTTTTTTCGTAATACTGAGGAAAATGCGGATATAAAGCTAGAATGCCTAGAATGAACATACCAGTAACACTGAGATCAGAGGTATATCACTTGATGATAGATTCCTGATACCTGTGCTAAAGTAGCCTTTGAGAAGCTTAGATTTTTTGGGAGGAGGGAGAAATACACTTTGTGCAAAAGTAAATGCAAATACGTACAAAGCAAATTAAAGAGGGACAGGCCGCTAAATATTACTAGAATCCAATTAAGAATTCATTTATAAAATTTTTGGAAGTTGTGCCTGAAAGGTACTATGTATAAACTAAAGGTTATATGGGTGTGAGTTGAGATTCACTCTAGACAAGGGGTACCACTGTTGCAAACATATAAGGGAATGAGATAGAATGTCGTGTGTTTGTGGTAAAAAGTGGGGAAAATTGAACAAAACTGTTAGCAAAGGAGAATTATATGTCGGGAAAATGTGGGTGGCAGCCAGAATGTAGAGATTTTAAATGCCGGATCAGGTAATTTTTATTTTATGTGAAGGCATCCGAGTACTACTAACTTATTCCTCTATTTATTTATCTGTCTTACTGTTTATTTCTTTATCGATGTATATTTTAGTTATTTATTCCTTCAATAATTTATCTATATTTATTGTTACTATTTTTATTGAGTGTTATGGTGAAATATGAACTATAAAAATATGAAATTGATAATGATGAGAAACTTGGATTTAAGGGGAGAGATTTTTGAGGAAGAAAGTCCAATTAGCAAACTATTGGGTTAGAAGGTAGGTTGTGTGTCATTCTTTATGAGTTACATGGACTGAACTTTCTTTTCTCAAAAAAAAAAATTTATTGGTTTTTAAAAGAATGGGTACCACTCTTCCCCTAGTTATCAAGGTTTGTGACCTAGGTGTCATCCTTAAATCCTTATGCTGTCTCACTTCTCATATGCAGCTGATTGGTAAGTCTTGTACTTTCTACTTCTGAGACATCTCATATGCCTACTCCCTCTTCTGAGATAGTCATCATCCTGGTAGAGGCCCTCATCACCTTCTTCCTGGACTGTCGTAATGCCCTGTTTTAATTTTGTCTCCAGTCTAGTCCATTTGCCCCTTAGCTGTCAAGCTGATCTTCCTTATTTGAGAAACTGACTATGTCCCATCCTTCCCACTTCATTCCAGTGGTTCCCTGCTGCATCCAGGATCAAATAAAAAATGCTCTGTTGTGCTTATGAAGCATTCTTCCAACACACATAACCTAGTTCCCTTCTACCTTCCCAGTGCACTTATACTTCATACCCCCCAAGTGACATTGGCCTCCTTGCTGTTCCTTGCACAAGACATCCCACCTTCTGATTCTGAGCATTTTCCCTCTGCCTCTGGTCTCTGCCTTCTTGTATCCCTGGTGTTGTTCAAGTCCCAGCTGAAGTTCCATCATATGCAAAAAGTTTTTTTTCTCGTTCCCCTTAAGGTCTTGCATTTTAGATTTTCCCCAGTTTACCGTCTTTGTATATTGTTTGTACATAGTTGTTGGTGCACTGTCTTCCTCATTAGAATACATGATGTTTGAAAGCTTTTGTTGTATCCTTAGTGATCATCACAGTGTCTTTCATGTAGCAGGTTGACTGATTGAGTGATATGAATGAAACCTTCCATATGTCTCTTTCCCTTTCCCTCTCAGAGATACTAGAAACAGAAAAAAATCAGCAAATTTGATCTATAAATTTTTTTTTCTGAAAATGTACATAATGTTTCTGTGACCTCTTCTGCAAAGGAATGGGATGTCTTCTTAAATCTCTTCTTTGGGGGCTATTCTTTTTCCTTGCTGTTCTGTACCTTTCACTTTCTATTGTTTAGTCATTGTGCATATAGTTTTCTTGCTTCTGTTTACTTTACTCAGCATCAGTTATTGTCTTTCTATTCTCTTTATCCATCAAACTAACAATTTTTTAGAGCACAGTAATATGCCATTATATTCATAGGGCACACTTTATGTGGTCAATATGAAATTCACTGTTTTAAGGATTTGTTTTTCTTTACTGCCACTAAATATGCTTCTCTAAGCATTTTGAGCATAAGGAGACTGTCTTTTTCTTTTAATTGTGATATCCTTGGGATACTTGTCTAGAATGTGTCCAAAATTTGACAGTTTACTTTAGTAGTTCTGGGAAAACACAAAGTTTCTGAGAGAGAGAATTCCCATGGTGGCCATGTTGAGCCCAGGGTTGCATCAATTGGTCACAGAGTCCAGATGTCAGTATGGGTGCGGTGCTTGATCCTTTTAGCCTCTTCCAAACACTATTCATATCTTCAAAAATGCTTCAGAAATCTCTGAAGACATTGTTATACTCCGTTCTGATTCCAAATAAGTAGGTAGGAGAGATGAATTTAAAATTATTTTGATGGAAAGAAACTACAGCATAATTTCTTTCCCCTAAGGATTGGAGAAGTCTATGCCAGTGTAGTGCATTTGACTCAGTGACTACAAATGCATAATTACAATGCACCCTTTGCTTCGAGGAAGATTTAGACAGGTCCAGGGGCTCTCACGACAACTTTGGTAGGGACAGGCATGAGTGTGGGTTATCAGGTCTGTAACCTCGAATATCCTCCTGTAAACCAGTCTGCCCTTCAAAAATTTTAGGACAGAATGGCTTGTGAGTTGATTTGACTCTTTTCACTGCAATCCAAAGGTAGAGGAAGATGGAACCTGAGGTCTTTACTTCCATTTTATTTAAACAATGATGTACTTATTTTTATCTGCAAACCAGTTTCGGGTAGCCACGAAATGAATCAACGGTCAATCTCCACTAAACTCTCGTAACCTATAGAATGTGTTCTAAGTCCTCCTGATAGTTTTTTGGGACATGTATGAGTAGCATTTGTTCTGGATGTGAGACAAGTTAATTTTTGCCCACAGCTTGAATTCCAGCAGATTTCTCTGTGGCATGTGAAAAATAAAAGTGGCACTGGTATTTAAATTGTTCTAGAGATGACTGAATTTATGACATGAAAATTTAGTTTGGTAATAATACAATGAAATCTAAATTGCCAAGGCTCATTATCATCTATGAGAGTAAGAAGAATGTGGCAAATCAGATCTTGTAAAAGAGATTTCATTTTTTGGAGGGGAGACTTTAGAGGAAGGTATGTATATTTATTTAATGTGAAAGTTAGCTGTGAAGGCAGTGGTGTCAACACCTGGCTAGACAGTCATTATAACCAGGTGAAGAATGGCTAAGTGGTGGCAAGGTCAGGTATTAGGACTGTGATTGTAGAACTTTTTCATCACCTACAGGACAAGATAGTTAAGTAAAGTAACTATTTAGTAGTACTTTATGTTTCATTTATTGTTTAGTTTAATTGAAACAGATAAAGTACTTTTGTGTGTGTAGACAAATTGTGATCTAAATTGATTTAAAGAGAGAAAGAGTTGGCACTGAGATAAAGCCAGAGGCAGGAACTTATATGTCAATAGAAAATAGAGATTGAAGAGAGTGAGTAATCCATAGTTCAGGAATAGTTGAGAAAGGCATATTTGAAAGGAGAACATGTTAAATTTAAAAATACCCTAGAAAGCTCCTGCTTCTATATTGTTCCATTAGAAAGAGATGTAATTCAAACTCATTTTTCTAAACTCTAGTTCTTGATAGATCTTAGGCTGAAACATTCTGACATAGTTATCAAATCTACAGAACACATACTAGGAGTGATAATTAACATGTTGAGTTATACTTATGGCATATAAGAGATCTCAGTTGGTTCAAATGATGTTTGAATAAAATAAAATTATATAGGGACACATGTTAAATCCTATGGTTAGAGTCAAAATTTGACTGCAAGGGATCAGAATGGAGGAAGTGGGAAAAAATGTGGCTGTTCAAGAAATTGTGTGGAAAAGTTCAGAAAATTTTAACTGTAGATTAATTAATTTTGTAATAGGATTGCCAAAAAACCGAGTCCTTTTAATTAGGAGAAACATAGTGTCCTGGATGAGGGTGGTGACGACTCTGTGATACTGAGTCCCTTCAGATGATTATCCTGTATTGGCATTCCATATGGCGCTTTACTTCCACCTCATTATGTGGACATAAGGTATGGTACAGCCATTCATGCCGAATAAAAAGAATTCCCTCTCACAAAACTTTCAGTTTTAACAGAGTCCTATATACTGTGTTTCAATTTTAATTAATAATTTTACAAGGAAGGAAATAAGCATTAAATTTCCTACTATATGCCAGGCACTATGATAAATGCCTTATAAATAATACCTCCTTTGGTTATAAAATCTCTCTTCTCCTTTATTTTATATAAGTTCTTCTGCCATATTGTCTTTCCTTAGCTTCCTTTTACATTCTCACTTTCCCCATCATTTTAATTTCATCTTTCCACTTCTTTTCTTTGTATCAAGTGATTTGTGAAAATATCATCTATTTTATTTATAAAACATTTAATGCAGGCATATCAAAGTGATGAAGGCCGAGATGAATAAGAGAAGAAAAAGACATGACCTTGACTAGAAAGATATTATATTTAGAAAAGTATAATATGCTTTTCACACATGAAGTGTTCAATATATTCAAGCATATTTGATGCAGCAAATCAGTGGCTCAGACATTAAATACTATGAAAACTCAAAGGAAAGATAATTCACTAAGATCTGGCTTTATCAAGAACTGCTTCACAGAATAATTTGAGCTAGCCTTTGAGAAATAGATAGGATTTAGATTGGAAAAGATCAGGATAAAGGGGTTCCAGGCAAGGAGATGGTTTCAACAATGTGTTGAAGCAAGTCTGGGAAACAGTGAGTTTCAATATGACTGAAATATGTGGTTCATGAAGGGGATAGTAGGAAAAAAAGTCAAAGGGGAAGAGAATTAATCAATACCCTATCATTTATATTAAATCATTTCTTAGCAATTAAAAATATTGGCATTGAAAAAAGGAAAACATTATTTTCAGAGTTCATTCACTGGAATCTAAGAAAAGATCATGGTACTTTTCAGAACCATTTAATTTGCTAAAAATTCCTAGTTGGTCAAGGGGCAGTGAAGTGTTGGAGTCAGCACAAACTGATAAGAGTTTATTATTTAATTTTAAATGTATTTACTCTTCAGAAATCAGGATACACTGCAAATCAGGGCTTTAATTATTGTCTTGTTGATAGTTTGTTAAACTTCAAAGGATACCTTGCATGCAGTTTTTTGAAAGTTGACTGTTAAACATTTACCAGCAAGAAGCAAGTAGAAGAGAGTTTACGAGGAATATACATACAACATATTATGAATTCTGCATGATATCCAGAGATCCCTGTTTCCAACTTGGTACTCTGTATAGTATCTTGGAAGAAAAGTGCAAACATTCTGGACTGCAGTTGGGGGTTTTCCTGATGTAGGGATTATCTGAAGTATTTGTTTGGACATATTTCTAAGAGTGTGGTTATGGAGGGTTGTTTCTAAAAGAAAAGAATAAGCTCTAAGGCAATATGTGTTTCACAGGTAAGTTCCTTGTTCAGAACTTCCTCTGTCTTTAGGGATGTTTTGATCGTTTGCTTAGTCATTTTCATACTAATGAAGCTTCATTTCCTGTATTGTTTCAAAGTTTAAAGGTGTGTTTATTTCATTTTTTCTCTTTTTTTAAATATAAATTTATTTATTTAACTTTTTACATTCATTTTCACAAAATTTTGGGTTCCAAATTTTCTCCCCATTTGTCCCCTCCCCCCACCCCAATACACCAAGCATTCTAATTTCCCCTATCACCAATCTGTCCTCTTTTCTATCCTCCCTCCCTTCTCTTGTCCCCATCTCCTCTTTTGTCCTGTAGGGCCAGATGACTTTCTATTCCCCATTAACTGTATTTCTTATTTTCTAGTAGCAACAATGATACTCGACAGTTGTTCCTAAAACTTTGAGTTCCAAACTCTCCCCATCCCTCCCTCCCCACCAATTCCCCCTGGGAAGGCAGGTAATTCAATATAGGCCATATCTGTGTAGTTTTGCAAATGACTTCCATAATAGTCGTGTTGTGTAAGACTAACTATATTTTCTTCCATCCTATCCTGCCCCCCCATTGTTTCTATTCTGTCTTTTGATCCCGTCCCTCCCCAAGTGTTGACTTCAAATTGCCCCCTCCTCCCATTGCCTTCCTTTGCATCAATCCCCCACCCTGCTTATCTCCTTCTCTCCCACTTTCCCGTATTGTAAGATAGGTTTTCATACCAAAATAAGTGTGCATTTTATTCCTTCCTTTAGTCAAATGTGATAAGGGTAAACTTCTTGGTTTTTTTTTTTTTTTTCTCAGCTCTCCTCTTTTTCCCTCCACTAAAAAGTCTCCTGCTTGCCTCTTGAATGAGAGATAATTTATCCCATTCCATTTTCACCCTGTCTCCTCCCACTACATTTCTCTCTCACCCTTTGCCTTAATTTCTTTTAAGATATGGTCCCATCCTATTCAATTCACTCTGTGCTCTCTGTCTCTGTGTGTGCATGCATGTGTGTGTGCACGTGTGTACATGTGTCTGTGTGCATGTGTGTGTGCATGTGCATGTGTAGTCCCACCAAATACTCAGATACTGAAAAGTTTTAAGAGTTACAAATTTTTTCTTTCCATGTCAGAATGTAAACAGTTCAACTTTGGTAAGTCCCTTATGACTTCTTTTTGCTGTTTGCTTTTTCATGCTTCTTTTCATTCTTGTGTTTGAAGGTCAAATTTTCTTTTCAGCTCTGGTCTTTTCATCAAGAATGCTTGAAAGTCTTCTATTTCATTGAAAGACCATTTTTTCCCCTGAAGCATTATACTGAGTTTTGCTGAGTAGGTGATTCTTGGTTTTAGTCCTAGTTCCTTTGACTTGTGGAATATCCCATTCCATGCCCTTAATGTAGAAGCTGCTAGATCTTGTGTTATCCTGATTGTATTTCCACAATACTGGAATTGTTTCTTTCTAGCTGCTTGCAAGATTTTCTCCTATTTGGCCACAATGTTCCTAGGAGTTTCTTTTTGGATCTCTTTCAGGCAGTGATCAATGGATTCCTCCAATACTTATTTTGCCCTCTGTTTCTAGAATCTTAGGGCAATTTTCCTTGATAATTCCATGAAAGATGATGTCTAGACTCCTTTTTTGATCATGACTTTCAGGTAGTCCTATAATTTTTAAATTGTCTCTCCTAGATCTATTTTCCAGATCAATTGTTTTTCCAATGAGATATTTCACATCATCTTCCTTTTTGTTCATTCTTTTGATTTTGTTTGGTGATTTCTTGGTTTCTCAGGAAGTCATTAGCCTCCATCTGTTCCATTCTAATTTTGAGAGAACTATTTTCTTCAGTGAGCTTTTGAACCTCTTTTTCCATTTGGCTAACTCTGCTTTTGAAAGCGTTCTTCTCCTCATTGGCTTTTTGAACCTCTTTTGCCAATTGAGTGAGCCTATTTTTTCAAGGTGTTATTTTCTTCAGCATTGTTTTGGGTTTCCTTTACCAAGGTTTTGACCTGTTTTTCATGCTTTTCTTGCATCTCTCTCATTTCTCTTCCCAGTTTTTCCTCCACCTGTCTAACTTGATTTTCAAAATCCTTTTTGAGCTCTTCCATGGCCTGAGCCCCTTGGATATCTAGTTTGGATGTTTGGGATACAGATGCCTTGGCTTCTATGTCTTTCCCTGATGGTGAACATTGTTTTTCCTCATCAGAAAGGAAAGGAGGAAACATCTGTTCACCAAGAAAGTAACCTTCTATGGTTTTATTTTTTTTTCCCTTTTCTAGGCATTTTCCCAGCCAGTTACTTGACTTCTGAGATTCCTCTCCACCCCTGTCTAGATCCACCCAGCTAGTGCTTGGGGTCCGATATTCAAATGCTGCTCCCCAGCTTCAGGGCTTTCAGAAGCGGGCATGGCTGCTATTCAATGTGAGCTTAAGTTCTGGTGCTCACGTGGGGCAGGGCTGCCTCCCAGTCTCAATTCCATCAGGGGGTTTGTGCGCAGACCTTCTGTAATGGATCTGAGGCCCTGCTTGCTCTGGGAGCACCTGGCCACCACTGCCTCTGCTGCTGCCTCCCAAGGGGGCCTGAGTTATGGAGACACCCTGCTCCCCTCTTGGGCCAGCCCAGAAGTCTCTCTCACTGACCTGTAACGCCTGTGGGTGGAGGGACCTTCGCAGCTGCCATAGGTTCCATCCCTGAAGCCTGCTTGAATCTATTTCTCTCGGGGGGCTCCGCTGTCCTTTGTTCGATGGACCTTTGGGGTTGGTTTTTCAGGGCTCTCTGGAATGGAAATCTCCTTCATTGTGTTGCTGCATGGCTTCCACTGCTCCAGAATTTGTGGGGATTTCTTTTTACAGGAAATTTATGGGCTGTGGATTCAGAGCTAGCATATGTGAGTCTTTCTACTCTGCCATCTTGCCTCCTCAGGTGTGTTTATTTCACTACAATATTGAGATATATTTTAACTGTATTCCTTTCCAATGCATTTGCCCGCTTACTGTCAGATGTAGTGTTAACCACTCAACATCTTTGAAGATACATACCTGACCCAGCTTCCTGTAGCATCCTTGGAATTGGTTTCTTTTCCCTAATGTCTTCAAGGTTATGTCAAGACCAAAAATGTTAGCCTGAGTGATGTTCTCACATTAGGATCTCTTCTTAATTCCCCTGATAGTGCAGTCTATCTTTACTCCTCAACTGGAATACCTTCCCAGTTTTGTTCCCTCATCTAGTTGGTGTTGAGTATTAGTCTAGAGAACATGTCTAAGTGTTGAAAATGGAGAGTTTGGAAGAAAGTTATGTGGTGCAGTGTACATGGAGAATACCATGCAGGGAATCAAGAAATGTGAGTCAATATATGGCTTCAGATGCTTGCTTGGTGGGCAAGTCACTTAATCTCTATTTGCTTCTTTTACTAGCTAGTTAAATGGGGATCACTAGGGAAGTAAATGTCAAATTTCACCACCATCTTTGCCAAAAACAGCAAATGGATAAGTCTGTGGAGTCACAATCAGTTGGATACACTTGAACTGCAGAACCACAGCAAAAAAGAAGAAAGCAATTTTGATTCGAATGTAGGGCAAAGGACTGTTTTAGGTTGTGATAGGATAGAAATCCGTAAGATCTTTTGTTAATATGCAGTATTGAGTATAAGGTAAAGCCATTTATGAGATGTCAAAGGTAGTATGATTGTGGAGGTTCTGTTGGGATGCATACATGTCTAAATACAGAATTCATTGAAATTTTTTTTTTCTCTCCAGCACATGCAAAACATTGCAACCTTAAAGGACTAAAAGATATTTAAAAGCACTCTGTCATCAGGAAGACATTTTTTTGAATATTAAAATAAAAACAAAACAAAACACCGTGTCACTGTAATTCCCTTTCAATTTTTTCTCCTTACGTAACACCATATTTTGACCAGTGAATGAAGTGAATCATTCCATGGTATGTGAATTTGTGTTCTTGGGGATTTCCAGTTTGTGGGCCATAGAACTTTTTCTCTTGGTATTCTCTTTACTGTTCTATGTGGCAATTTGGCTGGGAAACTTACTTATCATGTTCACAGTCATCTTTGACCCTCACTTACATTCTCCTATGTATCTTCTCGTCTAACCTCTCTCTCATTGACCTGTGCCTTTATTCTGCTTGTGTTCCTAAGATGATTTATGACTTCTTTTTAAACATAAAACCACGTCATTCCTGGGTTGCCTTATGCAGATATTCTTCATCCATAAGTTTGGAGGAACTGAGATGTTGCTGCTGACTTCCATGGCCTTTGACAGCTATGTTGCCATGTGTAAGCCTATTCATTACCTGGCCATTATGAATCTAAAAATGTGTCTTTTTCTCAGAGTTGGTTCTTGGGTCATTGGTCTCATACATGCATTGACACAGTTAGCTTCTGTGGTAAACTTGCCTTTCTGTGGCCCTAATGAAATTGACAGTTTTTATTGTGATCTACCTCGTTTGACCAGATTGGCCTGTGTAGACACCTAGAAGTTGGAGTTCATGGTCACTGGTAACAGTGGTTTCATTTCCATTTGCACCTTCTTCCTTTTGATCATCTCCTACATATATATATATAGCTTGGTTACTGTTCAGAAACACTCTTCAAATGGTTTGTCCAAGGCTCTCTCTACTTTGTCAGCTCACATCACTGTAGTTGTCTTACTTTTTGGTCCATGTGTGTTTGCCTATTTGTGCCCATTCTCACAATGTCTGTGGATAAATTCCTTTTTATTTTTAATTTTGTTATCACCCCTGTCCTTAATTCTTCTATATATACATTCAGAAACAAAGAGATTCAAATTGCCATGAAGAGACTGATCAGTGAACTCAGAAGTTCCAGGAAAAATTTGTAAATAATTCTAAGAGTAACAGAGTATGTTAAACTGACCACCACTGGATGACTGCATTCCAATCTGGGCCTAAATATGGCATCTTATTCCATTTTAATGTTTTTCACATTGATTTTAAGACTCTTTCCATGTGTTAATGAGTACATTGACATCCTGCTACATATACTAAAAAAGAAGCAAAAAAAAAATAAGGTATTGCTGACCCTGCTTGGTCAGAAAATTCTTCTTTGGTTATGATTTTATGTACCTTTTTATACTTCCTTAATGTATATTCAAACCTATAAGATAAAATATAGTTTAAAAAAGCAAAGTAAATCATGTTCTTCTACTTATAAGTTTATACCCCAATTCATAGAGTGAATCTCTTGATTAATTCACAGGATCCAAATTATCTTTTTCTCAGGAAAAGGCCTATCCTGTCAACCACAAGAGATTCAATGGTACCCCCTATTCTGAGCTGAAAGTTCTCTGAGAAAACCTCTGTCTGTATATCTTATGAAGTCTCACTAAATTAAATAATTACATAGTCTTACATGACTAAAAGAATGGTATAATGTGTAGAGAGGTGACTTCTGTCATAAAGATCTTAACTGAAGTCCTTCCTTAGAAAAATATTGGCTGTTTGAGTCAGAACATATCACTTACCCTTGAAATTGTCTAAAATTATTAATTGAGGAGCAATTGCTCATCTCAATTGTTACAGAAAGTAGCTAATTTACCTTGTTAGAGGAGAACTTAATGAAAAATTTGTATAAAACTCCTAGATCATAGATGTTCTAGAGACATTTTCCTGCCTAGTAATCTCTAGATCATTTCTACAGCTGTTTCTAGGTTGATGATTTTATGATTCCAGGATTTGTCCAGTTTTGCTCCACACTTTTTTTTTGTTTACCTTTGTTTTTTTTTTCTTATGCAATTCAGTTTTAATTAAGGTTTAAAAAACATTTCATCAATCAATTTATTTTCAGTTTTCATCAATCACTTCCATAAATCTTAAAATTTCTCCTCCTCTCTTTGCCCTCCCTCCCTGAAATGACTTGGCATCTTACGTTCTATACATACATTCTTATGAAACACATTTTCACTTTACTCGTGTAGCATAGAAGAATTAAAATTAATGGGAGAAATCATGAGAAAATGCAAAGCAAACAAAATTAAAATAGTCTGCTTCATTCTGCATTCTGTTTCCATACTACATTCTCTGGATGTGAATTTCTCCTTTCTTTTTTTTTTTTTTTTCAGATTTCCTCCCCTCCCATTTTATTTATTTATTTGTTTTAAGTTTTCAACATTCATTTCCACAAAATTTTGAGTTCTAAATTTTTACTCCCATCTCTCCCCTACCCCCACCCAAAACTCCTTTCATTCTGATTGCCCCTTCCACCAATATGCCCTCCATTCAACACCCCTCCCGTCCCTTGTCCCCATCTTCTCCCTTGTGCTGTAGAGCAAGACAAATTTCTCTACCCCTTTACCTGTATTTCTTATTTTCCAGTTGTATGCAAAAACTATTCTCAACATTTTCTTAAAACTTTGGGTTCCAACTTCTCTTCCTTTCTCCCTCCTCCCTCATCTCCACTGAGAAGGCAAGCAATTCAATATAGGCTTTTTTGGGTAGTTTTGCAAATGTCTTCTATAATAGTCATGTTGTATAAGACTAACTATATTTCCCTCTGTCCTATACTGTCCCCCATTTCTTGATTCTCTCTTTTGACCTTGTCCCTCCCCAAGAGTGTTTACTTCCAATTGCTCCCTACTCCCATTTGGCCTCTCTTCCATCAACCCCCCACCTTGCTTATCCCCTTCTCCCCTAATTTCCTGTGGTGTAAGGTAGATTTTCATACCAAATTGTGTGTCCATGTTTTTCCTTACTTGAGCCAAATATGATGAGAGTAATCTTCACTTTTTCCCTCTCACCTCCCTTCTTTTCTCCTTCATTGGAAAAGCTTTTTCTTGCCCCTTGTGAGAGATAATTTGATTCAGTTCATTTATTCCTTTCTCCTCCCAAATATATTCCTCTCTCATCCCCTACTTTTATTTTTTAGATATGATCCCTTCTTATTCAACTCACCTGCTGCTCTCTGTCTCTGTTTCTGTCCCCCTCTCTTCCCCCTATCTCTGCTCCCTCTCTCTGTGTATAATCTCTTCAACTACCCAGATACTGAAAAAATTTAAAGTTAAAAATATTATCTTTCCATGTAGGAATGTAAACAGTTCAGCTTTAGTAAGTCCCTTGTGATTTCTCTTTCCTGTTGACCTTTTTATGGTTCTCTTGATTCTTGTGTTTGAAAGTCAAATTTTCTGTTCAGTTCTAGTCTTTTCACCAAGAATACATGAAATTTCTCTATTTCACTGAATGGCTGCTTTTCCCCCTGAAGCATTATATTAAGTTTTTCTGAGTAGATGATTTTTGGTTTTAATCCTAGTTCCTTTGACTTCTGGAATATCATGTTCCAAGCCCTTTGATTCCTTAATATAGAAGCTGATAGATCTTGTCTTATCCTGATTGTATTTCCACAATACTCGAATTGTTCCTTTCTATCTGCTTGCAATATTTTCTTCTTGACCTTAAAATTTTAGAATTTGGCTACAATATTCTTAGGAGTTTCTATTTTTGGATCTCTTTCAGGGGGTGATTGGTGGATTCTTTCAATATTTATTTTTCCCTCTGGTTCTAGAATATCAAGGTAGTTTTCCTTGATAAATTAAAGAAAGATGATGTTTAGGCTGTTTTTTTGATCATGGCTTTCAGGTAGTCCCACAATTTTTGAATTGTCTTTCCTAGATCTATTTTCCAGTTCATTTGTTTTTCCAATGAGATATTTCACATTATCTTCCATTTTTTCATTCTTTTGGTTTTATTTTGTAATTTCTTCATTTCTCATAAAGTCATTAGCTTCCATCTGTTCCATTCTAATTTTTAAAGAACTATTTTCTTCATTGAGCTTTTGGATGTTCTTTTCCATCTGACCAATTCTGCTTTTTAGGGCATTCTTCTCCTCACTGACTTTTTGGACTTCTTTTGCCAATTAGGTTAACCTATTTTTAAAGGTGTCATGTTCTTCAGCATTTTTTGGGTCTCCTTTAGCAAGCTGTTGACTCACTCTTCATGAATGTCTTGCATCTTATTTCTCTTCTCAATTTTTCCTCCACCTTTCTCACTTGATTTTCAAAATCCTTTTTGAGCTCTTCCATTACCTGGGCCAATTGCCTATTTAATTTGGAGGTTTTGAATGCAGAAGCCTTGACTTTTACATCTTCCTCTCATGGTAAACATTGTTTTTCCCCATTTGAAAGGATGGGAGGAGATATCTGTTCACCAAGAGAGTAACCTTTTTTAGTCTTATTTTTTCCCCTTTTTGGGCCATTTTTTTGAGTTCTTTGTCAAGAGTATGGTATACTCTAGGGACCTGTAAGATCTCAGTTCCTCCAAGGTGGCACATTCAAGGGAGAGGTATTTTCTTCCTGGCCTGCTTGAAGCTGAAATTCGGATGAGCTGTTCAATGCCTTTAGGGGCTTTAAGTGGGGGCAAGACTACCATTCAGGACTGAGGTTCAGATCAGCTGCTCGATTTCCCCAAATGCTCAACCACTCCAGCAATGGCAGCCATAGTGCCAGCTGCTGCTGCCGCCATCACAGCCACTGCTATCTAGGTCTGAGGCTAGAGGAAGACCCTGCTCCTTTCTCGCTCTGGTTAAATGACTCAAATGACAATGTTCTTTCTATTTTACAATACCACTTCCCCGAAATGGGATTGTAGCGGAGGAAGGAAAATTCAGTTGTATTATTTTAATATGTAACTTGAGTTGCCAAAGGACAGTGTAAATGTATATTATGACTGGAGTTCAGTGTGTGTTTGTGTGTGTGTATGTGTGTGTTTGTGTTTATATGTGTATATTTTTTGTGTGTTTGTGTAAAGCAGAAGCAATCATTTAAAGGACTGCGAACATCAAAGACAGACTTTAATTTCATGTTTCTCATGGTTTGGCCTTTTATTTTACATAATGCAGTGTCATCTTTACCCTCAATTTCCTTATACTGTGTCTGCCACTAAAGAGAGAGGATTAATTGAATGTGAATTAAAGGTGGAACAAAACTATTCTTTAGATCTCTTGCTTTATCATTAGTAATTATTCTCCCAATTTCTGGGTCAAGCTAGAAGGCTTTAACACTTTTGGTTGATTAAGAAGTTGAATGATTTTAAGGGATGTTCCCAAGGGGGCAAGCACTCATGAAAGATTTCTCTGTCACATTTTGAGCATCTGTGCTATCAGGACTAATGAGGAAAAAAAAGTAAAATGAAAGGGACCATAAAGAAAGTGAGACCATGAGGTAAAAGAAGGTTCCTATGATTATACAACTAGCAAGAGGTAAGAGTCTTATTGCTTTTATTTTCTACCCACAAGTGTTGCACAATGAGCTACTGTAGTGTTAGGGAGTCACTTTCCTGTCTGATTTTATTTTTATCACACTACCTCATTCCCCTCTCCAAATCTTACACCATACTGATATTCTACATCATTTAGTCTCTGGACCATATTTTTAGAATATTTTTTCTTTGTAATTCTAGGGAAAATGTAAAGAGATACAAAGATAGAATGCCTAGAGTGAAACTTACTGTCACCAGTTATACTTAGATCAGAGCTATATCAATTGATGATAGATTCCTGATACTTGTGCTGGAGCTTCTCTTAAGAAGCTTATATTCTTTGAGAGGAGGAAGAAATACAGTTTGTAAGAAATTATATAAATACAAGTACATAAAAACAATTTAAAATGGGAGAGGCTGCTAAACATTACTGGCAGCCAATTGAGGGTTGATTTATTAAATTTTAGGAAGTTGTGACTGAAATGTATTATTTAGCAAACTAAAGATTATATGAGGGTGAGGTGAGGAAGAAATTCATTTTCAATAGGGGTATCACTTGTGCAAAGATATAAAAGTAGGAGATAGTATGATGTGTGTCTTTCGTAAGAGATGGGGAAAACTGACTGAAATTGTTAGCCAAGGAGAATAACATGATATGTCAGGAAAATGTTAGTGGAAACTAGAATGTAGAGACTTTAAGTGCCAGATTGGGTAGATTGTGTTTTATCTAAAGAGAACAGAGTATATTCTTTCATTTATATTCATTTATGAATTAGAAGAATGAGGATTTCATTTCTGTACATGGAAAAGTTTGTAAGAATTCTGTCAGTGAACTTGTATTTATTAAGTTCATACTCTCTGTCTCTGTCAATCGATCCACATTCTACTCATCCATTTATTCCACTAGTCATCTATCTATCTATTTATATATATTGCTATTATTCTTTTTATTAAGGTTTGACATAGTGAGATATAGATAATTAAAAAAATATCAAATTGATAATGGTGAGCACCTTGGATTTAAAGGGAGAGAGTATGGAGGAAGAAAGTCCATTTAGGAAAGTATAGAGGTAGAACAAGAAAAGGGTGATGAAGACTTGAACTACAGAAGAGATTGTATTGAAGGTAGAAATGGAGATAGATACAAAAGATTTTATGAAGACAATATTGACAAAACTTGGCAATTTATTTTACATGAAGGATTGATGAGGTTCAGGTAGAGTTGTAGTGGGATATCTCTAAGTAATTTCAAAGACTCAAGTCAGCTCCATGACCGTTGTAAATAATTATTATGGTTTTGAGGTTTCATACTCTGAGGAATGGCTAAGTCCATTAAAGTAATTTAGCAATGTCAGTAAGGGAATATAAAATTTTTATAGAGAATATGATGTTGATTACACATTCAAAGTTTAGACAGAATAAAAGAAAATAAGTAATATTAAAAGACAGGAGAAATTTGTGAAAGGATTAGGTAATGGAGGAGGAGTTCCTGTCCTAGGGGAACTGTGCATGGGGCTTACGCACAATGCCTGTGCCATGAGAGGTATGTATACTTGCTAATGATATTATAATAATAAGTTTATTTTAAGTCAGTTTTGTAATAATACTGCTCAGGTACTATACTAAGTTTGTCCCCTTTTATGACTTGATGGTGAAATGTCTTGTTCTCTATATCCTGGTGATGCTGTCTTCTGATTGGTTAGCTGTTGTAGTCCTGTCTGGCCAAGATGAATTATTTGGTATTGTGGCTCTGCCTTGGGGTAAATGAATGATGTGATTCTGGTTGAGTACAAGAACACATCTGTTGCTGTAAAAATGGGTCTGGGATCAGTGGTCTTGATCGCCTCATATAGACATGCTTGCTGTTTCTCTGGGAACTAACTTCAAGTGAACGGCATTGTTCTAGGGAGCAGTGAGGCATATATGAAGTTTGGGCATTGGTAACCAAGCTAGGTGGATAATATTGGGGCTAGGGGCAGCTGTATTAGGATTCAATCAGGTCGAGGTATTGGGAAATATTAAGGACAACTCCATGCTTGCAAACTCAGGTGATTAGAAGAATGAGGATTTCATTTCTGCAAATGAAAAAGTTTGTAGGAATTCTCTCAGTGAACTTGTATTTATTAAGTTCATACTCTCTGTCAGTCACTGTGCTAAGTCCTAGGTATACAATGAAAGGCAAAACCAAAACACTCAAGTAAACATAAAGCCACCCTTTCCTCTAACCCCCGCCCTAAATAAAAAAAAAAAAACAACAACACCAAAACAAACAAACCTAATCCCCATCTCTCAAGGAGCTTAGATTATGAATTTACAGGGAAAGGGATGAAATATGAGATCCACTAGAGTTAATACAGTGCTTTCTTCTGCTTCTCCTCCTACCTTTCTACTCTTCCCATCTCAGCCTCCCTCTCCGTTATACATTGATCAGCTCCCAAGACTCAGTGCTGACCTCTCTTCTCACTTTATTTCTTAGTGTTCCTTTCCATTTTTATCGTTCAATTTAAATCTACACACAGATAAAACCAAAATCTAATCTCTTTCTGAACTTTGGTTCCATGTTGGCTTCTAGATAACTTCATCTACATGTTCCATAGACCATGTCTCATTCTTCCCACTTCAGTCAACTCCAGTGGATCCCTATTGCCTCCAGGATCAATTAGAAAATGATTTATTTTGCTAATGAAGCATTCTTCCCACACACATAACCTTGTCCCATCCTACATTTCCAATCCAATTATACTTCACACCTCCCTAGTGATGTTGCTGTCACTTGCACAAGACATTCCATCTTCGGATTCCGAGCATTTTCACTGGTTGTCTGTTCTGCCAAGAACACTCATTTCCTCATTTCTGCCTTCTAGTTGACCAGGTTTTATTCAAACTCAGCTAAAATTACATCTTATGAAAGAAGTCTTTTCTCCTTCCCGTTAACGTCTTGCTATGAGATGTTCCCAAATATATCCTTTTTATATATTGTTTGCACATAGTTGATTGTATACTGTCTCCCTCATTAGAGTACAAGATATTTGAAAGCAGAGATTGTCTTTTATTTTTTGTTGTATCCTCGGTGGTTACCACAGTATCTGGCATGGAGTAGGCTGAATGATTGGCTTATATGACTTAAATTTTTCATCTGTCTCTTTCCCTTTGCCTTTCGCAGAGTTACACTCTAATTAAAAATAAATAAATAAATACAGAAAAAAGCAAACTAGAGAGAGAGAAAAAAGAGCAAAGCTGACATATACAATTTTCTTTTTCTGAAAATGGATGTGATGTTCCTGTGACCTCCCTCCTCTGTAAAGTGGTGGAGTGTCTTCTTAGGTCTCTTCTTTGTGGCCATGCTTTTTCTTTGTAGTTGTGCAACTTTCACTTTCTATCATTTTGTCTATTTTCCATTTGAATTGTTTTATTCATTGTGGACATGATTTTCTTGCTTCTGTTACTTCACTCAACATCAGTCCTTTTCTTTCCATTCTTATCTACGTTTACCATATTTATAATTCCTTAGAGCACAGCAATATTCCATTATATTCACATGCCACAATTTATTTAGTCATTTCCAAATTCATTGTTTCCTGCTTTTTTGTTTGTTTGTTTGTTTTGTTTTGTTTTGGCACAAAAAAATGTTTCTATAAACAATTTGGGCAAAAGGAAGCTGTCTTTTTTCTCATTAGTGATCTCCTTGGGGTACCTGTTTAGATTAAGTCCAAATTTTGAAAGTGTGCTTGAGGAGTTCTGGGAAAATACAAATTTTCTCAGAGAGAGAATTCCCATGGTGACCATTTTGAGCCAAGGGATGCATCAATTGGTCACTGAGCCCTGATGTCACTATGGGAGTTGTACTTTATCCTGTCAGCCTCTCCCAAGCACTTATCATATCTTTAAAAATGCATCAGAAATCAGTTAAGATATTGATAGACTTTTTTCTTCTTCTAAATAGGTATGTAGGAGCGATGAATTTAAAACTGGTTTGAAGGAAAGGAGTTACAACGTATTTTCTTTCCCCTAAGGATTGGATAAGTCTATGCCAGCATGCTGTATTTGGCTCAGTGTCTCTAAATGCATCTTTAGAATGTACCCTTCATTTTGAGGAAGATTTAGAAAGGTTCAGCTGCTTTCAGGAATCCTTTGAGAGAGACAAAGATGAGTGTGGGTTATGAGATTTATAACAGAATGTTCTCCTCTAAACCAGGTTGCCTTTGAAGATTTAGAGGACAGAAACGCTTATGGGTTGATTTTGTTTTTTCAACCACAATCCAAGGGTAGAGGAAGATAGAACCTGAGGTTTTTTCCTAGATTTCATTTAAATAATGATGTACTTATTTTTAGCCATATACCATTTACAGAGAGCCTTCAGCTCAATAAATGCCCAACCTCCACTAAACTCTCATAGCCTATATGAATTTATTCTGACTAAGGCTTCCTGATATGTTTGGGATGGGGGTATGTGCAGTATTTATTCGGAATTGGAGACTAATTTGTTTTTTCCTGGAGCTTGAAGTCCAACAGGTTTCTCTGTGGCATATGAAAAATAAAAGTGGTATTTAAATTGTGCTAGGAGATGAATCATTGAACTAATAACATGCAAATAATTTTGGTAATAATAAAATGGCATGTAAATTAGTAGGGATCATTGACATCTAGGAGAGGAAGAATAAGGTGGAAAATCAGATATAGGAATGGAATTTCATTTTTTAGAGAGACTTCAGAGAAAAGTGCATACATATGTTTCATATGGAAGTTAGGTGAGAAGGCACTGGTATTAACACCTGGCTGGAAAGGCATTACAACCAGCTGGAGGATGATTAAGTGATGGTAGGATGTGCTATTATGACTGTGAGCATAGAATTTTTTCATCATTTAAGAGACAGGACATTTCAGTAAAATAACCATTTAGTAGTTACCTTATGTATCATTTATTGCTCAGATACATGGAAACAGATAAAATACATTTGCATGTGTAGACATAGTCTGACTTAAAATGATTTACAGAGAGGAACAGCAGGCATTGAGATAACGTTAGAGCCTGAAACTTATATGACAACATGTGGGTTTATCAAGAAAGGCTTCAGAGAAGAATTAAACTAGTACTTGAGAAATAGATAGGAGTTAGATTGCAAAAGAGTAGGAGAGAAAAGGTTGAGGCATGGAGAATGATCTGAATAAATGGGTTGAAACAAGTCTGGAAAAGGTGAGTAAAACAGTATTACTGAAGTTTGTGATTCATGACAGGGAAAGTAGTGGAAAAGGGGAAAGGGTTGGAGAACTCATTAATAACTTACCATTCATAATAAATCACTTCCTAGCAATCAAAAGTATTGACATTGAATAAAAGAAAACATTTTCAAACGTCATTCACTAGAATCTAAGAACAGATCATGGTACTTGTCAGAACCATTTAATTTGCTAAAATTCCTAGTAAGTCCAGGGACCGTGATGTGTTTGAGTTGGCACAGACTGAAAAGAGCTTATTGTTTAATTTTCAGTGCATTTACACATTAGAAATCAGTAAACACTACAAATCAGGGCTTTAATTATTGTTTTGCTAATTTCCTAGTCAATAAAATTATAGACAAAATGTTAACAATGAGAGTTAAACTTCAAAATATATCCTGCCTGTATTTTTTCGAAGCTGATTGTTAAACATTTACCAATGACAAATAAAGAGAACAGAATTTAGGATGAACAGCCCTACAGGATACTTTGAAGTGTGTATGATACCCAAAGATCCCTGTTTTCAACTTCTTACTCTGTATAGTACCTTGCAAAAAAAGTGTAAATATTCTGGACCACAGTTTGCCTGGTGTAGTAATAGTATGGAGTATTTGTTTGGACTTATTTCTGAGAATGTGGTTCTGGAAGGTTTTCTCTTTAAATTATAGAAGAATATCTAAAGTAATATGTGATTCACACATAAGTTCCTTGTTAGGAACTTCCTATATCTTTAGGGATGTTTTGACAGCTTACTTACTTATTTCCATATTAGTGAAACTTCACTTCCTGTATTGTTTCAAAGTTTGCAGGTGTGTTTATTTCACAACTATATTCACCGGTATTTCAGTTGTATTCCTTTCCAATGCATTTGCCTACTTACTTGCAGATGTAGTGTTAACAACTTAACATCTTTGAATATGCATCCCTGACCCTGCTTCCTGTTACATCCTAGGAATTGGTAACATCTTCCTAATGTCTTCATGGTTATGTCAAGACCAAACAATGTGGGCCTGAATGTTGCTCTGACATGAGGATCCCTTGGTCATGAGGCCTACTTTTAGACCTGGAACACCTGCCCCTAGTATTTCCCTCATCCGGTTAATGTTGGGTGTTAGGCCAGAGAAGATGGCTAAGTGGTGAAAATGGAGAGCTAGGAAAAGAGTGAAGTGGTGTAGCGTATAGGGTTCCATGCAGTCAGGAAGATCTGAGTTAAAATATACCTTCAGACGTTGGTTGTGTAATGCTGGACAAGTCACTTATTCTCTACTTGCCTCTTTTTTTAACTTGACAAATGGGTATCACTGGAGAAGGAAATGGAAATCTACTCTAACATCTTTGCCAAGAAATTCCCAGAGACAAGTCCATGGAGTCATAAACAGTTGGATACAATTGAACAACAGAACAATAGCAAAAAAGAAGAAAGCAGCTTTGAGTCAGGTGTAGGTTAAAGAACTCTTTCAGGTGATGGTAGGGTAGAAGTCCATAAAACCTTGGGTTAACTGACTGTAAGAAAAAGTCACATCTGTGATCTCAAAGGCAGAGTGATTTTGAAAGGTCTTTTGGGATGCATTCATGTCTAAATATGAGATTCACTGAATTTTTTTTTCTCCAGTACATGAAGAACATGTGTATAACAAGCTTTAAATAAGATATTTGCAAGCACCCTGAACCATCAAGAGGACCTTTTTTCAATAGTAAAATTTAAAAACAAGACACTTTATCACAGTAGCTCTCTTTCAATTCTCTCTTCAGGTAATACCATATTTAGGCCAATGAATGAAGTGAATCACTCCATGGTATATGAATTTGTGTTCTTGGGGATTTCCAGTTCATGGGACATACAACTTTTCCTCCTGGTATTCTCCTTCGTGTTCTATGTGGCCACTGTGCTGGGAAACTTCCTCATTATGTTCACAGTCATCTTTGACCCTCACTTACATTCTCCCATGTATTTTCTGTTGTCCAACCTCTCTTTCATTGACCTCTGCTTTTCTTCTGTTTCTGTTCCTAAGATGATTTATGACCTTTTTTTTGAGCACAAAGCCATATCATTCCAGGGCTGCCTTTTGCAAATATTCTTCATTCATAAGTTTGGAGGAACTGAGATGGTTCTACTGATTTCCATGGCCTTTGACAGATATGCAGCCATATGCAAGCCTCTTCACTATCTGACCATTATGAATCCAAGAATGTGCATTTTTCTCATAGTGGGCTCTTGGGTCATTGGTCTCATACACGCAGTGGCCCAGTTAGCTTTTGTGATAAACTTGCCTTTCTGTGGCCCTAATGTAATTGACAGTTTTTATTGTGATCTTCCTCGCTTGATCAGATTGGCCTGTGCAGACACCTACAAGCTTCAGTTCATGGTCACTGCTAACAGTGGTTTCATTTCCCTTGGCACCTTATTCCTGTTAATCATCTCCTACATATATATCTTAGTTACTGTTCAGAAGCATTCTTCGAATGGTTTGTCCAAAGCTCTCTCTACTTTGTCAGCTCATATCACTGTGGTGGCCTTATTTTTTGGTCCATGTGTCTTTGTGTATGTGTGGCCATTCCCCACAATGGCCGTGGATAAATTCCTTTTCATTCTCGATTTTGTTATCACCCCTGTCCTAAATCCTTCTATATATACATTCAGGAACAAAGAAATGAAAGTTGCCATGAAGAGGGTGGTCAGCAAACTAGGTTGTTTCAGGAAAAATTTTTAAATAATTCTAAGAGTAACAGAGCATGTTTAACTCACCACCATGTAACATGTGGATGACTACATTCCAATTTGGGACTAAAGACGTCAGTATATTCCATTTTGATGTTCTTTACATTGGTGTGAAGTTTATTTCCAAGGGCTAAAAGGTAAATTGACTCCTGCTGCATCTGTTAAATAAGAAACAAAGAAATAAAGTATTGTTGGTCACCTTTGGTTAGAAAATTCTCTTTTGGTTACATTTTTGTGAGGTACCTTTTTTATAATTTCTTAACTTATATTCAAATCTGTAAGAGGAAATAGACTTTAAAAAAGGAAAGCAAACCATGTGGTTCTACATGTGTTTGTGTAAATTCATATATTGATTATCTTGACTAATTCATGGGACTCAAATTATGTTTTTTCAGGATTTGGATTATTTTATCAATTTCAAAGGGTTTATTTGTACCTCCTATTATTATCTGAAAGTTCTGTGAGAAAAATTCTCTCCATATTCCTTATCAGAACTCACTAACTTAAATATACATTAGTGGGAGAATGGCATTGGGTGTAGAGAGTTGACCTCAGTTATGAAGATCTTAATTCAATTCCTTACTCAGATACATGTTGTCTGTGTGAATCAGAACATTTCACTTATTCCCGAAACTTTCTAAGACTCTTAACTGAAGAGCAATTGCTAATCTTACATTTTTCAAAAAATTGGTAATTTACATTGTTAGAGGAGAGCTTAAAGTGAACTTTACATAGAATAAACCTCCTAGATCACAGATGCTCTAGAGATATTTTCCTGCCCAGTAATCCCTAGATCATTTCTACAGCTGTTTTTTGGTTGATGATTTCATGATTCCAGGATTTCTCCACTTTTGCCGCATAACTATTGCTGCTTATCCTTTGTTTGAGGTGATCTCTTGATTTGCCATGAATTGGATTTAAATTAAGCAGCGTTGTCAGCCTCTCAGAGTCAATTAAGTCCAGTGGCACGACAGCAGTCAATACAACTGACAAATGGACCATGATGCATTTGATGACCTTAACATTGTCAATGTCTGTTTAAGCTCTAAGTACTACCCAGTATCTGCTTCAGCTGCCCTCCTGATTGTTGGAACAAATTGTTCTAATCCCCCAATTCTGCTTGGAGTAGGCTTCATATGCTTGGAGTAGATATTATCCTAATGTCTACAATTAATTTCTTTACAGAAGGATCATTCTTTGTTTCCAGATATTGCGGCCAAAATATATGACAACATATGATCAAATGCAAATATGACACTTTTGCATTTCTGTTCAACCCATAACATTGAGATTAAATCAATAGTAAGAATGAATAATTCATTTCTGTTTCTATTTTGTGTTCTGTGTCTATGAATTTTAATATTGTCTCTGTCAGAAAATGAAAATGAACATTCAAAGACATATCTTATAATTATTTTTTTGTGATTTTTATTTCAGTAGTGGTATCTGTATCACTCTGTTTATTATAAAGTTCATGATTATATTCTGTTGAAATTTACCTCTCTATAGCTTCCTCTATGTCATGGTCTTTGGTTGAATTACATGTTGTATCTGAGTAGATTAAGACAATTCCTTCTTCACAGGCCAGTCCTTCAACTGATCAAAGGAAGTTATCATTCCTGCCCCAAGTCTATTCTCTCTTGCAAATATATATATATATATACAGTTTCTTCAATTCTTCTTTATATGACTGAGTTTCCAGAGTGCTGTTTAGTCTTCTCTGAAAGTGTTTATTTTTTAATATCTGTCTTGTAAAACTATGCCAACATTGGAACACAAAATGTTACGTGCTAATAGAACTTACAAAATTAAGACTATCTCTTTGTTCTATTAGGTAACATTCTATTAGTTCATCCAAAATTTGCTTTAATTTTTTAACAGGTATTTTAAACATTTGCCTTCCTTTCCTTTGAATTTGTAGTCAATTCAGATCCATAAATTCTTTTTAATGTGAACTTCTGAACTATATTTGCCTAGTCCTTTTTCTCATGCAATTGTTTTGTTTAAACTTTACTGTAAGATCTTACATTTTTCCTTAGTATATTTCATCTTGGCTGCTAGCCTTTTATTCTATATTTTATAGACTTGGTTTCTGGCAGTCACCAACAATCACAGTGAGAGATAAACTTGGCTCTCTCAGGGATGTGTTGCTACTTCCCCAGTGTAACCTTATCCAAAGTGGGGAGGACTGCATGACTTTTATTTTTGAATGAAGCAGACATAAAGGTCTTCAACAGGGCACACAGTACACAGGAGAGACTCTTTATTGCTTGCCGCACTCTATTCCGTGCACTACTAGAGTCCTTATCTGATACCTAGTGGAATTCAGGTCTCTGTCTCTCTTCCACCTCCCAATACACTGGTTTTTAGTTCTATCAGGGATATTCTCCTTCAACCTAAACCTAAAAGCAAACAAATTCAGGAAAGTAAAAACTCTCTGCCAAATCATCGCAAGAACCTTATTGGTTGAAAAGATTTTCTATCAGAAAATGGAGCAGTGGGTATGAAGCACAAAATATTTATGATATTATGTGAGAAGAAGTTTGAGAACAGTCAAAGAATCAAAGGTCATTGTATTATATATAGGGGTAGAAGCCATCCTATAGATCATCTGTTTCAACTCTTTCACTTTATAGATGACAAAACGAATCAGAAAGTTGAAGTGAGTAGTTCAAGGTCAAATATGTAACTAGTAAGCAGCAAAACCAGAACTGAAATACAGGTATCCTATTCAAAAGACAGTATTCTTTGTGGTATACCATATCACTACCCTAAAATGGGATTCTCACTGAAGAGGAAGGTTCAGTTGATTTATTTTAGTAATTTTAATAGGTGTTCTGAGTTGCCATTAGATACAATAACTGTATAGCATGACTGGAGTTGAGAGCATGTGTGTATGTGTGTGTGTGTGTGTGAGTGTGTGTGTAAAGCAGAAGCAATCATGTAAGTAGTTGGAACATAACAGACAGCCTTCTATTTCTTAGTTTGTCCTGAGTTCACCTTTCATCCTACCTATTCAATGCCATCTTTCCCCTTTTTTTCCCATTGCTTTTTCTTGCACTATTAAGAAAGGATTAATTGGGTGTGAATAAAGTTGGAAAGAAACTCTTCTATAGATCCCTTATGTTTTCATCACTCATGATTCTCTCAAGTTAGTGTTCAATCCACATGACCTTCATACCATAGGGCTGATTAAGAGGGTGAATAATTTAATAGAGTGTTCCCAAGAAAGATTTTGCTATCACATTATGAGTGTCCGTGCTGTCAGGAGAAATGACAAAAGGATGCAAAATGAAAGGGACCATAAATAGAGAGAGACCACGAGGTAAAATAAGGTGCCTAAGATTATACAAATAGCAAGAGGTAAGATCTTCTTGCTTTGATTTTCTATCCCCAAATGTTGCATAATGAGTTACTGTAGTGTTTGGGACCTAATTTCCTGTCTGGTTTCATTTCTATCACACTACCTCTCCAAAACTTTACTCCATACCAATATTCTGCATCATTTTGTCCCTTGACCACATTTTCAGAATGTTCTTTTTCTTTATAATTCTAGGGGAAATGTAAAGAGATACAAAGATAGAACATATAGAGTGGCACTTAGTGACACTAGTGACACTTAGGTCAGAGCTTTATCAATTAATGATGGATTTCTGATACCTGTGCTGGAGTTGCCCTTAAGAAGCTTATATTCTTTGGGAGAAAATACAGTTTGTATAAAAGTAAGTAAATACAAATACATACAAACAATTTAAAGAGGCAGAGGCTGCTAAACATTATTGGCTGTTCATTTATTAAATTTTAGAAAGTTGTGACTGAAATGTACTATTTAACAAACTGAAGATTGTATAAAGGTGAGGTGAGAAAGAAATCCATTTTAGACAGAAGTTACCACTGGTGCAAAGATATAAAGGTAGGAGATAGAATGCTGTGTGTCTGTGGTAACAGGCGAGGAAATTGACTGAAATTGTTAGCCAAGGAGAAAAACATGATATGTTAGGAAAATTTTAGTGGAAGTTAGAATGTAGAGACTTTAACTACCAGATTGAGTAGCTTGTATTTTATCTGAAGGCAACAGAGTATATTCATTCATTCATTTATCTGTCTATTTATCTATCCACATTTTAGTCATCTATTCAACCAGTCATTTATCTGTCTATATTTATTATTATTATTACTATTATTATTATTATTAAGGGCTGCCATGGTGAGATATGAATTTTTTTAAAAAAATATCACTTTGATAATGGTGAGAACCTTGGATTTAAAGGGAGAGAGTTTGGAGGAAGAAAGTCCATTTAGGAAAGTATTGAGGTGAAATAGGTAAGAGGTGATCAAGACTTGAACTAGAAAAGTGATTGTATAGAATGTAGACATGGAGATAGATACAAAAGATTTTATGAAGACAATATTGACATATCTTAGTAATTTATTTTATGTAATGGATTGATGAGGTTTAGGTAGAGCTGCAGTGGGATATCGCTAAGAAATTTCAGACTCAGATCAGCCCCATGCCCATTGTAAATAATTATTATGGTTTTGAGGCTTTGGGCTGTGATGAATGGCTAAGTCCATTGAAGTAATTTAGCATTTTCAGTGAGGGAAGGCATACGATTTTATAGAGAATATGATGCTGATTACACAATCAAAATTTATATATAATATAAGAATATAATTAATATTAAAAGAGAGGAGAAATTTGTAAAAGGATTAGGTGATTGAGGAGGAGTCCCTGTCTCAAGGGAACTGTGCATGGGGTTATCCATAACGCATGCAGTTGGGGGGGATTTACACTTGGCAATGATATTATAATAAACCTGTATAAGTTCATTTTAGTTCAGATTTGTACTAATACTGCTCAGGCACTATACTAAGTTGGGCCGTTTTTATGGTTTGGTGGTCAAACATTCTGTTCTCTATATCCTGGTGGTGCTGTCTTCTGGCTAGCTATTGTAGTACTTTCTGATCAAGATGAATTATTAGGTATTATGGTCCTGTCTTGGGGTAAATGAATGATGTGATTGTGGTTGAGTACAAGAACACATCTGTTCCTTTCGGAATGAGTCTGAGTCAGTGCTTGAGATCGCCCCACATAGACATGCTTGTTGCTTCTGAAGGAACTAAGAGTTCAAATGAACAGTGTTGTTCTAGAGAGCAGTGAGGTATATATGAAGTTGGGGCATTGGTTGGGGGACTAGGTAGGTATTAGTGGGGCTAGAGGTAACTCTATTAGGACTCCATCAAGTTGAGGTATTGGAAAATATCAAAGACAACTCCATGGTTGCAAACTGATGTGATTAGAAGAATGGGGATTTCATTTATGTAAATGGAAAAGTTTGTAGGAAGTCTGTCAGTTAACTTGCATTTTTTAAATGCCTACACTCTGTCAGGCACTGTTCTGAATCCTAGGTATACAATGAAAGGCAAAATCAAAACATTCCGACAAATGTAAAAGACACCCTTTCCCCTAACCTCCACCAAAAATGAAAAAAAAAAATTCAAATATGCTCAGTCCCCATGTCTCAAGGAGCTTAGTGTGACCTTGCAGGGAAAGGGATAGAATATGAGATCTTTTTGGTTATGTGGTGTTTGAGTTGCAGGTCGAGGTAGAGCTGCTCAATAGACATTGGATAATACAGGACTGGATTTCAGGAGATAACTTTTATTTTTAAGATCGTTTTAAATAATCATGTGTGTCGGTATTCATGAAGAAATTTATCATTCTATTTTGGAAACAGTTTTTTGTACTTCTATACAATGAAAATTTTACTTTTTGGAGAATTCATCTCAAAAGAAGGAAGCTTGCTGGTAGCAGTTGAAAAAATTATGGTATCAGCTGTACCATAATATACACACATAATTGATTTTTAAATAAATATTTTAAATCAATGAATCACAATGAAAGATTATGCAGTCCCAAATTTCAAAATCTGAAAATCAAAGTGCCACAAAATAATCACATAAACACCTAACTATAATTCAATAGCCCTCAGCAAAATAAGTTATCATCTATTTTTTTCATATTTTCTTTTGTCTTTTTTCCACATAATTACAGGTATCTCATTGCTCACAGAGGTGCATTAAGGATTATAATTAGCAAAAAAAGTGCTGATCAACATTGGTGGAGGGTTTCTTCACATGTTCTACCCTATACCAATAAAATCACACATTTCCTCCATATTTCCACCTCTCATGACCTAGGTGAGTTGTTTTTGCTTGCTTATTAGCCAAGCATCATCAAGCACTGTTCTAATTCTAAGTTCTATGGCTCTAGGAGTACCTCAGTTTGACTTTCCTTGAACACTATACCTAATTAATGTCTTATTTCTAAACAGAGCTGGACCTGGATCATTGTAACAGAAATTTATTGAGCTCTTTATTTATATGCAACATTTGCATATTAAACTCCATTTTCATGGGAGTATAAAAACTTTGTGGCATTAGTTAGGATGACTTCTCATTTTTATCCCCAATTCAGAATTTTTTATAATAAAAAATTATTTGAAATTCTACATATGGTTAATATTTAAGAAAGAGTGTATACAGAAGGCTTTGGGTCGAAATGCTTCCTCCAAGGACATTGACAGGATGCTTTAAATTAATGTTTTCCGAGTTTTTCTTTCCAGTTTGTGACACAACCAAATTGCTGAAAAAGAAAGGGAGTTACTGGGCTCACACTTAGTTGTCATCCACACCTCCACATATCCAATTAATATGTGCATATGGAACTCTCTCACTCTCTCTCTCTCTCTCTCTCTCTCTCTCTCTCTCATACAAATTCATACTTGCCAGTCTCTATCACTGTTTAGAATAATGTTAATCCTTCTAAATTGATAAAGAGAATGTGGAAACTAATAACATTTTTGCGTACTCAGATCTTTTTCAAAATACACTGGCATTTTGCCAAAGTCCTGTGTAATTGGTTATCAGCAATATTCAGCCATCATCTGTCTTTTATGTTCTCTTTTGTACCTGTTATTTTTTTTCTTTTTTCCTTTCCTTTTTTCTCCTTTTCTTGTTCCACTCTGCTCCTTTTTTATTATGTTTCTTTTTTTCATTTTTTTCTCTTGTCATTTCTTGCCCTTTCCACTAAGGAATAAAGATAGGAAGATAGCAATGAGAAGACTGAGTTGCCAAACTGTAAGCTCTAGGGAGACCTTCTGTTATATTTTATTGATCAAAGTCAGTAGACATTTATGTGGATCTAAGTTTCAACGTACAAGATCATACAAGTTGGGAAGGACATATGGTAGGAGAAACTCTTAGCAGTTCATCAAGATATAAGATGTAGGAGATTTTGCTTATCACTGAGGAGAGGACATCTCCTCAAATTAATAAAGACTTCAGATATTACCATGAGTTGTTTTAGAAGACAAAATATCCTCCTGTCAAATATCTATTCCAGTGCCATATTTTGACAAGACTTTACTTAGATAAAAAAATTTAGTGATAATACTCTTCATAATATGTTGTGTATTTTCATGGAAATTCCATGTAACTAACTGATAAAAATAGAGATTTTGTATCTATGTAATAAATATAAAATAAACATAGAATAAAGATAGAATAAAATGGCAAAGGACTCGGTCAACTTTCCCATTATAAAAGTGATTAAGTTGTTTGAAGAGGATTACCTAATCAATGATACTTAAGAACTTTGGTCAAAATTATGCTTTCTCCCCATGCTTTTCTGTTATCTCTTTTATGAGTGATAATTTGCTCCATTCCATTTCTCCCTTTACTCAGGGAGAAACTGAGGGGAATGAGGCAGGAACAGAGTATATTCAGAGGATAATTCAGGAGTTGTGTGGGCAACTAGATTTTCTCCTGGCCCTTGAACTTCTATGGACTTCTCTGTGGTAACTAAAAATATTTTGATTTTCCTAAGGAGACAATTTATTTCTTATATATTGTCGTGCAAATGATGTCTGATAATAGCATAAATCTTTGCAAATGTGTAAGAATTATTCATATTCCGGGAGGTTGAAGGCTGGAAAATCAGGTCCTGGGATGGGAACTTCATTTTAAGATGTAGGGACTTCAGAGAGAGGTACATATTCTTATTTTATATTGAGGTTGACAGAGACTAGAGTTAGTGCCAAGACTAATAAATTGAGATTATCTGAGTGAAATGAAATATAAATCAATAGGGATGCAATTCTTGCATTTGGGTTCAATAATAAACTGCATATTTAATGAACTGTAATAGTGAGATTGAATTATGAATTCAATTGAAATATGAATTCTTGTGAAAATTATCCCAGTGAATCATAAACTCAATAGTATATGCTTAGTTTATGATCCTGAAGGAGAGGATGATTGTTCTGCTTTAGCCTATTCAGACAACCTTTGGATTATCATGTATAGTTTGGGTTTCACATTCTAGCATAGATCTTGATAAACTGGAGATCACCTAAAGAAGGGAAACAAAGATAGCAAAGACACTTGAAATATTATGGTATGAAGATTGCTTGATAAAAATAGGTATGTTTTGCTTGGAGAAGCAAAAACTTGATAAGATCCTTCAAGTATTTGAAGAGAGGTCAGTTATGTGGAAGAGTGACGGAAGATTTTCTATTTAGCCCTAGAGGTCAAAGGTATGAGTAGAATAAAGATGTAGGCAAGAATATTTTAGGTTGATATAAGGAAGAAAAAACATAACTAGTGTTATCCAAAGTTGAAAGGTGGGAGTGCAAAGATAGTGCCTTGGAGGACATGGAGATCTTCTTCCTGGCATTACCCAAATGAAAGTTAGATGAGTCTTTGGGTGATACTGTTGAGGAGATTTCAATTCAAGTTTGGATTAGCTGGACACTAAACCCCATCCAAGTCTGAGGCTATATGATTTTGTCACTCTCATTTGCTGCTTAAGTTCTGAACTTCAGACGTTTTCAGGCAGGGTTAGAAGAGGAATGATTTAAAGAAGAAAAACCTACACATATTCATATATGTATTTCTTCCTAATATCCCTCTGTAGTTTCTTTGCTCAGCTAGAATCTCTATCTCTTCCAGTTCTCTTTTCAGTCATGGTGGTGCAAAAAACAGTGGTGAGCCCTGGAGGTAGCTGAGCTGGGAGGTAGCTTCACATCAACTACAGGAACTTTTATTTCCTGAGCAATATCAGGAGGCTTCATCTGAACTGGGAAATATTAAGGGAATCTCTGCTGATAATGAATGAGAGACCCAGCTGTTTTACCAAGATGTGGTCCTGGGTGAGAAGGAACAAGCATATGTCTGGTGAGTGCAGAAGCTGTTGGACAGAGAAGGTCCTGGCTGTGGGCACTTACAGGAGAGTGGAGGTCTTGCTTTTAGTTTTAGGACAGAGGGGAAATCCAAAAGAGAATGTGAGACCAGAGACACCATCTCCCATATCCCAGGACTAGAGGTGATACAATCACAAGCTTCTATTAAAAACTGAGCAGGCAAAAAAGAAAGAACACAAGCATAGAAAGTTACTATGGGAATAGAGAAGACAAGAGTTCATCTTCAGTGGAGAATATTCAAGGAAACAGAACAAAAGAAAAGAACAAAATGAACCAAAAACACCATCAAACCTTCTCCAACCCCAAAGAATCATGTTAAATTGTTCAGCTCCCAAAAAGGAATTCGTAGAGGAACTTAAAAAGTATTTCCAATATCAAATGAGACAGATTGAGAAAAAATTATAAATAAAATAACAATCCCAGAAAAACATGAAGATTATGAACAGAATGTCAACCAATTAGAAAAGAAAATCTAGAATCTCAAAGAAAAAATGACTCCTTAAAACTAGGAATGATCAAGGAGAAACTTGTGAAGTTATGAGAGACTAAAAAATTAAACATAATATAAAGAATGAAAAAACATAAGAAAAAGTGAAGTGAAAAAGAAAAGAAAGTGAAATAAGAAAAACAACTTATTTGAAGACCAGATCAAGAAGAGAAAATATAAGAAAAACCAGTTCTTTTTAACCTACTGGTGAGTAAAAAATAGTCAAAAGTATCTTAATCTACATGGTATAGTGGCTAGAATACTGAACTTGGGATCAGGAAGAGTTATCTCTCTGAGTTCAAATCTGGCCTCAGAAACTGAATATCTGTTTGACCCTGTGCAAGTCACTTACTTCTGTAAGTTTCCTCATTTTCAACATGTTTATTGATCTTTGATCTCAAAGAGAATCAATGACATCAGGAGGCTGATATCTTGACTTGTCAGTTAGTTGGATTTAAGTGAATCAGAACTGTACAAAGTCATCAACTTCCCTCTTCTCCAGAGTCATCTGAATACAGTGTGTAGACATAGGTCAAGACCACTGGCAATGATTGCTCTGGATGCAGTGGGGGACCTTGCTTTTTTTCTTAAACTGAACTGCAATCTACTTTGCTCTACCTCTGTAAGATATACTATTTGATTCCAGTTCTGTACTGTGGAACTACATGGAGTAAGTCAAATCCCATCTCTAAGGGACAATCTTTTAAGTATTTGAAAACTGCAAATGTGATTCCTGTCAAAGATGTCTCCTGGCTAAAAATCTTAAATTTCTTCAATTTTTCTTCTTATAATGGGATTTTACTGGCTTCTGCTTACTTTCATGCAAACATGCTTCAACTTGTCAATGTTTCTCTTAAATTACTATACAAAAAAAAGAAAACAAAACAAAATGTGTTAGATATGGTAAGAACATGTATATTCAGGACAATCATCTTTTTTCTTTTATACATTATTATGTTATTGATATATAACAAAATTGCATTATTTTTGGTAGTTATGCCAGACTATTGATCCATAATAATAAAGAAGTCAAGAAAAATCTTTACATTCTTTTCTTTTTTTACAATTAAATTTTATTTTTTTCAATTAACCCAAATCTTCCATCTTTCCCTCTGTCCCTTGCCTCCAAATCAGTCTCTCTCTCCCTCCATATATGTACACATACACACAAACACATAGCTTTTCAATTGAAAAATAATCTCTTGTAACTAATATGTTATTACACATATTTGTGTAATATACACATACACACACAGAGTAAGTGCTGGAATTGGGCAATGATAATATGGGGTGCTTCTCTCCATTTTTGATGATCTCACACTATCTCTCCAATACAAAATGAATGAGACAATTTGTGTTTTCTTAAGTTCCTGGATAGTTATGAGATATTACTTTCTTTCATATCTTGTGAGATTCCTTTGCTCCTTCCTAGAACTTTCCCCTGCATTCCTTCATATATGTCTTATCTAAATATATTCACAGTGCTGATAGCTTGGAGCTCAAGTTCACTTTCACAAATAATAGCTATAAAGATGCTTTCTAAAGCAATGATTCTATTTGTTCTCCTCAAATATTCACCGTGAAGTTTCTAGCAATATTTTTTATCCTGAGGTCTTAACTGATTGAGATAGATTCAATTTGTTCAAGAAAGGTATCGCTTTTATGCCAACTTCATGTTTTATTCTCCCAAGTCCCTGAAGCTCATTGAGAGCTAGTGAGAGCATAAGCAGTGCTCTGAATTGGTCAGATTCACTGCATTTGGCTAAGTAGTTAGCCTACTCATTTGCTTACACAAACCTGTGTCAACCTGAAAGTTTGGTTAAAAAAGACAAATAGACATATTATTTATTTCTTTAAAGTTAACAGTTACATGATCATGGAGCCAGTAAAATTTCTGACTGACTAATACAAGAATGACAAAGTTTAAATCCATTGTAAGACAATCCAAGTGTGTCTATATCTTTCAGATTTATGGTCTCCATTAGTGATTAACTCTACCATGAAAAATAAATTTATTAATTGGATAAGTTCTAAATATAATAAGATAAGACAGTTGACAAAGTACCCAGGGAAATTACAACTCAGAACTGTAAGGGATTGCCAATCCCCAGCCTTTTGGATGGCATTCACTGGTCACGACTCAGGTAAACTGAGAGGAGACTGGTAAAACATGAACAAGATGGTGCTGGGAGGAAGGCTTCCACCCCTGTTTTTCTCAAGGCTATTTCCCCGGGCTTTTCTGAGAACAAAGAAGCCCAAAATGTTTTTCTTTCTAGGGGCTACATGTCCACCCTGGGAAGTTCTGGCTAAGGTACATTACTTCCATATAAGGGCAAACTACTAGCTGATAGGTTCACTTAGGGCACTGGTGTCAGAAAAGAGATAAAAGCACCATTCACTGCTTGAGTAAATGGAATTCTTACTATCTTGTCTCCCACCTCAATCACTGCTTACAGCTACCCTCCACCAAGGCCTACAGGCCTCTGCTGGTCAGATAAGCCTGTGAGCCTGAGAGATCAGGCTCGGACTCCTGGTGTCCCTAATACAAAACATCTGTGTTTTCTGTACCATTAACATGTCATAACATAGTATATGTCCATAATATAATAAAACAAACAAACAAACAAAAAAGTCCCACTATTCAAGAGAGTGAGTGTCTCAGGTTCAGGATTTCATAAGGAATGCTAAGTCAGCCCTATCTGGCCTTGTTGACATAAGAAGAGGTATTCTCTGAGTTTACTTCAGAGAACAAAGAGACTGTTAGGTTCAGGCTCTTCTTCTGATTGATTAATTAAAGTCCAAAATTTATGTTGAAAGGTTATCATTTCCTCCTTTTGGTCAAAGGCAAGCTGAAAACTTCACTGATAGCCCAACAAAGGTATGGAAAAAAGAACTCTAAATAGCAAGTCCTGGATTCTTTGTGCAGGTCTGGTCTGGACTCTTGGGAAAGCTCTCTGTGTCTGATGTCGTCTTCTTCAGACTCTTTCAAAGCTGGAGGGCAAGCTCCACTCAGGAGCAGGGGTAATGGATGTGACAGATGGATCCAAGAATCTACACAGAAAACCTGACAGAGGTTCCCAGAAAATATGATTTGATATTTGTGAGGAAACTGTACAACTTCATTAACATGGCTAAAGGCACAGAGAAAATAGATCAGCTTCCCAGCCACACAGGGCTAGGTTCAAACAACACAATAAAGTTTTTCTAACAATTCACAAAATTACATTTTTACACTCTCAGGTACAGATTCAACTTACGTGGCTCACAATAGACTAGTTTTGAGAAGGGAGATTTGCATGTCACCAATAAAAACAAGAAAGTTAAACATGAACCATACAAATAAATGTAATCATTATTTCCAATATTAATTCACATTAAGTCCATTGCATCCCAGTAATCCATTCTTATGCCCATTTAAACATCACTTTTTGAGCCGCAGATTTCTCATATGGTTGGAGTTGGCACAGAATGATAAGAGCTTATTGTTTCATTTTCAGTGCATTTACACATTTATTTAATTTTACATATTAGATACCAGGAAACAGTAAAAACCATGTCTTTATTGTTTTGCTAATTACCTAGTCTTAAGAAAGTGATAGAGAAAATGTTAGTAATAAGAGTTGAACTTCAAAGGATATCTCATATATATATATTTTAAATCTAATTGCCAAACATTTACCGTAGAGAAACAAGGAGAAGAGAATTTAGGAGGAATATTCATACAGGATATTTTAAAGTAATTGTGATATACAAAGATTCCTGTTTTCAACTTGGTATTCTGTATGTCATCTTGGAAGAAATGTGCAAACATTCTGGATGCAGTTGGGGTTTGCCTGGTATGGGGATATTCTGGACTATTGGTTTGGACATATTTCTGAGAGTGTGGTTCTGTAAGATGGTTTTTAAAAGGATAGAACATGTAAAGTAATATTTATTTGACAGTTAAGTTTCTTATTAGGGGCTTCCTATATCTTTAGGAATGTTTTGACAGCTTACTTAGTCATTTTCACATTCACAATGTTTCATTTCCTGTATTGTTTCAAACTTTGCAGGTGTGTTTCCTTCATACCCATATCCAACTGTATTTCAGCTGTATTCCTTTTCAACGCATTTGACTACTTACTTGCATACGTAGTGTTAACCACGAATCATCTTTGAAGATACATGCCTGATCCTGGTTCCTGTTGAATCCTTGGAATTAGTGCCTTTTTCCTAATGGCTTCATGGTTATGTCAAGACCAGACAATGTCAGCATGAGTGATGCTCTCACGTAAGAATCCCTTCCTAATTCCACTTATGAAGCAACAAAGCTTTACTTCTCAAGTAGAATACCTGCCTCTTATGGTTCCCCCATCTAGTGAGTGTTTGGTGTTAGGCTAGAGAACATGGCTAAGTGGTGAAAATGGAGAGCTGGGAAGGAAGATATGTGGTGCAATGGCTAGAGTACCATGCGTGGAGTCAGGAAGACCTGAGTTAAAACATGACATCAGACACTGTGTCATCCTGGGTAAGTCACTTAATTTCTATTTGACTCTTTCATTCACTTGCAAAATGGGTATCACTGAAGAAGGAAATGGTAAACTACTCTAGCATCTTTGCCAAGGAAACCCCATAGCCTGGTACATGGAGTTGTGAAGAATTGGATCCAATTGAAGAAATGATCAACAGAAAAAAAAAGAAAAGAAAAAAGAAAAGAAAGAAAACAGCTTTGAGTCAAGTGTAGGACAAAGAGAAGTTTCAGTTGCTGATAGCATAGTAATCTATAAGACCTTGGATAAATGATTATAAGACAAACTCTCTTCTGATGTCTCAAAAGTAGGGTGACTGGAATTTCTTTTGGGATGCATTCATGTCTAAATACAGAATTCATTGAAATATTTTTTTTTCCTGCACTACATGTAAAATATACATCTTTCAAGCTTTAAATGACTAAAAGATATTTAAAAGCACCCTAAATTATCAAGAATAACTTTTTTCAATACTAAAATTTAAATTGAGACACTTTATCGCAACAGTTTTCTTTCAATTCTTTCTCTTCAGTTAACATCATATTCAGGGCAATGAATGAAGTGCATCATTCCATGGTATATGAATTCGTGTTCATGGGGATTTCCAGTTTGTGGACTATGCAACTTTCCCTTCTGATATTCTCCTTTGCGTTCTATGTAGCTATTGTGCTGGGAAACTTTCTCATTGTGTTCACAGTTATCTTTGACCCTCATTTACATTCTTGGTTCTTTGATCATTCCTCTCATACATGCATTGACCCAATTAGCTTTTGTGGTAAACGTGCCTTTTTGTGTCCCTAATGAAATTGACAGTTTTTATTGTGACCTTCCTCGCTTGATCAGATTGGCCTGTGCAGATACGTACAAGCTGTAGCTCATGGTTGCTGGTAACAGAGGTTTCATTTGCATAGGCACCTTTTTCCTGTTGATCATCTCCTACATATATATCTTGATTATTGTTCAGAAACACTCTTCAAATGGTTTGTCCAAGGCTCTTTCTACTTTGTCAGTTCACATCACTGTAGTTGTCTTATTTTTTTGGTCCATATATCTTTGTCTATGTGTGGCCACTTCGCACAACGCCAGTGGATAAATTTCTTTTTATTCTTGATTTTATTTTCACCCCTGTCCTAAATCCTTCTATATATGCATTCAGAAACAAAGGGATGAAAGTTGCCATGAAGGAACTTATCATTCAACTCAGAAGTTCCAGGAAAAATTTGTAAATAATTCTAAACTTACCAGAATATGTTAAACTGACCACTACATTGACTGCATTTCAATCTTGGACTAAAGATGCCAGTTTATGCCATTTTAATACTCTTCACATTGATCTAATGACTCTTACCATGGTTTAAAAGGCAAATTGATTCCTGATGCATCAGTTCAATATGAAACCATATGTTATGTATTGTTGTTCTCCTGTGGTTAAATCCCCAATGCAGATTCAAACTGACAACATTTCACATTTCACAGGTGTGCAAATAAAGACATATTGTGTGGTACACAATGTATGGAAATATCATTATCTACGTTATCGACAAGCATTTTGGTTAATTGGAAGAATGTACTGATAATTGAAAAAACAGCAAATGAAGTTAAGTTCTAATAATTCTTATCAACATTGGAAAGATAATTTGTTTGTTGCTTTATATAATTAGAATAATAGACCACTGGGAGGAACTATACCTCTAGCCAGAATGATGACCCTAAAAATGCATATCAGAAAACAACAAACATATAAGATCCCATATGTTGAATATTAGACTCTGAGGACAAACACCCCAGAATCATATGCAGGGACACAAGGTTGAACAGGATATGGTTTACATTGCTCAGAGGACTTTTTGTTAGATAGGGAAAAACAGAACAGTTTCCAACCTAATGTGTATGAGAATCCCTATGATTCATGCTGGACACATATAAACTAAATTAGGGTTAGCAATTGACATAACACATGTATTTCCGGGAGTGATAGATTCTAATTAAGAAGTCGAAATTACTGTGACATTCCAAAATTTAGGTGTTGAAATCATACAGTTTTGTAAAAATCATTGAATAGTTCAAGTGATTATTATTCCTTGTGAAACATAAGCACCTTTGAAAACTGAACCTCTTTGTGAAACAACTAGCAGAGTAACTGAAGGATTGGTTTCTACTGAAAGGATAAAATTGGGCACTAAAATATGGGTTAAAGGAAGTCAGATAATGTTCCAAAGGTTACAGAAATTATAGCACACAGGAATGACAATAGCATAACTCCAGAAACTTGGGTGCCCCTATATCTACCCTGCTTCTAGTTATTGTCTCCTTGTTTCTTTTTGACTTTTAGTCAGTTAACCTTGTTTGCTAGATTTACTTTCCATAGGCTTAGTACTCTCCATCTGCAGATTCCTGATCACTTAAGGTAGATGTCACCTCTATCCACAACTTTATTGTGTCATCCCTGGACCTAACGTTGATTAAACTCCGGATGCCAGCTAAAGAACTGATCTCTCATATGTCTCATCTCTAGAGACAGAAACAGCTCTACATCCAATTTCAGCAGGAAGTAGCTATGGAAGAAAAGACCTTTGACCCTTATCCCACAATTTTGGACCCCATTCGTTGGAGGGGAGAATGATGGGGTGCTTGTGTTCAAACATCACCCTAAGATAGTGTTCTATGTGCTTTTTCTTGTGTGATACCTGTTATCCTGTTTTCAGTTTCAATGACACATTTTACCTAAGATAGTGTTTTATATGTTTATTTTCTGTTATTCCTGTTAAAATTTTGTGCATACCTGATACCTCATCAACCTATGTAATGAATGAGAAAGAACTTGTGGCTGAACGTAATAGCAATTTAAATGGAAAGATCTTTCTCATTCATTAATAGGCCCACATGACCTACTGAAATCACCTGAAATTTGAATTTTACTTGGAATGAAACTATTCTGTACATGCTTTACTTTTTCATCAGTAACGATGCTTCAAAGTTCAGGGTGAAGGTGGATGACTTTCATAAAGGAGGATTGGGTAAAAAGTTGAATGATATTTAAGGGTGTTCCCAAGGGAACCAACACTCATGAAATATTTCTGTATCACATTTTGAATATCTCTGCCATTACTTCCAATGACAAAAGGAAGTAAACTAATGGGACCATAAATAAAATGATACCATGAGGTAAAAGATGGTGCCTAAGATTATCCAAATAGGAAGTGGCAACAGTCTTCTTGCTTTGACTTTTTACTCATTAATTTTGCATAATGAGTTTGTATAGTATTCAGGACCTAATTTCCTGTCTGGTTTTATCTCTGTCACAGTACCTCATTCCACCTCTACAAAGAGTTACCCCATATTGATATTCTACATCCTTTGGTCTCTGGACTACATTTTCATAATGTTTTTTTTTTCTTTATGATTCTGGGGAAAATGCAGGTAGAAAGCTAGAATGCCTAAAATGAACATGTCACTGACACTTAGATCAGAGCTATATCTCTTGATGATAGATTCCTGATACCTAAGCTATAGTGGCCTTTAAGAAGCTCATATTGTTTGGCAGGGTTGAGGAATACACTTTGTTCAAAAGGAAATAAAAATACTTAGAAAGTAAGTTGAAGCGGGAGAGGGCACTAAATATTACCTTCAGCCAATTAAGGATACATTTATGAAATTTTAGGAAGTTAGGCCTGAAATGTACTATGGATATACTAAAGATTTTATGAGGGTGAATTGAGGAAGTAATTCACTCTAGACAGTGGTTACCACTGTTGCAGATAAATAAGGATAAGACACAGAATGTCATGTATCTGTAGTAACAGGTGGGGGAAATTGACTGAAAGTTTCAGCAAAGGCGAGTTAAATATCAGGAAAATGTAGGTGGCAGAGAGAATGTAGAGACTTTAAATGCCAGATTGGGTGCAAGTATTGTATGTGAAGGCAATAGAGTACTATAAATTCATGCATTTATTTATCTACTTGTCTCTCTTGCTCTGTATTTATTTATCGATGTGTACTTTAGTTATTTATTCCTCCATTAATTTATCTATATGTGTTGTTATTATTTTCATTAAAGGAGTGATATGGTGACATATGAATTTTAAAATATATGACTGATAATGTAGAGAAACTTGGAGTTCAGGGGAGAGATTTATGAGGAAGAAATTAGGAAACTATTGAGGTAGAACATAGAGTGTGTCATTCTTTATGAGTTACATAAATTAAACTTTCTTTTCTAAAATAGTTTTTTATTGATTTTTTAAAAAGAAACTACCACTTTTCTCCTAGTTATCTACGTTTATGATCTAGGCGTCTTCCTTAAATCCTTATAATGTCTCACATCTCATAAGCAGCTGATTGAGAAATCTTTTTGTTTCTACTTCTGAAACATCTCATATGCTTTCTCTTTCTTCTGAGATAGACATCACCCTAGTAAAGGCCCTAATCACCTTATTCCGAGACTATTGATATGCCCCCCTTTTACTATGGCTCCCATCTAGTGAACTTGTCACTTAGCTGTCAAATCGATCTTCTTAATTTGCAAGACAGACAATGTCCCATCCTTCTCACTCCATTCTGTCAACTCCAGTGGATCCCTATTGCCTCCAGGGTCAAATAAAAAATGCTCTATTTGCTTTTGAAGCATTCTTCCCACACACATAACCTAGTCCAGTCCTACATTTCCAGTCTATTTATATTGCATACCTCCCCAGTGACATTGGTGTCTTTGCTGTTCCTTGCACAAGACATTCCATCTTCTGATTCTGAACATTTTCATTGGTTGTCTGTCCTCTGCCTTCTAGATCTCTTGGTGTTCTTCAAGTCTCACTTGAAGTTCCATCCTATGCAAGAAGCTTTTTCTCATTCCTCTTAATGTCTTCTGTATGAGATTTTCCCCAATTTATTGTCTTTATATGTTATTTGTACATAGATGTTTGTACAGTGTCTTTCTCATTAAAATCCAAGATACTTGAAAGCATGGATTGTCTTTTATCTTTTCTTGTATCCTTAGTGATTACCACAGTACCTCTCTTGTAGTTGGTTGAGTAATTGAGTGGTATGACTGAATTCTTCCATCTATGTCTTTCTTTTTCCCGCTCAGAGACCTATGCCCTAAATTTATATATATATATATATATATATATATATATGTGTGTGTGTGTGTGTGTGTATGTGTATATATGTATATATATTATTCATATATTTATGTACACAATATAAATGAAAATAGGACAAAAAAAATCAACAAAATTGTCCTAATATACTTTTATTTTTCTGAAAATGAATGTAACGTTCCTGGGACTTCCTCTCTGAAGGAATGGAATGTCTTCTTACATCTCTTCTTTGGAGCCCTTCTTTTTCCTTGCAGTTCTGCAAATCTCACTTTCTATTGTTTTGTCAGTTTTCCATTCAAATTCTTTTATTCTTTGTGCATATGATTTTCTTGCTACTGTTTACTTCACTCAGAATCAGGTCTTCTCTTTCCATTCTTCTCTTTATTCATCATACTAACAATTTTTTTACAGCACAATAGCATGCCATTATTTTCACAGGCCACACTTTATGTTGTCAATCTGAAATTCACTGTTTCAAGGTTTTTTGTTTGTTTGTTTGTTTGTTTTTGCTGCCACAAAATATGCTTCTGCAAACATTTTCGACATAAGGAAGCTGTCTTTTTCTTGTATTTGTAACTTCCTTGGGGTATAGAACACCTGTATAGAATGTGTCCAAAATTTGAAAGTTTACTTTTAGTAGTTCTGGGAAAATATGTTTCTAAGAGAGAGAATTCCCATGATGGCCATGTTGAGTCCAGAGATGCATCAGTTGGTTGCTGAGTCCTGATGTCAGAGTGGGAGTTGTGCTTAATCCTCATAGTCACATCCAAGAATTACTTATATCTTTAAAAATACTTCAGAAATCTGTGAAGATATTATTATGCTCTGTTCTGCTTCCAAATAGGTAGGTAGGACAGATGAATTTAAAATTTTTTTGATGGAAAGAAAATACAGCCCAATTTCTTGCCTGTAAGGATTAGAGAAGTCAATGCCAGTATACTGTATTTGGCTTCAGAGGCTCTAAATGCATATTAAGAATGTACCCTTTGTTTTGAGGAAGGGTTGGACAGGTTCAATGGCAATCAGGACCACTTTGGTAAGGACAAGGGTGAATGTGGGTTGCTAGTTGTATAACCTCCAATATCCTCCTGTATACCAGTCTGCCCCTGAAGATTTAGAGGAAAGCAGGCTTGTAGGTTGAATTTCTTCTTTCAACCACCACCCAATGGTAGAGGAAGGTAGAACCTGAGGTCTCTTCCTAGATTTTATTTAAGCAAGGATGTACTTATTTTTAGCTATATATACCAGTTGCAGGCAGCCTGAAAATGAATCAGTACTCACCCTCCACTAAACTCTCCTAACCTATGAGAACTTATTCTGACTAAGGCCTCCTGATAGGTTTAGGATGCATGTAGAAGTAGTATTTGTTCTGGATTGGAAAAAAAATTGATTTTTGCCTAGTGCTTGAAATCCAGCAGATTTCTGTGTGGCAGGGGGATAAAAATGACCGTGATATTTTAAAGGTTATGCAAATTTTATTTTGGTAATAACACAATGGCATTTATATTTCCAAGGATCATTATCATGTGTGGGAGTAAGAAGAATGTGGCAACAGATCATAGGAAAGGGATTTCAGTTTTTGGAAAAAAGACTTTAGAGAACTGTATGTACACATATTTTACATTGAAGTTAGATGTGAAGTCAGTGGTGCAAACACCTGGCTGAACAGTCCTTATTACCTCTTGGAAAATGGCTATGTGATGGTAGGATGAGGTATTATGACTGTCATTATAGAATATTTTCATCACCAAAGAAATGAAACAGTTAAGTAAAATAATTATTTAGTAGTTTCTGTCTCTTTTGCTGTTCAGTTTAATTGAAACATAAAATACTTTTGTATGGGTAGACAAAGTGTGATCTAAAATGTTTTAAAGGGAGGAACATTTGTCACTGAGACAAAGCCAGAGGCAGAAATTTATGTAACAACAAAAATTGGAGACTTAAGAGAGTAAAAAAATACAATTCAGGAATAGTTTAGAGATGCATATTAGAAAGGAGAACATAGTAAATGTAACAATGCCCTATAAAACTCCTAATTTCATATAGGATCATGCCGATATACTAGAAAAAGATGCAGTTCAAATGTCATTTTCTGAATTATAGTTCCAGTGATCTTTTGCTCAAAAATTCTGCCTTTAACATCAAATTTGCAGAACACACATTGAGGGTGATAGTTAACATGCTGAATTATACTTATGGTATGTAAAAGATCTCAATTGGTTCAAATGATGGTTGAATAAAATAAAATTTAGTAGAGATACATGTTAAGTCCTATATTTGGAGTTAAAATTTGAGTGGAAGTATTCAGAGTTGAGGATGTAGGGAAAATTTTGCTAGACAACAAATCCTGTGGAAAAACAAATCATAAGGTTTTAATTCTAGATGAATTAATTTTGGAAGAGGATTGTCAAAAAAGCTAGTCCTTTTAATTAGGAGAAACATAGGGTCCTGGATGAGGGTGGTGATGTTCCTTTTACCCAGCAAGATTACATTCGAAATGTAACACCCAATTTTTCAGTGTCGTATTCTAGCATGGATTTTGATGAGCTAGACATCATACACTGAAAGGCACTCAAGATTGTAAGGGGACTTAAAATGATGTGATATGAAGATTAGTTGAGTGAAGAGAGAAATTCTAGACTGAAGGAATAAAAGACGATAGAAGTCTTCAACTCTCTGTCAAACTGTCATGTCTGGAAACAGACTCAGATTATAGAACTGAGGGGTGTCCTATATTTGTTTAACATCTCAACAAAGCTTTTCCAGAGTGTCATGTGATGCCCTAGAAGATAATGAAGCTTTCTTTCATACAATTACTGAATTTTTGGATGCACAAAGAGTTGAGAGAATGTTGATATATAGATTCCTGTGTTGGTGTGGGCTGAAGTAGTTGGCTGCTGAGGTTCCATCCAAACTTTAGTCTCTGTCATATTGTATTTACTCCTAAAGTTCCCAGATCCTAACTGATATAGCCAGACTTGTTACAAAGGGGGTCACTTAAGGTAGGAGATGCTCTCTAGGATAAATGGGGTCTAGACATTCTATTGTAATCACTTTTTATATTGAGCTGAACAAGATGAGTTTATTCAGTCGATTTTCATGGGTAAGATAAATGCCCTTACCAGTGTTCTTTTGTGACACTGAGTTCCTTCAGATAATTCTAATGGATTGTCAACCCATGTGGATCTTTATTTGCGTACCATTATTCGGACACAAGCTGTAGTTGAGCCAGTTATGAGGAATCAAACAATTCCCTTTGATAAATCTTTCAGTTTTAGCTGAGTCGTATGTCCTATGGTTCAATGTTCACTAAAAATTTTAAAAGAAAAAAATAAGCATTAAAGTGGCTACTTTGTGCCAGTCAGTATGATACATATCTTTTAAATAACACATCCTTTGGTCAGAAAACTTCTCCTCTCCTTTATGTGATATGTCATTTTCCCATATTTTCTTTCCTTAAATTCATTTTTTTCTCTGTTTCCCCCTTTTTTTTTTCATTTCACCTTTCCACTTCTTTTCTTTGTACCAAGTGATTTATGAAAATATTGTCCATTTATATTTGTTAAATGTTTGCTTCAGGCATATCAAAGTGATGAACGCTGAGATTAATGAGAGAAGAAAGAGGCATGACCGTGACTACAAAGATGTTATAAAATATTTAGAAAATCAGGATGTACACACACAAATATTGGAGCATTTGTGATGCACCAAATCATTGGCTAGGACATTAAATACCATGGCAATTCATAGGAAAGAGAATTCACTGAGATTTGTGTTTATCAACAAAGGCTTCACAGAAGACTTTGAGACAGTCTTTGAGAAAAAGAAAGGATGTATATTGGAAAAGAACAGGGTAAAGGGAGCTCATTCAAGGAAATGGTTCCAATTAATGGGTTGAAACAATTCCAGAAAACAGTAACACAGTACGAATGTGTGTGATTCATGAAGGGGATAGTAAGAGAAAAGATCAAAGGATAAGAAAACTTATTAATATCTTGTCATTTATAATAAATCACTTCTTGCCAGTTAAAAATATTGGCATTCTATAAAGGAAAACATTATTTTCAAACTTCATTCACTGGAATCTAAGAAAAGATCAATATCTTGTCAGAACCATTTAATTTACTAAAAATTCCTAATTGGTCAAGAGGCAATGATGTGTTGGAGTCAGCAAAAACTGAGAAGAGCTTTTAATTTTCAATGTCTTAGCATATCAGAAATCAGGAAACTATAAATCAGGGCTTTAATTATTGTTTAGTTAATTGCTTAGTCTTAAGAAAATTATGGAGGAAATGTTAATACTAAGAGTTAAACTTCAAGAAACATCCTGCACGTAATTTTTCTGAAAGCTGATAGTTAAACTTTTACCAGCAACAAACGTGTAGAAGATGGTTTAGGAGGAACATCGACGCAGGATATTTTGAAATCTGCCTGATATCCAGAGATCCCTGTTTTCAACTTGGTACTCTCGACAGCATCTTGGAAGAGAAGTGCAAACATTCTTGACGGTAGTTGGAGTTTTCCTGGTGTAGGGATTATCTGGAGCATTGGTTTGGACATATTTCTGAGAGTGTGGTTCTGGAAGGTTGTTTCTGACAGGAAAGAATAATATCTAAGGTAATATGTGTTTCACAGTCACGTTTCTTGTTCAGCAATTCCTATTATCTTTATAGATGTTTTGAGAGTTTGCTTAGTCATTTTCATACTAATGAAGCTTCATTTCCTGTTTTGTTTTAAAGTTTTCAGGTATGTTTATTTCACAATTATATTGAGCTGTATTTTAAGTGTATTCTTTCCAATGAATTTGCCTGCTTACTTGCAGATGTATCGTTAATATTCATCATCTTTGAAGATGCATACCGGATCCTGTTTCTTGTTGCATCCTTGGACTTGATAATTTTTCCTAATGTCTTCATTGTTACGTCAAGATCAAACAATGTTGGCATGAATGATGCTCTCACATTAGGTTCCCTTCTTGATTACCCTGATGATGCTGCCTAGCTTTACTCCTCAACTGAAACACGTTCCCCTTATGATTCTCTCACCTAGTTAGTTATCAATATTAGGCAAGAGAACATAGCTAAGTGGTGAAAATGGAGAACTAGGAAGAACGTTATGTGGTGCAGTGTATAGAGAGAATACCATGCGTGGAGTCAGGAAGATCTGAGTTAAAATCTGGCTTCAGATCCTAGCTGTGTGACTCTGGGCAAGTCACTTAATCTCTATTTGCTTCTTTTACTAACCAATCAAGTGGGAATCACTGGAGAAGTAAATGGCAAACCACACCAGCATGTTTGCCAAGAATAGAACATGGACAAGTCCATGGATTCACAAATAGTTGGATACAATTGAACAATGGAACCACAGCCAAAAAGAAGAAAGAAGCTTTGATTCCGGTGTAGGGCAAAGAACTCTTCTAGGTTGTGATAGGACAGAAATCTGTAAGACCTTTGGTTAAATGAGCATAAGTTAAAGTCACATTAGAGATCTGAAAAGTAGGATGATTGTGGAAGTTCTTTTGGGGTAGACACATGTCTAAATATGGAATGTGTAAAATATAGATATTCCAAGCTTTGAATGACTAAAAGATATTTAAAATTCCCTGAACCATCAAGTACTTTTTTCAATATTAAAATTAAAAAAAAAAACGACTTTATTCTAATAGTTCTGTTTCAATTCTCTCTCCTCAAGGAAGATTTTGCTCAGAGCAATGAATGAAGTGAATAATTCCATGGTACATGAATTTGTGTTCTTGGGCATTTCCAGGTCATGGGCCATGCAACTTTTCCTCCTAATATTCTCCTTCGTGTTCTATGGGGCCATTGTGTTGGGAAATTTCCTTATTATATTCACAGTCATTTTAGACCCTCCTTTACATTCTCCCATGTATGTTCTATTGTCTAACCTCTCTCTGATTGACCTATGCCTCTCTTCAGTTTGTGTTCCTAAGATGATTTACGACCTTTTTTTTGAACATAAAACCATATCATTCCTGGGTTGCCTTATACAGATGTTCTTCATTCATAAGTTGGGAGGCACTGAGTTGATGCTGCTTCTTTCCATGGCCTTTGACAGATATGTGGCCATATGTAAACCTCTTCATTATCTGACTATTATGAATCCAAAAATGTGTATATTTCTCATAGTTGGCTCTTGGATCATTGGCCTCATACACGCAGTGGTCCAGTTAGCTTTTGTGGTAAACTTGCCTTTCTGTGGCCCTAATGAGATTGACAGCTTTTATTGTGATCTTCCTCGCTTGATCAGACTGGCCTGTGCAGACACCTACAAGCTTCAGTTCATGGTCACTGCTAACAGTGGTGTCATTTCCATGGGGACTTTTTTCCTGCTGATCATCTCCTACATATATATCTTGGTCACTGTTCAGAAACACTCTTCAAATGGTTTATCCAAGGCTCTCTCCACTTTGTCAGCCCACATCACTGTGGTTGTCTTATTTTTTGGTCCATGTATGTTTGTCTATGTGTGGCCATTTCCCACAATGCCAGTGGATAAATTCCTTTTTATTTTTAATTTTGTTATCACCCCTGTCCTAAATCCTTCAATATATACATTCAGGAACAAAGACATGAAAGTTGCCGTGAAGAGACTTATCAGTCAACTCAGAAGTTCCAGGAAAAATTTGTAAATAGTTCTAAAATTACCAGAATATGTTGAACTGACCACCAGGTTCACTGCATTTCAACTGGGACTAAAGATGCCAGTTTATTCCATTTTAATATTCTTCACATTGATCTAATGACTCTTTCCATGGGTTAAAAGGTAAATTGATTCCTGATGCATCTGTTCAATATGAAACCAAATATCGTGTGTTCTTGTTCTCCTGTGGTTAGATCCCCAATGCAGATTCAAACTGACAACGTTTCACATTTGTAAGGTGTGCAAATAAAGACATATTGTGTGGCACACGACATATGGATATATCATATTCTACATTATTCCCAAGATTGTGGTTAATTGGAAGAATGTATTTATTATTGAAAAAACAGCAATTGAAGTTAAGTTCTAATAATTCTTATCAACATTGGAAAGATAATGTGTTCATTGCTTTATGTAATTTGAATTATAAACCACTGGGAGCAATTACACTTCTAGCGAGAATGATGACCCTAAATCTGCATATCAGAAAACAACAAACACATCAGTTCACAAATATTGAATATTAGACCCTGAGACCAAACATCCCAGCATCATACACCAGGACACCAGGTTGAACAGGATATGATTTATATTGTTCAGACGCCTTTTTGTTGGATAGGAAAAAAATAAGAACAATTTGTACTCTAACATGTATGAGAATCCCTAAAATTCATTTTGGACAGTTATAAACTAAATTAGGATTAGCAATTGAAGTAATACATGTATTTCCTGGAGAGACAGATTCTAATTATCAAGTAGAAATTATGGTGATATTGCAAAATTTAGGTGCTGAACTCACACAGTTTTGCAAAAAATCATTGCATATTTCAAGTGATTATTACTCCTTGTGAAATAATAGCACCTTTGAAAACTGAACCTCCTTGTGAATCAAATAGCAGAGTAAATGAAGCATTGGTTTCTACTGAAAGGATAAAATTGGGTGCTAAATTATGGGATAAAGAAAGGCAAATGATTTTCCAAAGGTTGCAGATATTATAGCGCACAAGAATGACAATACCATAACTGTTGCTCATTCAGGAGAGCATGATGACCAAATTGCACCTTTATCTCATATATTCTACCGGGAATGAGAATATAACAGTATTTTCATGGAATCCAGAAGCATGGCTGTCCCTATAGCTACCCTGCTTCTAGGTATTGTCTCCTTATTTCTTTTTGACTTTTAGTCTGTTAAACTTGTTTGCTAGATTTGCTTCCCAAAGGCTTAGTACCTTCCATTTGCAGATTCCTGATCACTTAAGTTTGATGTCACCTCTATATACAACTTTGATGTGTCATCTCTGGACCTGAAGTTGATTAAACTTCAAATGCCTGCTAAAAAACTGATCTCTCAGATGTCTCATCTCTAGGGGCAGAGACAGCTCTACATCCAATTTCAGCAGGAAGTAGCTATGGAAGAAAAGATCTTTGCTATAGTACAACCCCACAACTTTGGACCCTATTCGTTTGAGGGGAGAATGATGGGGTGCTTGTGTTCGAGCATCACCCTAAGATAGTGTTCTGTGTGCTATTTTGTGCGATACCTTTTATCCTGTTTTAAATTCCAGTGACACCATTTACTAAGATAGTGTTTTATATACTTATTTTCTGTTACTCCTGTTACAATTTTGTTGATACCTGTTACCTCACCTACCCATGTAATGAGTGAGAAAGAACTTAGGGCTGAATGTAATAGAAATTTAAATGGAAAGATGTTTCTCATTGGTTAATAAGCCCATATGACCTACTTAAATCACCTGGAATTAGAATTTTAGTTGGAATGAAACTATTCTGTAGATGCCTTACTTTTCATCAGTAACGATTCTTCAAATTTCAGGGTGAAGGTTGATGGCTTTAATAAAATAGGGTTTATTGAAAAGATGAATGACATTTAAGGCTGTTCCCAAGGGGGTAAACGCTCATGAAATATTTTTGTATCACATTTTGAATATCTGTGCCATTACTACCAATGATAAAAAGAAGTAAACAAATGGGACCATAAATGAAATGAGATCATGAGGAAAAGGAAGGTGCCTAAGATTATCCAACCAGGAAGCGGTAAGAGTCTTCTTGGTTTGATTTTTTTTTTATCAATTAATTTTTCATAATGAGTTTGTATAGTATTCAGGACCTAATTTCCTGTCTGGTTTTATCTCTGTCAGAGTAGCCCCTTCCACCTCTTCAAAGAGTTACCCCATATTGTTATTCTACATCTTTTGTTCTCTGGACCACATTTTCATGTGTTTTTTTTCTTTATAATTCTGGGAAAAATGCATATATAAAGCTAGAATGCCTAGATCATGATCATGCCATATCAGAGCTATATCATTTGGTGATAGATTCTTTATACCTGTGCTATAGTGGCTTTTAAGAAGCTTATATTTTTGGGAGGGTTGAGGAATACACATTGTTCAAAAGGAAATACAAATAGTTAGAAAGCAAGTTAAAGAGGGAGCAGCCACTAAATATTATCGGCAGCCAATTAAGGACATATTTATAAAATTTTGGGAAGTTGGGCCTGAAATGTACTATGTATATACTAAAGATTGTATGAGAGTGAGTTGAGGAATCAATTCAATCTAGACAGTGGTTGTCATTGCTGCAAACAAATAAGGGTAGAAGACAGAATATCATGTGTCTGTAGTAACAGATGGTGGAAACTGACTGAAAGTTTTAGCAAAGGAGAGTTATATGTCAGGAAAATGGGGGTGGGAGATAGAATGTAGAGACATTAAATGCCAGATTGGGTGCATGTATTGTATGTGAAGGCAACAGAGTTCTATAGATTCATTCATTTATTTATCTACTTGACTCTCTTGCTCTGTATTTATTTATCGATGTGTATTTTAGTTATTTATTCCTCCATTAACTTATCTATATGTGTTGTTATTATTTTCATTAAAGGAGTGACAAAGTGATATATGAATTTTAAAATATATGATTTTGACAATGTAGAGAACTTGGAGTTCAGGGGAGAGATTTATGAGGAAGAAATTACAATTAGGAAACTGTTGAGGTAGAACATAGAGTGTTCTTTCTTTATGAGTTACATAAATTAAACTTTCTTTTCTAAAATAATTTTTTATTGATTTTTTAAAAAGAGATTACCACTTTTCTCCTAGTTATCTAGGTTTATGATCTAGGCGCCTTCCTTAAATCCTTATAATGTCTCACATCTCATAAGCAGCTGATTGAGAAGTTTTTTTGTTTCTACTTCTGAAACATCTCATATACTTTCTCTTTCTTCTGAGATAGACATCACCCTAGTAAAGGCCCTAATCACCTTATTCTGAGACTATTGATATGCCCCCCTTTTACTATGACTCCCATCTAGTGCATTTGTCACTTAGCTGTCAAATTGATCTTCTTAATTGGCAAGACGGACAATGTCCCATCCTTCTCACTCCATTCAGTCAACTCCAGTGGATCCCTATTGCCTCCAGGGTCAAATAGAAAATGCTCTATTTGCTTTTGAAGCATTCTTCCCACACACATAACCTAGTCCCGTCCTACATTTGCAGTCTATTTATATTGCATACCTCCCCAGTGACATTGGTGTCTTTGCTGTTGCTTGCACAAGACATTCCATCTTCTGATTCTGAACATTTTCATTGGTTATCTGTCCTGCCAGGAACTCTCGGTTTCCTCATCTCTGCCTTCTAGATCTCTTGGTGTTCTTCAAGTCTCACTTGAAGTTCCATCTTATGCAAGAAGCTTTTGCTCATTCTTCTTAACGCCTTCCTTATGAGATTTTCCCCAGTTTATTGTCTTTATACATTGTTTGTACACAGATGTTTGTACAGTGTCTTTCTCAATATAATAAAAGATATTTGAAAGCACAGTTTGTCTTTTATCTTTTGTGGTTTCCTTAGTGATTAGCACAGTGTCTCTCTTTTAGTAGGTTGAGTGATTGAGTGATATGACTGAAATCTTCCATCCATGTCTTTGTCTTTCCCACTCAGAGACCTATGTCCTAAAACAATATAAATCTATCTTATTCATGCTTATGTATATAATATATATGAAAATAGAAGGAAAAAAATTAACAAAATTGTCCTATATACTTTTGTTTTTTCTGAAAATGAATGTAATGTTCCTGGGACTTCCTCTCTGAAGGAATCTAATGTCTTCTTACATCTCTTCTTTGGAGCCATTCTTTTTCCTTGCAGTTCTGCAAATCTCACTTGCTATTGTTTTGTCAGTTTTCCATTCAAATTGTTTTATTCCTTGTGCATATGATTTTCTTGCTACTCTTTACTTCACCCAGAATCAGGTCTTGTCTTTCCATTCTTCTCTTTATTCATCATACTAACAATTTTTTTACAGCACAATAGCATGCCATTATTTTCACAAGCCACACTTTATGTAGTCAATCTGAAATTCACTGTTTCAAGGTTTTTGTTTGTTTGTTTGCTTTTTTTACTGCTACAAAATATGCTTCTGCAAACATTTTCGACATAAGGAAGCTATCTTTTTCTTGTATTGGTGATTTCCTAGGGGTACCTGTATAGAATCTGTCCAAAATTTGAAAGTTTACTTTAGTAGTTCTGGGAAAATATGTTTCTAAGAGGGAGAATTCCCATGGTGACCATGTTGATTCCAGAGATGCATCAGTTGCTCTCTGAGCCCTGATGTCAGTGTGGGAGTTGTACTTAATCCTCATAGCCACATCCAAGAATTACTTACATCTTTAAAAATACTTCAGAAATCTTTGAAGACATTACTATGCTCTGTTCTGTTTCCAAATAGGTAGGTAGGAGAGATGAATTTAAAACTGGTTGGATGGAAAGAAAATACAACCCAATTTCTTTCCCGTAAGGATTAAATAAGTCCATGCCAGCATACTGTATTTGGCTCAGAGACCCTAAATGCATATTTAGAATGTACCCCTTTGCTCAGAGAAAGGTGTACACAGGTTCAATGGCAATCAGAACGACTTTGGTAGGGCCAAGGATGAATGTGGGTTACCAGATCTATAACCCCAAATATCTGCCTGTATACCAGTCTGCCCCTGATAATTTAGAGGAAAGACAGGCTTGTGGGCTGAATTTGTTCTTTCAACCACCACCCAATGGTAGAGAAAGATAGAACCTGAGGTCTTTTCCTAGATTTTATTTAAGCAACGATGTACTTGTTTTTACCTATATAACAGATGAAGAAAGCCTGGAAATGACTCAATGCTCACCGTCCATGGAACTCTCCTAACCTATGAGAATTTATTCTGACTAAGGTCTCATGATAGGCTTAGGATGCATGTAGGAGTAGTATTTGTTCTGGATTGGAGAAAAATTGATTTTTGCCTAATTCTTGAAGTCCAGCAGATTTCTCTTTGGCATGGGGAAAAGAAAAATGGCACTCATATTTTAAATTGTTCTAGAGGTGAGTCTTTGAATTTATGACATGTAAATATGTTTTTCTAGTAACATAATGGCATTTGTATTTCCAAAGATTATTCTCATGTGAGGGAGTAAGAAGAATGTGGCAACAGATCCTAGGAAAGGGATTTCATTTTTTGGAAAGGAGACTTTAAAGAAATGTATGTACACATATTTTACGTTGAAGTTAGCTGTGAAGTCAGTGGTGTGAACACCTGCCTGAACAGTCCTTGTAACCTGTTGGAAAATGGCCATGTGATGGTAGGATGAGGTATTATGACTGTGATTATATAATATTTTCATCACCTAAGTGACAAGACAGTTAAGTAAAATAATTATTTAACCGTTACTGTCTGTCTCATTTACTGTTCAGTTTTATTGAAATGGATAAAATACTTTAGTATGGTTAGACAAGGTGTGATCTAAAATGATTTAAAGAGAGGGCCATTTGTCCCTGGGATAAGACCAGAGGAAGAAATTTCTGTGACATAGAAATTGGAGACTTAAGAGAGTAAGTAAAACATAATTCAGGAATAGTTGAGAGATGCATGTTAGAAAGGAGAACATAGTAAATGCAACAATGCCCTAGAAAACTCCTAATTCCATATAGGTTCATACCGCTATTCCAGAAAAAGCTACAATTCAAATGCCATTTGCTGAGCTATAGCTCAAGAGATCTTTTGCTGAAAAATTCTGCCTTTAACATTAAATTTGCAGAACACGCATTAAGGGTGATAGTTAACATCTTGAATTATACATATGCTATGTAAAAGATCTCAGTTGGTACAAATGATGGTTGAATAAAATACAATTTATTAGGGATACATGTTAAGTCTTATATTTGGAGTCAAAATTTGACTGTAAGAGTTCAGAATTGAGAAAGTAGGAAAAGTTTTGGCTAGACAACAAATCCTGTGGAAAAACAAGTCAGAGTGTTTTAATTCTACATGAATTTATTTTGTAAGAAGACTGTCAAAAAAGGTAGTCCTTGCAATTAAGAGAAACATAGGATCGTAGATGTGGGTGGTGATGATCCTTTTATGCATTAAGATTACCTTTGAAATGTAACATCCATTTTTTCAGTGTCACATTCTAGCATGGATTTTGATGAGCTAGATGTCATACAGTGAAAGGCACCCAAGATGATAAGGGGACTTAAAATGATGTGATGTGAGGGTTAGGTGAGGGAAGAGAGAAATTCTAGACTGAGGGAATAAAAGGCTTGATAGAAATCTTCAACTCTCTGTCGAACTGTCATGTCTGGAAACAGACTCAGATTTTAGAAGTGGGGAGTGTCCTATATTTGTTTAACATCTCAACAAAGCTTTTCCAGAGCGTAATGTGATGCCTTAGAAGATAATAGAGCCTTCATTCATACAGTTACTGAATTTGTGGATGCACGAGGACTTGAGAGAATGTTGATATATAGATTTCTGTCTTGGTGTGGGTTGAAGTGGTTGACTGCTGAGGTTACATCCAAACTTTAGTCTCTGTCATATTGTATTTACACCTAAAGTTCCCAGATCCTAACTGATATAGCCAGACTTGTTACAAAGGGGGTCATTGAAGATAGGAGATGCTCTCTAGGATAAATGGGGTCTAGACATTCTATTGTAATCACTTTTCATATTGAGCTGAACAAGATATGTTTATTCAGTCGATTTTCATGGGAAAGATAAATGTTCTTTTGTGATACTGAGTGCCTTCAGATAATTCTAATGGATTGCCAACCCATGTGGACCTTTAGTTACATAACATTATATGTACACAAACTATAGTCAAGCCAGTTATGAGGAATCAAACAATTCCCTTTGATAAATCTTTCAGTTTTAGCTGAGTCCTATGTCCTATGGTTCAATGTTCACTAAAGATTTTAAAAGAAAAAAAATAAGGCATGACATTGACTACAAAGATATTATAAAATATTGAGAAAATCTGGATGTACACACAAAAAGTGGTAAATATATTGTAGCATTTGCAATGCACCAAATCATTGGCTAGGATATTAAATACTATGGCAACTCAAAGGAAAGAAAATTCACTGAGATTTTGGTTTATCAAGGAATGCCTCACAGAAGACATTGAAGTAGTCTCTGAGAAAAAGAAAGGATTTACATTGGAAAAGAACAGGGTAAATTGAGTTCACTCAAGGAGATGGTATCAATAAATGCATTGAAGCAAGTTTGGGAAACAATGAGTAAAACAGTATAAATGAAGCGTGTGACTCATGAAGGGGATAGTAGGAGAAAAGGTCAAAGGGTAAGAGAACTTAATAATGGCTTGTCATTTATAATAAATCACTTCTTGTCTGTTAAAATATTGCCATTTAATAAAAGAAAACATTATTTTCAAACTTCATTTGCTGGAATGTAAGAAAAGATCAAGATGTTGTCAGAATCATTTAATTTACTAAAAATTCCTTATTGGTCAAAAGGCAATGATGTGTTGGAATCAGCAAAAACTGAGGATCATTTATTATTTAATTTTCAATGTATTTGCATATCAGAAATCAGGAAACACCACAAATCAGGGCTTTAATTATAATTATTTTTTTCTTAACGGCTTAGTCTTAAGAAAATTATGGAGAGTGTGTTAATACTGAGAGTTAAACTTCAAGGGACATCCTGCACTTAATTTTTTTGAAAACTCATTGTAAAAAATTTGCCAGCAATAAACAAGTAAAAGAGAGTTTAGGAGGAATATACATACAGGATATATTGAATTCTGCATGATATCCAGAGATGTCTGTTTTCACCTTGGTACTCTTTATAGCATCTTCGAAGAAAAGTGCAAACCTTCTGGACTGCAGTTGGGGTTTTCCTGGTGTAGGGATTATCTGGAATACTGGTTTGGACATATTTCTGAGAGTGTGGTTTTGGAAGGTGGTTTCTGACAGGAAAAAATATTATCTAAGGTAATGTGTGTGTCATTGGCATGTTCCTTGTTCAGAAATTACTATATCTTTATAGATGTTTTGAGAGTTTGCTGAGTCATTTTCATGCTAATTAAGCTTTATTTCCTGTTTTGATTTAAAGTTTTCAGGTATGTTTATTTCACAATTATATTGAGCTGTATTTTAAGTGTATTCCTTTCCAAAGCACTTACCTGCTTACTTGAAGATGTAGTGTTAATATTCATCACCTTTGAAGATGCATACCTGGTCCTGTTTCCTGTTTCACCTTTGGAATTTGTATCTTTTTCTAATGTCTTCATTGTTACGTCAAGATCAAACAATGTTGGCATGAATGATGCTCTCACATTAGGTTTCCTTCTTGATTACCCTGGTGATGGAGTCTAGCTTTACTCCTCAACTGAAACACGTTCCCCTTATGATTCCCCCACCTAGGTAGTATTCATTATTAGGCAAGAGATCATAACTAAGTGGTAAAAATGGAGAGCTAGCAAGAAAGTTATGTGGTGCAGTGTATAGAGTGAATACCATGCATGGAATTAGGAAGATCTGAGATAAAATCTGGTTTTGGATCCCAACTGTGTGACCCTGAGCAAGTCACTTAATCTTTCTTAATCTTTGTTTGCTTTTTTTTTTTTTTTTACTAACTAACAAGATGTAAATCCCTGGAGAAGTAAATGGAAAACTATACCAGCATTTTTTTCCAAGAATATCACATGGACAAGTCTATTGGTTCATGAACAGTTGGATACAGTTGAAAAAGGGAACCACAGCAAAAAAGAAGAAAGCAGCTTTGATTCCAGTGTAGGGCAAAGAACTGTTGTAAGTTGTGATAGGATAGAAATCCCTAAGACCTTTGGTTAAGTGACCATAAAATAAAGTCACATCTGAGATCTCAAAATTAGGATGATTATGGAAGGTTTTTGGGGTGCATATGTTTCTAAATATGGAATGTGTAAAATATAGATATTCTAAGATTTAAATGACCAAAAGATCTTTAAAACTCCCTGAACCATCAAGTCCTTTTTCAATATTAAAATTAAAAAAAAAAAAAACTAACTACACACACTTTATCCCAATAGTGCTCTTGCAATTCTTTCTCCTCAGGTAACATTTTGCTCAGGGCAATGAATGACGTAAATAACTCCACGGTTTATGAATTTGTGTTCTTGGGCATTTCCAGTTCATGGGCCATGCAACTTTTCCTCCTGGTATTCTCCTTCGTGTTCTATGGGGCCATTGTGCTGGGAAACTTCCTCGTTATGTTCACAGTCATCTTTGACCCTCACTTACATTCTCCCATGTATCTTCTGTTGTCTAACCTCTCTCTTTCATTGACCTGTGCTTCTCTTCTGTTTGTGTTCCTAAGATGATTTATGACCTTTTTCTTGAACATAAAACCATATCATTCCTGGGTTGCCTTACGCAGATATTCTTCATTCATAAGTTTGGAGGAACTGAATTGATGCTGCTTCTTTCCATGGCCTTTGACAGATATGCAGCCATATGCAAGCCTCTTCATTATCTGACTATTATGAATCCAAAAATGTGTATTTTTCTCATAATTGGTTCTTGGATCATTGGCCTCATACACGCAGTGGCCCAGTTAGCTTTTGTGGTAGACTTGCCTTTCTGTGGCCCTAATGAGATTGACAGTTTTTATTGTGATCTTCCTCGCTTGATCAGATTGGCCTGTGCAGACACCTACAAGCTTCAGTTCACAGTCACTGCTAACAGTGGTTTCATTTCCATGGGGACTTTTTTCCTGCTGATCATCTCCTACACATATATCTTGGTCACTGTTCAGAAACACTCTTCAAATGGTTTATCCAAGGCTCTCTCCACTTTGTCAGCCCACATCACTGTGGTTGTCTTATTTTTTGGTCCATGTATGTTTGTCTATGTCTGGCCATTTCCCACAATGCCAGTGGATAAATTCCTTTTTATTTTTAATTTTGTTATCACCCCTGTCCTAAATCCTTCAATATATACATTCAGAAACAAAGACATGAAAGTTGCCATGAAGAGACTTATCAGTCAACTCAGAAGTTCCAGGAAAAATTTGTAAATAACTATGATATGTGTGTGACTGCCATCCAATCTGGGAGTAAAGATGACAACTTATTGTGTTTTAATGTTCTTCACACTGATCTACTGGCTCTTTCCATGGGTTAAAAGGCACATTTACTCCTGATGCAATTTTTCAAAATTCAACAAAATATTACGTATGGTTGTTCTCCTTTGGTTAGAACCCAAATGCAGATTCAAATTAACAGTGCTTCACATTTAAAAGGTGTTGAAATGACGAGATATTGTGAGGTATTCAATACAGAATGGATATATCATATTCCACATTATCCACAAACATTTGGGTTAATTGGAAGAAAGAATTGCTTATTGAAAGAACAGTTATGGAAGTTAAGTTCTAATAATTCTTATCAACATTGGAAAGGTAATTTGTTCATTGCTTTACATAATTTGAATAATAGACCATTGGGAGGAATTATACCTCTAGGCAGAATGATGATCTTAAACCTGCATATCAGAAAACAACAAACACATAAGATCCCAAATGTGGAATATTAGACTCTGAGACCAAACATCCCAGCATCGTATGCACGGGCACCAGGTTCAACACGATATGATTTACATTGTTCATAGAACTTTTGTTTGGATGCAAAAAAATAAGAACCATTTCTACTGTAACATGTAAAAGAATCCCTAAGATTCATTTTGAACAGACAGAATCTAAATTAGGATTAGCAGTTTAAGTATTACATGTGTGGTCTGGAGTAATAGATTTTAATTATCCAGTAAATGTTATTGTGACATTCCAAAATGTAGTTGTTGCACTGATACAGTGTTTTAAAAATCATAGAATAGTTCAAGTGATTACTATTCCTGGTGAAACAATAGCACCTTTGAAAACTGAACCTCCATGTGAAAAAACTAGCAGAGTAACTGAAGGATTGGTTTCTACTGATAGGATAAATGGGTGCTAAAATATGGGTTAAGGAATTCAGATGATGTTCCAAAGGTTACAGAAATTATAGCACACAGAAATGACAGTACCGTGACTCTTGCTCATTCAGGAGAGGATGATGACAAAATTGTACACTTATCTCATATTTTCTACTGGGAATGAGACTATGATAGTTTGTTCATGGACTCCAGAAGATTGGCTGCCCCTATATACACTCTACTTCTAGTTATTGTCTCCTTGTTTCTTTTTGACTTTTAGTCTTTTAAACTTGTTTGCTAGATTTGCTTCCCATAGGCTTAATACCCTCCATCTGCAGATTTCTGATCACTTAAGGTAGATGTCACCTCTACCCACAACTTCCTTGTGTCATGTCTGGACCCGAAGTCGATTAAACTCCAGATGCCAGCTAAAGAACTGATCTCTCAGATGTCTCATCTCTAGGGGAAGAGAAAGCTCTACATCCAATTTCAGCAGGAAGTAGCTATGGAAGAACAGACCTTTGCCCCTTATCCCACAATTTTGGACCCCATTCGTTTGAGGGGAGAATGATGGGGTGCTTGTGTTCAAGCATAACCCTAAGATAGTGTTCTATGTGCTTTTTGGTGTGATACCTATTATCCTGTTTCAATTTCCAATGCCACCCTTTACCTAAGGTAGTGTTTTATGTTTATTTTCTGTTATTCCTGTTACAATTTCATTGATACCTGTTACTCACAAACATATGTGATGAATGAGAAAGAACTTAGGGCTGAATGTAATAGCAATTTAAATGGAAAGATCTTTCTCATTCATTAATAGGCCCAAATGACCTACTTAAATCACCTGGAAGACTAAGTCATAGTGTTGGGCGGCACTTGCTGAACTGGAGGACTAGGAAAGTTGGGACAGAACCTGGAGGTTTCAAATGATCATAGTCAGGGCAGAGGAGAGGGGACACAGGCAGGCAGGCAGGCATGGCAAGGCTCAGGCTCATGGATATTTGCTTGTGGGAAGACCCTGAAAGAGGAGGGGAAGCTTGGGAATTGCTTTACCCCCTGAGATGAGCATATTTATTAACTTCTTGGTTACCTTATCAGATTTAGCTTTCTGGTTTTGGAATTTGACTTTGTGGCTTCTAAATAAATGTGTTTCTTCTGCCTTGTAAATGGAGAGTGTTTTATACTTAGTGATTGAGAACTATGCCCAAATATTTATAGTTACCACCAGTGCTGTAAATATTCCCTTGGCAATACACTAGAGTATGCAGTAAATATACCTCTTGATTGGAGTTAATAGTGTGCATCTATGTGTGTATGTGCACGTGTGTGTGTGCATGTGTGTGTGTGCGTGTGTGTGTGTATGTGTATATCTTTGTGTAAAGCAGAAGCAATCATGAAAAGGAGCGAAAACAAAAAAGACAGACCTGTATTTCATTGTTTGTCATGGGTTGGCCTTTGTCCCACACAATTCAATGTCATCTTTCCCCTCTATTTCCCTATACTATCTCTGGCATGAATAAAAAAATGTTTAATTGAGTTTAAATTTTAGTTAGAAACAAACTATTCTATAGATGCCTTACTTTCTTCAACAGTTATGATTCTCTGAAATTTGGGGTCAAACTAGATGGCTTTCATAACAAAGGGTTGATTAAGAAGATAAATATTTTTAAAGGGCGTTACCAAATGGCAAATACTCATGAAAGATTTTTCTATCACATTTTGAGGGTCTGTGCTATCAGCACAAATGACAAAAGAAGCTAAAATGAAAGGGACCATTAAATAAAGTGATACTATGAGATAAAACAAGCTGCCTAAGTTTGTACACCTAGCGGGAGGCAATAGCCTTCTTGATTTGTTTTTCTACCCATAAATTTTGCAAAATGATTTAGTATTATATTTGGGACTTAATTTTTTTCTTCAGTACATGCAAACTATATGTCTTCCCAGTTTTCAATGGCTAAAAAATATTGAAAAGAACCCTGAACCATCAGGGAAATCTTTTTCCAGTACTAAAAATGAAAAACAAGACACTTCATCACAACAGTCTCTTTCAATTCTTTCTCTTTAGGTAACATCGTATTCAGGACAATGAATGAAATTAATTATTCCATGATATATGTTTCTGTTCTTGGTAATTTCCAGTTCATGAGTCAAGCCACTTTTTCTCCTGACATTCTCCTCTGTCTTTCATGTAGCCATTGTTCTGGGTAACTTCCTCATTATATTCACAATTATCTTTTACCCTCACTTATATTCTCCCATGTATCTTCTATTATCTAACCTCTCTCTCATTGACCTGTGCCTTTCTTCTCTTCGTGTTCCTGAGATGATTTATGACTTGTTATTGAAGACGAAGTCACGTCGTTCCAGGATTGTATCACCTAGATGTTCTTCATTCATATCTTTGGAGGAACTGAGATGGTGCTGCTAATTTCCATGACCTTTGACAAACATGTTGCCTATTCACATCTGACCATTATGAATCCAAGAATATGTATTTTTCTAATAATGGGTTCTTAGTTCATTGGCCTCATACCTGTAGTGACCTGGTTAGCGTTTGTGGTAAACTTGCCTTTCTGGGTCCCTAATCAATTTGACAATTTCTATTACGACCTTCCTCGCTTCATCAGTTTGGCCTGTGCAGATACCTACAAGTTTCATTTCATGGTCACTGCTAATAGTGGTTTCATTTTCATAGGCACCTTATTCTTGCTGATCATGTCCTACATATGTATTCTTTTTACTGTTAAGAAAGATATAAAGGTTCATTCCATGAGTTAAAATGCCCACTGACTCCTGCTTCATCTGTTAAAAAAGGAAAGAAAAATAAAATACTGTTTGTCTTCTTTAGGTAGAAAATTTCATTTTGGTTACGATTATAAGATGCACCTTTTTATAATTTCTTAATTCATATTCAAATCTGTAAGAGGAAATAGACTTTGAAAAAGGAAAGTAAACCATGTGGTTCTACTGGTTTATATGCACAATCATACTTTGACTCTCGATTAAGTCACAGGACCCAAATTATCTTGTTCTCAGGAATAAGAGTATCTTCTCAATCACAAAGGATTCAAAGGTGCCTCTTATTCTTATCTGAGAATTCTGTGAGAAAAATTCTCTGTTAACTTTATCAGAACTCACTAAATTAAATATATACACAATCTTACATGAGTGGGAGAATGTTATGGGGTGTAGAGAGGTGGCCTCAGTCATGAAAACTTTCATTCAAGTCCTTCCTTCCACACGTATTGCAATATTTCCCTTAGTCTTGAAACTTTCTAAGACTATCAATTGAAGAGCAATTACCAGTCTCAAATGTTGCAGAAAATTGTTAATTTGCATTTGTAGAGTAGAGCTTAATGAAAACTTTGTATGGAATGAAACTCCTAGATCCATGATGTTCCAGTGATATTTTCCTGCAAGGTAATCCCTAGTTCATCTCTACAGTTGTTTCTAGGTTAATGGGTTAATGATTCCAGGATTTGCCCAGTTTTCCTCCACACCTATTTTTGTTTGTCCTTTGTTTTAAAAGAGGACCAATGACATCACGGGGTGATCTCTTTAATTGCTATGAATTGAACTGAAATGAAGCAGTTGCCAGCCTCTCTTTCAGAGTCAGTTAAGTCCAGTGGCAGGACAAAATTCAACATAACTGACAAATCGATTGACATGCATTGGATGACCTGAACATCTTCAATGTTTGTTTAAGATCTAAGTTCTTCCCAAGCATCTGCTTCAGCAGTCTTCAAGGTTGTTGGAACCAATTGTTCTTATCTACCAATTCTGCTTGGAGTAGACATCCTCTTAATTTCCACAACTAATTTATTTTTATGGAAGGATCATTCTTTGTTGTCAAATACGGTCGCCAAAATATGTGACAACATATGATCAAAAGCCAATATGACACTTTTGTAGTTCTCTTTATCCCATAATTTGGAGATTAAATCTTTAGTAAGTATGAATATTTCATTTCTTTATCAATTTTTTTTGTGTTCTATGTCTGTGAATTTCAATATTGCCTCTGACAGAAAATTGAAATTTCTATGTCATGCACCTTATAATTAGATTTTTGTGTTTTTTATGTATTAGGGAAGCAATAATGACTTACAATATTAATATGGCCTGACACTATAGTATGAGATTAACCACATTAATTCTCCTGACATTGTAAACTTCCAGGGATGAGAGGCTAACTACTTTAGAAGGTATCAAAATGGTATTTATATCACTCTACCTATTTCAAAGTTTATGATTATATTGCATTGGAATTTGTCTCCCCATAACTTCCTCTACATTATGACCATTGTTTCCAATTACACAGTGGATCTAAAGAGTTTAAGTCATATTCCTCTTCACAGGTCAGTCCTCCAACTGATCACAGCCAGTTATCATTTCTGCACTTACACTTTTCTCTCTTGGCAGAAAAATTTACTGTTTCTTCAATTCTTCTTTGTATGACTCCATTTTCAGAGTGCTGTTTAGTCTTCTGTGAAAGTGCTTATCTGTTATTATCTCTATTTAAAAACTATGCCAAGATTGGAACACAAAGTGGTAATTGCTAGTAGAACTTGCAAAATTAAGACTATTATTCTGCTCTCTTAAGTAACTTTCTGTCATTGCACTCAAGTTAGTTTTTGTTTTTTGACAGATATGCTAAACAGTTGGCTTCCTTTGAATTTGTATTCAATTCATCTGCATAAGTCCTTTTCCAGGTCAACTTCTATAATTTATTTCCTCAATCTTTGTGTGTGTGTGTGCGTGTGCAATTGTTTTTTTTTTTTAAACTTAAATGCAAGATCTTGATTTTTTTGTAGTGTATTTCATCTTGTTAGCTTTGCTTTTTATTCTATATATTCTAGACTTTGTTTTTGGTGGTCACCAACAATCACGGTGAGAAATAAACTTGGCTCTCTCAGGGTTATGTTGCTATTTCCCCATTGCAACTCCCCCAAGTGGGGTACACTGTGCGAGTTACGTTGTTGAAAGAAAGAGAGCAGTGTGACATGAAGGTCTTCAACAGGGCGTACACTAAACTGGGGATCTCCTTTTTTGCTTGCCTGACTCTACTCTGTACTAACAGTGGCTTTCCTTTCAGATATGCAATGGAGTGAACTGTCTCTCTGTTCCTCCTCCCCAAACACTGGTTTTAGTTCTATCAGTGATCATCTACTTCACCCCACTACTCAAAGCTAATAAAGTCACCAAAGTAAATACTTCGGCCTAAAGCGTCCCAACTATTTTATTGGTTGAAAATATTTCCCATCTGAAAATGGAACAATGGGTATGAATCACAGCATATTTACAATATTATGTGAGGAGAAGCTTGAGAAAGGTCCAAGAATCAAAGGTCATTGGATTATATATGGAGTTAGAAAGCATCTTATAGATCAACTATTACAATGTTTTCACTTTATAGATGAGGACATAAAGAATCAAAGAGTTGAAGTGAGTAGTTCAAGGCTAAATAAATAACTACTCATCAGGAAAACCAGGACTGAAATATAGGTTTCCTAACTCAAAAGACAATGCTGTTTGTACTATACCCTACCACTCCATTAAAATGAGATTCTAGCTCAAGATGGAAGAATCTGTTGGATTATTTTATTTTAATAGATGGCCAGAATTGCCACCTGTTTATAGATATTTATAATATTTATAAGTATTTATATACATATAAGGATAGGGATAATATTTATATACACATATGTACATATACTTACATGCACATATGTATATATATTATGACTGGTGCTGAGATTGTGTATGCATGTTTGTGTAAAGCAGAAGCAATCGTGTAAATAGTGTGAACATATAAGGCAGCCTTCTACTTCATAGCTTGTCATGTGTTAGCCTCTTGTCCTACATAATTCAAAGCCGTCTTTCCCCTCAATTTCCCTGTGTTATTTCTGACACTAACAAGAGAGGATTAATTGGGTGTAAATAAAAACTGTAAAGAAACTCTTCTATAGATGCCTTAGTTTTTCATCAGTAACAATGCTCCCAAGGTTTGGATCAAGCTAGATGGCTTTCTTACCATAGGTTAGCTTAAGAAGAGAAGAGGAAACCCAGCCATAGAAAATTATGGGAATAGTGAAGACCATGGTTCATTTTCAGAGGAAGATACTGAAGCAAAGCAAAACAAATGAAACAAAAACAACTCTTAAACTTTCTCCTGCCCCAAAGAGTAATGTTAAATGGTCCCCTGTCGAAAAAGTATTTATAGAAGAACTTAAAAAAAGCCTTCAAAAATTAGATCAAGAAAAACTTAACAAAATAAGAACAATCCAAGAAAAACAAGAAGATTATGAAAAGAAAGGCAGCCAATTACAAAAGAAGGTCCAGAATCTTGTTGTTTTTTTTTCTTCTGGATATATAAATTTATTTGTTAACTTTATTTTTTTTGCATTCATTTTCACAAAATTTTGGGATCCAAATTTTCTCCGCATTTGTCCCCTCCCCCCACTCCAATGCACCGAGCATTCTAATTTCCCCTATCACCAATCTGCCCTCTCTTCTATCATCCCTCCCTTCCCTTGACCCCATATTCTCTTTTGTCCTGTAGGGCCAGATAACTTTCTATTCCCCATTAACTCTATTTCTTATTTCCTAGTAGCAAGAACAATACCCAACAGTTGTTCCTAAAACTTTGAGTTCCAACTTCTCTCCATCCCTCCCTCCCCACTCATTCCCTTTGGGACGGAAGGCAAATCAATATAGGCCGTATCTGTGTAGTTTTGCAAATGACCTTGATAATAGTCGTGTTATGAAAAATTAACTATATTTCCCTCCATCCTATCCTGCCCCCGTTGTTTCTATTCTCTGTTTTGATCCTGTCCCTCTTTGAGTGTTGACTTCAAATTGCTCCCTCCTCCCACTGCCCTCCCTTCCATCACCCCCCCACCCTGCTTATCTCCTTCTCCCCATTTTCCTGTATTATAAGATAGGTTTTCATATCAAAAAGAGTGTGAATTTTATTCCTTCCTTTAGTCGATTGTGATGAGAGTAGACTTGATGTTTTTTTTTCCTCAGCTCTTCTCTTTTTTCCCTCCACTAAAAAGTCTCCTGCTTGCCTCTTCTGTGAGAGATAATTTGCCCCATTTCATTTCACCCTCTCTCCTCCCAATACATTTCTCTTATACATTTACCTTAATTTTTTTTAAGATATGATTCCATCCTATTCAATTCACTCTGTGCTCTCTGTCTCTGTGTGTGCATGCATGTGTGTATGTGTGTGTGTAATCCCACCAACTACCCAGATACTGAAAAGTTTCAAGAGTTACAAATATTGTCTTGCCGTGTAGGAATGTAAAAAGTTCACCTTTGGTAAGTCTCTTCTGACTTCTCTTTGCTGTTTACTTTTTCATGCTTCTTCTCATTCTTCTGTTTGAAAGTCAAGTTTTCTTCTCAGCTCTGATCTTTTCATCAAGAATGCTTGAAAGTCCTCAATTTCTTTGAAAGACCATATTTTCCCCTGAAGTATTCTACTCAGTTTTGCTGGGTAGATGATACTTTGTCTGAGTCCTAGTTCCTTTGACTTCTGGAATATCCTATTTTGCGCCCTTCAATCCCTTCATGTAGAAGCTGCTTGATCTTGTGTTATCTTGATTGTATTTTCACAATACTGGAATTGTTTCTTTCCAGCTGCTTGCAATATTTTCTTCTTGACCTGGGAATTCTGAAATTTGGCCACAATGTTCCTAGGAGTTTTTCCTTTTGGATCTCTTTCAGGAGGTGATCGATGGATTCCTTCAATACTTATTGTGCCCTCTGGTTCTAGAAGATGAGGGCAGGTTTCCTTGATAATTTTATGAAAGATGATGTCTAGGCTCTTTTTTTGATCATGGCTTTCAGGTAGTCTCATAATTTTTAAATTGTCTCTCCTGGATCTATTTCCAGGTCAGCTGTTTTTCCAATGAGATATTTCACATTATCTTCCATTTTTTCATTCTTTTGGTTTTGTTTGGTGATTTCTTGGTTTCTCAGAACGTAATTAGCCTCCACCTCTTCCATTCTAATTTTGAGAGAACTATTTTCTTCAGAGAGCTTTTGAACCTCTTTTTCCATTTGGCTAATTCTGCTTTTGAAAGCATTCTTCTCCTCATTAGCTTTTTGAATCTCTTTTGCCAATTGAGTTAGCCTATTTTTCAAGGTGTTATTTTTTCAGCATTTTTGGGGTCTCCTTTAGCAAGATATTGACCCGTTTTTCATGCTTTTCTTGTATCTCTGTCATTTCTCTTCCCAGTTTTTCCTCCACCTGTCTAACTTGATTTTGAAAATCCTTTTTGAGCTCTTCCATGGCCTGAGCCCATTGGATATCTATTTTGTAGTTTGGGATATAGAGGCCTTGACTTCTATGTCTTTCCCTGATGGTAAGCATTGTTCTTCCTCATCAGAAAGGAAAGGAGGAAATATCTGTTCACCAAGAAAGTAACCTTCTATGGTTTTATTTTTTCCCTTTTCTGGGCATTTTCCCAGTCAGTTACTTGACTTCTGAGATTCCTCTCCACCCCCTCCTCACCAGTGCTTTGGGTCTGAGATTCAAATCCTGCTCCCCAGCCTTAGGGCTCTCAGTGGTGGGCATGGCTGCTATTCAGGGTAAGATTAAATTCAGGTTCTCATGTAGGGGCAGGGCCACCTCCCAGGCTCAGTTCCCTCAGGGACTTTATGAGGAGACCTTCAGTAATGGCCCGGATGTCCCACCTGCTCCAACACCCCCTGTCTGCCCCCTCCCCTGCCACTTTCTCCTGAGGGAGCCCAAGCCATGGAGGCACCCCACGCCCCTCTTGGCCAGTCCACAAGGCTGTCTCACTGACCTGTAGCGCCTGTGGGTGGAGGGACCCTCGTGGCCACCAGAGATTCTGTCTCTGAAGCCTGCTTGGATCTGCTTTTCTGGGGCCGCATGGCCAGGGCAGGGGCTCCACTCTGCGTTGAGTGCCTGACGGACCGTAGGGTCGGTTTTTCAGGGCTCGCTGGAACAGAAATCTCCTCCATTCTTCTTCTGCGTGGCTTCCACTTCTCCAGAACCCGTTGGGAGTTCTTTCCATAGGTAATTTATGGGCTGTGGTTTCGGAGCTGACATATGTGAGTCTTTCTATTCTGCCATGTCGGCTCCTTCCCAGGTCCAGAATCTTAAAGAGGAAAATGACTCCTTGAAAAGCAGAATTGGACAAGGAGAAACTTGTGATGTTAGGAGACCAAGAAATAAAACAAAATATAAAGAATTAAAAAATAAAGGAGAAAATGAAACATCTCCTGAGATAAAGAACTTTTCTTGAAAACAGATAAAAAGAGTATATGCAGTATATATCTCTATTTTTATCTCTTTCTTTTTTATCTATCTTTTTTCTGTAATCATCAAGGCTTTTATGAAACACTTCTAGGAATATGAAACTCATTGTAAGGAAGCACGCACAATATTTAGATATTTTAGTTATGAAAAAATTCTTACTTAAACTGAATTGCCACTTTCTTGCTCTAACTGTAAGATACACTATTTGATTCTAGTTCTGTACTCTGGAACTGCATGGAATAAGTCAAGTACAAACTCTAAGTGACAATCCTCTAAGTATTTGAAAATAGATAATGTCATTCCTGTCAAGGATTTCTTTTCTCTTGGATAAAAATCCTAAGTTTCTTCAATTGTTCTCCATATGATAGGATTTTCAGGCTTCTGCTCACCTTCCTGAAAAAGTGCTTCTACTTGTGAAAGTATCTCTTAAAACACTGTGCAAAAAAAAACCAAAAAATAAATTCAGAATAAAATACGATAGGCATGTTGAGAACATGCAAGTTCAGGAAAATCATCCCTTTTGTTTTATACATTATTATGTTATTAATATATGTTCTAAGACGGCATTAGTTTTTTGACAGCTATGCCAGACTATTGACCTGTAATAATCTTGGAGTCAACAAAAATCTTCAATTTTTTTTCTTTTTTTAAAATTGAATTTAATTTTTTTTCCAATTAACTCAAATATTTCTTCTTTCTCTCTGTCCCTTACCTCCAAATAAAAGACTCACTCTCCATATATAAATACATACAAACATACATAGCTTTTCAACTGAAAAATAAGCTCTTGTAACAAATATGTTATTACTCACACATACACACACACACACACACACACACACACACACACACACACACAAAGAGTAAGTGCTGGAATGGGGACCTGGTAATATAGCACTCAATTCCATTTTCAGTGATCTCACCCTGGCTCTTCAGTATAGAATAATTGAAACAATTTGTGTTTCCTAAAGCCCCTGGAAGATTTTTTTGTTTCTCCCTGGCACTTTACCTTATACACACACACACACACACACACACACATATATACATATATATGTATATATATATACATATATATATATTCACTGTGCTGACTGCTTCAAGCTTAGATTCCCTTTCACTAAGATTAGCTATAAAATTGCTATAATTCTATATTCTATAATTGCTATATATTCTATATTCTATAATTGCTATAATGTCATAATTCTATTTGTTCCCCTCAAATAATCAGCATGAAATGCCTAGCAATATTGTTCTATCCTGAAGTCTTACCTGATTGGGATTAAATTAATATGTTCAAGGAAGGTGTCATTTTTACCCCAGCTTCATGTTTTATTCTCCGAAGTCACTGAAGCTTATTCTGAGCTAATGAGAGCATAAGCAGTGCTTTGAATTGGTCAGATTCACTGCAATTGGCTAAGCAGTTAGCCTAGTTTAAAGTAAGAATTCATTTGCTGACACATACCTGGTTCCCGGCCAATATATAGGAATGTTTCATAAGAAAATTCATAGGATCCTAGACTATTAGTGCTTAAAAGTAATTTATTTATTCAAATCCACTTTTTTAAGGTGGCAACTGAAGAGAGAGATAGAATGAACCTCTCAAAGCCTTAAAACTATTAAATAGCAAAATTAAGAGAAGAGCTTTGTATTCATTAACATGCACTTTTAAACATGTGAGGCAGCTTCCAAAATATCTGAAAACAACTCAGTCTGTTTTCCAGTCCCTTGGTCATAGCTTCCTATAAGTTTGTTGAATTAGATCATGAAAGTTTGTGTAATAGGTTGAGAATCTGGAACAGTATGATAGACTGATTTATGTAGGTACAAAGTATTTCAAGTGCTGGAGAGTTTGTGTTTATAAAGGTACTGAGCATACATGAGATAATAAAGGATGGAAATCGAGAAGCGGATCAACCACACACTTGATGTCTTGCACTAATAGAGGAAATTTATTTATTCAGCAATTCTCTATATTATTGAAATCACAAATAGGCCTAATCCCCTAAAATGTCCAGAAAATGGTGGTTATAATACCTTTCAACTCCGTCAAAGTCTGAAATCATCTAGCATATTGGGCCTAATTTTGGACACTACAGGAATATGATATAAAAAGATTTGTGACTTGGATAGGTGTTGAATTAGTTTCAACGATTTTATTCAACAAACATTATTAAATGACCTCAGTTTGGTTGCATAATGGTAAAATTTCCAGCCACTGCATCCCTCAAAATCCATTTGCTATGTTATAAAAGGGTTAACCTCTGCCTCTGTGAAGGGAGTACCAGATGAAGTCATCCTTCCATGAAATGTTGGAATACCTACAATGAATTTTGATAGGTGTGTGGAGGATAGAGAGATATGAAAAATTAAGGAGTTTTTATGATGCAGTGAAGAAGTTAAGGCACATGTTTACGAAATGGAAGAACTGGGATAAGTGAACAACAGTGGTGTAGGCAATGAAAATTTTGTCCGGTACTATAAAAAAACTGAAAAGTAGAACTCACCTTTTGGATCAGGGAAAGTTTCCTGGATATCTTGCGTTCCATATCTTATTGATTTCTCTGAATCTTTTGATATTGCTGACAATTATCTCATTTTAGGTATTATCTCCTCTTACTTCCATGACACAGTGCTTTCCTGTGTCTCTGCTCCAACCTGTCTGTCCTCCCGACTTCAATCTTCCTCTACATTACGCATTTATCAGCCCCTAATTGTGGGTATTCCCCAAGACATAGTTCTGGACTCTCTTCTCACGTTCCACTTTCATAATTCAGTTAAAATTTGCATACAGATGACACCAATGTTGAATCTCTTTCTGACCTTTGGATCCATGTTGGTTTCTCGATAAATTCATCTGGATGTTCCATACATATCTTAATGTTTTAAACATTCTAATTTATTTATTTAATTTAAATTTGCAACATTCATTTCCACATGACTTTGAGTTCCAAATTTACTCCCCATCTCTAGCCCCTGCCCACCTGAAGACAATATACATTCTGACTACCCCTTTCCTCAATGTGCTCTTCCTTCTATGATATCCCTCCTTTCTTTTATCCCCATTCCCTCTACTTCCTTTTAGGCCAAGATAGATTTCTATACCCTGTTGTCTGTATATCACATTTCTCAGTTGGAAGTAAATCAATTTTTATCATTCATTTTTTAAACTTTGAGTCCCAACTTCTCTCCCTTCCTCCCTCCCCACCTATTCCTACTGAGAAGGAAAGGTAATTGATATGTTATACATGTGGAGTTATTCAAAAGGCTTTCATAAAAGTCATGTCGTGAAAGACTAATTATATTTTCCTCTAAACTATCCTGCCCCATCCCCTTTATTCTCTTCTATCTTTTGAACCTATCCTTCATAAATATTTACTTAAAGTTATATCCTTCTCCCATTTGCCTTGCCTTTTATCATTCTCCCCAACTACACTTATCCCCTTCTCCCCTACTTTCCTGTAAGTGTAAGATTGATTTTCATAGCAAATTAGGTAGGCATGTTATTCCCCCCTTAGGCCGTATGTGATGAGAGTAAGGCTCACTTTTTCCCTCTCATCTCCCCTATCTTCCTTTCCATTGAAAATGCTTTTTTTTACCTCTATGTGAGAGATAATTTACCACATTCTATTTTTTCTCTTTCTCCTCTCAAGATATTCCTCTCTTACCCCATAATTTTACTTCTTTAGATACAATTTCTTCTTATTCAACTCCCCCATGATCTCTGTCTATATGTATATAATCCATCCAACTACCCTAGTGCTGAGAAAAGCCTCGAGTTGTAAATATTCTCTTTGCACGTAGGAATGTAAACAATTCCACTTTAATAAGTCCCTTATTATTTCACTTTCCTGTTTAGCTTTTCGTGCTTCTCTTGATTCTTGTATTTGGAAGTCAATTTTTCTATTCAGTTCTGGTATTTTCAACAAGAATGCTTGAAATTCCTCTATTTCATTGAATGACTATTTTTTCTCCTGAAGTATGATACTAAGTTTTGCTCTTTAGGTGATTCTTGGCTTTAATCTTAGTTCCTTTGACTTTTGGAATAACATATTCCAAGCCCTTCAATCACTTAATGTAGAAGTTGCTAAAGCTTGTCTTATCCTGATTGTATTTCCACGATTCTTGCATTGTTTCTTTCCAGCTGCTTCAATATTTTCTTCTTGACCTGGGCATTCTGGATTTTGTCAATAATATTCCTAGGAGTTTTACTTTTGGGATATTTCTCAGGAGGCTATCTCTCTTCTCACTTTATCTCTTAGTAATTCTATCCACTGCCATACTTCAGTTAAAGGCAAGACACAGATGACACCAAAATCTAATCTCTTTCTAAAATTTGGTTCCATGTTGGCTTCTATATAACTTAATGTGGATATCCCATACATACCTTAAATTTTATATATTCAAGATGGAACTGATTATCTGTCCTTTCTCCAACCATTTGACTGGGAGTACAACAAATCTTCTAATGACCCAGGTTCACCACCTTGCTATATCCTTGATTATTTCACCTTTCTCAATCCCCCATTCAGTCAGATACCAAGTCATACTGATTCTGTCTCTCCATATATGCCTTTCTGTGGCAGGTTTGATAAAGATTAGGAAATGTAAAGACATAGGATTATCGGATCATAAAGTTAGAGCTGGGAGATACCTTATAATTTATCTAATCCACCCTCTCTCTTTTTATGTAATTGAAGAATCTGAGGTCCAGAGATAATTAGAGACTTACTTTTTGATAATATAGCTATTCACTAAGAGAGCTAGAACTTATACCAAGATGCTCTGATTTGAAATTCGGTGCTCTTTCACCTAAACCAGGTTAGTCTTTTAGTAGAATTGGGCTAGGGATGAGACATACAGAATGAGTCTAATAATAGACATCACTGAATGTCCAAGAAGGGCAACATGAATGAATAAGATGATTAAAGGTTGAGGAAGGGAGCATCACTGAAGACCAGAAAGGAGATATGAAAGAAACGTTCTACTTTAGAATTTGTCAAAGGCTATCCTTTCATCTGAGTAGGGACAAACCTCTTTTCTGTTGCCAGGTCAGCATGGTCGACCTTTGAAGTAGTATGACATGTGTTCAAATTTTTCTTCTGGCATATGCTAAGTGACTTTAGTCATTTAATCTCTTTGAGCCATATCTTCCTCTTTTATACAATTAGGTGACCAGTTTTGATTATCTCTAAGGTTCTTTATAGCTCTAAGTATCTGATTGTATGATTTTATGAATATATCTGCAAACTCAATGCCTTTTTTTTTGAGAAATTGAATGAACCCAAATCAGGAATAGGCTCAATGGCTTAACTTTGTAGATTTGAGTCAAAAAGATGGGAGATGATTGATCAAGACTTTTTGTTATATAGGATCCTGGATCACTCTGATGGCATGACAGATAACAAGAAAAACAATGGCAAAAAATTCCACAGCTAGGAAACTGATCCCCCCAAAATTAAGGGAGATGAGTAAGGTCACCACTAAAAAGTTTAAGTCTAGTTTGAACAGAGATTTTTAAATTATTTTGGTGGATTACTGAGTGAGTGGAAAGTGAGAATTAGAATGTAGGTCCCTATTTCCAATTGAGTGTTTACTCTATTTTATTGCCTGATTCTCCACATTCTGTCTCCCAACATTACCCTTCCATTTATTTCTGGATCATATATTTTTTTCTTTTTTAAAACAAAACACTTTGTTTACAGAGACTATCACGTTCATATGAAAATCAGTTGTGGTTATATCACATCCCCCACGATCAGAACTTCACTATAATAATAATAAAACATTTAGACAATACTATGTGAGTGACCACATATGACAATGTGTGTCACATTTCCAACTGACAGGAAAGAGAGAGGTGTATATCCTCATTTATTCTCTGGGACCTGAGGTAGTTCTCATAATTAATCAATGCTTGGTATCATTTACTACTTTTAAAATTACATTATTTTGTCAATGTGTATATTATGCTACTTTTTCTGCTTATTTCCAGCAATTTGCTCCATATCATTTATATCTTTGTTTCACTTAATTCCTCATGTTCATTGCTTCTTATGGCACAAAAACATTCTGTCACATTCTTTCATATATAATAATTTGTTCAGCCATCTCCCAGTCCATGGATATCTATTTTCTTTCCAGTTCTTTATTACCACCAAAGTAGATACTTTCAATGTTATACTATATGCAGGTGAAGATGTAGGGTATGTATCATTCCTTAAGAGTTTTGTGCACCAATAGTTGCCATTCTTAAACATTTATGCTGTCTCACTTCTCATATCCAACAGATTGCTATGTCTTGTTTCTACTTGTGAAAAATCTCATATGCCATCCTCCTTCTCTCTCTTATGACATAGTTATCCCCCTGATACAGGCCCTCATCACCTTATTCTTGGACTATTGTAATGCCCTTGCTTTAATTATTTCTCCAATCTAGCCCAATTTCCACTTAACTGTCAAAGAGATCTTCATAATATGTGAGACTGACCAAGTCCCATTTTTCTCTCTTCATTCTTTCAACTCCATTGGATCCCTATTGCCTCAAGGATCAAATAAAAGTGCTCTGTTGTGCTTATGAAACATTATTCCCTCATCCATAACATATTCACTTCCTACCTTTCCAATCTACTGGTACTTCATACCTCTCCAGTGACATTGGCCTCTTTGCTGTTCCTTGTACAAGACATTCCATCTTCTGATTCTGAGCGTTTTCACTGGTTGTCTGTCCTGCCAGGAACACTCTGTTTCTTCATCTCTGCCTACTGGTTTCCCGGTTTTCTTCAAGTCCCAGCTGAAGGTCTATCTTATGCAAGAATCCTTTTTGGATTCCCCTTAATGCCTCCCGTATGAAGTTTTCCCCAATTTATTCTCTTTCTATATTGTTTGTACGTAGTTGTTTGTACACTCTCTTCCTCATTAGCATACAAGATATTTGAAAACAGGGATTGTCTTTTATCGTTTACTGTATCTTTAGTGATTAGCACAGTGTCTGTCATGTCTCTTGCCTGACTGACTAATACGAATTAAATTCTCCATCTATTTCTTTCCCTTTCCCTTTTAGAGAACTGTCCCACACCCCCCCCAAAAAAAAACTTAGAAAAAAGAAAACCAGAAAGAGAAAAAAAGTTAGCAAAGCTGAACTATATAAATTTTTTTTTTCTGAAAATGGATATAATGTTCCTGGGACAGTCCCTTCTGTAAAGAAGTGGAATGTCTTTGTATGTCTATCCTTAGATACCATTGTTTTTCTTTGTAGTGTTGCAACTTTCATTTTCTATTATTTTGTCAGTTTTCCACTTGAATTGTTTTATTTTTTGTGAATATGATTTTCTTGCTTGTGTTTATTTCACTCAACATCAGTTCTTGTCTTTTCCCTCTTCTCTGCATTTATATTTTAATTTTTTCTTAGAGTAGAGTCATAAGACATTATATTCAAATGTCACTATTTATTTAGTCATTCTCAAATTCACTGTTTCCAGTTTTTTGTTTTTTGTTTTTGTTGTCACAAAACATGCTTCTATAAATATTTTGGTCACAAGAAGACTCTTTTTTTTTGTTAGTGATCTCCTAGGGCACCTGGCTAGAATAGGTCAAAACTCTAAAAGTTTGTTTTAGTAATTCTTGGAAAATATAAATTTTCTCAGAGAGAGAATTCCCATTGTGACCATGTTGAGACCAGGGATGCATGAGTTCATCACTGAGCCCTGATGTCATCGTGGGAGTTGTACTTTATCCTTTTAGCCTCTTCCAATTCTTTTAGCCTCTACTCATGTCTTTAAAAATGCATCAGAAGTCTGTGAAGACATCGCTGTACTCTGTTCTTCTTTCAAATAGGTGTGTAGGAGAGATGAATTTAAAATTAATTTGATGGTAAGAAACTACAGCATAATTTCTTTCCCTGAAGGGCTGGAGAGGTTTATGCCAGAATCCTCTATTTGGCTCAGTGACTCCAAATGTATAATTAGAATGTACCTTTTGCTTTCAGAAAAGTTTAGACAGGTTCATGTGCATTCAGGATCACCTTGGTAGAGATAATGATGAGTGTGGGTTACCAGATCTATAACCTAGAATGTCCTCCTGTAAACCTGGCTCCCTTGAAGATTTAGAGGACAGTAAGGCTTGTGGGTTGATTTTGCTCTTTCAACCACCATCCAAGGGAAGTCGAAGATAGAACCTGAGGTCTTTTCCTAGATTTTATTTAAACTAGAATGTTCTTATCTTTAGCCATATACAACTTACAGACAGCCTCAAACTGAATCAGTCTCTAACCTCCACCTAACTCCTATAACCTAAAAGAATTTAGTTTGACTATGCCCTCCTGAGAGCTTTGGAATAGGTGTATGAGTAGAATTCATTCTGGACAGGAGATAAATTTGGTTTTACCTGGAGCCTGAAATCCACTAGATTTATCTGTGGCATGAGAAAAAAAAAAACGGCACTGGTATTTAAGTTCTAGGCTGTGAATCATTGACCTACTTACACGCAAATTGAGTTTGGTAGTAATATAATGGAATGTAAATTGCTAAGGATCATTGTCAACTAGGGGGGAAGAAGAAGGTGGAAAACCACATCTTAGGAACAGGATTTCATTTTTTTGGAGTGGAGGCTTCAGAGAAAAGTATGTGCAAATATTGTATGTGAATCTTAACTGTGAAGACAGTGGTGTCAATACCTGACTGGGGAGCCATTATTACCAGCTGGAGAATGGTTAAGTGTTGGTAGGATTAGGTATTATGACTGTGATTACAGAATTTTTTCATCACCTAAGGGACAAGACAGTTAAGTAAAATCACTATTTAGTTGTCAAACTATGTCTCATTTATTGTTCACTTAAATTGAAACAGATAAAATACATTTCTATGTGTAGATATAGTCTAATGTAAAATGTTTTACAGAGAGGAACAGTTGTCACTGAGATAAAGACAGAGGTAGAAACTTATGTGACAATGGAAAATAGAAACTTAAGAGAGCAAGTAAGCCACAATTCACGAATAGTTGAAAGATGCATGTTCGAAAAGTAAACATAATAAAGGTAAAAATGTCCTAGAAAACTCCTGATTAGAAAGAGGTGTAACACCATATTAGAAAGGGGTGTAATTCAAACTCATTTTTCTGAGCTCCAGCTCTGGGAGAGAGCTTTTGTAGAAGCATTCTGCAAGAATTATCAAATTTGCAGAGTACACATTAGGAGTGAGAGTTGTATTATGCTTATGGCATCTAAAAAAATGTCTCAATTGGCTAAAACGATGGTTTAATAAAATATGCCTAAATAGGGATGCCTATTAAGTCTTATATTTGGAATCAAAATTTGACTGTAAGAAATCAGAATTGAGGCAGCAGGGAAAAGTTCTGGCTACGCAACAAATCCTTTGGGAAAAAATCACAATTTTACTTCATTATGAATTAATTGTGTATCAGTATTAAGAAAGACCTAATTGTTTTACTTAGGAGAGACATAGGGTCCTGGATGAGAATGGTGATAATCCTTTTACTCAGTAAAATTAAATCTGAAATATAATATTCAATTTTGAGTGTCAAATTCTAGCATGGATTTTGATGATTATCATTCATCAGAAGGCACCCAAGATGTTAATGGTTTTTAAAATGATTACATGTTAAAGTCAGTTGAAAGTAGGGAGAAATTCTATCCTGAAGAATAAAAGACTTGATGGAAGTCTTCAAGTATTTCTTGAGCTGTCATGTATAGAAATAGTTTCAGATGTTAGCACTAAGTCCAGTGGGTTAAATTTGTTGACAATCCCAACAAATCTGTCCTAACAGTGTGATGCTCTAGAAAACAATGGAGTCTTCACCTATAGAATTACTGAATTGGTGGCTGCAAGAAAATTTGTGAGAATGTTGATAAAAAGATTCTTGTGTTGGTGTGGGTTGAACTGGTAGGTTGCCTAGCCTCCATCAAACTTGAAACTCTGTCACATTGCATTTACTACTAACTTTCCCAGACTCTCACTGATACAGCCAGACCTGCTACAAGAGGGGTCATCTAAGGTAGAAGATTCAGCACAGCATAAATGGGGCTAGATGTTTAGTTGAAATCATTGTGCATTGGGCAGCACATGAGGAGTTTATTCAGTCCATTGTCCTAGGTAAGTTAAATTTCCTGACCAGTGTTCTGTTGTGATACTGAGTCCCTTCAGATGACTGTCCTGGATTACCAACCTTTATGGAGCTTCAGTTGCACCTCATTATATGGACATAAGCTGTGAGGATAGAGTCAACCATGAGGAACAAAAATAAATTTCCCCTTACAAAATTTTCAGTTTTGTCAGAGTCCTATGTCCTATGTTTTAGTTTTGACTAATAAATTCAAAAAGAAAGAAATAAGCACTGAAGTGCTTACTATGAGCCAGTCACTATGATTAACACATTACTAATATTCTCTTTTTGTCATGAAACCTCTTCTCTCCTTTATTTGATCTAAATCCTTTTCCCTTATTTTCTTTCCTTAGCTTTCTCTCACTTTCTCACTTTCCCATCAGTTTCAATCCCCTTTCCACTCTTTTCATTGTGTCAAGTGATTTATGAAAATATTGTCCATTCATATTCACAAACATTTGCTGCAGCCATCTCAAAGTGATAAAGGCTGAAATGAATTAGAATGAAATTGGCATGACCTTGAACACAAAGATATTACAACATATTTAGAAAAGCAGGATATGCACACACAAACTGATAGTCAAAGATCCCCATTTTCAACTTGGTGTATTATTATACTTGCACAGTATCTTGGAAAAAAAGTGCAAACATTCTTGACTGCAGTTGAGATTTGCTGAGTATGGGGATATTCTGGACTACTGATTTGGACATATTTCTGAGAGTGTGGTTCTGCAAGGTGGTTTTCAAAAGGATAGAAGAATATCTAAGGTAATATATGTTTCACAGGTAAATTCCTTTTTGGGAACTTCCTATATCTTTAGGCATGATTTGATAACTTTCTTAGTCATTTTAATATTATTGAGGCTTCATTTCCTGTGTTGTTTCAAAGTTTAGGTGTGTTTGCTTCACAAATATATTCAGCTGTATTTTTATTGTATTCGTTTCCAAAGCATTTGCCTGCTTTCTTGCAGTTGTAGTGTTAGCCAGTCATTATCTTTGAAGATGCATGGCTGAACCTGCTTTCGTATTGCATCCTAGGAACTGGTACCTTTTTTCTAATGTCTTCATGGTTATGTCAAGGCCAAACAATGTCATTGTAAGTGATGTTTTCACATCAGGATCCCTTCTTAATTCCCTTGATGTTTCAGCGTAGCTTTACTCCTCAACTGGAACACCTGCCCTTTGTGGTCCCCTCATTTAGTTAGTTTTGGATGTCAGGCCAGAGAATATGGCTAAGTGGTGAAAATGGAGAGGTAGGAAGAAAATTAAATTGTACTCTGGATAGAGTTCCACATGTGAGATCAGGAAGATATGAGTTAAAATTTGCCTTCAGACACTAGCTGTGTGACCCTCGGTATGTCATTTAAACTCTATTTGACTCTTTTGTTAACTTGCAAAATGGGGATCACTGGTGAAGCAAATGGCAAACTACTTCAGCATCTTTGCCAAGAAAACCCCATGGAAAAGTCCATGGAGTCATGAACAATTCAATCCAATTGAACAATGAATCAACAGCAAAAAAGAAGAAAGCAAGTTTGCATCACTTGTAGGACAAAGGAGTGTTTCATGCAGTGATAGGGAAGTAATCTATAAGAACGCCTGTTCAATGACTGTGAGATAAAGCCTCTTCTAAGGAGTCAATGGCAAGGTGATTGTGGAACTTCTTTTGGAATGCATTCATGTCTAAATACAGAATTCATTCAAATAATTTTTTCCTCTAGTGTATGTAAAATTTCTGTCTTCCAAGCTTTAAATAACTAAAGTGATATTTAAAAGCCCCCTAAACTACCAAGAAGACCTTTTGTTCAACACGAAAATTTAAGAAGAAACACGTTATCACAACAGACTCTTTCAATTCTTTCTCTTTAGGTAACATCATATTCAGGGCAATGAATGAAGAGAATTATTCCATGGTATATGAATTTGTCTTCCTGGGAATTTCCAGTTCATGGGCCGTGCAACTTTTCCTCCTGATATTCTCCTTTGTGTTCTATGTGATCATTGTGCTGGGAAATTTCCTCATTATGTTCACAGTCATTTTTGACCCTCATTTACATTCTCCCATGTATCTTCTCTTGTCTAACCTCTCTTTCATTGATCTGTGCCTTTCTTCTGTTGGTGTTCCTAAGATGATTTATGACCTTTTTTTTGAACACAAAACAATATCATTCCAGGGTTGTATCATCCAGATATGCTTCATTCATATCTTTGGAGGAACTGAGATGGTGTTGTTGATTTCTATGGCGTTTGACAGATATGTTGCCATATGTAAGCCTCTTCATTATCTGACCATTATGAATACAAGAATGTGTATGTTTCTTATAGCTGGTTCTTGGGTCATTGGCCTCATACATGCAGTGGTCCAGTTAGCTTTTGTGGTAAACTTACCTTTTTGTGGCCCTAATGAGATTGACAGTTTTTATTGTGATCTTCCTCGCTTGATCAGATTAGCCTGTGCAGACACCTACAAGCTAGAGTTCCTGGTCACTGGTAACAGTGGTTTCATTTCCATTGGCACCTTCCTCCTGTTGATCATCTCCTACATATATATCTTGGTCACTGTTCAGAAGCACTCTTCAATTGGCTTATCCAAGGCTCTCTCTACTTTGTCAGCTCACATCACTGTGGTTGTCTTATTTTTTGGTCCATGTATCTTTTTCTATGTGTGGCCATTTCCTAAGATGCCAGTGGATAAATTCCTTTTTATTTTCAATTTTGTTATCACTCCTGTTCTAAACCCTTCTATATATACATTCAGGAATGAAGAGATGAAAGTTGCCATGAAGAGGCTGATCAGTCAACTAGAAAGTTCTAGGAAACATTTTTAAATAACGCTAAAAGTAATAGAATATATTTAACTGACCACGATGTAATACATGGAGGACTGCATTCCAATCTGGAACTAAAGATGACAACGTATTACTGTTGTTCAAATTGATCTAAAGACTCTTTCCATGTGGTAAAACTCACATTGGCTCCTGATATGTCTATTAATAAGGAAACAACAACAGCAACAACAAATAAAGTATTGTTGATGTCCTTTCTTGAGAAAAATTATTTTGGAAATGATTTTAAGATGTACCGTTTTACAATTTCTTAATTTTGTCCAAATCTGTAGGAGGAAATATACTTTAACAAATGGAAGTAAACCATGTTGTTCTGCTTAAATATTTATATACAAATTCATAGATTGACTCTCTTCATTAATTCACTGGATGTCAATTATCTTTTTCTAAGGAATAGGTCTATCTTGTCAATTACAAAATATTCAGTGGTACCTCGTCCTCTTATCTGAAAATTCTGTGAGGAAAAACTCTCTCTGCATACCTTATCAGAACTCATTAAATAAATATATACATAATCTTACTTGAGTGGGAGAATGGTATTGGGTATCGAGAGGTGACCTCTGTCATGAAGACCTTAATGCAAGTCCTTCCTTAGACATTTACACTTCCTCAGACTATGTCGGTTATCCTTGAAATTTTCTAAGGTTATTAATTGAAGAGCAATTACGAATCTCAAATTTGTTGTTAGATGAGAGCTTAATGAAAACTTTTTGTGGAATAAAACTCCTAGATGAACAATATTCTAGAGATGTTTTCTTACCTAGTAATCCCTAGATAATTTCTACATTTGTTTCTAGGTTGATGATTTTATGATTCCAGAGTTTTCCCATTTTTTTCCACACTTGGTATTCTTGTCCTTTGTTTTTTTTTTTCCTTATGGAAGTATTTTTTTTTTAATTTTAACTTTTTAAAAAAATAAATTTATTTATTTATTTTCAATTTTCAACAATCACTTCTATAAGTCTTAAATTGTATCCCACTCACTCTCCCCTTTCTCCCCAAGACAGAATGCAATCTTATATGGGTTCTACACATATATTCTTATTAAATGTATTTTTACTTTAAGTATGTTGCATAGAAGATTTTAAACAAATGGGAGAAACCATGAGTAAAACCAAACCAAACCAAAACATAACAGAAAATAGTCTGCTTCATTCTGTTTTCCAATTCCATACTTCTTTCTCTGAATGTGAATTTGTCCTTTGTTTTCAAAGCGGACCTATGACATCATGGGTGATCTCTTGAGCTGATATGAATTGGATTCAAATGAAGCAGAGATGTCAGCCTCTCAGTCAATTAAGTCAAGTAGCAGGACAAAAGTCAACATAAGTGGCAAGGGCACCAGGATGCATTGGATGACCTTAGCATCCTTAATATCTCTAAGCTCTAAGTATTCCCCAGCATCTGTTTCAGCTGCCTTCTAAGCAGTTGGAATTATTTGTTCTCTTATACCAGTTTGGCTTGGAATAGCCTTCATTTGCTTGGAATAGACATCCTCTTAATCTCTACAATTAATTTCATCATGGAAGGATTATTCTTTTTTTCCCGAGTACTGTGGCCAAAATATGTGATAAGACATGATCAGATATGACACATTTCCATTTCTGTTTATCCCTTAATATTGTGATTATATCTATAGTAAAATGAATAATTCATTCTTTTTCTATTTTATTTGTGTTTTGCGTATGTGAATTTTAATATTGTCTCAGTTAGAAAAATGATATTTCATGCCATGTAGCTTATATTTAGATTTTTGTGTTTTTTATGTATTGCAGATACATTGATTATTTAGATTATTCTTCCATACGACCTGATATTACAGTATGAGATTAACCATATTAATTGTCCAGACATTGTACATTTCCAGGCATGAGAGGTTAACTGCTTTAGAAGGCATCAAATGCTATTTGTATCACTCTACTTACTTTAAAAGTCATGATTATAGTGCATTGAAATTTGCCTCCCTGTAACTTCATATATGTTGTCCCCATTGCTTCCATTGACATGTTGGAGTTAAAGAGATTAACTCAAAATTCTTCTTGACAGGCTAGCACTCCAACTAATGAAAGGCAGTCATAATTCTTGCCCCAAGTCTTTTCTCTGAGTTAAAAATCTACAATTTCTTCAATTATTTTTTACATGACAGAGTTTCCAGAGTGCTGTTTGGTCTCCTGTGAAAGGCTTGCTTCTTAATGTCTTTCTTGAAAAACTGTGCCAAGATTGTAACACAAATTGTAGTTGCTATTAGAACTTGCAAAATTAAGAAAGTTAACTATCATTTTATTAATGTACAGAAAGTTTGCATTAGTTTTTTTGCTAGATTTGCTAAACATTTGGCTTACTTTGAATTTATAATCAATTTAAATCCATAAGTTCTGCTTAACATCAGCTTCTGTAACGTTTTCCTTTTTTCCTTGTGCAATTGATTTTTAAAACTTTATGACAAGATCTTACATTTTTACTCAGTATATTTCATGTTCTTTCTTTTGTCCTTTTTTCTATGCTTCTAGACTTGGTTCGGGGGTCACCAATAATCACACTGAGAAATAAACTTGACTCTCTCAAGGATGTGTTGCCACTTCTCCAGTGCACCCTTACTCAAAGTGGGGAGGACGGTGTGAGTTAGGTTTTGAATGTAAGATAGTAGTGAGACATAAAGGTCTTCATCAGGGCAAACATTCCACAAGAGAGACACTTCATTGTTTGTCTTACTCTATTCTGTGCACTACTATCTGAAATATGCTCCTTGCCTCTGGAAAGGTTCAGACACCATCACTACCACTTGGGTAAGGAACTGGATAGACCTGTTTGATTAGCTGTGACATAACTATTTTAAGCTGCCTTTCTAGAAACTGGATTGCCCTAGATTACTTAGTTCACCCTACTGCTTGTGAATTGTTTCTGATCTTTATCCACTACTCAACGGTAGTGATGGAATCTGTGATGTATTTCTAGGAATTCTTAACCGTATTAGAACTCACATGCAACAACATAGAACTGTTGAACAACCCCAAACTCAGTTAACTAAATCTCCTCCTCTTGCCACACCCTTCACCATCAACATCAATTAGAGACTTGAAATTATTCAGGGAGAAACTGAGGACTCTGAGTCAGGGACACAATACATTCAGGGGGTGTGTGGGCAACTAGATTTCTGCCTGGCGCTTGAATTTCTGCAGATTTCTCAGTGTTATGTAAAAATATTTTTCATTGGGGCTTAGATTGCCCTAAAGAGACAATTTATTTCTTTTCTATTGTCATGCAAATGTGGTCTGATAATAGTCTAAATCTATGGAAATATCTAAGAATTATTCATATTCAGGGGATGTAGAAGACTGGAAAATCAGGTCCTCAGGAGGATACTTAATTTTAAAGGGTAGAGACTTCAGAGAGTGGTACATATTCATATTTTATATATTGGGGTTGATGCAGAATAAAGTTAGTGCCATGGCTAGTAAATTGAAGTTATCTGTGTCTAATACAATGTAAAGTAAAAGGGATAAAATTCTTATATTTGGGTTCCATAATAAACTGTAAATTTACAGAATTGTAAGAGTGAGGTAAGATATGAATTTCTGGGGAAAAGAACCTGGTGAATGATAAAAAGAAGCACATGTGAGCTTAGTTTTTTTTTTTTTGTTTGTTTTTAGGTGAAAGACAAGGGTACTGAAGGAGAGGGTGATGGTTCTGTTGTAGCCTACTAAGACCACCTTTGGATTATCATGTATAGTTCTAGGTGTCACATTGGAGCATAGATCCTGATAAACTGGAGATCATCTAAAGGAGGGAAACAAAGGTAGTAAAGAGGCTTGAAATGATACCATATGAAGATTACTTGAGGAAAATGGGCATGTTTTGCTTAGTGAAGAGAAAACTTGATAAGATTCTTCAAGTATTTGAAGAATGGTCAGTTATATGGAAGAGTGGTCAACCATTTTCTATTTAGCCATAGGGGTCAAAGTTAGGAGCAGAGTAAAGATGTATACAGGCAGATTTCTTTTGATATAAGGAAGAAAAATAAAACATTGCTAATATTATCCAAAGTTAAAGATGGGAATGAGAGGATATTGCCTCAGAGGACGTGGATATCTTCTTCCTGGCATTACTCAAATGAAACTTCAACGAGTCTTTGGGTGATACTGTTGAGGAGATTCCAATTCAATTTTGGATTGGATTAGTTGGACACGAAAATCCCATCCAAGTCTGAGGCTATGTATTTCTGTCACTCTCATTTGCCACTTAAGTACCGAACTTCATACCTTTTCAGCCAAGGCTAGAAGAGGAATGACTGAAAGAAGAATAACCTACACAAGATAAATAAGGGCTTATTCCTGTTCTTGCAGTCACTGTTTTTGGTTCTATCCTGGGAAGAAGATGAGAGGTTTGTCCATTTCAGTATATAATGCAAGATGGAATTCTATGATGAAATTCTAAGTACTTTCAGATAAATTCTGTGGATTACCCATTCGTACGGCTTTTCATTTGCTCCTAAATCTATGAACATCTGCTGTCAAACATGCTGAAGTTTGGGCCCCCAAAATTTCCTTTTAACCAAAATTTCAGTCCTACACAAGTCCATAGTCTCAGAATATTCCCAATTTAACTACAGTCTTTAATTGATCCTCTCTTCCATTTCTTCTATGTTCTCCTAATCCTCCTCCTCTTTCCCCTTCATTTTCCTATTCCATTTCTCTTCCCATTTCATTTAAAAGTTTTTCCATCCATGGACTTTTATTAAACAATTACAACAATTATGTCAGTGACATGAAGTTGAGGGTCTTGAATGCCAGGAGTTAACAGCCTATATAGGGAGGCAGGACCTGCAACCTAAAAAGATAAATAGCATAAGTTTGTATGTTCTAAGTACCAAATCAGCAGTACCAACAATACATTCTCCAAGAGTTCAAAAGGGTTATTGACAACTCTGGTAGTCAAGGGATATTTCTTATAAAAGTTTAAGGTAATGTTGAAAGATGGGTATAATTTTGGGTGAGAAGAGTATGCGAGACAGGACATTTAACCCAGGGTGAGTAAATGGATTGAGGCAAAGTTGTATATGATACATTCTGGGAAACAGGGTGTAAGTCAGTCTAGCTATAGTTTAGGGTTTATGAAGGACAATAGTAGAAGACAAGGTCGACAACTAAAAATATTCACTGTACCTTGTACAGCATTTTATCACATTCAAGTGGCTGTGCTAAAAGTGGATAGAATTTGAACATCTGCCAAAATTATAGTCTCAAACATGTTTTAATAGGATGTATTGGTAGGAGAAAATTTCAGTCTTTTCGTATTGTTTCCTTGTGCCTTGTTACTCACTGAAAATTCTAAGTGATTCAGGAGAGTAGACAAATGAGAATAGGAGATTGTAGGGGAAATAACCAGGCAGCATATTTTGAAGTATGGAAAATATCAAAAGATGACTATTTTCAGCTTGTCATTCTATGTGGTGCTTTGGAAGGATGGTATAACTATATCCTGAATTGGAGTTAATGGAGTTCTGCAGTTGTCAGGATAGCTTGTGCTGTTATTCTGGCCTATTTTTAAGGGTGGGAATGAAGAAAGTCATTGTTCCAGTACAGTGAGAAAGGAGGGATATTTGGAGTCCGAAGTCAGGTCCTGTTGACTTCAGATGTAGTGTTTTATCCAACGTACAGCTCTATTATAGTTATTTTCCCAGTTGAATACATTTATTTCATTGTGTTGTTACTCTTTTGAAATTATGCTTCTCATATGCAATTGCCTGATGAGAATATTGGTTGATTTAACCATTTCTCTTTTGATTCGGGTGAGGAAATGTGATTTATTGTCTGGACTCTAACACAATGCACAGATTAAGTGCTTAATATATTTCTTGAATGAATGAATCACAATGAATGATTCCTGAAATTTCCAGAATTCAAAATCTCCAAATGATATTGACCCAAACCTACCAGTCATTTAACCAGAAGCTTCATTGCAATATAAGCATATTGTTGTCCCTCAGCAAGAATCTCTGTCTCTTCTGGTTCCCTCAGTCATGCTCGTGCTGAAAACAGTGGAGAACCCGTGGACTAGCTGAGGTGGGAGGTTGCTTCCCCTCCATCACAGGAACTTCTATTTCCTGTACATTATCGGGAGTCTGTATTTGAGACAGGGAAAATTAAGGAAACCTCTGCTGATAAGGAATGCCAGATCCAGTTGTGTTGCTGAGATATGAGAAGGAACCAGCACATGTCTGGTGAGTATAGAAGCAGTGGAAAGGGGATGTTGCTGGTCGTGGGCACTTACAGGAGGGAGGAGCTCTTGGATTTAGTTCCAGGAGAGAGAGCAAAACCAATGGAGAGTTTGAGGTAAGAGACACTATCCTTGATAGCCTAGAACTAGAGGTGATCACAACAAAAAGCTGCTAGAAAAAATAAGCAGGCAAAGGAGGAAGAACGCAGCCACAGCAAGTTAATAAGGAATAGTGAAGACCTGGGTTCATCTCCAGAAGAGAATACAGAAACAAAACAAAAGAAAACACCGAAATGAAACCAAAAAACCCTCAAACCCTCTCCTAACCCAAAGTGTAATGTTAAATGAGCAACTCCTCCAAAGTATTCATAGAAGAACTCAAAAAAAGATTTAAAAAATATCAAAGGAAACAGATTGAGAATAAGTTTAAAAAAATAAGAAGAATCCAAGATAAACATAAAGATTATGAAAAAAAAAAGTCAACCAACCAGAAAAGAAGATCCAAAACTTTAAGGAAGAAAGTGACTCTTTGAAAATTAGAATTGGACAAGGGGGAACCTGCAAAGTTATGAAATCAAGAAATGAAAGAAAATATAAAGTATGAAAAAATAGAATAGTGAGCTATCTCATGAACAAAACAACTTTTCTGGAGAACAGATCAAGAAGAGAGAGGAAAAAAGAAAAGCCATTGCTTTTTAACCTACTGGTGAATGGTTAAACACACCTTGTATTCTTAAGAATCAAACAGTCAACCAAAAAGCACTCATTATGCTCCTGTGGAACAGCAATAAGTTTATAGGTGTGATGTTGAGTGATTAGTATTCTTGTTTTGACTTTTGAATAAATGCTTTTTGTTAAAACTGTGTTTCTGCCATCTGTCTGATTTGTTCATTGGAAACACATCATTGAGGGTTCAGGAACTAGAGTATTAGGAACCTTGAATATAATTGCAGCATCTGCTACATTGATACACTCCACTTTCCAGTGTGAATTCAAGTTGGTTGATCAAATCATCACAGAGAGAGATATCCTGGGCCAGGGGAGCAGCCTGTGCTGAACTTACATTCATTTTTTTTCCCCAGTAACTAGCTAGCTAGCTAGAAAATGTGTGTGCACGTGTGTCAGGGAATGCCCTTGCCCAGGATATATCTCTTTTCAATATATCTAAATGTATGGATCCATCTATGCACATGTTTATATAGACAAATCTACCTGGATATTTATGTTGATACATGGATGATATGGAGTTAGAGATAGAAACAAAGATAGAACTTGAAATAGAGATATGTACACATGGTCCCGTTTTTCAAAATGTAAGCTTTTTGTAGGTAGTCATTGTTTCACTTTGTCCTTAAATCACCATTACTTAGTACGATATTTGGCAAGCAATAAAAGCTTGCTGAAGGGGGAGTTAGGTGGTCTAGTGGATAGAGTGCTGAACCTGGAGTCAGGAAGAGGCATCTCTTTGAGTTCAAATCTGACCTCAGACACTTACTAGCTGTGTGACCATGGGCAAGTCACTTACACCTGTAAATTTCCTCAGTTTCCTCATGTTTATGGCTGTTTGATCTTTGGTCTCAAAGAGGGCCAATGACATCAGGAGGGTGATGTCTTGACTTGCAAGTTAGTTAGATTTAATCAAATCAGAGCTGTACAAAACCATCACCTTCACTCTTTCCTCCAGAGTCACTGGAATCCAGAGTCTATACATAGGTCAAGACGACTGGCAATGGCCTTGAACATGTCAGTATTTTTTTCTCTCTCTCTCTCTCATTTTTATCTATCTTCTTTTCTGATCATAAATAATTTTATTAAATATTCCTGGGAATATGAAATTCATTATTCCACAAGGGATGACACACTATTTTTAGATAGTTTAGTTATGAGAAAGTTTCTGCTTAAACTGAACTGGTATCTTCTTGCTCTAACTATGTGAGATATAATATTGGCTTCTAGTTTCGTACTCTGGAACTACATGGAGTAAGTCAAATCCCATCTCTAAGAGATAATCCCCTAAGTATCTGAAAACAACTAACATGATTCCTGTCAAAGATTTCTCCTGCCTGAAAATAGTAAATTTCTTCAATTTTTCCTCGTATGATGGAATTCTCAGGCTTCAGTTTATCTTACTGGAAAAGTGCTTCAACTTGTTAACGTTTCTCTTAAAATATTTCGCAAGAAAAAAAGAAAAAAAGAACAAAATATATTAGATGTGATCAGAACACATAAATTCAGGACTACTGTGCCTTTTGTACATTATAATGTTATTAATATATACTAAGATTGTCTTAGGTTTTTGAGAACTATTCTAGACTATTGACCTGTAATAATCTTGGAGTCAACAAAAATCTTTAAATTCTTTTTTTAAAAAATTAAATATTGCTTTTTTCAATTAATCCAAATCTTCCTTCTTTCCCTCTGTCTTTTACCTCCAAATGAAAGACTCTCTGTCTCCACATAGCAATACACACATATGCACACGCACGCACACACACACACACGCATGCACACAGATTAAGTATTTGACTTTGGACCTCGTAAAAAGACTCATTGCTGCATGTTGAGTGATCTCACATTGACTCCCCAGTGTAGAATGATTGAGACCATTTATGTATCCTTAAGCTCTTGCATAGTTATCAGACATTTCTTTCTGTCACATCTTGTGGGACTCTTTTGCTCCTCCCTAAAACTTTTCTCTACACTCCTTCATATATACATATATTTACAATGTTGACTGCTTAATGTTTAAGCTCACCTTCACGAATATTAGATATAAAGCTTCTTTCTAAAGCAGTAACTCTATTTCTTCCCCTCAAATAATTACCATGAAGTTCCCAGAAATATTGTTCTACCCTGAAGAGTTAAGTGAATGAGGTAAAATTAATTTGCTCAGGGTAGGTATGATTTTTAGCCTGACTTCATGTTCTCCATTCTCCAAAGTCATTGGAGCTCATTCTGACCTAATGAGAGCATAAGTAGTGCTCTGAATTGGAGAGATAGACTGCATTTGGCTAAGCAGTTAGCCTAGTTTGAAAAGAATTCACTCTCTTACACAAACCTGGTTTTCAGTAAATATATGGGAAAGTTTCAGAGGAAAAGACATGGAATCCTAGAATATTAGAGCTTAAGAGTAATTTATTTAGTCAAGTCCACTTCCTTACTTTGTAGGTGGCAACTGAAGGCAAAGATAGAATGAACTTCCCAAAGTCTTAAAACAACTGAGTAGCACAATTGAGATAAGAAGTTTCTTCTCATCAATATGCTCTTTTAATCATGTGAAACAGCCTCTAAGGTACCTGAAAGTAATTTAGCCTGTTTTCCAATTCTTTGGTCATAATTTCCAATGTGTTTGTTGAATTAGATCATGCAAGTTTGTGTAAAAGGGAGAGAATCTGGAAGTGTATGATAGGCTGATTTGTGTTGTAGAAGCTAGAGCAGGCACAAAGCAGTTCAAGTGCTGAAGAGCTCACCTTTACAAAGGGACTGAGCATATATGCGATAAGAAAGGGTGGACAAGGATAAGAGGATCAACCATATCCTTGTTGTATTGCACTGATAAAGGAGGTTTCTTTATTGAGGAATTCTTTTTATTAGTGAAATCACAAGCCCAGATCTAATCGCCTAAATGTCCAGAAAATGGAGGTTATAATACCTTTGAACTCTGTCAAAGTTAGGTTACATCTAGAATATTGTGCCTAGTTTTGGGCACTACAAAATTGTGATATAAAAAAGATTTGTGATGTGAATAGGCGTTGGATTAGTTTCAACCATTGTATTTAACAAATAATAAATGTCTTCAGTTTGGCTGCAGAATGGTGAAATTTTTGGCCATTGCATCCCTCAATTCCATTCCCCATGCTTCTCTGAAGGGAATACCAAATGAAGTCATAGTTCCATGAAATGTCAGAATACGTACAAGTCGTTCTGGTAAGTGTGTGGAGGACACAGAAATATGAATCATTGGCTGTAACTTCAAGGACCTTACATGACACAATAAAGAAGCTAAGATACATGCACAAATAATTACAACATGAAAGAAAAGGCTATAAGTGAATGACTGAGGGATATGCAATGAAAAATTTGGTACTATGAAAAATTGCAAAGTAGAAATAATTTTTTGGATCAGGAGAAGTTTCCTTGATATTTTGCAGTCCATACCTTATTGGTTCCTCTGAAGTTTTTGATACTGCTGACAATTAACTCATATTAGGTATTATCTCCTCTCACTTCCATGACACAGTGCTTTCTTCTGACTCTCCTCCTACTTGTCTGACCTCCCCATTTCAGTCTCTCTCTACATTATGCATTTACCAGCCCCTAATCGTGGGTATTCCCCAAGACTCAGAGCTGGACTCTCTTCCCATTTTATCTCTTAGTGATCCTGTCCACTTTCCTAGTTCAGTTAAAATCAACACAGAGATGACACCAATATCTAATATCTTTCTGAACTTTGGTTCTATATTAGTTTCTAGGTAACTTCATCTAGATGTCCCATAGGTATCTTAAATTTGTTATGTTCAAAATGGAACTGATTATCTGTCCTTCCTCCAACCATTCTATTGAGGGTACAACAAACCTTCTAATGACCCAGGTTCACCACCTTGATATATCCTTGATGATTTCACCTTTCTCAATTCTCCCATCTAATCAGATATCAAGTCTTATTGATTCTATCTCTTCTTATATTCCTTCTGTGGAAAATTTGGTGAAGATTAGGAAATCCAAAGACATAGAATTATGGAATCATAAAATTAGAGGTGGGAGAGGCATTTCAATTTATCTAATCCATCCTCTCCCCTTCTATAATTGAGAAATCTGCATTCCAGACATGATAAGTAACTTTTGATCATAGATCTATCCAGTAACAGAGCTGGAATCTGAACCAAGTTCTTCTGATTTGAAATTCAATGCTCTTTCCCCAAAACCACTAGTTCATTTAGGAGAATTTGGCTGGGGAGGACTGATACAGAGTTGATATAATAATAGGAATCCCCGAATGTTCAAGAGGCAACATGAATGATTAAGGTCATTGGAAGTTGGTGGGGAGAATCAGTGAAGATGAGAAAAAAAGAGATAGCAAAGAAACATTTCTGCTTCAGGATTTGTCACAGGCTGTCTTTTCATCCTACTAGCCAAAAGCTCTACTCTGTTGCTAGGGCAACATGATCCGCATTGGAAGTCATATGAGCTGTTTTCAAATTTCTCTTCTGTCATATGTGAAGTGACTTTAGTCATTACACCACTTTGAGCCTTGGTTTACTCTTTTAAAAAATTAGGTGTTTATTTTTGATGATTTCTAAGTTTCCTTATAGTTCTAAATCTTTGATTATATGATTTTATAAGCATATCCACCAACTCAATGCCTTTTTATGATGAATTGAATGACCCTAAATCACGATTAGGCTTTGTGGCTTAAGTTTGTAGATTTGAGTCAAAAGATGATAGAAGATGATTGATGAAGAGGTTTTGTTGTATAGGGTTTTGAAGGCATGACAGATAAGAAGGAAAAAGAGTGGTAGAAAATTCCACAGGTAGGAAATTGAAGTCCAGAAAAGCTAAATGAGATGCTTAAGGACACATAACTAAAAAGCCTAAAGGCTTGGTTTGAACATAGATATTTTAAATTATTTTGGTGATTTACTGAGCTAGTGGAAAGTGAGGATTAGAATACAGGTCCCTGTTCTCCATCCATGCTTACTCTATTATATTGTCTGATTCTCTAGCACTCTAATATTGTGAGCAACATTATCCTCCATTTATTTCGGGATTATATTTTGTTTCTTTTTGAAATCGAGAATTTTATTTTTTGTAGAAGACTATCATGTTCATATCAAAATCAGTTCTGGTTAGTCCATATGCCCCCCACTCAAAACCATACAGTGATCATAATAATAAAAACATTTGGACAAAACTGTCTAAGTAACCACATATGAAAATGTATGTCATATTCCTTACTCTTTTTCCCCATTCCCTATTGACCAAAAGGACAGAGGTGTATGCCCTCATTTCTTCTCTAGAATATGAACCAGACTTTATAATTATTCAGTGATTGGCATCATTTACTTCTCTTTCAAATTACATTATTTTAGGCAATGTGTATATTGTTCTGCTTTCCCTGCATATTTTCAGCATTCCCTTCCATTCCATTTACATCTTTGTTTCACTCAGTTCCTCATATTCATTATTTATTATGGCACAATAATATTCTATCACAATCATATGTCATAATTTGTTCAGCCATCTTCCAGTTCATGGGCATCTATTTTGTTTCCAATTCTTTACTACCAAAAAAAGAGATACTTTCATTGTTATTCCATATGCGGGGTAAGAGCTAGGGTGTTTGTCATTCTTTATAAGTTACATGGACGAAATTCTCTTTTCTAAAATAGTTTTTATTGAGTTTTTTGAAAGAGGGCACCACTCTTCTCCTAGCAATCTAGATTCCTGACCTAGGTGTCATCTTTAAATCCTTATGCTTTCTCACTTCTCATATACAAGTGATTGCTAAGGCTTGTTGTTTCTACTTCTGAAACATCTCATGTGCCACCCTACTTCTCTCACTTCTGAGACAGGAATCACTCTGGTAGAGGCTCTCTTCACCGTACTCCTGGATTATTGTAAAATCTCTGCTTTATTTATGTCTCCAGTGTAGTCCATATTCCACTTCGTTGCCAAATTGGTCTTCCTAATGTGGGAGACTGACCATGTTCCATCCTTTCCACTTCATTCAATCAACTCCACTGGATCCCTATTGCCTCAGGGATCAAATAGAAAATGCTCTCTTGTGCATATGAAACATCTTTCCCACATATATAACGTAATCCCTTCCTAACTTTCCAATCTACTTTTATTTCATATCTCACCAGGGACGTCTGTCTCCTTGCTATTCCTTATGTAAGACATTCCATCTTCTGAATCTGGTGCTTGTCATGCCAGGAACTCTCTGTTTCCTGATCTCTGCCTTCCAGCTTCTCTGGTTTTCTTCAAGTATCATGTTATGCAGGAAGCCTTTTCTGATTCCCGTTAACGCCTTCCCTATGAGATTTCCCCCAATTTATCCTCTTTATATATTGTTTGTACCTAGTTATGTGTATACTGTCTTCCTCATAAGAGTACAAGATATTTGAAAATAGAGGTTGTCTTTTATCTTTTGTTGTATCCTTAGTGGTTAGTGCAGTGTCTGACATGTAGTAGGTAGACTGATTTGACTTCAATTATCCATCTATCTCTTCCCCTTTCCCTCTTAGAGAACTATGCCATAAAACAGAAAAAAATATAAAAAAGAAAACAAGAAAGAGAAAAAAATCAACAAAACCAATCTATATATCTTTTTTTTTTCTGAAAATGGATACAATATCCTTGTGACCTCTTCTCTCTGCAAAAGAGTGCAATGTCTCCTTTTGTCTCCTTTCTGTGGCCATGATTTTCTTTGTTATTCTATAACTTCTACTATTTTGTCAGTTTTACATTTACCTTGTTTTATTCATTGTGGATATGTTTTTCCTGCTTCTGTTTACTTCACTCAACATTGGTTTTCGTCTTGCCATTCTTCTCTTTATTCATCAAATTAATAATGTCTTAGAGCATAGTAATGTGTCATTGTGTTCACATGCCGCTATTTTACTCATTTCCAATTATATTGTTTCCAGTTTTTTCTTCTTTTTTTGTTTCCACAAAAATGCTTCAATAAATATTTTGGGCATAAGTAGGCTGTCCTTTTCTGTAAGTGATCTCCTTTGGGTACCTGTCTACACTTGGTCCAAACTTTCAAAGTTTACTTTAGTAGTTTTGGGAAAATATAAATTTTCTCAGAGAGACAATTCCCATGGTGGCCATATTGAGCCCAGGGAAGCATTATGTGATCATTGAGCCCTGATGTCACCAAAGGAGAGTGATACATCATCCTTTTAACCTCTTCCAAGCACTACTCATATCTTTAAAAGTGCATCAGAAATCTGTGAAGACATTGCTATATTTTTTTCTTCTTCCAAATAGGTATGTCAGAGGGATGAATTTAAAGTTGGTTTGATGGAAAGAAACTACAGCATAGTTTCTTTCTCTAAGGATTGGAGAATTCTATGCCAGAATGCTATATTTGGCTCTTGCAACCACAATCCAAGGGTAGAATTAAAATAGAATCTGAGATCTTCTCCTAGATTTCCTTAAACAATGATGTACTTATTTTTTGTCATACACCACTTACAGACAGCCTGGAACAGAATCAATGCCTGAACTCAAATAAACTCTAATAATCGATAAGAATTTTCTTAAGTAAGGTCTACTGATAAACTTGGGATGGCGGTATGTGTAACATTTAGTCTGGATTGGAGATAAATTTGTTTTTACCTGGAGCTGGAAGTCTAGCATTTAACTCTGTGGCATGTGAAAAAGAAAAGTGGCACTGGTATTTTGATTGTTCTGGAAGTGAATCATTGAACTCATGACATGCAAATTTAGTTTGATCATAGTATAATGGCATGTACATTACAAAGGTTCATTGTCACCCAGGAGACGAAGAAGAATCTGAACAATCAGATCCTAGGAAAGGGGTTACAGTATTTGGAGAGGAGACTTCAGAGAAAGGTATGTACATGTATTTTATGTGGACGTTAGCTGGAAAGGCAGTGGTGTCAACAACTGGCTGGAGGGGCATTGCAATCAGCTGGAGAATGGTTAAGTGATAGTACGGTGAGCTATTATGACGGTGATCATAAAATATTTTCATTCCCTAAGAGAGAAGACAGTAAAGCAAAATAACTATTTGGTAGTCACATTATGTCTCATTTATTGTTCAGTTTAATTGAATCAGAAAAAATACATCTGTATGTGCAAACACAATCTGACCTAAAATGATTTACAGAGAGGAACTATAGGGATTGGAGTAAAGCAAGAAGCAGAAACTTATGTGACAATAGAAAACAGAGACTAAAGAGAGTAAGCAACCCATAATTCAGTTGAGAGATGCATGTCTGAAAGGAGACCATGGTAAAGGAAAAATGCCCTAGAAAACTCCTGATTCCATATAGGTTCATACCACCATATTAACAAGAGTATATTTCAAACACAGTTATCTAAATTCTGGCTCTGGAGTGATCATTTGCTGAAACATCGTGTCATAATTATCAAATTTGCAGAGCACACATTAGGAATAATAGTACATTGAATTAGAGTTATGGTACCTAAAAAAGTCTCAATTGGCTAAAAAGATGGTCCAGTAAAGTACACTTACATGGGAATACATATTACATCCTATATTTGGAGTCAAAATTTGACTATAAGAGAACAGAATTGAAGAAGTAGGGAAAAGCTGTGACTAGACAACAAATCCTATGGGAAAAAAAAATCTCAGTTTTAACTGAAGATGAGTTAATTGTGTAACAGGATTCCTAAAAACATTAGGCCTTTTAGTTAGGAGAGACATAGGGTCCTGGATGAGGGTGCTAATGATCCCTTTACCCAGTAAGATTCTTTCTGAAATATAACATTCAATTTTGAGTGTCATATTCTAGCATGGCTTTTGCTGAGGTAGAGATCATCCACTGGAAGGCACCCAAGATGTTAAAGGTTATTAAAACGATTTGATGTGAATATCAGTTGAAGGAAGACAGAAATTCTAGCCTGAAGCTGAACAAGACTTGATGGCAGTCTTCAAATATTTGTAGAGCTGTAATATGTAGAAATAGTCTCGGATGTTAGAACCAAGAGGAGTGGGCTATACTTGTTAAAGATTCCAACAATGCTGTCTCAAAGTAGAATTTGATGTCCTGGAGAATAGGAGACTTCATCCATAGAATTACTCAATTGGTGGCTGCATGAAAACTTGAGAGAATGTTGACAAAAATGTCCTTGTGTTGATGTGGGTTCACTAATGTGTGTGTCCACTAATGTTTGATCCAAACTTGAGACTGTCACAATACATTTACAGCTAAAGTTCCCAGACTTTAACTGATACAGCCAGTCCTGATATTAGTGGACATTATTTTCATAAACCACTTGTTGCAAAGAAAAGACATGTCCTGATTAAGTCCTGATTAAGTTTGAAGATCCTACATATTATAAATATGGGCAATGTATTCTATTGTAATCACTGTGCATTGGGCACAATGTGAGCAGTTTATTCAGTCCATTGCTCTGAGTAAAGGTAATCATCATAAGGGACTCAGTTTTCTGGTTTTGAAGGGACTCGATATCAGAAAACTGAGCCCCTTCAGATGATTTTCCTGGACTGCAAACCCATATGGAACTTTAGTTGCACCTCATTATATGGACACAAGCTATAGTAGGTAAGTCATAAGGAATAAAAAAACTTCTCTTTATGAAATATTCACTTTTAACAGAATCCTGTATCCTATGTTTCAGTTTAAAGTAATAATTTTAAAAGAACAGAAATAAGCATTAAAGTACCTACTATGTGCCAGGCACTATGATAAACAGATTGTATGAGGGTGAGTTGAGGACTCAATTCACTCTAGACAGTGGTTGTCATTGCTGCAAACAAATGAGGGTAGGAGACAGAATATCATGTGTCTGTAGTAACAGATCGTGGAAACTGACTGAAAGTTTTAGCAAAGGAGAGTTATATGTCAGGAAAATGGGGGTGGGAGATAGAATGTAGAGACATTAAATGCCAGATTGGGTGCATGTATTGTATGTGAAGACAACAGAGTTCTATAGATTCATTCATTTATTTATCTACTTGACTCTCTTGTTCTGTATTTATTTATCGATGTGTATTTTAGTTATTTATTCCTCCATTAACTTATCTATATGTGTTGTTATTATTTTCATTAAAGGAGTGACACAGTGACATATGAATTTTAAAATATATGACTTTGATAATGTAGAGAAACTTGGAGTTCAGGGGAGAGATTTATGAGGAAGAAATTACAATTAGGAAACTATTGAGGTAGAACATAGAGTGTGTCATTCTTTATGAGTTACATAAATTAAACTTTCTTTTCTAAAATAATTTTTAATTGATTTTTTAAAAAGAGATTACCACTTTTCTCCTAGTTATCTAGGTTTATGATCTAGGCACCTTCCTTAAATCCGTATAATGTCTCACGTCTCATAAGCAGCTGATTGAGACGTCTTTTTGTTTCTACTTCTGAAACATTTCATATGCTTTCTCTTTCTTCTGAGATAGACATCACCCTAGTAAAGGCCCTAATCACCTTTTTCCGAGACTATTGATATGCCCCCCTTTTACTACGACTCCCATCTAGTGCACTTGTCACTTAGCTGCCAAATTGATCTTCTTAATTGGCAAGACAGACAATGTCCCATCCTTCTCACTCCATTCAGTCAACTCCAGTGGATCCCTATTGCCTCCAGGATCAAATAGAAAATGCTCTATTTGCTTTTGAAGCATTCTTCCCACACACATAACCTAGTCCCATCCTACTTTTCCAGTCTATTTATATTGCATACCTCCCCAGTGACATTGGTGTCTTTGCTGTTGCTTGCACAAGACATTCCATCGTCTGATTCTGAACATTTTCACTGGTTATCTGTCCTGCCAGGAAATCTCGGTTTCCTCATCTCTGCCTTCCAGATCTCTTGGTGTTCTTCAAGTCTCACTTGAAGGTCCATCTTATGCAAAAAGCTTTTGCTCATTCTTCTTAATGCCTTCCTTATGAGATTTTCCCCAGTTTATTGTCTTTATACATTGTTTGTACACAGATGTTTGTACAGTGTCTTTCTCATTAGAATCCAAGATACTTGAAAGCATGGATTGTCTTCTATCTTTTCTTGTATTCTTAGTGATTAGAACGTTGTCTCTTTTTTAGTAGGTTGAGTGATTGAGTAATATGACTGAAATCTTCCATCCATGTCTTTCCCTTTCCCACTCAGAGACCTATGCCCTAAAACAATATAAATCTATCTTATTCACGCTTATGTATATAATATATATGAAAACAGAAGGACAAAAATTAACAAAATTGTCCTGTATACTTTTGTTTTTTCTGAAAATGAATGTAATGTTCCTGGGACTTCCTCTCTGAAGGAATCTAATGTCTTCTTACATCTCTTCTTCGGAGCCATTCTTTTTCCTTGCAGTTCTGCAAATCTCACTTTCTATTGTTTTGTCAGTTTTCCATTCAAATTGTTTTATTCCTTGTGCATATGATTTTCTTGCTACTGTTTACTTCACCCAAAATCAGGTCTTGTCTTTCCATTCTTCTCTTTATTCATCATACTAACAATTCTTTTACAGCACAATAGCATGGCATTATTTTCACAGGCCACATTTTATGTTGTCAATCTGAAATTCACTGTTTCAAGGTTTTTGTTTGTTTTTACTGCCACAAAATATGCTTCTGCAAACATTTTCGACATAAGGAAGCTACCTTTTTCTTGTATTGGTGATTTCCTAGGGGTACCTGTATAGAATCTATCCAAAATTTGAAAGTTTACTTTAGTAGTTCTGGGAAAATATGTTTCTAAGAGGGAGAATTCCCATGGTGACCATGTTGATTCCAGAGATGCATCAGTTGCTCTCTGAGCCCTGATGTCAGTGTGGGAGTTGTACTTAATCCTCATAGCCACATCCAAGAATTACTTATATCTTTAAAAATACTTCAGAAATCTTTGAAGACATTACTATGCTCTGTTCTGTTTCCAAATAGGTAGGTAGGAGAGATGAATTTAAAATTGGTTTTATGGAAAAAAAATACAACCCAATTTCTTTCCCGTAAGGATTAAATAAGTCCATGCCAGCATACTGTATTTGGCTCAGAGACCCTAAATGCATCTTTAGAATGTACTCCTTTGCTTTGAGAAAGGTTTAGACAGGTTCAATGGCAATCAGAACCACTTTGGTAGGGACAAGGATGAATGTGGGTTACCAGATCTATAACCCCAAATATCTGCCTGTATACCAGTCTGCCCCTGATAATTTAGAGGAAAGACAGGCTTGTGGCCTGAATTTGTTCTTTCAACCACCACCCAATGGTAGAGGAAGATAGAACCTGAGGTCTTTTCCTAGATTTTATTTAAGCAACGATGTACTTGTTTTTACCTATATAACAGATGAAGAAAGCCTGGAAATGACTCAATGCTCACCGTCCACAGAACTCTCCTAACCTATGAGAATTTATTCTGACTAAGGTCTCATGATGGGCTTAGGATGCATGTAGGAGTATATTTGTTCTGGATTGGAGAAAAATTGATTTTTGCCTAATTCTTGAAGTCCAGCAGATTTCTCTTTGGCATGGGGAAAAGAAAAATGGCACTCATATTTTAAATTGTTCTAGAGGTGAGTCTTTGAATTTATGATATGTAAATATGTTTTGCTAGTAACATAATGGCATTTGTATTTCCAAAGATTATTATCATGTGAGGGAGTAAGAAGAATGTGGCAACAGATCCTAGGAAAGGGATTTCATTTTTTGGAAAGGAGACTTTAAAGAAATGTATGTACACATATTTTACGTTGAAGTTAGCTGTGAAGTCAGTGGTGTGAACACCTGCCTGAACAGTCCTTATAACCTGTTGGAAAATGGCCATGTGATGGTAGGATGAGGTATTATGACTGTGATTATACAATATTTTCATCACCTAAGTGACAATACAGTTAAGTAAAATAATTATTTAACCATTACTTTCTATCTCATTTACTGTTCAGTTTCATTAAAATGGATAAAATACTTCAGTATGGTTAGAAAAGGTGTGATCTAAAATGATTTAAAGAGAGGACCATTTGTCCCTGGGATAAAACCAGAGGAAGAAATTCATGTGACATTGAAATTGGAGACTTAATAGAGTAAGTAAAACATAATTCAGGAATAGTTGAGAGATGCATGTTAGAAAGGAGAACATAGTAAATGCAACAATGCCATAGAAAACTCCTGTTTCCATATAGGTTCATACCACTATTCTAGAAAAAGCTACAATTCAAATGCTATTTTCTGAGCTATAGCTCAAGAGATCCTTTGCTGAAAAATTCTGCCTTTAACATTAAATTTGCAGAACACACATTAAGGGTGATATTTAACATCTTGAATTATACATATGGTATGTAAAAGATCTCAGTTGGTACAAATAATGGTTGAATAAAACATTATTTATTAGGGATACAAGTTAAGTCTTATATTTGGAGTCAAAATTTGACTGTAAGGGTTCAGAATTGAGAATGTAGGAAAAGTTTGGCTAGACAACAAATCCTGTGAAAAACAAGTCATAGTGTTTTAATCCTACATGAATTTATTTTGTAAGAGGACTGTCAAAATAGCTAGTCCTTTCAATTAACATAGGACCGTAGATGTGAGTGGTGATGATCCTTTTATGCATTAAGATTACCTTTGAAATACAACATCCATTTTTCAGTGTCATATTCTAGCATGGATTTTGATGAGCTAGATGTCATACAGTGAAAGGCACCCAAGATCATAAGGGGACTTAAAATGATGTGATATGAGGGTTAGGTGAGGGAAGAGAGAAATTCTAGACTGAGGGAATAAAAGACTTGATAGAAATCTTCAACTCTCTGTCGAACTATCATGTCTGGAAACAGACTCAGATTTTAGAACTGAGGAGTGTCCTATATTTGTTTAACGTCTCAACAAAGCTTTTCCAGAGTGTAATGTGATACCTTAGAAGATAATAGAGCCTTCATTCATACAGTTACTGAATTTGTGGATGCACAAGGACTTGAGAGAATGTTAATATATAGATTTCTGTCTTGGTGTGGGTTGAAGTGGTTGACTGCTGAAGTTCCATCCAAACTTTAGTCTCTGTCATATTATATTTACTGCTAAAGTTCCCAGATCCTAACTGATATAGCCAGACTTGTTGCAAAGGGGATCATTTAAGGTAGGAGATGCTCTGTAGGATAAATGGGGTCTAGACATTCTATTGTAATCACTTTTCATATTGAGCTGAACAAGATGTGTTTATTCAGTCGATTTTCATGGGTAAGATAAATGCCCTTACCAGTGTTCTTTTGTGATACTGAGTCCCTTCAGATAATTCTAATGGATTGTCAACCCATGTGGACCTTTAGTTACGCACCATCATGTGGACACAAACTATAGTCGAGCCAGATATGAGGAATCAAGCAACTCCCTTTGATAAACCTTTCAGTTTGAGCTGAGTCCTATGTCCTATGATTCAGTGTTCACTAAAAATTTTAAAAGAAAAAAAATAAGCATTAAAGTGGCTATTTTGTGCCAGTCAGTATGATAAACATCTTTTAAATCATACATCCTTTGGTCAGAAAACCTCTCCTCTCCTTTATTTGATATAAGTCCTTTTCCCATGTTTTCTTTCCTTAATTTCATTTTTCTTTCTCTGTTTTCCCATTACTTTCATTTCACCTTTCCACTTCTTTTTCTTCGTGCCAAGTGATTTATGAAATATTTTCAATTTATATTTATGAAATGTTTACTGCAAGCCTATCAAAGTGATGAAGGCTGAGATGAATGAGAGAAGCAAGCGGCATGACCTTGACTACAAAGATGTTATAAAATATTTAGAAAATCAGGATGTACACACACAAAGTGGTAAATATATTGTAGCATTTGTGATGCACCAAATCATTGGCTAGGATATTAAATACTATGGCAACTCAAAGGAAAGAGAATTCACTGAGATTTTGGTTTATCAAGGAATGCCTCACAGAAGATATTGAAGCAGTCTCTCAGAAAAAGAAAGGATTCACAATGGAAAAGAACAGGGTAAATTGAGTTCACTTAAGGAGATGGTATCAATAAATGCTTTGAAGCAAGTCTGGGAAACAATGAGTAAAACAGTATAAATGAAGTGTGTGACTCATGAAGGGGATAGTAGGAGAAAAGGTCAAAGGGTAAGAGAACTTAATAATGTCTTGTCATTTATAATAAATCACTTCTTGTCAGTTAAAATATTGCCGTTTAATAAAAGAAAACATTATTTTCAAACTTCATTCGCTGGAATCTAAGAAAAGATCAAGATGTTGTCAGAAACATTGAATTTGCTAAAAATTCCTTATTGGTCAAAAGGCAATGATGTGTTGGAATCAGCAAAAACTGAGGATCATTTATTATTTAATTTTCAGTGTATTTGCATATCAGAAATCAGGAAACATTACAAATCAGGGCTTTAATTATTATTTTTTTTTTGTTAACTGCTTAGTCTTAAGAAAATTATGGAGAATGTGTTAATACTGAGAGTTAAACTTCAAGGGATATCCTGCACTTAATTTTTTTGAAAACTCATTGTTAAAAATTTATCAGCAACAAACAAGTAAAAGAGAGTTTAGGAGGAATATACATACAGGATATATTGAATTCTGCATGATATCCAGAGATCTCTGATTTCACCTTGGTACTCTTTATAGCATCTTCGAAGAAAAGTGCAAACCTTCTGGACTGCGGTTGGGGTTTTCCTGGTGTAGGGATTAACTGGAATACTGGTTTGGACATATTTCTGAGAGTGTGGTTTTGGAAGGTGGTTTCTGACAGGAAAAAATAATATCTAAGTTAATATGTGTTTCACTGGCATGTTCCTTGTTCAGAAATTATTGTATCTTTATAGATGTTTTGAGAGTTTGCTTAGTCATTTTCATAATAACAAGCTTCATTTCCTGTTTTGTTTTAAAGTTTTCAGGTATGTTTATTTCACAATTATATTGAGCTGTATTTCAAGTGTATTCCTTTCCAAAGCATTTACCTGCTTACTTGCAGATGTAGTGTTAATATTCATCATCTTTGAAGATGCATACCTGGTCCTGTTTCCTGTTTCACCCTTGGAATTTGTATCTTTTCCTAATGTCTTCATTGTTACGTCAAGATCAAACAATGTTGGCATGAATGATGCTCTCACATTAGGTTTCCTTCTTGATTACCCTGGTGATGGAGTCTAGCTTTACTCCTCAACTGAAATACATTCCCCTTATGATTCCCCCACCTAGGTAGTATTCATTATTAGGCAAGAGATCATAACTAAGTGGTAAAAATGGAGAGCTAGCAAGAAAGTTATGTGGTGCAGTGTATAGAGTGAATACCATGGATGGAGTTAGGATGATCTGAGATAAAATCTGGTTTTGGATCCCAACTGTGTGACCCTGAGCAAGTCACTTAATCTTTCTTAATCTTTGTTTGCTTTCTTTTTTTTTTTTTTTACTAACTAACAAGATGTAAATCCCTGGAGAAGTAAATGGAAAACTATACCAGCATTTTTTTCCAAGAATATCACATGGACAAATCTATGGATTCATGAACAGTTGGATACAATTGAAAAATGGAACCACAGCAAAAAAGAAGAAAGCAGCTTTGATTCCAGTGTAGGGAAAAGAACTGTTGTAAGTTGTGATAGGATAGAAATCCCTAAGACCTTTGGTTAAGTGACCATAAAATAAAGTCACATCTGAGATCTCAAAATTAGGATGATTATGGAAGGTTTTTGGGGTGCATATGTTTCTAAATATGGAATGTGCAAAATACAGATATTCTAAGATTTAAATGACCAAAAGATCTTTAAAACTCCCTGAACCATCAAGTCCTTTTTCAATATTAAAATTAAAAAAAAAAAAAAAAACTACACACACTTTATCACAATAGTGCTCTTGCAATTCTTTCTCCTCAGGTAACATTTTGCTCAGGGCAATGAATGACATGAATAACTCCACGGTTTATGAATTTGTGTTCTTGGGCATTTCCAGTTCATGGGCCATGCAACTTTTCCTCCTGGTATTCTCCTTCGTGTTCTATGGGGCCACACTGCTGGGAAACTTCCTCGTTATGTTCACAGTCATCTTTGACCCTCACTTACATTCTCCCATGTATCTTCTGTTGTCTAACCTCTCTTTCATTGACCTGTGCTTTTCTTCTGCTTGTGTTCCTAAGATGATTTATGACCTTTTTCTCGAACATAAAGCCATATCATTCCAGGGTTGCCTTACGCAGATATTTTTCATTCATAAGTTTGGAGGAACTGAATTGATGCTGCTTCTTTCCATGGCCTTTGACAGATATGCAGCCATATGCAAGCCTCTTCATTATCTGACTATTATGAATCCAAAAATGTGTATTTTTCTCATAATTGGTTCTTGGATCATTGGCCTCATACACGCAGTGGCCCAGTTAGCTTTTGTGGTAGACTTGCCTTTCTGTGGCCCTAATGAGATTGACAGTTTTTATTGTGATCTTCCTCGCTTGATCAGATTGGCCTGTGCAGACACCTACAAGCTTCAGTTCACAGTCACTGCTAACAGTGGTTTCATTTCCATGGGGACTTTTTTCCTGCTGATCATCTCCTACACATATATCTTGGTCACTGTTCAGAAACACTCTTCAAATGGTTTATCCAAGGCTCTCTCCACTTTGTCAGCCCACATCACTGTGGTTCTCTTATTTTTTGTTCCGTGTATGTTTGTCTATCTGTGGCCATTTCCCACAATACCAGTGGATAAATTCCTTTTTATTTTTAATTTTTTTATCACCCCTGTCTTAAATCCTTCAATATATACATTCAGGAACAAAGACATGAAAGTTGCCATGAAGAGATTTATCAGTCAACTCAGAAGTTCCAGGAAAAATTTGTAAATAACTCTAAGAGTAACAGCTTACATGTAATTTTACACCATGTGACATGTGATATGTGTGTGACTGCCATCCAGTCTGGGAGTAAAGATGACAACTTATTGTGTTTTAATGTTCTTCACACTGATCTACTGGCTCTTTACATGGGTTAAAAGGCACATTTACTCCTGATGCAACTTTTCAAAATGCCACAAAATATTACATATGGTTGTTCTCTTTTGGTTAGAACCCAAATGAAGATTCAAATTAACAGTGCTTCACATTTAAAAGGTGTTGAAATGACGAGATATTGTGAGGTATTCAATACAGAATGGATATATCATATTCCACATTATCCACAAACATTTGGGTTAATTGGAAGAATGAATTGATTATTGAAAGAACAGTTATGGAAGTTAAGTTCTAGTAATTCTTATCAACATTGGAAAGGTAATTTGTTCATTGCTTTACATAATTTGAATAATAGACCATTGGGAGGAATTATACCTCTAGGCAGAATGATGACCCTAACCCTGCATATCAGAAAACAACAAACACATAAGATTCCAAATGTGGAATATTAGACTCTGAGACCAAACATCCCAGCATCGTATGCATGGGCACCAGGTTCAACACGATATGATTTACATTGTTCATAGAACTTTTGTTTGGATGCAAAAAAATAAGAACAATTTCTACTGTAACATGTAAGAGAATCCCTAAGATTCATTCTGAACAGACAGAATCTAAATTAGGATTAGCAGTTTAAGTATTACATGTGTGGTCTGGAGTAATAGATTTTAATTATCCAGCAGATATTATTGTGACATTCCAAAATGTAGTTGTTGCACTTATACAGTGTTTTAAAAATCATAGTATAGTTCAAGTGATTATTATTCCTGGTGAAACAATAGCACCTTTGAAAACTGAACTTCCATGTGAAAAAACTAGCAGAGTAACTGAAGGATTGGTTTCTACTGATAGGATAAATGGGTGCTAAAATATGGGTTAAGGAATTCAGATGATGTTCCAAAGGTTACAGAAATTATAGCACACAGAAATGACAGTACCGTGACTCTTGCTCATTCAGGAGAGGATGATGATAAAATTGTACACGTATCTCATATTTTCTACTGGGGATGAGACTATGATAGTTTGTTCATAGACTCCAGAAGCTTGGCTGCCCCTATACGCACTCTACTTGTAGTTATTGTCTCCTTGTTTCTTTTTGACTTTTAGTCTGTTAAACTTGTTTGCTAGATTTGCTTCCCATAGGCTTAATACCCTCCATCTGCAGATTCCTGATCACTTAAGGTAGATGTCACCTCTACCCACAACTTCCTTGTGTCATGTCTGGACCCGAAGTCGATTAAACTCCAGATGCCAGCTAAAGAACTGATCTCTCAGATGTCTCATCTCTAGGGGCAGAAACAGCACTACATCCAATTTCAGCAGGAAGTAGCTATGGAAGAACAGACCTTTGCCCCTTATCCCACAATTTTGGACCCCATTCGTTTGAGGGGAGAATGATGGGGTGCTTGTGTTCAAGCATAACCCTAAGAGAGTGTTCTATGTGCTTTTTGGTGTGATACCTATTACCCTGTTTCAATTTCCAATGACACCCTTTACCTAAGGTAGTGTTTTATGTTTATTTGCTGTTATTCCTGTTACAATTTCATTGATACCTGTTACTCACAAACCTATGTGATGAATGAGAAAGAACTTAGGGCTGAATGTAATAGCAATTTAAATGGAAAGATCTTTCTCATTCATTAATAGGCCCAAATGACCTACTTAAATCACCTGGAAGACTAAGTCATAGTGGTGGGAGGCACTTGCTGAACTGGAGGAATAGGAAGGGTGGGACAGAACCTGGAGGATTCAAATGATCATAGTCAGGGTAGAGGAGAGGGGACACAGGCAGGCAGGCAGGCATGGCAAGGCTCAGGCTCATGGATATTTGCTTGTGGCAAGACCCTGAAAGAGGAAGGGAGGCTTGGGAATTGCTTTACCCCCTGAGATGAGCATATTTATTAACTTCTTGGTTACCTTATCAGATTTAGCTTTCTGGTTTTGGAATTTGACTTTGTGGCTTCTAAATAAATGTGTTTCTTCTGCCTTGTAAATGGAGAGTGTTTTATACTTAGTGATTGGGAACTATGCCCAAACATTTATAGTTACCACCAGTGCTGTAAATATTCCCTTGGCAATACACTAGAGTATGCAATAAATATACCTCTTGATTGGAGTTAATAGTGTGCATCTATGTGTGTATGTGCACGTGTGTGTGTGCATGTGTGTGTGTGCGTGTGTGTGTGTGCGTATGTGTATATCTTTGTGTAAAGCAGAAGCAATCATGAAAAGGAGCGAAAACAAAAAAGACAGACCTGTATTTCATTGTTTGTCATGGGTTGGCCTTTGTCCCACACAATTCAATGTCATCTTTCCCCTCTATTTCCCTATACTATCTCTGGCTTGAATAAAAAAATGTTTAATCGAGTTTAAATTTTAGTTGGAAACAAACTATTCTATAGATGCCTTACTTTCTTCAACAGTTATGATTCTCTGAAATTTGGGGTCAAACTAGATGGCTTTCATAACATAGGGTTGATTAAGAAGATAAATATTTTTAAAGGGCGTTCCCAAATGGCAAATACTCATGAAAGATTTTTCTATCACATTTTGAGGGTCTGTGCTATCAGCACAAATGACAAAAGAAGCTAAAATGAAAGGGACCATAAAATAAAGTGATACTATGAGATGAAACAAGCTGCCTAAGTTTGTACACCTAGCGGGAGGCAATAGCCTTCTTGATTTGTTTTTCTATCCATAAATTTTGCAAAATGATTTAGTATTGTATTTGGGACTTAATTTTTTTCTTCAGTACATGCAAACTATATGTCTTCCCAGTTTTCAATGGCTAAAAAATATTTAAAAGCACCCTGAACCATCAGGGAAATCTTTTTCCAGTACTAAAAATGAAAAACAAGACACTTCATCACAACAGTCTCTTTCAATTCTTTCTCTTTAGGTAACATCGTATTCAGGACAATGAATGAAATTAATTATTCCATGATATATGAGTTTGTGTTCTTGGTAATTTCCAGTTCATGAGTCAAGCCACTTTTTCTCCTGACATTCTCCTCTGTGTTTTATGTAGACATTGTTCTGGGTAACTTCCTCATTATATTCACAATTATCTTTTACTCTCACTTATATTCTCCCATGTATCTTCTATTATCTAACTTCTCATTGACCTGTGCCTTTCTTCTCTTCGTGTTCCTAAGATGATTTATGACTTGTTATTGAAGACGAAGTCACGTCGTTCCAGGATTGTATCACCTAGATGTTCTTCATTCATATCTTTGGAGGAACTGAGATGGTGCTGCTAATTTCCATGACCTTTGACAAACATGTTGCCATAAATAAGCCTATTCACATCTGACCATTATGAATCCAAGAATATGTTTTTTCTAATAATGGGTTCTTAGTTCACTGGCCTCATACCTATTGTGGATATGTTTTCTCCTGCTTCTGTTTACTTCACTCAACATTGGTTTTTGTCTTGCCATTCTTCTCTTTATTCATCAAATTAATAATGTCTTAGAGCATAGTAATGTGTCATTGTGTTCTCATGCCGCTATTTTACTCATTTCCAATTATATTTTTTCCAGTTTTTTCTTCTTTTTTTGTTTCCACAAAAATGCTTCAATAAATATTTTGGGCATAAGTAGGCTGTCCTTTTCTATAAGTGATCTCCTTTGGGTACCTGTCTAGACTTGGTCCAAACTTTCAAAGTTTACTTTAGTAGTTTTGGAAAAATATAAATTTTCTCAGAGAGACAATTCCCATGGTGGCCATATTGAGCCCAGGGAAGCATTATGTGATCATTGAGCCCTGATGCCACCAAAGGAGAGTGATACATCATCCTTTTAACCTCCTCCAAGCACTACTCATATCTTTAAAAGTGCATCAGAAATCTGTGAAGACATTGCTATGTTTTTTTCTTCTTCCAAATAGGTATGTCAGAGGGATGAATTTAAAGTTGGTTTGATGGAAAGAAACTACAGCATAGTTTCTTTCTCTAAGGATTGGAGAATTCTATGCCAGAATGCTATATTTGGCTCTTGCAACCACAATCCAAGGGTAGAATTAAAATAGAATCTGAGATCTTCTCCTAGATTTCCTTAAACAATGATGTACTTATTTTTTGTCATACACCACTTACAGACAGCCTGGAACAGAATCAATGAGTGAACTCAAATAAACTCTAATAATCGATAAGAATTTTCTTGAGTAAGGTCTACTGATAAACTTGGGATGGCGGTATGTGTAACATTTAGTCTGGATTGGAGATAAATTTGTTTTTACCTGGAGCTGGAAGTCTAGCATTTAACTCTGTGGCATGTGAAAAAGAAAAGTGGCACTGGTATTTTGATTGTTCTGGAAGTGAATCATTGAACTCATGACATGCAAACTTAGTTTGATCATAGTATAATGGCATGTACATTACAAAGGTTCATTGTCACCTAGGAGACAAAGAAGAATCTGAAAAATCAGATCCTAGGAAAGGGGTTACAGTATTTGGAGAGGAGACTTCAGAGAAAGGTACGTACATGTATTTTATGTGGACGTTAGCTGGAAAGGCAGTGGTGTCAACAACTGGCTGGAGGGCCATTACAATCAGCTGGAGAATGGTTAAGTGATAGTACGCTGAGCTATTATGACGGTGATCATAAAATATTTTCATTCCCTAAGAGAGAAGACAGTAAAGCAAAATAACTATTTGGTAGTCACATTATGTCTCATTTATTGTTCAGTTTAATTGAATCAGAAAAAATACATCTGTATGTGCAAACACAATCTGACCTAAAATGATTTACAGAGAGGAACTATAGGGATTGGAGTAAAGCCAGAAGCAGAAACTTATGTGACAATAGAAAACAGAGACTAAAGAGAGTAAGTAACCCATCATTCAGTTGAGAGATGCATGTCTGAAAGGAGACCATGGTAAAGGAAAAAATGCCCTAGAAAACTCCTGATTCCATATGGTTCATACCACCATATTAAAAAGAGTGTATTTCAAACACAGTTATCTAAATTCTGGCTCTGGAGTGATCATTTGCTGAAACATCGTGTCATAATTATCAAATTTGCAGAGCACACATTAGGAATGATAGTACATTGAATTAGAGTTATGGTACCTAAAAAAGTCTCAATTGGCTAAAAAGATGGTCCAGTAAAATACGCTTATATGGGAATACATATTACATCCTATATTTGGAGTCAAAATTTGACTGTAAGAGAACAGAATTGAAGAAGTAGGGAAAAGCTGTGAATAGACAACAAATCCTATGGGAAAAAAAAATCTCAGTTTTAACTGAAGATGAGTTTATTGTGTAACAGGATTCCTAAAAACGTTAGGCCTTTTAGTTAGGAGAGACATAGGGTCCTGGATGAGGGTGCTAATGATCCCTTTACCCAGTAAGATTCTTTCTGAAATATAACATTCAATTTTGCGTGTCATATTCTAGCATGGCTTTTGCTGAGGTAGAGATCATCCACTGGAAGGCACCCAAGATGTTAAAGGTTATTAAAACGATTTGATGTGAATATCAGTTGAAGGAAGACAGAAATTCTAGCCTGAAGCTGAACAAGACTTGATGGCAGTCTTCAAATATTTGTAGAGCTGTAATAGGTAGAAATAGTCTCCGATGTTAGAACCAAGAGGAGTGGGCTATACTTGTTAAAGATTCCAACAATGCTGTCTCAAAGTAGAATTTGATGTCCTGGAGAATAATGGAGACTTCATCCATAGAATTACTGACTTGGTGGCTGCATGAAAACTTGAGAGAATGTTGACAAAAATGTTCTTGTGTTGATGTGGGTTCACTAATGTGTGTGTCCACTAATGTTTGATCCAAACTTGAGACTGTCACAATACATTTACAGCTAAAGTTCCCAGACTTTAACTGATACAGCCAGTCCTGATATTAGTCAACATTATTTTCATAAACCACTTGATGCAAAAAAAAGACATGTCCTGATTAAGTCCTGATTAAGTTTGAAGATCCTACATAGGATAAATATGGGCAATGTATTCTATTGTAATCACTGTGCATTGGGCACAATGTGAGCAGTTTATTCAGTCCATTGCTCTGAGTAAAGGTAATCATCATAAGGGACTCAGTTTTCTGGTTTTGAAGGCACTCGATATCAGAAAACTGAGCCCCTTCAAATGATTTTCCTGGACTGCAAACCCATATGGAACTTTAGTTGCACCTCATTATATGGACACAAGCTATAGTAGGTAAGTCATAAGGAATAAAAAACTTTTCTTTATGAAATATTCACTTTTAACAGAATCCTGTATCCTATGTTTCAGTTTAAAGTAATAATTTTAAAAGAACAGAAATAAGCATTAAAGTACCTCCTATGTGCCAGGCACTAGGATAAACAGATTGTATGAGGGTGAGTTGAGGACTCAATTCACTCTAGACAGTGGTTGTCATTGCTGCAAACAAATGAGCGTAGGAGACAGAATATCATGTGTCTGTAGTAACAGATGGTGGAAACTGACTGAAAGTTTTAGCAAAGGAGAGTTATATGTCAGGAAAATGGGGGTGGGAGATAGAATGTAGAGACATTAAATGCCAGATTGGGTGCATGTATTGTATGTGAAGGCAACAGAGTTCTATAGATTCATTCATTTATTTATCTACTTGACTCTCTTGCTCTGTATTTATTTATCGATGTGTATTTTAGTTATTTATTCCTCCATTAATTTATCTATATGTGTGGTTATTATTTTCATTAAAGGAGTGACACAGTGACATATGAATTTTAAAATATATGACTTTGATAATGTAGAGAAACTTGGAGTTCAGGGGAGAGATTTATGAGGAAGAAATTACAATTAGGAAACTATTGAGGTAGAACATAGAGTGTGTCATTCTTTATGAGTTACATAAATTAAACTTTCTTTTCTAAAATAATTTTTTATTGATTTTTTAAAAAGAGATTACCACTTTTCTCCTAGTTATCTAGGTTTATGATCTAGGCGCCTTCCTTAAATCCGTATAATGTCTCATGTCTCATAAGCAGCTGATTGAGAAGTCTTTTTGTTTCTACTTCTGAAACATTTCATATGCTTTCTCTTTCTTCTGAGATAGACATCACCCTAGTAAAGGCCCTAATCACCTTTTTCCGAGACTATTGATATGCCCCCCTTTTACTATGACTCCCATCTAGTGCACTTGTCACTTAGCTGCCAAATTGATCTTCTTAATTTGCAAGACAGACAATGTCCCATCCTTCTCACTCCATTCAGTCAACTCCAGTGGATCCCTATTGCCTCCAGGATCAAATAGAAAATGCTCTATTTGCTTTTGAAGCATTCTTCCCACACACATAACCTAGTCCCATCCTACTTTTCCAGTCTATTTATATTGCATACCTCCCCAGTGACATTGGTGTCTTTGCTGTTGCTTGCACAAGACATTCCATCTTCTGATTCTGAACATTTTCATTGGTTATCTGTCCTGCCAGGAACTCTCAGTTTCCTCATCTCTGCCTTCCAGATCTCTTGGTGTTCTTCAAGTCTCACTTGAAGGTCCATCTTATGCAAAAAGCTTTTGCTCATTCTTCTTAATGCCTTCCATATGAGATTTTCCCCAGTTTATTGTCTTTATACATTGTTTGTACACAGATGTTTGTACAGTGTCTTTCTCATTAGAATCCAAGATACTTGAAAGCATAGTTTGTCTTCTATCTTTTCTTGTATCCTTAGTGATTAGCACGGTGTCTCTTTTTTAGTAGGTTGAGTGATTGAGTGATATGACTGAAATCTTCCATCCATGTCTTTCCCTTTCCCACTCAGAGACTCATGCCCTAAAACAATATAAATCTATCTTATTCACGCTTATGTATATAATATATATGAAAACAGAAGGACAAAAATTAACAAAATTGTCCTGTATACTTTTCTTTTTTCTGAAAATGAATGTAATGTTCCTGGGACTTCCTCTCTGAAGGAATCTAATGTCTTCTTACATCTCTTCTTTGGAGCCATTCTTTTTCCTTGCAGTTCTGCAAATCTCACTTGCTATTGTTTTGTCAGTTTTCCATTCAAATTGTGTTATTCCTTGTGCATATGATTTTCTTGCTACTGTTTACTTCACCCAAAATCAGGTCTTGTCTTTCCATTCTTCTCTTTATTCATCATACTAACAATTCTTTTACAGCACAATAGCATGGCATTATTTTCACAGGCCACATTTTATGTTGTCAATCTGAAATTCACTGTTTCAAGGTTTTTGTTTGTTTGTTTTTACTGCCACAAAATATGCTTCTGCAAACATTTTCGACATAAGGAAGCTATCTTTTTCTTGTATTGGTGATTTCCTAGGGGAACCTGTATAGAATGTGTCCAAAATTTGAAAGTTTACTTTAGTAGTTCTGGGAAAATATGTTTCTAAGAGGGAGAATTCCCATGGTGACCATGTTGATTCCAGAGATGCATCAGTTGCTCTCTGAGCCCTGATGTCAGTGTGGGAGTTGTACTTAATCCTCATAGCCACATCCAAGAATTACTTATATCTTTAAAAATACTTCAGAAATCTTTGAAGACATTACTATGCTCTGTTCTGTTTCCAAATAGGTAGGTAGGAGAGATGAATTTAAAATTGGTTTGATGGAAAAAAAAATACAACTCAATTTCTTTCCCGTAAGGATTAAATAAGTCCATGCCAGCATACTGTATTTGGCTCAGAGACCCTAAATGCATCTTTAGAATGTACTCCTTTGCTTTGAGAAAGGTTTAGACAGGTTCAATGGCAATCAGAACCACTTTGGTAGGGACAAGGATGAATGTGGGTTACCAGATCTATAACCCCAAATATCTGCCTGTATACCAGTCTGCCCCTGATAATTTAGAGGAAAGACAGGTGGCCTGAATTTGTTCTTTCAAACACCACGCAATGGTAGAGGAAGATAGAACCTGAGGTCTTTTCCTAGATTTTATTTAAGCAACGATGTACTTGTTTTTACCTATATAACAGATGAAGAAAGCCTGGAAATGACTCAATGCTCACCGTCCACAGAACTCTCCTAACCTATGAGAATTTATTCTGACTAAGGTCTCATGATGGGCTTAGGATGCATGTAGGAGTAGTATTTGTTCTGGATTGGAGAAAAATTGATTTTTGCCTAATTCTTGAAGTCCAGCAGATTTCTCTTTGGCATGGGGAAAAGAAAAATGGCACTCATATTTTAAATTGTTCTAGAGGTGAGTCTTTGAATTTATGATATGTAAATATGTTTTGCTCGTAACATAATGGCATTTGTATTTCCAAAGATTATTATCATGTGAGGGAGTAAGAAGAATGTGGCAACAGATCCTAGGAAAGGGATTTCATTTTTTGGAAAGGAGACTTTAAAGAAATGTATGTACACATATTTTACGTTGAAGTTAGCTGTGCAGTCAGTGGTGTGAACACCTGCCTGAACAGTCCTTATAACCTGTTGGAAAATGACCATGTGATGGTAGGATGAGGTATTATGACTGTGATTATACAATATTTTCATCACCTAAGTGACAATACAGTTAAGTAAAATAATTATTTAACCATTACTTTCTATCTCATTTACTGTTCAGTTTCATTAAAATGGATAAAATACTTCAGTATGGTTAGAAAAGGTGTGATCTAAAATGATTTAAAGAGAGGACCATTTGTCCCTGGGATAAAACCAGAGGAAGAAATTCATGTGACGTAGAAATTGGAGACTTAAGAGAGTAAGTAAAACATAATTCAGGAATAGTTGAGAGATGCCTGTTAGAAAGGAGAACATAGTAAATGCAACAATGCCATAGAAAACTCCTGTTTCCATATAGGTTCATACCACTATTCTAGAAAAAGCTACAATTCAAATGCTATTTTCTGAGCTATAGCTCAAGAGATCCTTTGCTGAAAAATTCTGCCTTTAACATTAAATTTCCACAACACACATTAAGGGTGATATTTAACATCTTGAATTATACATATGGTATGTAAAAGATCTCAGTTGGTACAAATAATGGTTGAATAAAACATTATTTATTAGGGATACAAGTTAAGTCTTATATTTGGAGTCAAAATTTGACTGTAAGAGTTCAGAATTGAGAATGTAGGAAAAGTTTGGCTAGACAACAAATCCTGTGAAAAACAAGTCATAGTGTTTTAATCCTACATGAATTTATTTTGTAAGAGGACTGTCAAAATAGCTAGTCCTTTCAATTAACATAGGACCGTAGATGTGAGTGGTGATGATCCTTTTATGCATTAAGATTACCTTTGAAATATAACATCCATTTTTCAGTGCCATATTCTAGCATGGATTTTGATGAGCTAGATGTCATACAGTGAAAGGCACCCAAGATCATAAGGGGACTTAAAATGATGTGATATGAGGGTTAGGTGAGGGAAGAGAGAAATTCTAGACTGAGGGAATAAAAGACTTGATAGAAATCTTCAACTCTCTGTCGAACTATCATGTCTGGAAACAGACTCAGATTTTAGAACTGAGGAGTGTCCTATATTTGTTTAACGTCTCAACAAAGCTTTTCCAGAGCGTAATGTGATACCTTAGAAGATAATAGAGCCTTCATTCATACAGTTACTGAATTTGTGGATGCACAAGGACTTGAGAGAATGTTAATATATAGATTTCTGTCTTGGTGTGGGTTGAAGTGGTTGACTGCTGAGGTTCCATCCAAACTTTAGTCTCTGTCATATTATATTTACTGCTAAAGTTCCCAGATCCTAACTGATATAGCCAGACTTGTTGCAAAGGGGGTCATTTAAGGTAGGAGATGCTCTCTAGGATAAATGGGGTCTAGACATTCTATTGTAATCACTTTTCATATTGAGCTAAACAAGATGTGTTTATTCAGTCGATTTTCATGGGTAAGATAAATGCCCTTACCAGTGTTCTTTTGTGATACTGAGTCCCTTCAGATAATTCTAATGGATTATCAACCCATGTGGACCTTTAGTTACGCACCATCATGTGGACACAAACTATAGTCGAGCCAGATATGAGGAATCAAGCAACTCCCTTTGATAAACCTTTCAGTTTTAGCTGAGTCCTATGTCCTATGATTCAGTGTTCACTAAAAATTTTAAAAGAAAAAAAATAAGCATTAAAGTGGCTATTTTGTGCCAGTCAGTATGATAAACATCTTTTCAATCATACATCCTTTGGTCAGAAAACCTCTCCTCTCCTTTATTTGATATAAGTCCTTTTCCCATGTTTTCTTTCCTTAATTTCATTTTTCTTTCTCTGTTTTCCCATTACTTTCATTTCACCTTTCCACTTCTTTTTCTTCGTGCCAAGTGATTTATGAAATATTTTCAATTTATATTTATGAAATGTTTACTGCAAGCCTATCAAAGTGATGAAGGCTGAGATGAATGAGAGAAGCAAGCGGCATGACCTTGACTACAAAGATGTTATAAAATATTTAGAAAATCAGGATGTACACACACAAAGTGGTAAATATATTGTAGCATTTGTGATGCACCAAATCATTGGCTAGGATATTAAATACTATGGCAACTCAAAGGAAAGAGAATTCACTGAGATTTTGGTTTATCAAGGAATGCCTCACAGAAGATATTGAAGCAGTCTCTGAGAAAAAGAAAGGATTCACATTGAAAAAGAACAGGGTAAATTGAGTTCACTTAAGGAGATGGTATCAATAAATGCTTTGAAGCAAGTCTGGGAAACAATGAGTAAAACAGTATAAATGAAGTGTGTGACTCATGAAGGGGATAGTAGGAGAAAAGGTCAAAGGGTAAGAGAACTTAATAATGTCTTGTCATTTATAATAAATCACTTCTTGTCAGTTAAAATATTGCGATTTAATAAAAGAAAACATTATTTTCAAACTTCATTCGCTGGAATCTAAGAAAAGATCAAGATGTGGTCAGAAACATTGAATTTGCTAAAAATTCCTTATTGGTCAAAAGGCAATGATGTGTTGGAATCAGCAAAAACTGAGGATCATTTATTATTTAATTTTCAATGTATTTGCATATCAGAAATCAGGAAACATTACAAATCAGGGCTTTAATTATTATTTTTTTTTTTGTTAACTGCTTAGTCTTAAGAAAATTATGGAGAATGTGTTAATACTGAGAGTTAAACTTCAAGGGATATCCTGCACTTAATTTTTTTGAAAACTCATTGTTAAAAATTTACCAGCAAAAAACAAGTAAAAGAGAGTTTAGGAGGAATATACATACAGGATATATTGAATTCTGCATGATATCCAGAGATCTCTGATTTCACCTTGGTACTCTTTATAGTATCTTCGAAGAAAAGCGCAAACATTCTGGACTGCGGTTGGGGTTTTCCTGGTGTAGGGATTAACTGGAATACTGGTTTGGACATATTTCTGAGAGTGTGGTTTTGGAAGGTGGTTTCTGACAGGAAAAAATAATATCTAAGGTAATATGTGTTTCACTGGCATGTTCCTTGTTCAGAAATTACTGTATCTTTATAGATGTTTTGAGAGTTTGCGTAGTCATTTTCATAATAACAAGCTTCATTTCCTGTTTTGTTTTAAAGTTTTCAGGTATGTTTATTTCACAATTATATTGAGCTGTATTTTAAGTGTATTCGTTTCCCATGCATTTACCTGCTTACTTGCAGATGTAGTGTTAATATTCATCATCTTTGAAGATGCATACCTGGTCCTGTTTCCTGTTTCACCCTTGGAATTTGTATCTTTTCCTAATGTCTTCATTGTTACGTCAAGATCAAACAGTGTTGGCATGAATGATGCTCTCACATTAGGTTTCCTTCTTGATTACCCTGGTGATGGAGTCTAGCTTTACTCCTCAACTGAAACACGTTCCCCTTATGATTCCCCCACCTAGGTAGTATTCATTATTAGGCAAGAGATCATAACTAAGTGGTAAAAATGGAGAGCTAGCAAGAAAGTTATGTGGTGCAGTGTATAGAGTGAATACCATGCATGGAGTTAGGAAGATCTGAGATAAAATCTGGTTTTGGATCCCAACTGTGTGACCCTGAGCAAGTCACTTAACCTTTCTTAATCTTTGTTTGCTTATTTTTTTTTTTTTACTAACTAACAAGATGTAAATCCCTGGAGAAGTAAATGGAAAACTATACCAGCATTTTTTTCCAAGAATATCACATGGACAAGTCTATTGGTTCATGAACAGTTGGATACAGTTGAAAAATGGAACCACAGCAAAAAAGAAGAAAGCAGCTTTGATTCCAGTGTAGGGAAAAGAACTGTTCTAAGTTGTGATAGGATAGAAATCCCTAAGACCTTTGGTTAAGTGACCATAAAATAAAGTCACATCTGAGATCTCAAAATTAGGATGATTATGGAAGGTTTTTGGGGTGCATATGTTTCTAAATATGGAATGTGTAAAATATAGATATTCTAAGATTTAAATGACCAAAAGATCTTTAAAACTCCCTGAACCATCAAGCCCTTTTTCAATATTAAAATTAAAAAAAAAAAAACTACACACACTTTATCCCAATAGTGCTCTTGCAATTCTTTCTCCTCAGGTAACATTTTGCTCAGGGCAATGAATGACATGAATAACTCCACGGTTTATGAATTTGTGTTCTTGGGCATTTCCAGTTCATGGGCCATGCAACTTTTCCTCCTGGTATTCTCCTTCGTGTTCTATGGGGCCACACTGCTGGGAAACTTCCTCGTTATGTTCACAGTCATCTTTGACCCTCACTTACATTCTCCCATGTATCTTCTGTTGTCTAACCTCTCTTTCATTGACCTGTGCTTTTCTTCTGCTTGTGTTCCTAAGATGATTTATGACCTTTTTCTCGAACATAAAGCCATATCATTCCAGGGTTGCCTTACGCAGATATTTTTCATTCATAAGTTTGGAGGAACTGAATTGATGCTGCTTCTTTCCATGGCCTTTGACAGATATGCAGCCATATGCAAGCCTCTTCATTATCTGACTATTATGAATCCAAAAATGTGTATTTTTCTCATAATTGGTTCTTGGATCATTGGCCTCATACACGCAGTGGCCCAGTTAGCTTTTGTGGTAGACTTGCCTTTCTGTGGCCCTAATGAGATTGACAGTTTTTATTGTGATCTTCCTCGCTTGATCAGATTGGCCTGTGCAGACACCTACAAGCTTCAGTTCACAGTCACTGCTAACAGTGGTTTCATTTCCATGGGGACTTTTTTCCTGCTGATCATCTCCTACACATATATCTTGGTCACTGTTCAGAAACACTCTTCAAATGGTTTATCCAAGGCTCTCTCCACTTTGTCAGCCCACATCACTGTGGTTCTCTTATTTTTTGTTCCGTGTATGTTTGTCTATCTGTGGCCATTTCCCACAATACCAGTGGATAAATTCCTTTTTATTTTTAATTTTTTTATCACCCCTGTCTTAAATCCTTCAATATATACATTCAGGAACAAAGACATGAAAGTTGCCATGAAGAGATTTATCAGTCAACTCACAAGTTCCAGGAAAAATTTGTAAATAACTCTAAGAGTAACAGCTTACATGTAATTTTACACCATGTGACATGTGATATGTGTGTGACTGCCATCCAGTCTGGGAGTAAAGATGACAACTTATTGTGTTTTAATGTTCTTCACACTGATCTACTGGCTCTTTACATGGGTTAAAAGGCACATTTACTCCTGATGCAACTTTTCAAAATGCCACAAAATATTACATATGGTTGTTCTCTTTTGGTTAGAACCCAAATGAAGATTCAAATTAACAGTGCTTCACATTTAAAAGGTGTTGAAATGACGAGATATTGTGAGGTATTCAATACAGAATGGATATATCATATTCCACATTATCCACAAACATTTGGGTTAATTGGAAGAATGAATTGATTATTGAAAGAACAGTTATGGAAGTTAAGTTCTAATAATTCTTATCAACATTGGAAAGGTAATTTGTTCATTCCTTTACATAATTTGAATAATAGACCATTGGGAGGAATTATACCTCTAGGCAGAATGATGACCCTAAACCTGCATATCAGAAAACAACAAACACATAAGATTCCAAATGTGGAATATTAGACTCTGAGACCAAACATCCCAGCATCGTATGCATGGGCACCAGGTTCAACACGATATGATTTACATTGTTCATAGAACTTTTGTTTGGATGCAAAAAAATAAGAACCATTTCTACTATAACATGTAAGAGAATCCCTAAGATTCATTCTGAACAGACAGAATCTAAATTAGGATTAGCAGTTTAAGTATTACATGTGTGGTCTGGAGTAATAGATTTTAATTATCCAGCAGATATTATTGTGACATTCCAAAATGTAGTTGTTGCACTTATACAGTGTTTTAAAAATCATAGACTAGTTCAAGTGATTATTATTCCTGGTGAAACAATAGCACCTTTGAAAACTGAACCTCCATGTGAAAAAAACTAGCAGAGTAACTGAAGGATTGGTTTCTACTGATAGGATAAATGGGTGCTAAAATATGGGTTAAGGAATTCAGATGATGTTCCAAAGGTTACAGAAATTATAGCACACAGAAATGACAGTACCGTGACTCTTGCTCCTTCAGGAGAGCATGATGACAAAATTGTACACTTATTTCATATTTTCTACTGGGAATGAGACAATGATAGTTTGTTCATAGACTCCAGAACCTTGGCTGCCCCTATACGCACTCTACTTGTAGTTATTGTCTCCTTGTTTCTTTTTGACTTTTAGTCTGTTAAACTTGTTTGCTAGATTTGCTTCCCATAGGCTTAATACCCTCCATCTGCAGATTCCTGATCACTTAAGGTAGATGTCACCTCTACCCACAACTTCCTTGTGTCATGTCTGGACCCGAAGTCGATTAAACTCCAGATGCCAGCTAAAGAACTGATCTCTCAGATGTCTCATCTCTAGGGGCAGAAACAGCACTACATCCAATTTCAGCAGGAAGTAGCTATGGAAGAACAGACCTTTGCCCCTTATCCCACAATTTTGGACCCCATTCGTTTGAGGGGAGAATGATGGGGTGCTTGTGTTCAAGCATAACCCTAAGAGAGTGTTCTATGTGCTTTTGGTGTGATACCTATTACCCTGTTTCAATTTCCAATGACACCCTTTACCTAAGGTAGTGTTTTATGTTTATTTTCTGTTATTCCTGTTACAATTTCATTGATACCTGTTACTCACAAACCTATGTGATGAATGAGAAAGAACTTAGGGCTGAATGTAATAGCAATTTAAATGGAAAGATCTTTCTCATTCATTAATAGGCCCAAATGACCTACTTAAATCACCTGGAAAACTAAGTCATAGTGGTGGGAGGCACTTGCTGAACTGGAGGAATAGGAAGGGTGGGACAGAACCTGGAGGATTCAAATGATCATAGTCAGGGTAGAGGAGAGGGGACACAGGCAGGCAGGCAGGCATGGCAAGGCTCAGGCTCATGGATATTTGCTTGTGGCAAGACCCTGAAAGAGGAAGGGAGGCTTGGGAATTGCTTTACCCCCTGAGATGAGCATATTTATTAACTTCTTGGTTACCTTATCAGATTTAGCTTTCTGGTTTTGGAATTTGACTTTGTGGCTTCTAAATAAATGTGTTTCTTCTGCCTTGTAAATGGAGAGTGTTTTATACTTAGTGATTGGGAACTATGCCCAAACATTTATAGTTACCACTAGTGCTGTAAATATTCCCTTGGCAATACACTAGAGTATGCAATAAATATACCTCTTGATTGGAGTTAATAGTGTGCATCTATGTGTGTATGTGCACGTGTGTGTGTGCATGTGTGTGTGTGTGCATGTGTGTGTGTGCGTATGTGTATATCTTTGTGTAAAGCAGAAGCAATCATGAAAAGGAGCGAAAACAAAAAAGACAGACCTGTATTTCATTGTTTGTCATGGGTTGGCCTTTGTCCCACACAATTCAATGTCATCTTCCCCCTCTATTTCCCTATACTATCTCTGGCTTGAATAAAAAAATGTTTAATCGAGTTTAAATTTTAGTTGGAAACAAACTATTCTATAGATGCCTTACTTTCTTCAACAGTTATGATTCTCTGAAATTTGGGGTCAAACTAGATGGCTTTCATAACATAGGCTTGATTAAGAAGATAAATATTTTTAAAGGGCGTTCCCAAATGGCAAATACTCATGAAAGATTTTTCTATCACATTTTGAGGGTCTGTGCTATCAGCACAAATGACAAAAGAAGCTAAAATGAAAGGGACCATAAAATAAAGTGATACTATGAGATGAAACAAGCTGCCTAAGTTTGTACACCTAGCGGGAGGCAATAGCCTTCTTGATTTGTTTTTCTATCCATAAATTTTGCAAAATGATTTAGTATTGTATTTGGGACTTAATTTTTTTCTTCAGTACATGCAAACTATATGTCTTCCCAGTTTTCAATGGCTAAAAAATATTTAAAAGCACCCTGAACCATCAGGGAAATCTTTTTCCAGTACTAAAAATGAAAAACAAGACACTTCATCACAACAGTCTCTTTCAATTCTTTCTCTTTAGGTAACATCGTATTCAGGACAATGAATGAAATTAATTATTTCATGATATATGAGTTTGTGTTCTTGGTAATTTCCAGTTCATGAGTCAAGCCACTTTTTCTCCTGACATTCTCCTCTGTGTTTTATGTAGCCATTGTTCTGGGTAACTTCCTCATTATATTCACAATTATCTTTTACCCTCACTTATATTCTCCCATGTATCTTCTATTATCTAACTTCTCATTGACCTGTGCCTTTCTTCTCTTCGTGTTCCTAAGATGATTTATGACTTGTTATTGAAGACGAAGTCACGTCGTTCCAGGATTGTATCACCTAGATGTTCTTCATTCATATCTTTGGAGGAACTGAGATGGTGCTGCTAATTTCCATGACCTTTGACAAACATGTTGCCATAAATAAGCCTATTCACATCTGACCATTATGAATCCAAGAATATGTTTTTTCTAATAATGGGTTCTTAGTTCACTGGCCTCATACCTATTGTGGATATGTTTTCTCCTGCTTCTGTTTACTTCACTCAACATTGGTTTTTGTCTTGCCATTCTTCTCTTTATTCATCAAATTAATAATGTCTTAGAGCATAGTAATGTGTCATTGTGTTCTCATGCCGCTATTTTACTCATTTCCAATTATATTGTTTCCAGTTTTTTCTTCTTTTTTTGTTTCCACAAAAATGCTTCAATAAATATTTTGGGCATAAGTAGGCTGTCCTTTTCTATAAGTGATCTCCTTTGGGTACCTGTCTAGACTTGGTCCAAACTTTCAAAGTTTACTTTAGTAGTTTTGGAAAAATATAAATTTTCTCAGAGAGACAATTCCCATGGTGGCCATATTGAGCCCAGGGAAGCATTATGTGATCATTGAGCCCTGATGTCACCAAAAGAGAGTGATACATCATCCTTTTAACCTCCTCCAAGCACTACTCATATCTTTAAAAGTGCATCAGAAATCTGTGAAGACATTGCTATGTTTTTTTCTTCTTCCAAATAGGTATGTCAGAGGGATGAATTTAAAGTTGGTTTGATGGAAAGAAACTACAGCATAGTTTCTTTCTCTAAGGATTGGAGAATTCTATGCCAGAATGCTATATTTGGCTCTTGCAACCACAATCCAAGGGTAGAATTAAAATAGAATCTGAGATCTTCTCCTAGATTTCCTTAAACAATGATGTACTTATTTTTTGTCATACACCACTTACAGACAGCCTGGAACAGAATCAATGCCTGAACTCAAATAAACTCTAATAATGGATAAGAATTTTCTTGAGTAAGGTCTACTGATAAACTTGGGATGGCGGTATGTGTAACATTTAGTCTGGATTGGAGATAAATTTGTTTTTGCCTGGAGCTGGAAGTCTAGCATTTAACTCTGTGGCATGTGAAAAAGAAAAGTGGCACTGGTATTTTGATTGTTCTGGAAGTGAATCATTGAACTCATGACATGCAAACTTAGTTTGATCATAGTATAATGGCATGTACATTACAAAGGTTCATTGTCACCTAGGAGACGAAGAAGAATCTGAACAATCAGATCCTAGGAAAGGGGTTACAGTATTTGGAGAGGAGACTTCAGAGAAAGGTATGTACATGTATTTTATGTGGACGTTAGCTGGAAAGGCAGTGGTGTCAACAACTGGCTGGAGGGGCATTACAATCAGCTGGAGAATGGTTAAGTGATAGTATGGTGAGCTATTATGACTGTGATCATAAAATATTTTCATTCCCTAAGAGAGAAGACAGTAAAGCAAAATAACTATTTGGTAGTCACATTATGTCTCATTTATTGTTCAGTTTAATTGAATCAGAAAATATACATCTGTATGTGCAAACACAACCTGACCTAAAATGTTTTACAGAGAGGAACTATAGGGATTGGAGTAAAGCCAGAAGCAGAAACTTATGTGACAATAGAAAACAGAGACTAAAGAGAGTAAGTAACCCATAATTCAGTTGTGAGATGCATGTCTGAAAGGAGACCATGGTAAAGGAAAAAATGCCCTAGAAAACTCCTGATTCCATATAGGTTCATACCACCATATTAACAAGAGTGTATTTCAAACACAGTTATCTAAATTCTGGCTCTGGAGTGATCATTTGCTGAAACATCGTGTCATAATTATCAAATTTGCAGAGCACACATTAGGAATGATAGTACATTGAATTAGAGTTATGGTACCTAAAAAAGTCTCAATTGGCTAAAAAGATGGTCTAGTAAAATACACTTATATGGGGATACATATTACATCCTATATTTGGAGTCAAAATTTGACTGTAAGAGAACAGAATTGAAGAAATAAGGAAAAGCTGTGACTAGACAACAAATCCTATGGGAAAGAAAATCTCAGTTTTAACTGAAGATGAGTTTATTGTGTAACAGGATTCCTAAAAACGTTAGGCCTTTTAGTTAGGAGAGACATAGGGTCCTGGGTGAGGGTGCTAGTGATCCCTTTACCCAGTAAGATTCTTTCTGAAATATAACATTCAATTTTGAGTGTCATATTCTAGCATGGCTTTTGCTGAGGTAGAGATCATCCACTGGAAGGCACCCAAGATCTTAAAGGTTATTGAAACGATTTGATGTGAATATCAGTTGAAGGAAGACAGAAATTCTAGCCTGAAGGAGAGCAAGACTTGATGGCAGTCTTCAAATATTTGTAGAGCTGTAATATGTAGAAATAGTCTCGGATGTTAGAACCAAGAGGAGTGGGCTATACTTGTTAAAGATTCCAACAATGCTGTCTCAAAGTAGAATTGGATGTCCTGGAGAATAATGGAGACTTCATCCATAGAATTACTGACTTGGTGGCTGCATGAAAACTTGAGAGAATGTTGAAAAAAATGTTCTTGTGTTGATGTGGGTTCACTAATGTGTGTGTCCACTAATGTTTGATCCAAACTTGAGACTGTCACAATACATTTACAGCTAAAGTTCCCAGACTTTAACTGATACAGCCAGTCCTGATACAAGGGAGTGACTTAAGTTTGAAGATCCTACATAGGATAAATATGGGCAATGTATTCTATTGTAATCACTGTGCATTGGGCACAATGTGAGCAGTTTATTCAGTCCATTGCTCTGAGTAAAGGTAATCATCATAAGGGACTCAGTTTTCTGGTTTTGAAGGGACTCGATATCAGAAAACTGAGCCCCTTCAGATGATTTTCCTGGACTGCAAACCCATATGGAACTTTAGTTGCACCTCATTATATGGACACAAGCTATAGTAGGTAAGTCATAAGGAATAAAAAACCTCGTCTTTATGAAATATTCACTTTTAACAGAATCCTGTATCCTATGTTTCAGTTTAAAGTAATAATTTTTAAAGAACAGAAATAAGCATTAAAGTACCTACTATGTGCCAGGCACTATGATAAACACTTTCCGAATATTCTCTTTTGATCATAAAACATCTCCTCTCTTTTATTTCATCTAAGTCCTTTTCCCACATTTTTTCTCCTTAACTTTCTCTTACTTTATCCCTTTCCCTATTACTTTCATTCCCCCTTTCCATGTCTTTTCTTTGCATCAAGTGGTTTATGAAAATAATGTCCACTAATATTTGCTAAACATTTACTGCTGTCATGTCAAAATGATAAAGGCTGAGATGAAAGAGAGAATGAAAGAGGCATGACCTTGATGCCAAAAATATTACAACATATTTATAAAAGTAGGTTATACACACTTGAAGTGATTAATATAGTCCAGCTTATTTGATGAACCAAACTGGCAGCTTAGACATTGCATACTATGGGAACTCAAAGGAGAGAGAATTCACTGAAATGTGTGTTTATCAACGAAGGCCTTAGAGAAGAATTTGAGCTAGTATTTGAGAAATAGGTAGGATTTAGATTGGAAAAGAGTAGGGGAGAGAAGGTTCAGGCAAGAATGGTCTGAATAAATGGATTGAAACAAGTCTGGAAATGGTGAGTAAAACAGCATTACTGAAGTGTGTGGTTCACCATGGGGAAAGTAGAAGAAAAGGTGAACAGTTAGAGAACTCATTAATACCTTGCCATTCATAATAAATCACTTCCTAGCAGTTAAAAATATTGACATTGAATGAAAGAAAACATTGTTTTCAAATTTCACTAGAATCTAAGAAAAGGTCACAGCACTTGTCAGAACAATTTAATTTGCAAAAAATCCCTAATGGATCCAGGGGCAGTGATGTGTTGGAGTCGGAACAGACTGTTAAGAGCTTATTGTTTAATTTTCATTGCATTTACACATTAGAAATCAGTAAACACTACAAATCACGGCTTTAATTATTGTTTTATTAATTGCCTAGTCTTAATAAAATTATGGAGAAAATGTTAATACTGAGAGTTAAACTTCAAAGCATATTTTTTGGAAACTCGGTGTTCAATATTTACCAGCAACAAATAAAGAGAATAGAATTCAGAATGAATAGCACTACAGGATATTTTGAAGTGTGCTTGATATCGAAACATCCCTGTTTTCAACTTGGTACACTGTATAGTACCTTGCAAGAAAAGTGCAAACATTCTGGACGACAAATGGGGTTTGCCTCTTGTTGTGGTAGTATGGAGTATTTGTTTGGACATATTTCTGAGAATGTGGTTCTGGAAGGTTGTTTTTAAAATGAATTTTAAAATTCTAAAAATTTAGAAGAATATCTAAAGTAAAACGTGATTCACAGATAAGTTCCTTGTAGGAAACTTCCTATATCTGTAGGGAGGTTTTGATAACTTGCTTATTTATTTCCATATCAATGAAGCTTCATTTCCTCTATTGTTTCCAAGTTAGCAGGTGTGTTTATTTCACAAGTATATTCCGCTGTCTTTTAGCTTTATTCTCTTCCAATGCATTTGCCTACTTATTTACAGATGTAGTTTTAACAACGTATCTTTAAAAATGCATGCCTGACCCTGCTTCCTGTTGCATCCTTGGAACTGGTACCTTTTTCCTAATGTTTTCATCATTATGTCAAGATCAAAGAATGTGGTCATGAACGATGCTCTCACATAAAGATCCCTTCTTAATTCCCCTGATCATGCAGCCTAGCTTTACTCCTCACCTGGAACACCTGCTCCTGGTGCTTCCCTCATCTAGTTAATGTTGGGTGTGAGGCTAGAGAAGATGGCTAAGTGGTGAAAATGGAAAAATAGGAAAAAAGTGAAGTGGTGCAAGGATAGGGCACTATTCATGGAGTCAAGAAGATCTGAGTTAAAATCTGCCTTCAGACACTAGCTGTGTAACTCTGAGCAAGTCACTTATTCTCTACTTACCTCTTTTATTAACTTGCCAAATAAATTTCATTGGAGAAGGAAATGGCAATACGCTCTAGCATCTTTGCCAAGAAAATCCCAGAGACAAGTCCATGGAGTCATAAATAGTTGGATACAATTGAACAATGGATCAATAGCAAAAAATAAAGCAGCTTTGGATCAGGTGTAGGTTAAAGAACTCTTTCACGTGGTGTAGAAGTCCATAAAACCTTGGGTTATGTGACTACAAGAAAAAGTCACTTCTGAGGTCTCAAAGGCAGAGAAATTTTGGAAGTTCTTTTGGGATACATTTATGTCTACGTAAGGCATTCACTGAAATATTTTTTTCCAGTCCATGTAAAACATATGTATTCCAAGCTTTAAATGTCTAAAAGATATTTACAACACTCTGAACCATCACTAAGACCCTTTTTGAATACTAAAATTTAAAAACAAGAGACTTTATCACAGTAGTTCTCTTTCAATTCTTTCTCTTCAGGTAACATCATATTTAGGCCAATGAATGAAGTGAATCATTCCATGGTATATGAATTTGTGTTCTTGGGGATTTCCAGTTCATGGGACATACAACTTTTCCTCCTGGTATTCTCCTTCATGTTCTATGTGGCCATTGTGCTGGGAAACTTCCTCATTATGTTCACAGTCATCTTTGACCCTCACTTACATTCTCCCATGTATTTTCTGTTGTCTAACCTCTCTTTCATTGACCTCTGCTTTTCTTCTGTTTCTGTTCCTAAGATGATTTATGACCTTTTTTTTGAGCACAAAGCCATATCATTCCAGGGTTGCCTTATGCAGATATTTTTCATTCATAAATTTGGAGGAACTGAGATGATTCTGCTGATTTCCATGGCCTTTGACAGATATGTCGCCATATGTAAACCTCTTCACTATCTGACCATTATGAATCCAAGAATGTGTATTTTTCTCATAATGGGTTCTTGGTTCATTGGCCTCATACACGCAGTGGCCCAGTTAGCTTTTGTGGTAGACTTGCCTTTCTGTGGTCCTAATGAAATTGACAGTTTTTATTGTGATCTTCCTCGCTTGATCAGACTTGCCTGTGCAGACACGTACAAGCTTCAGTTCATGGTCACTGCTAACAGTGGTTTCATTTCCCTTGGCACCTTATTCCTGTTGATCATCTCCTACATATATATCTTGGTCACTGTTCAGAAGCACTCTTCAAATGGTTTGTCCAAAGCTCTCTCTACGTTGTCAGCTCATATCACTGTGGTGGCCTTATTTTTTGGTCCATGTATGTTTGTCTATATTTGGCCATTCCCCACAATGCCAGTGGATAAATTCCTTTTCATTCTTAATTTTGTTGTCACCCCTGTCCTAAATCCTTCCATATATACATTCAGGAACAAAGAGATGCAAGTCGCCATGAAGAGATTGATAAGTCAACTAGGAAGTTCTAGGACTAATTTGTAAATAAATCTAAATGTAATAGAGTACTTTAAATGGACCACCCCATAACATGTGGATGACTACATGCTAATCTGGGGCTAACGATGACAACTTATTACATTTTAATATTCTTCACATTGATCAGAAGGCCATTTTCTTGGGTTAAAAGTCACATTGACTCCTGTTGCATCTGTTAAAAAAGAAGTAAAAATAATAATGTATTGTTGATCCTCTTTTGTTTAGAAAATTCTATTTTGGTTATGATTTTAAAATGTACCTTTTTTCAATCTCTTAATCTATATACAAATGTGTAAGAGGAAACATATAAAAAAGGAAAGCAAATCATGTTGTTCTACTTATAAGTTTTTATACAAATTTGTAGATTGACTATCTTGATTAATTCACAGGACACAAAATACCTTTTTCTCGAAAGTAGGACTCTCTTGTCAATCACAAAGGATTCAAAGGTATCTCCTATTTTTATCTGAAATTTCTATGAGAAAACTCTCTCTACGTACTTTATCAGAACTCACTAAGTTTAACATTTTCATAATCTTACATGAGTGGTAGAATGGTACAGGGTTTTGAAAGGTGGCCTCTGTCATGAGGACCTTAATGCCAGTCCTTCCTTTCACATATATTGGCAGTGTTATTCAGAATATGTCAGTTACCCTTGAAATTTTCTAAGATTATTAACTGAAGAGCAATTGCTAATCTCAAATGTTACAGAAAGTTTCTCATTTGCATTGTTAGAGGTCAGCTTAATGAAAACTTAGTATGGAATAAAACTCCTTGATCAGCGATGTTCTGGAAATATTTTCCTGCCTAGTAATCCCTAGATCATTTCTACAGTTGTTTCTAGGTTGATGATTTTATGATTCCAGGATTTGCCCAGTTTTGCTCCACACCTCTTTTTGTTTGTCCTTTTTTTATTATCTAAGTTTCCTCTAATTTGAAAACATTTGTATTAACTTGTAAATGAATTTATTTCTTTTCTGTTTTCAACAATTATTTCCACAAGTCTTAAACTTTCTCTCCCTCCCTCTGTTCTCCCTCCCTGAGATGGCTTGCATATTTATATGGGTTCTACACATAAATTCTTATCTAACACATTTTTCACTTCAATCGTGTTGCATAGAAGGATGAACACAAATGGGAGAAATCATGAGAGAAACCAAACCAAACCAAAACGCAACAAAAAGAAAATAGTCTCCTTCATTCTGTGTTCCAATTCCATGCTTCTTTCTGTGGATGTGAATTTGTCCTTTGTTTTCAAAGAGGACCAGTGACATGAGGGGTGATCTCTTGAGTTGCTATGAAACGGATTTAAATGAAAGACAGTTGTCAGCCTCTCTTTCAGAGTCAATTATGTACAGTGGCAGGACAAGCCAATATAACTGACAAATGGATTGGGATGCATTGGATGACCTCAGAATGTTCCATGTCAGTTTAAGCTCTAAGTACTCCCCAGGGTCTGTTTCACCTGCCTTCATGTCTGTTGGAATAAATTGTTCTCATCCACCTATTCGGCTTGGGGTAGTCTTCATATATATGGGATTGACATCCTCCTAATCTCCACATTTAACTTTTTTATGGAAGCATCATTCTTTTTTTGCCAGATATTGTGGCCAAAGAATGTGACAACATATGACCAAACGCAAATGTGACACTTTTGTATTTTGTGATCTCAAATAACATTGAGATTAAATCTACAGTAAGAGTGAATAATGTCTTTCTTTTTCTATTTTATTTGTGTTCTATCTATGTGATTTTTAATAACATCTCTGATAGGAAATGAAGTTTCTATAGCATGTATCTTATAATTAGATGTTGTGTTTTTTATCTAAGTATTAGGGAAGCACTGATTATTCATACAGCCTGATATTATAGTATGAGATTAGCTATATCAATTGTCCAGACATTGTACACTTCTAGGAATGACAGGCTAACTACTTTATAAGGCATCAAAATGGTATTTTTTTCACTCTAACTCTTACAAAGGTCATGACTGCATTACACTGAAATTTGCCTCCCCATAACCTCCTCTAGATTGTGCCCATTAGTTCCAATTACATGTTGGATTTAAACAGACTAAATCAAATTCCTTCTTTATAGGTTGGTCCTCCAGTTGATCAAAGGCAATCATCATTCCTGCCCCAAGTTGTTTCTCTCTTGGTAAAAAACCTACAATTTCTTCAATCGTTCTTTATATGGCAGAGTTTTCAGAGTGCTGTTTAGTGTCCTCTGAAAGTGCTGATTTGTTAATGCCTTTCTTGAAAAACTATGCCAAGATTGGAACACAAAGTGTTAGATTCTGTTAGAACTTGCAAAATTAAGACTATTGCTCTGTTCTGTTAATTATCATTCTATTAGCGCACTCAAATTTTGCTTTAGTTTTTTAATTTGCTAAACCTTTGGCTTACTTAGAATTTGTAATTAATTTAAATCCGTAAGTTCTGCTTAATGTCAACTTCTGTAATACATTTTCCTAGTCCTTTTCCCCTTGCAATTGTTTTTTTTTTTTTTTAAAACTGAAGTGCAAGACGCTGCATTTTTCCATAGTATATTTTTTCTTGTTCATTTTGCCCATTATTCTGCACTTTCTAGACTTGGTTCCTGGGGATCACCAAAAATCACATTGCAAAATAAACCTAACTCTCTCAGGGATGTGTTGCTGCTCCCCCAGTGCAACTTTACCCAAAGTGGGGAGGACTGTATGAGTTATGTTTTTGAATGAAAGACAAATAGTGTTCCATAACGGTCTTCAACAGGGCACACAGTACACAGGAGACCCTTGCCTGACTCTTCTCTGCAATAGTGAAGATACCTATTGGAGTCCAGGTCTCTGTTACTACTTCTCCTCCCCAAACACCGGTTTGAGTTCTAACAGGGATCATCTACTTCATCTACTACATTTTCTTCAACCCACCACTCAAAGCTAATAAGGTCAGGAAAAGTAAACACTTTGGGTAAAAACATCCCAAGAATTTTATTGGTTGAAGTGATTTCCTATCAGAATATGGAGGAGTGGCTATGAGGCACAGCATGTTTATGATATTATATGACAAGAAGGTTGAGAAAGGTCAAAGAATCAAAGGTCATTGGTTTATATATGGAACTAAAAGACATCTTACAGATCATCTATTCTGACCTTTTCACTTTATGGATGAGGATATAAGGAATCAGACAGTTGAAGTGAGTAGTTCAAGGCCAAATATATAACCACTAAGTAGTAAAACCAGAGCGGAAATACAGGTCTCCTGACTCAAAAGACAATATTCTTTGTATTATACCATATCACCTCCCAAAATGAGATTCTAATTGTGGAGTGAAGGTTCAGTTGGATTATTTTAATAGGTGGCCTGAGTTACTAGGGGACACAATAAATATATATATTATCACTAGAGTTGAGGATGTGCGTGTGTGTGTATGTGAATGTGTGTGTTTGTGTTAGGCAGAAGCAATCATGGAAAGGAGTAGGAACATAAAAGACAAGCTATCATTTCATAGTTTCTCATGGTTTGGCCTTTTATCCCACATAATTCAGTGTCATCTTTCCCCTCAGTTTCCTTATGTTATCTCTGACACTATCGAGAGGAATAAGTGGGTGTGAATTAAAGTTGGAAAGAAATTATTGTATAGATCTCTTACTTTTTCATCAATAATTATTCTCCCAAGTTTGTGGGCAAGCTACATGGCATCCACACCTAGAGTTGACTAAGAAGGTAAATGATTTTAAAGGGTGTTCCCAAGGGGTCAAACATTCATGAAGGATTTCTCTATCATATTTTGAGTATCTGTGCTACCAGGACGAATGAGAAAGGGAAGTAAAATGAAAGGGATCATAAATATAATGTGAACATGAGGTCAGAGAAGGTGCCTACAATTATACAAGATATACAAATATATACAAATTATACAAATATAGCAAGAGGTGAGAATCTTCATGCTTTGATTTTATACCCACAAATATTGCATAAAAAGTTAGTGTAGTGTTCGGGACATACTTGACTGTCTCATTTTATCTATCACACTACCTATTTCCCCTCTCCAAAACTTTACCCCATATTGATCTACATCTTTTGGCCTCTGGACCACAATTTCAGGGTGTTTTTTTTTTCTTTGTAATTCTGGGAAAAATGCAAAGAGATACAAAGAATGCTTAGAGTAAACATGTAAGTGCCACTTAGATCAGAGCCATATCACTTGATGATAAATTCCTAAAACCTGTGCTGGAGCTGCCCTTAAGAAGCTTATATTCTTTGGGAGGAGGGAGAAATACAGTTTGTGCAAAAGTAAGTAAATGAAAATACATATAAAAATCAATTCAAAAAGGGAGAGACTGCTAAATATTACTGGCACTCAAGAAAGAATTCATCTATTAAATTTTAGGAAGTTGTGCCTGAAATGTATCAATGTAGCAAATTAAGATTATGTGCGAGTGAGGTGAGGAAGAAATTCATTTTAGACAGGACGTACCACTCATGCAAAGATATAATGGTAGGAGATAGAAGGCTGTTTTTCTGTGGTAACACACGAGGGAAACTGACTGAAATTGTTAGCAAAGAAGAATAATGTGGTATGTCAGGAGAATGTGAGTCTCAGCTAGAGCATAGAGACTTTAAATGTCAGATTGGGTAGTTTGTATTTTATCTGAAGGCAACAGAGTACTATTCATTCATTCGTTCTTTCATTTATTTATTTATCAGTCCTGCAATTTATTTATCTACCTACATTTTAGTTATTTATTCATCCATTCATTTATCTATATTTATTGTTATTATTTCTATTAAGGGGTGACATGGTGAGATATGAGTTAAAAAAATATCAGTTTGATAATATTGAGAAACTTGGATTTAAGGGGAAAGAGTTTGGAGGAAGAAAATCCAATTAGGAAAGTATTGAGATAGAATAGGAAAGCGTTGATGAAGACTTGATCTAGAATAGACATTGTAATCAATGTAGAAATGGCAATAGATACAAGAGATTTTATGAATACAGTATTTACCTTGGCAATTTATTTTTTATGAAGGTTTGATGAGGTTCAAGTAGAGTTGCAGAGAGACCTCTTTAAAGAATTTGAAAGACGCAGTTCCGCTTCAAGGCAGTTGGAAAGATTTATTAGAATTTTGAGTTTTTACTCTCTGGCAAATGACTAAGTCTCTTACAGGAATTTAGCAATTTCAGTAAGCCAAGACATACAGTTTTATAGAGCATATGATGCTGGTTACATAATCAAAATTTACATAGAATATAGGAATATGATTAATATTAAAAGACAAGAGGAGTTTGTTAAGGGATTAAGTAATGGAGGAGGGGTCCCAGTCACAGTGGAAATGTTTATGTGGTAACCCATAATGCATGCAGTTAGTGGGTGGGTGTGTGTGTGTGTGTGTGTGTGTGTGTGTGTGTGTGTGTATATATATATATATATATATATATATATATATATATATTAATGGTATTGTAATAAACCTCTCAGTTCATTCTAGGTGAGTTCTTTACTATTACTGTGCAGGTACTATCATATGGTGGACCCCTTCTATGTTTTGATGGACATGAATCCTGGTGCTATCTTCTGATTGGCTAGCTGTTATGATCCTGTCTGTTCAAGATGGATCATTAGGTATTGTTGTCCTGACTTGGGCTAAATGAATGATGTGATTGTGAGTACAAGAACACATCTGATTCTATGAGAATGGGTCTGGGTTAGTGGTTGGGATCCCATCATACAGATATACCTGCTTTTTCTATGGGAACTAAGAGTTTAGGGACACATCTGTTGCTCTAGTGAGCAGTGAGGCATATATGGAAAAGTTAGGACATTGACAGGGGACTAGGTATGTAATATTGAGGTTTGGGCAGCTCAGTCAGGATTTCATCAGGTTGAGGAAGAGGGAAATATCAAGTACAACTCCATGGTTGCAAACTCGGGTGGTTAGAAGAATGGTGATGTCATTTAAGCAAGTGGAAAAGTTTGTAGGAAGTCAGTCAGTCAACTTGCGTTTATTAAGTACCATCTCTCTTCCAGTCCCTGTGCTAAATCCTTGATATCCAATGAAAAACAAAAACAAAACTCAAACTAACACTAAAGCCACCCTCCCCACAACCCCCTTCCAAAAAAAAAAAAAAAAACCCAGCTCCCATCCCTCAAGGAGCTTGAAGTATGGACTTTTAGGGACAGGGGAGGAATATGAGATCTTTTTTGGCTGTGTGGAGTTTGACTTGCAGGCCTAGGTAGAGCTCCTCAACGGACATTTGACATTATAGGACTGGATTTCAAGAGACAAGCTTTATTTTTAAGACGGTTTTAAATGGTTGTGGGTGTCTTAGTATTTATGAACAAATTTTATTATTTTCTTTTAAAAAAAATTTAAGTACTTCTATGTAATGAAAATCTCAGGTTTTGGATGATTCATCCCAAAAGAAGGTTTTTTTTGCTGCTGTTGAAAAAATTGTGGTGTTAAATTTAACATTATATATATATATATATATATATATATGTGTGTGTGTGTGTGTGTATGTATATATATTTGATTTTTAAAGAAATATTTTAAATCAATGAATCACAATTAAAGATTATGAAATCCCAAATTTCAAAATCCAGAAGTTATAGTGCCACAAAATGACCACATAAACTCCTAACTAGAGTTCAATAAGCCTCAGCAAAATCATTTATTATCTAATTTTCTTTCATCTTGTTTTTTATCTTTTTTCCACTTAATTATAGGTATTTCATTATCCACACAGGTCAAGGAAGGATTATGAGTTGCAGAAAAATAGCTGATCAACACTGGTGGAGGGTTTCTTCAGATGAACTTCCCTATACCAATAAAATCACAAATCTTCTCCATATTTCCCCCTCTCATGACGTAGGAGAGATGTTTAGCGTTACTTATTAGCTAAGAATCACCAACGTTTCTTCTGATTCTAAGTTCTATGGCTCTAGGATTACCTCAGTTTGACTTTTCTTGAACATCACACCTAATTAATGTCTCATTTCTTCAGAGGGAGCACCTTTTGATATTAGATTACACAGCCAAAATGTATTTATGTGTAGGATGAGGTATTTACCTTGTAGTGAGTTTCAACCTCTATTCAGATTCCACAAACCATTTAAAAAAAAACTGAATTGTTTTATAAGTATGAATTTCAATACAGATTTTATCCTTTGGAATTATGGAATTTCAATGAAGCATATCTTGCAATTTGCTTTGGTGTGCAATTTAAATCAAAATCAGGAGGCAGCAGTAATAAACTAAGCTCGATCTAAGATAAAATATTATCAGGGATGTAGTGACTCTCAAGAGCCAATTGTTAAATTTCCAATGTGAGCATTTACATATCAGAAAATGTCAAATGCCTCAGACACATTAGTTGTGTGACCCTGGACAAGTAACTTAGCCCTAACTGCTTCTAAAATACAAACAAATAATGGGAACAATGGTATTAATTCAGGTTAAATCTAAAAGTATGTTGTGTGTACAGATCTTTCCTCTATCCCATGTTACTCCTCTTGAACAAAGTTCTTGAGTTGAGCATATTTACACTGGATGGAATCAAGTGCATAAATCGATTCTAAATGCGCTATAACCCTAACCCTAACCTTAAGCAACCATTAATGAGCAGTCAGGTTGCAAATCAACTCATGGCACTTTTGGATATGAGGAGATGCAAGAAGAACATAGGAAGGGCTGGGGACATAAAAAAAAAAATCAGTGTTTCACAGTTTGTCACGAGTAAAGTTTGTATTCTAAGGAAGTTAAACTCATCTTTATTTCCAAATGTTTTTTTTTTCTCTACTTGCCACCAAAATGTGAGTGGAAAGAAATTCCTCCATAAACCAAGCATTATTTCAATAAGAAATAAACTTCCCAAAGTTGGAGTTCAGGAGGATAAATTTTACTTTCTAGAATTAAGAGGATGATTGATTCATCTGAAGTGTAAAAAACACATATAAAATACTGATCTATTATATTTTAGGTAGCTTTACTATCAGCAGGAGAAAATAATTGAAGAGAACACATAAAAAGTTCTACATTTGAATCTATGTAACAAACTTTCAGAATTATTATTTTTTCTGGCAGCTCTGGGGAAAAGAAAATAAGGCATTTCAAAGGCAGAATCCCCAGGTGGCCGTGCTCAGGACTCTCACACAAGGTTACACAATTGGTCACTGATCCTTGATGTTCCTATTGGAGTAATATTTAATCTGTTTAGGTATTCTCGGCATACATCTTTACACACACACACAACAGAAAGTTCTGAAGACATTGTTGTCTATTTCCTTTTCTCCAGAGAGTAGATAGGTGAGATCAAATCAAAGTTAATGGCATGGAAAGAATCCACAATCTACTTTCCAAACCAGGAAGATTCTACACCAGGATATTGCAATTTGATTATGACCAGAAGCCTTCTGCCATGTTTGGGTAAGGTAAGCGTTCTGCAGAACTTTTTTATCCAGTCTACTGTAAGCTGCATTTATAGTGTTCTGTGAAAATTTAGCAAATATCAGAATCACTTGTATAGGGACTGATCTTAAGATTCTCGTGTAGTGTGACAGAACTCCTGGACAGCTACTAACTGTAACTACTCCTATACCAGACTTAACAGGATTAGCTATACCAGCTACTCTTAGACCAGCTACTCTTACATCAGACTTAACATTGTTCTGATTTGGTACCTGGAGGAAAAGTACTGGAGGACAACATATTCAGGAATACTACAGGATATGTATCTGATTTGATGCAAATGGGTTTCTGCCTGACACTTGAAGTTAAGAAAATGATTTTGTTGCATATCATGAAGTACTATGATGGAAACTACAATTGTTTCATCATTCTGAAGACACAATTCCCTTGTTCTTTATCATTACACCAATGCCTTCTGGCGATTGTATGGCTCTATGAAAAGTCCTACATATCATCTGTATTCTGATGGTGAAAAAGTCACTGAAGAGTCAGATTTTGGGAAGATTCTTTCTAGAAGATAGAGGTTTTGGAGAGAGAGATATCTAGTTTTGCACTGAGATTATCCAGAAGACGGGTAAGTGTCAATGTTCTTCTCATTTGTTGTAAAAAAACAGATGTTCAATGGCTTTAGGAGGGTAGAATGAAGTTGGGGTACTGGTAGTCATAGGGATGGTGAAAGAGATACGAATAAGCGTAATCATTTTTTATACTGAGTTTTAAACGTCATAGACGATGAACAAAGTAGTTTCCTGTCACTATGTGTCACAATGAAATTTTGATTCCTCCCTCCTATGTGTTTCCCAGTGTCACGAGGAACACCAAAGAGGTAACTTGGGGCAAAAAGTTCACATCCAGTAACTTCAAGATCGGCTATTCTTGCCATTGGAGGGATTAACCAAAATATTGGTACGTATAGCTGCCCAGTGGAACTTATACTTGCCATTGCACAATCGTAAATCTGAAAGATCTGTTCTATAAAATTATATACTAACTAGTAACCAACTTAATAGATTCTAAATTTTCAGGAAGCATGTTCCAGTCAAATATCTTTACTAAGAAAGCTAAGGTATTGCCATAATTCTTTCTTTGTATTTATTATTGCTTAAAATATATAGCTGCTAAGTAATTACATAATTTAAAAATCATAATATTATTCATCAAGTAGGTTTTACTTCTTCACAAAGCAACAATGATTTAGTATACACAGGGATACATACTGGTACATACACATATAGACACCTACTGAATTATCTCTTCAGTTCAGAAATAGGAATGTTCAGTGAAGCAACAGATCAGTAATCACATAATATAGTATTATTCAGTTCCTTCTAAATAGTTAAATCATTTTTGTAGGTATAGACAGATACAGTCACAAATGATTCCCAAGAGAGGAGAGTTTATCAGAAAGGAAGAAGCAGAGGAAAAAAACTGAAGTGAAGAGTATGAACAGTAAGAGCTAAGATATGGATCAATGATTCAGAAATATTTTAAAAAATATTAATTTAAAAAAGTGGATTTGATAACGAAGAGAACAGAAACAGGATCTGAAATTTCCTTGGTATAGAGAACTTATGGATTAGGAAAGCCCCTATATCAATGCAGGTCAGCGTCTCTTCAGCAAATTATAATTTTGAAGAATTGTGCAAATACTGGGGAGTTAAATGACTTGTCCATGGTTCCAGAACCAGTATGTGTCAAGACTGGGACTTGAACTATGGCCTTGGCTTATAGGCTGGCTCTTTATCCACCACCTAGCACTGTTTCTTCATGCAGTCAGTGAAATGGGAAATTTCTCATTATACCTAGGTCTTTGCATGTGTATTATGAAGAGATTAAATCCAAATCCAAGTCTCCTAATTCCAAATCTAGAGAGCTTTCCCTGATACCAGATTTGATGACTGTCAAATTTTTAGATAGCAAAAGCCAGAAGAAATGAGAAAGGATCCTGGAAGAGCTTGGTAGGCTAGAATGAAACTAATTCAATTCAATTTAATAAGAATACTGTGGTAGAAAATGACTTTTTTCTCTTTATCATTTATTTTAAAAATTACAATATTCCCAAACATTTATTGAGGAAGGAAGGAATCAAGCATTCACTAAGTGCCTACTATGTGCCAGACATTTAAAAAATATCTCATTTGATCCTCACAAACCTCAGAGACAGGTACTATTACTATCACTGTTTTATAGTTAAGGAAACTGAGGTAGACTTAGCAGTTAAGTGTCTGAGACCAGATTTGGATTCAGGTCTTGATGACTTTGGGCCCAATGCTCTATCCACTGTGCCACCTACCTCCACCAGCTATGTACCTGTCACTGGGAAAGGGACTGAATTGAGAAAAGATTGAAAACATTCTTTTGAAAACAAAGTGGTTCCATTTTGTGGGGAGATAAGATGCACCCCATCAAAAGATTATAACATAGGGAAGCATGCTGTACACGACCTGTTCATGATATAGGACATACCAAAAAGCTTCAGGAAATCAGAAAACTGAGCAATTATAGAGATCTGGGGTCATCAGGCAAGCTTCATTATTTTCTACTTTTGATGTTTTGGGGGTAGATGTATAGGGTACTATAATGCTGAGTCAAATGTTGTGCACAGTTCGGTGACATTTTGGACATAGTTTCCTGTTGTCTTTCAGAATGGTTGGACAAATCCACAACTCCACCAACTCTGTACCAGTGTTCATGTCTTTTTTGCTGTCTCTCCAACAATAGTCCTTTTCTATTTGTTATCTTTTCCATTCTTTACATTTTAGGTGAAATCTGAAAATTTTTAATTGCATTTATCTTATTGATGACTTGGAGTATTTTTATATGGCTATTGATTGACTGGTTTTAGTCATTTGATAACTGCTTATTTATATCCTTTGATCACTTGTCTATTATGCAATGGTTCTTATGTACTTAAACCAGTTCCTTATATATTAGACACCAGAAATTAATAAGAAGAATTTTTTTCTCAGTTAACTGTATCCATTATATATTTACTTGCATCAATTTTGTTTTGGAATTATTTTTTATTCTATTAATCAGAATTATTCATTTTATCTCCTGTGATTGTCATTTTTCTCCCCTTGCTCCCCACAAGAAGTCTTTGCCTTTCAGTAGTTATGCATGGTATTTCTTTCCTTGTTCTGTTAATTTAAAAATGCTCTAAACTTTTATATCGAGGTTATGTATCTATATGTAACTTATTGTCATATATGATGTGAGGCATTGGTCTAAACCCAATTTCTGCCAGACTAATTTCCACTATCCCCAGCAGACTTCATTGAAAAGTGAATGCTTGTTGTTGTACTTGGAATCTTTGGTTTAGCTAATGGTATGTTACCATGTTCATTTGTTCATGTAGTTTAACTCTACCTATTCTGTTCTGCTGATTTAGTATCCTATATTCAGTCAGTACTAACTCGTTTTGTCTATTACTGTTTTAGAGCATACTTTGACATGTGATACTCTTACATCCCTTACTTCCCACTTAAAAAAAATAACTTTTGAGATTCCTTCACACTTTCTTCACAAACAGAATTCTAGATATTTTTTTCCTTTTTTTCCCTTGCTATACAAAGTAATCCTTTGACACTCTGGTATAACATTGAATGAGTACATTAACCTTAGAGTACTGCCATATTTATTCTATTCACACAGCCCAAAGGTGAGCAATTAATATTTCTCTGATTAGAGTTTTGTAGTTGCATTCCTTTGGAAGCTGTTCTAAAAGTATTCATCAGTTTTAAGGCATTAAAGCTTAAAATTAAACTGATACTTTTGTGTCATATTTTAGTTCCTCTCCTCCTCTCTGTCTAGTTTTCTTGGGAATATGCAAAAAAGCTGATGTAGAATTATTTCATGCCTTCTTATTTTGAAAAAGTTATCAACAGTTTCATTTTTTTTGGTTAAGTTTCTATGTTTCTCTAAATAGAATATCATGCCATATCTACAATTTGATATTTTTTCTTATCTACATATGCTTATTATTCCAACTTTTCCTTGTATTATCACTTTAGATGGCATTTATATCATATCAAGTAAGAGTCATAATAAAGGAAATCCTTGCTTTATTTGGGGGCAGCCAGGTGGCACGGTAGATATGGTAATGGGCCCAAAGTTAAGAAGTCCAGAACTCAAATTCAGCCTCAGACACTTAACAAAGGCATTTAACCTTTGTTTGTCTTAATTTTCCCTTCTGTAAAAGTAGTACAATAAAGCCATCTATTTCCCGGGGTTGTTGTGAGGATCAAATAAATGAGTTAATAACTGTAAAGCACTTAGTACAGCATTTGTCACAAAGTAAGTGCTGTATAAATATTTGCCATTATTATCATCACTCCTGATAAAGGCTTCTGGTTTGTCACTAGAAGGTCCCTGGTTTTAGATACGTGTCATTTACCATATTAAGGAAAGGCTCATTTAATCCTGTCCTTTTTATGTTGCTAACATAAAAATGCAGAAATTTGTCAATATCTTCTTCTGCTTCTATTTATGTAATCATGTGAGTTGTATTGTCTTTGTGCTTAAAAGGTTCCTTATGCTTATAGTCATCCTAGTTTATCCAGCTTTGTCTTCTAAGTATAAATCTAAATTGGTCATAGTACATAATCTTCAGACATGTCGCTGCATTTGCTTTGCTAATATTTTATTTAATATACCTTTTTTAATATTTAACCCAGGGATATTGGTCTGTATTTTTCTTTCTCTGTATATTGCTCATTTATATACTAAGAATATTATTTTGTTCATAGAAGAAATTTGATATGATGCTTTCTTTTTCTATTTTTGAAAATAGTTTATGTAATATTGTAATTAACTGTTCTTTGAGTGAGAGAATTCGCTTGTAAATCTGTCCGTGTTTTTTCCCCCCTTTGGGAGCTAAGTTATAACTTGTTTAATTTCTTTTCCTAAGATTTGGATTTTTAAATTCTTTATTTCTTGTTCTGTTATAATTTGAATTCCCTGAGGATATGGACTGTTTTTTTTTGTTTTTCTTTCTATCTTCAATAAAGGAGCACACAGTACATATGTAATAAAGGCTTGTTGACTGACTTGCTATTATTCTAGGTATTTACTCCTCTGTTTTTGTAAATTTTCATTCATTTTTTAAAGTTTTCAATTGTGCTGGCATTTAATTTCTTTTACTTCTTAATTTGTTGTTAATTTTACTTTTTCCTTTTTAAATAGACAATTTAATTTTTCTTTCTGTTTTTGTAAGAAGGACAGCCAAAAGATTATTTTCTTATTTTATAGACAAAACTTGGTTTTATCGATTTGGCTTTTTTCTTTCAATTTAGTTAATCAGAATTTTTACTTTGTTCTTGATAGTTAAGATTTCTTGATTTGTGACTTTTCAATTGTTTTAAATTGCATGCCAAATCCATTAATTTAATCTTTGTTTCTTTCGCTAATCAAAATGTTTAGAGATGAAAACAAATTATCCCAAGGATTGCTTTCAATGCATCTTTGGTATATTGTCAAATTTTTATTATTTTCTCTGATGAAATTATCAGATGTTTCAGTAATTTGCCCTTAGACCCACTACTTTTCAGGGATTATGCTATTTGATTTCCATTTTTATCAATCCATTATTCAGTATACCTGGACTTACTTCAATTTTATGTTGTTTGTGATCAGTAAAAAAGGTGTTTACTACATCTGATTTTTCACATTTGTTTATGGGATTTTTATGTTTGATGTTTTGTAAAGGGCCCACGAACAGATGATTAATAAGCACGCCATCTGGATTACACTTCAGTAATTGCCAGAAACTCTTTTTGCTTGTATTTTTTGTTAGATTTGTTAAGGTTTTAAAAGTATACCAAAGCCCACAACTATCATAATTTTGCTATTTATTTCCCTTGTAATTTGATTAAATTTGATTCAGTTTCCTTTAAGTATTTTGATGCTATGATGTGCCATTCAGTAAGTATATAACTATTGATATTATTATATCATCTATGATATATTTAAATCTAATGTTGTCTTTCTATTTTTCTCTTTAAACCATGTCTATTTTCACTGTTGCCTCGCTTGGGTTAATGATTTCTGTCCTTGATCTTTTTTAATTCACTAAAGACATAAAAAATTATCCAATTATTTTCATCAAATCTGTGTTGATATTCCTGTTTCAAGTCTGTAAGCAAATGTAGTGAATTCTGCTTCCTACTCGTTTTCTTTTATTTTACAGGCGAGTTAATTCCATCCACTTCCATGACTATGGTAATTAATTGTGTATTTCTATTTATTTTATTCTTATGTTATTTTCCCTTTTCTTGCTCTTTGGTTCTTCTTTTGCAGAAAAGTATTAGAAAGTGAAAAAATGTGATGAACATTAACTAATGTTAATCTACTCTCACTTTACTGTCCTTTTTTTCTTATGTCTTTTTTTCTTACACATACCTTGATCACAAAAATTCAGGGTTTGGTAATACTTGACTTATTCATGCAGTATTTACTGAAATCACTATATTCCTTAGGAATCATATGCATTTAAAAAATTATTAAGTTTCCTGCATACTAATGATTAAGAGATATTTAAAAGAACTTTGCATTCACAAGAACTACTATATAAAATATTAGAAATGCATTTTTATTACAGTGTTTCTTATTCATTTTTTGTTTTTCCTTTCAGGTAACCTTAAAGTTAGTCTAATGAATGAACTGAATCACTCCATAGTGTCAGAATTTGTGTTCCTTGGAATCTCCAATTCTTGGGCCATACAGCTAGGCCTCTTGGTATTTGCCTGCATTTTCTATGTGGCTGTCATGGTGGGAAATTTCTTCATTGTACTCACAGTGAGCTATGATAGTCGTTTACATTCCCCAATGTATTTTTTGTTGGCCAACCTTTCCATTATTGATTTGTGTCTCTCCACTGTTGCAGTTCCCAAGATGATTTCTGACCTATTCCATAAGTACAAAGCCATATCATTCCAGGGTTGCATCACCCAGATATTTTTCATTCATTTCATGGGAGGAACTGAGATGGTGCTTCTCATTTCCATGGCATTTGACAGATACATTGCCATATGCAAGCCTCTTCACTATTTGACAATTATGAATCCCAAAATGTGTATTTTTCTTCAGATCTCTTCTTGGACCATTGGTCTTATACACTCATTGACCCAGTTGGCTTTTGTGATGAATCTGCCTTTCTGTGGCCCTAATGAAATTGACAGTTTTTATTGTGATCTTCCTCGGTTCATCAAATTGGCCTGCATGGACACTTATAAGTTGGAGTTCATTGTCACAGCAAACAGTGGTTTCATCTCCATTGGCAGCATGTTTCTCTTATTCCTGTCCTATATTTACATCTTGGTCACTGTTCAGAAACACTCTTCAAGTGGATTGTCCAAGGCTCTCTCTACTCTGTCAGCTCACATCAGTGTGGTGATCTTATTCTTTGGCCCATGCATCTTTTTTTATGTGTGGCCATTCCCTACAATGCCACTGGATAAATTTCTTGCTATTATTGACTTCATTATCACCCCTGTCTTAAATCCTTCCATTTATACGTTTAGAAACAAAGACATGAAGGCATCAATGAGGAGACTGAGCAGGCAGCTAGTGAGTTTTAAGAAAATTTTATAAATTACGTTGTTCAAGGAAAAGAATATTCTTATGCTCATGAGCACCATCTTATATACGAATGAGGTTCAGTATGGTAGAGTGGAGAGAAAGCTGGCCTAGAAATTAAGAAGACTTGAGTTTGAGTTCTCCCTTTGTCACATACTAACTATGTGACCCTAAACAAGTGACTTAACTTCTCAGTACTTTATGCAACTGAGACTATAAATGTCAGAGCAGTGACTTATCTGGGTTTTTTTTTTCCATCCGTTTCCTCACCCAGGAATTCCCTGTACCTGTGAGGTCACACACAGTACAGTCTCTACTGGGAGCTAGGTGGTACATTTGGAGTCAAGAAGACCTGAATTCAAATTCTGTCCTAGAAATTTACCAGCTGTGGAACGCTGGGCAAGTCACTTAACCTTTCAGCATCAGTTTTCTTATTTCTAAAATGGGTATAATAATAGCGCCTATATCATAGAGAACTAACATGTGGATCATTATGCAAACCTTAAATTGCTTTACAAATTCTAGTGATTTTTTCTCTTCCTTCTTCTTTTTTAATGTACACATGTCCAGCCAAAAACATGCCTGACTATATGCGCTATTCCAGTGCTCCTTAAATTGATATGAGGACCATTTTAGTGGCCTAATAAGCATTTTAGGTGTTACTTCATCTGCTCAAACACATAAACAAACACTTTTTTGGATGAATTCCTGAAGTAATAACGTCACCATTGTGGATTCAATTACAAGATTCATCTGCACCTTCTACTAACTAGCCACTTATAGGTCCTAACTCTTACCTTAGAAATAGGATTATTTTGGCAATCATAAAATGTAGGTTGGTGTCTCCCATTTCTATCTGGCACAGTTATAGGGAAAGAAATAATAAACCATATTAGTACTTCCTACATTGCTATTAGGCAAATAAAGCTGAGATAAAGGGTGTTATAGAAAGGTTAGCTCATCAGCAATACTTAGCATGCTTAAGCCCCCCTTAATTTTATATTCTATAATGCTAAAAGTAGCTGCTTTCTGTTCTACTTGACCAGATGAATGTATTTTCTGAAGAAGCATCTTTTGGTGCTAGATAACATAGCTTTTATATTTATGAATATGTAATTAAATGTAAGGATTTTAAATTTACATTTCTATCTGGTGCCTTACAGTGATTAAACACGTAATAAGAATCAATAAAGTATTTTCTTTATTAAACTTTATTCTATTTAGCATGTGTGAATTCCAATACAGATGTCACTTGAAATGATGGGATTTTGTATAAAGTATATCTTTCAGTTTGCTTTGATGTATGCTTTAAGTTTAGGTAAGGTTGTACAAATTATAACATTATTAAACCTGATCTAGAGTGCAAGCAATATCTCCATAGCTGTGATTAAACACTTCCTGCGATGAGAAGTGATCTCTCTCTCTCTCTCTCTCTCTCTCTCTCTCTCTCTCTCTCTCTCTCTCTCTCTCTCTCTCTTTCTCTCTCTCCCTGTCTGTCTCTCTCTCTCCCTCTCTCTCTCTCTGTCTTTTTATCTGTTTCACCCTCATATTTTGTATTGTATTGCAGCACTCACTTTTTGTGCATACCTCCAATTATTAGAAAATTTTTCCTTATACTAAGTAGAATTATCCCTTCTTGTAGCTCCTTGTAACTCATATTCATTGGTTCCAACTTTGGCTGTGCTAGCTACACAGAATAAATTAAATCACTCTTCACAAGACAGCCTGCCAAATATTCAGTCAGATAGCTGGAATCTGTGCCTCCCCCAAATTTCTTTTTCCTAATGAGGCATATAATAGCTATTCCTTCCAGTTTTATGTCATTCATATATTTGATGAACATGTTTCTAAATCTTCATCTAAGACTTTCATAAAACTATTTAACAAAATGTTATCAAAGGGAGTCAAAGCAATACAAATAATTAAGAATCATTGTCATAGAAGAGTCTGTGTAACTTTCTTTGAGAGTGTTCAAGTATAATATATCTTTGTTTATCCATATATAATATGTGTGTGTTCTTTCTCTCTCTCCCTCCTCTTTGTCATCTCTCATCCATCTTTCTAGAAAAAGAAATTTTCCAAAGAACATTCTAGAAAAAGAAAAGCAAATGACAAAGAAGAGGGGGAAAGAGAAAGAACACAAATAAAATATAAATAAACACGAGATAAGACAATATCTCATCCTATTCACTTTTTGTCTCTCCTTCCTACATTTTTTTCATTCTCTCTTAGGAAAGGCACCACTGTTTAATGTTTCATTTTCCACTGTCACAGAGTCTGGTAGAGCTCTACAAGACACGTTCACTGTTACAAGAACTACTTGATTTTCTGCTTTTGGCTAAGACTTCAGTTTGATTTGAAGTGAGAATTTCTTTTCTGTAACTAACTTGATTGTAAGGGAATATGTAGAAAATTTAAAGTGGGAAAATAGAACATTAGAGTTTAAAGGTAATTAACTTCCATATTTTAGGGTGCCAACCAAAGCCAGAGACGTACTGATTTTTCTGAAACCTTATAAATGGTTACTAAATCAGGATTAGAACACTGCTTCCTCCTTGGAAGTTCATGGCATTCATTGTACTCTTATACTAAAGCTTGGTAAAATAACTGTTCCCAATTATCATCCCCTTAATCAAAGGTAGGTGTTGTACACTTGAATTTCCATTCATGGATGAATTTAAAGTGTCTATTAATTTGAATTGCAAAATATAGCTTTATGTTCACTTATTTGTAATTGAAAATAAGCATTTCTTTCCATTACTTAAATACATCCTTCTGACAAGGGAGCCACGTGTTTCCCCAAAATGCTAATGAGTTCCATAATCCCCAAGATGGTTAATATCAGAGATTCCTTAAAGGCCCCTTCAACTGTATGTTTATGATTCTAGAGGTAACACGATTCTGCTCTCCTTGAATAATTTTCCAGATTAGTTTCTCTATGGATGTAGCATATTTGAATGCCAACCCTCATGAACAAAGTGTCTCCTGAATATATGATAAAATGTAAAGAGGAGGAATTCATCTCATTGTTTGACTCCTTATAGTGAAATGAAACCTATACTATGCTAAAAATTAGTAAATTATTTCTTTTAAAAACTTGTTTTTTTCAGCATGTATGTTAAATTCAAACATATCCTTGGGAACAATAATATTTCCGTAAAGCATATCCTCTAATTTGCTTTGGTGTGTGATTTAAGGCTAAGTAAGGGAGTAACCAGCTGGTACAGAGGCCAGCTAGGTGGCACAGTGGAACAGCGCTGGATTTGGAATCAGGAAAACTCATCTTCATGAGTTCAAACCCTAGCTATTTAATCCTGCACAAGTCACTTAACTCTGTTTGCCTCAGTTCCTCATTTGTAAAATGTGCTAAACAACTAAATGGTAAACAATTCTAATATCTTTGCCAAGAAAATCCTAAAATGTGAATGTGATCACCAAAGCTGAACTTGGTAGACATGACTCAATATTAACAAAAGGTAGCAGCAGGAATCAATTCATAAAATCAATTGATAAAGCATGTTCTAGCATACAGTGCCAACTCCATTAGTTACTGAGGCTATGATACTCCCATTTTCATTTCCAATAAGTGAAAATAAAGCTATATTTTCCAGTTCAAATTAATAGGCACTCTGAATCCATCCTCTTTCCTCCTTCTTTGCCTCCTGTAATGCCATTAAACTTTGTTTTCAAAAGGTTCTTTCTTTAGTGCTTCTAATTCTGTGTACTTCATTTTTCTTTCATTTCAATTCTCCTACTATCTTGTCATTCTTCCACTTTCTTTTGAAAAAAAAAAACCAATTCATTCATTTCTGTGTTTTTCTTTTGCTCTCCCTTTTCCTTTCTCTCTAGTCCCTCTCTTTCACAATGCCCTTTCCCAAACTGAAAAAATTAAAAAAAAAAACACTTTATAACAAATATGCAAAGGGTAAATGTAGTTTCTCCAATACACGTAACCCAGGGCTTCCCAAAGTCACTGGTAAAATAAGCAAAATACTTTACTTTACTTTCCATAATTCTAATTCCTTCATTAAGTTCCACCCATAGACCATCTGAGTATTATCAATATCAACTGAGTTAATGGATGGAAAAAATCATCCTGTTAATTGAGTTTGTCCTTCTGCACCTCTGCTTCTTGGGAGATGAAAATTTTTCTCTTTTATTCTTTGTGTAAGAATGTGCTTTTATTTGTAAAATTTTATTCACGTAGGGAAATGCTTTCATGTGTTCACTATGATTTTTGATACTCACTTATACTCACTCTTCCATCCATTTCTTACCGGTTAACCTTTTCCTCATTAAGTTGGGTCTATTTCTCTCTACTGTTACCAAGAGAATAACTGATATTTAGTTAGTGTAACATTATTTTTCTAAGTTGCATGATACAATTTTTTTATGTATGTCAATGAAAGAAATGAGTATTTCTGTTTTTAAGTGATTCTGTAAGCCTGTAAATTAGGTAAGCACTGGGGAGACTGGGAAACAACTTGTGATTCCATGAGGACAGAGAGTTCCCTGTGAGGAAAAATCTTTGATTAATGTAGATTGGTATCTGTGCTGCTACTTTTAGTGCATGAGAGTTGTCTTGAGACCAGAGAAGTAAAGTGTTGTTGCTAAAGCTCTGAAATTTAACATAGATCAGAAATATTAATTGAATTCAAAAATCCCTGATTTCATGCCATTTTTCTATGGACTTGTCTTCACTGCTTTGACCTCTAATTTCTACCATAAAATCATGTCACTGAGTTCAAGCGGTCAGGGACTCCTAGAGAAGGAAGGAGACTTAGAGTTCAAACCAGTAACTTGTATGGGGCTTCACACCTGCATGCATAAATTTACCACTTCTTCCCTTGGATAGATCTTCTGTACATGGTTTTTATGTTGTCTGTGCTCATCCTTCATTGCCAAAGAAAACCATGCGATCAGACAAATAATGACATAACTTGCACTTGACTTTGTTTTCGATGAGGGAGGGTTGTGCAGATCACCAATCTCATTTCTCCTCCAGAGCCATCTGAATCCAGTGATCAGATATTGATCAGGATGACTGGAGATGACCCAGGATGAGGCAGTTGGTGGTAAGTGACTTGCGTGACCTAGTGAGTGTTAAATGTCTGAGTTGAGATTTGAACTCAGGTCCTCCTGTCTCCTGCTGTTCTGCTCTATCAACCTCACCACCTAGCTGCCTCAGTTCTTACATTACACAATTCTCTATTAACCACTCTCCATAACTCCCATCATCAATGATTATATCAGACTCATTCCTCAAGCTGAGGCCAATATCACTCTCTTTTCTTCATTTCTAGTGCTTTCACAATTTACTCTTTTCTTGTGGCCTAGTACTTTACCTTGGGATATTCTCGATTCAACTCAACCTAATGGAGATAACTCTGCTGATCCTGCTCTCACTGTCATATCCTCACATCATATAATGTTTCCTTCAAATTTTCTTGGGGATTAGAGACATTTGAGAAGTTTAACTATGGTGGGGTGGTGGCTGAAGGGTGGAACATGGGTTGAATTCTCTGAGTAATGGCTTCCTCTTCTCCAAGGTAACCTTACTTAACTGGAAGTGATTGTGCAAATGAGGACTTGCATGACAGCCAGTAGAAATGTCGTGAAATTGGAGGTCAATGTGCAAGTGTACGAGAAACTCTGAGGCCTTTCCACATTCCTAGAAATCTCCTGTTTTTTCTTGTTCTGTCTTTATCCCCTTCCTGGTAGAGAGCTCCCCATAAGCTACCTAGCATGTCTAGTTCTCAGTCTCAGTCTCCCTCTAATTGCAAGTTGACTTTCAGAGGACATATTTACCAACTTAAATTAAATGTGACAGCTAACAGCTGTGTTCAAAGGAATGGCTAATATCAACCCCAAAGCAACCCAAGAAAATATTAACTAAGTGGGTTGATCAGATTTGCTGAAAGTAGGGAATAATGTGTAAGAGGCACAACACAGATGTTTTTTCTTTCTTTTTTTCCTTGTTAAGAGAAAGTTGGGAAAAGTCAAAGGATCAAAGATCATAACATTGTAGGATAATAACCTCATATTTTGAAGAAGCCAATCACCTTATAGATTATGTAATACAGTTACTGTTTAATAGATGATAGGCTCACAGAATATAGGCTTATTCTTTTATTCATAGATAAAAAGAATCTTAGATATTATTGAGGAAACTGGTACTCAGAAAAGGAAAATGACTTGAAAAAACTCAAGAGCATTTTAATAACAGATCGGGAGTGGTGAACTATGTTTTGCGACTGAAAATCCATTGAAATTTCCATTTTATATAATTGGTCATCTAGAAAAGGAATTATATCTGGGGAAGATGAGATGCAGAAGACAAGTCTTAAGATGGTCACCTAAATAACATTCATGAAGAGTTAGGATAAAGAGTTAGGAGTATGGGAAAGAAACATAAAAATATTGTTGTGAAAGATATTTTTCTAATTCCCATTGTCATGGACTGACTTTGTATATAATAAAACCTGATCTCTTCTTTTTCTGCAGTTACCTAATGCAATACCAATAGGGTGAAATTAATTTAGTATTAAAATGGAAAGAAATGTATGTATAAATTTAGTAATCTTTTCATTGGGTAATGAACCTTTTATATTTAGGGTAAGATTGAATGCTTTTTTTATCCTGTAGAAAGGTTTGTGATAATTCAAATGTGGGCAGAGTGCTTGTGGAAAATTTATAGTATTTTGAGTAGTTCTGCTAGAAAGGCAGATAACAAGAGAATGGAAAATTGAAGGGATTACAGACAGAGAAAGAGAGATCCTGAAATATCATAAGAGTGTTTAAGAACACAGCTTTTAAGTGGCAAACAGTATATGGACACATCTTATGGTTCATTCTTTGAATCAACAAGTTTGCATAATAAATTGCTAGTAGAACCAGGTCCTAATTATTAGTCAAATATTCTTTCTATCACACCAGCTAATTCTCAATACATTCCTCTACTACTCCTGGAATCACTGAACTAAATTTTCACAATTATTTTCTTTGGAAACTCTAAGAAAGAGCAAAGTGTTTTGAAGATAGAATCCCTCTAGCAGTCATACCATGGACTCTCCTACACAAGGGATGGATCAAATGATAACCACATTGGTCATTGATCAACAATTCTACTAGAGTGGAGCTCAAACTCTTTCAACATTTCTCAGCACTATTTATTTCTCTAAGAGCACACTTGGAATCTCGTAAAATATTACTGTCCTCTGTCCTTATTCCAGATAGGTGGAAGAGATGAAATAAAGGAAATAAGCTATGGGTTAATTTTCTTTCCATGTTTATGGGAAGGATTGATAGAGAAAATTGTAGCTTAGCGGTCATAAGGACCTCTTGTGATGTTTGGCCAAGTCAAGTGACCTGCAGAACTTTTTTACTCAATGTTTTCTACATTACAAGAATGACATTCAGTTCCACCAAAGAGTTTCAGAGTGTCTTATGGGAAGCAAATAGTTGTCTACAAATCTAAAATGTAATTTTTCATAAAAGAACAGCCTTTGAAGATTTTGAAGACTTCAGGTTCTGTGGGTTGAATCTGCCTCCTCCCCACCCCATTACCTTCCAATTCCACTTAAGACTGTGGGAGGATAGAGTTTTTGTGGATGAAATGAATCAAACCAAGACTCCCTTGTTATCTCATGGATTTTCTTTTCATTCAAAACTTTAAATTGCTATGATTTGTGGTAAGGTAACCTGTGGAGTGGGCATAAGGCATGTAGGGACATGCCAGGATTTATATAATATGGGATACAAGTGGAATTGTGCATGGAATTTGAAGTCAAGTGAACTTTTTGTTTCATACAATAAGGAGCTGAAGTATATATTTTCAATGCCATCGAGGGACAATTCCCTTGTTCCCTGTCATCATGCCAATATTTTCAGGAAATAGTGTAACCCCATGCAAATGACTACAGATTATCTGCACCCAAGTGAGAAGGAAGACATTGAAAATGCACATTCTGGAGGATTTCAATTTTGGGAAAAGGGTATTTGGAGAGAAGCACACGTATTTGTTCCATACTGAGGTAATCCAGAAAGTAGAACACTGTCAGTGTCTGCCTGTTGAGTCATCAGAGATCAGCTAGAGAACAAAATTGGGATGGAGAATGGGAAGGGGCATCTGTGGTGAAACTAAGGTGAGCCCAGGCTCTGAGGTTTTAGTCTGATTTTTAATTGTTGAATGCTGCTGAACAATATAAACCTCTTACTACTCTATGTTATGCTGCATCACTTTGAAATTTGTTTTTGTTTGTTCTATGTGTCTTATGGAATATCCAAGTGGATTGAAGAGGCAACTTGAGGGAACAGCATTGGTAGAGGTCGCTAATCAAATCACACAGGTCATATAAGAGTCATATCAGTCATTCTCATCAATTGGAAGGATTAATGCGAATATTGGTGTGTATAACTAGGTTCCAAACATTTGTGGCTCCACTGTCTGGTCCTAGAGCTGAAAGTACTCTTATGCAAGATGTCTATAGTTATTGGTCATCATTTCATAGATTATAAAATCATAGGGAACATATTCATGTTAAATTTTCATATTAAAAAAAATAGGAGCTGTTGCAATCCTCTGCATTGACTATTGTTTGAAATAAATGAGCCAATGAACATTTATAGTACTTTTTTTATAAACTATAGTTTTATCTGTTAGGTAGTTTTTAATAAAGGATAAAGAAGGAAATATCACAAAAGGAGAGTATTGAGAGAACTAGAATGTATACATAGCATGCACAGAGAATCTCATAAACACATATACCTAGGTGATGTAAATATTCCAGTAGTACCCTTGTTATTAATTTGTCTTATCTGTTTAGTTGTAAGAAGAGTCAGTGGAAAAAAGCACATGAGTTAGGGAACAAGCATTCTTTTTAGCAAATACTGTTGCAAGTGCTTTCAAACAATCACAAATATCTCATTTGATCTTCATAACTCAACTAGGTAGGTGCTATTATTATTCCTAATTTAAAATTAAGAAAACTGAGGTAAACAAAGGTTAAATTGCTTAACACTAGATATTATCTGAGTGCAGATTTGAATTCAGGTCTTCCTGACTCTAGATTCAGCATTCTGTTTACTATGGCACCAGCAGCCTCCATAAGTTATTGTTCAATATGTTAAAAAGGCTAAATTGCTATAATATACAACACTATAGAAACACTAATTACTGATAGAGATATGTGGTGATCACTAAGGGTAGAAAAAGAGGCACAAAATGAACTGAAGATATTAATGTAAAGACCTAAGAGAGAAACTTGAGGCTTAGGAATAATTTTTTAAAAAGACATATAGTAATGAAAATGCTTCACTGGAAACTTCTTGATTCAAGAAAATCCCTGCCAGATTATTAGAAAGAGGTAGGATTCAAGTCCAGATCTCTTAACTTCAAATTGAGAGACGTTTCCCTGACACCTGATGGCATGGTTGACAATTCTGAAGATGGCAAAAAGTGACAAAATAAGATGGGTACCAAAGAATATCAGAACACTAATATAATAGGTAATCTAATTTCAAATGTAACTTAATTAGGATTAAGATACAATCCTGTATGTGAGCTAAACAATTGACACAGAAAGGGAGAGCTCTAGTTAGAAAATTCCTGCAAAAATGTCCTGAAGGATTTAGAAGATGGAAATCTCAATATAAGTCAATAGATGTGCATTGTGACCAAAAATTAACACAATCTTAGTTTATATTAACAAAGTGTCATAAAAGATGGTGGTGAGAGAACTGCTGTCTTTGTTATTGTTCAGATCACATTTGGTGTTAAAAATAAAGCTGAGGAAAAGTGGACTGATATACCTTAAAAAATAATAAATACACTAACTTCTTCTGGAGTTCTTAAAAAAAGGTGGAATAACCATTTGTAGATGATAAGTACTTTATTTGCATGTCTTTATAGGTTGGATTAGATGGACTTAGATGCCTTTCAAGCTTGAGCTTCTGTGATTCTGTAACATCATCATTGAATATAGATTGTATAAACTCCTAACAGTATGTTCAAATTGGAGCAGTATGTGTTTTAGTGCATAAGATCACAGGAAAGAGTAAAGGGAGGGGGTAGATCATTTATTGAAGTCAATGTACCAGGCAATGAATTAGACAGAAAAACAGTCAATGGTCAGGCAAAGTTTTCTGTAAGAGGTATCTTAAAGCTATTTAAAGGAGAGTAACTGAGTCCTCTATATGACTAAGCTACATGGGACCTTATTTGCAACTTTATCTATGGATATGAAGTTTGGAACAGGTTCAGGATTAAAGTTCAGGTTGCAGAAGTTAAAATCATTTATTTTTATTTGATCTGTCATTAGGTATATATAGGACTTCGTTTGAACTTACATGTTTCATTGATCCCTTCCTGTTCTTTCTTCTATATCTCTTTTAGCCTTCTCATAACTTTCCTCCACCTTTCTCTCCATCCTAATTTCCTTTACATCATTTTCCTCCTTTCACTTCTTTTTATTTGTCAATTAAGTTACAATTTACCTTGTACAAGAACATTTATTGAATACCAGATACATGCAGGTCAATGTGAAGTGGGATAAGAGATTGAAAAGAAGATCAAAGCATACTTTTGACCACAAGGGGCTTAAACTGGGATTTTATGAGGTGGAATACATATGGAAGAGAGAATGCATGTTCTAATAGACAAAGCTATGGTACACCACAACAAAATAGAGCAGGTGTTTAGAGGACGGGACAATCATTGAATAGTTAGACACCCAGGAAAGAGACTTCTTGAAGGAACGTAAGGTGGTCCTGGAAGTTTAGGTAGAATTCAGACAGGAAGTATCCAGGGCACTTGATAATCAGACAAAGGAATGTTTTGATAAAATGGGTCAAGGAAAATCATGTTTCCAGAACAATGTATTCTAATCTTGTAGGAGAAGAGCTGCATATCACAAACTTTTGTTCTAAAGAACAAAAGTCTTTATACTCTCAAAATTATTGAATACATCAAACAATTTTTGTTTTTATTGGTTATGCTTATCAAGATTTAATAGAGGGGGGTGCAGTAAAGATGGCAGAATAGAAGAATGCACTTCCAGAACGTCTCCTCCCAAAGCCCATAAAGTACCTGTAAAAAATGACTCTACACAAATTCTAGAGCAGGAGAAGCCACAAAACGACAGAGTGAAAGAGATTTCCAGCCCAAGGCAGCCTGGAAGGCCAACAGGAAAGGTCTATTGTATCCAGTACAGAGCACTAAGCAAGGATAGCGCTAGAGCAGGCTTCGAGGCACCACTGGCAGCAGCTGCTGATCCAAGATTCCTCAGAGAATTGAGTGCAATGCAAGAAAATCATGAAAAGCAAGACAACAGCTTGCTAAAGGAGACCTCAAAAAATACTGAAGAAATTAATACCTTTAAAAATAGACTAACTCAAATGGCAAAAGAGGCCCATAAAGCCAATGAGGAGAAGAATGCTTTAAAAGAGCAGAAATAGCCAAATGGAAAAGGAGGTTCAAAAGCTCACTGAAGGAAATAGTTTAAAAAAAAATAGAATAGAGCATATGGAAGCTAATGACTTTCTGAAAAACCAAGATATTGCCAAGTCAAATCAAAAGAATGAAAAAATAGAAGACAATGTGAAATATCTTATGGCAAAAACAACAGACCTTGAAGAATAGATCCAGGAGTGACAATTTAAAAAATCATGGGACTACCTGAAAGCCATGATCAAAAAAAAAAATTCTAGGCATCATCTTTCATGAAATTATCAAGGAAAACTGCCCTGATATCCTGGAACCAGAGGGTAAAACAAATATTGAAAGAATTCACCAATCACCTCCTGAAAGAGATCTTAAAAGAAAAACTCCTAGGAATATTATAGTCAAATTCCAGAGTGTTCAGGTCAAGGAGAAAATATTTCAAGCAGCCAGAAAGAAACAATTCCAGTATTGTGAAAATAATCTGGCAGTTTCTACAGTAAAGGATCAAAGGACTTGGATTACGATATTCCAGAAGTCAAAGGAACTATGATTAAAACCAAGAATCACCTGCCCAGAACAACTGAGTACAACAATTAAAGGGAAAATGGTAATTCAATGAAAGAGAAGACTTTCAAGCATTCTTGATTAAAAGACCAGAGTTGAAGAGAAAGTTTGACTTTCAAACACAAGAATCAAGAGAAACATAAAAGAGAAATCCTAAAAGACTTACCAAAGTTGAACTGTTTACACTCCTAAATGGAAAGATAATATTTGTAACTCTTGAAATTTTTGTCAGCATTTGGGTAGTTGAAGGGATTACACACACACACATAGACAGAGGGCACAGGGTATGTTGAATAGCAAGGCATGGCATCTAAATAAAACAAATTAAGGGGTGAGAGAGGAATATATTGGGAGGAGAAAAGGAGAAATGGAATGGGGAAATTATCTCTCAAAAATGCAAGAAAAAGCTTTTTCAATTGTGGGAAAAAGGGGGAGGTGAGAAGGGAAAAGTGAAGCTTACTCTCATCACATTTGGCTTAAGGAAGGAATGACCTACACACTCAATTTGGTATGAAAATCTATCTTACACTACAGGAAAGTAGGGGAGAAAAGCATAAGTGGGGTGTAGGGTTTAATAGAAGGGAGGGTAAATGAAAGGAGGGGGATAATTAGAAAAAAAAAACACTTTTGGTGAGGGATAAGGTCAAAAGAGAGAATAGAATGAATGGGGAAGTAGGATAGGATGGATGAAAATATAGTTAGTCTTTCACACATGACTGTTATGGAAGTCTTTAGCAGAACTGCACATGTATACCCTATATTGAATTGCTTGCCTTCTCAGTGGTGATGGGTGGGAAGGGAGGAAGGGAGAGAAGTTAGAACTCAAAGTTTTAGGAATGAATTTTGAAAATTGTTTTTGCATTTTACTGGAAACTATGAAATACAGGTAATGGGGTACAAAAATCTAACTTGCCAAACAAGAAAAGAGAGAAGATGGAAATAAGGGAAAAGAGGGGTGTGATAGAATGGAAAGTAGATTGGGTGAAGGGGTGACTAGAATCTGTAGTGTTTGGGGATGAAGGGAGGGGAGAGATGGGAAGAAAATTTGAAACTCAAAATCTTGTGAAAGCGAATGTTGAGGGGAGGAGCCAAGATAACGGATTAGGAATATTCACATATGCTAGCTCCTAACCCACAACCCATGAAATAACTGTAAAGCAGAACTCCCAACAAATTCTGGAGCAATGTAAGCCACACAACAACAGAGCAGAGCAGATTTCTGTTCCAGAGAGCGCTGAAAAACCGACACCAAAGGTCAATCGTGCACTGGAGCCAGAGCAGAGGCCAGCCCTGCCTTGGCCACGCAGCACCCAGAGGAGCAGATCTGAACAGGCTTCAGGGGCAGAATCCCCAGCAGGCCACAAAGGTCCCTCCACTCACAGACCCCAAAGGTCAGTGACATAGCCTGTTTGTCTGGCCAAGAAGGGAGAAGAGTGTCTCCATAACTCAGGCCCCCTCGGGAGGCAGCAGCAGAGGCAGCAGCAGACAGGGGCTCCTAAAGCAGAAAGCAGCTCAGATCGATTATTCAAGGTCTCTGCATAAATACGCTGAGGGTACTGAGGCCCATGTGGTGTCCCTGCCCCAACCTGAGCAGCTGAACTTAATCTCACACTGAATAGCAAGCCCATCCCCGCAGAAATCCCTGAGGCTTGGAAGCAGCATTTGAATTTCAGACCCAAAGCACTAGCTGGGGGGATCTGGAGTCAAGACAGGGGTCTAGAGGAATCTCAGAAGTCAAGTAACTGGCTGGGAAAATGCCCAGATAAGGGAAAAAATATAAGACCATAGAAGGTTAATTTCTTGGTGAACAGATATCTCTTCCCTTCCTTTCAGAGGAGGAAGAACAATGTTTATCATAAGGGAAAGATATAGAAGTCAAGGTTTCTGTATCCCAAACATCCCAAATAAATATTCAGTGGGCACAGGCCATGGAAGAGCTCAAAAAGGATTTTGAAAATCAAGTGAGAGAGGAGGAGGAAAAAATGGGAAAAGAAATGAGAGAGATGCAATAAAAGCATGAAAAGCAGGTCAACCTCTTGCTAAAGGAGACCCAAAAAAATGCTGAAGAAAATAACACCTTGAAAAATAGGCTAACTCAACTGGCAGAAGAGGTTCAAAAAGCCAATGAGGAGAAGCATGCTTTCAAAAGCAGAATTAGCCAAATGGAAAAAGAGGTTCAAAAGCTCACTGAAGAAAATAGTTCTCTCAAAATTAGAATGGAACAGATGGAGACTAATGACTTTATGAGAAACCAAGAAATCACCAAACAGAACCAAAAGAATGAAAAAATGGAAGAGAATGTGAAATATCTCATTGGAAAAAACAACTGACCTGGAAAATAGATCCAGGAGAGACAACTTAAAAATCATGGGACTACCTGAAAGCCATGATCAAATGATTCAGGACTACCTGAAAGCCATGATCATCTTTCATGAAATTATCAGGGAAAACTGCCCTGATATCCTAGAACCAGGGGGCAAAATAAGTATTGAAGGAATCCATCGATCACCACCTGAAAGAGATCCAAAAAGCATTGTGGCCAAATTCCAGAGTTCCCAGGTCAAGGAGAAAATATTGCAAGCAGTTAGAAAGAAACAATTCCAGTATTGTGGAAATACACTCAGGATAACACAAGATCTAGCAGCTTCTACATTAAGGGATCAAACGGCATGGAATTTGATATTTCAGAAATCAAAGAAACTAGGACTAAAACCAAGAATCACTTACCCAGCAAAAGTGAGTATAACACTTCAGGTGGAAAAACTGGTTTTTCAATGAAATAGAGGACTTTCAAGCATTCTTGATGAAAAGACCAGAGCTGAAAAAATTTGACTTTCAAACACAAGAATGAAAAGAAGCATGAAAAGGTAAACAGCAAAGAGAAGTCATAAGGGACTTACTAAAGTTGAACTGTTTACATTCCGACATGGAAAGACAATATTTGTAACTCTTGAAACTTTTCAGTATCTAGGTAGTTGGTGGAATTACACACACACACGTGCACACACAGAGAGACAGAGAGCACAGAGTGAATTGAATAGGATGGGATCATATCTTAAAGGAAATTAAGGTAAACGGTGAGAGAGGAATGTGTTGGGAAGAGAGCAGAAGAAATGAAATGGGGCAAATTATCCCTCATAGAAGAGGCAGGTGGGAGATTTTTAGCGAAGGCAAAAGGAAGGTAGCTGGCAGAAAAACATGAAATTTACTCTCATCACATTCAACTAAAGGAAGGAATAAAATGCACACTCATTTTGGTATGAAAACTTATCTTCCAACACAGGGAAATGGGGGAGAAGGGGACAAGCAGGGTAGGGGGGATGATGGAAAGGAAGGCAATGGGAGGAGGGAGAAATTTGAAATCAACACTCTTTGGGAGGGACAGGATCCAAAGAGAGAAGAGAAGCAATAGGGGGCAGGATAGGATGGAGGGAAATATAGTTAGTAATATAATTAGAAATATAGTTTATAGTTAGTAAATATATTATTATAAATTATTATATAATTATATAAATTATATTATATATTTTAATTATATATAATATAATTATATAAATTATTATAAATATAGTTGTAAATATATTATGTATATAATATAGTATAATGTATTATATATTATATATGTATATATTATATATGTATATATATTATATAATTATATAAATTATTATAAATATAGTTGTATATATTATCATAAATTATTATATAATTATATAAATTATTATAAATATAGTTGTGGCTCCTTGGTATATGAATTAATTTTTTTTCTGGAACATTGATGTATTTTTCCTTTGATCTGGAAACTCTAAATTTAGGCTATCATGTTAATGGGTGTTTGGGCTTCTTTCGGGAGGTGATCAGTGGACTTTTACCATTTCCCCTTTTCCCTCTGGTTCCATGAGAACTGGCCAATTTTCTTTTAAGATTTATTGAAATACAATGTTTAGACTCTTTTTAAAATTGTGACACTAAGTTGTCCAATGATTCAAATTTTTTCTCCACAATCTTTTTTTAGGTCGATTCTTATTGCTATGAGATATCTTATATTTTCTGTTAATTGTTTTCAGTCTTTTGATATTAATATTTGTTTCTTTTATAATCATTAGCTCCTATTTGGTCCACTATAGTTTTCAGGAAGTTTGTTGTTTGGACAAGGTTTGTAACTCATGCTAAGCTGTTAATTTCCTTAAAATTCTCTAAAAAATGTATATATATATATATATATATATATATATATATGTATATATATGCACATGTAATTTCTATCTATATAAAATATCTATAAATACAACCTTGGATTTCTCATTTCATCAAATATAAATATTTTTAACTCCTCAAAAATCCTTGCTTCATCACTTACAGGCATTCTAGTTGAATTTTTACCTAAGTGCTCTCTCCCTCTCTCTCTCTCTCTCTCTCTTTCTCTCTCTCTCTCTCTCTCTCTCTCTCTCTCTCTCTCTCTCTCTCTCTCTCTCTCTCTCTCTCTCTCTCTCTCTCTCTCTGGCAACATTAGCAAAATACAGTTTCATTGTGACTTTTTCTTGGATTTATCACCTCAAGATTCAATTGCTGCCTTTTCTACATCTGTTTACATGAGTTTTCAGGGAAAGCTCACACTATTTTTTTCCTATTATTCCATCATCTATGTTCTGCCTCATCAATTTCATACACTATATGGAATATCAGAATTTTAATAAGAAATACATTTTAATACAACTGTTTTGATTTCTCCCTTATTTCATTCCTTCCAGGTATGATCATAGTCAACCTGATGAATGAACTGAGTTATTCAATGGTGTCAGATTTTATATCCATGGGAATCTGTAGCTCTTGGACCATGTAGCATCTCTTTATGGTTTTATCCTCCATCTTCTGTGTTGCCATTATGTTGGGAAACCTTATCATTGTACTCATGGTGACATCTGATCCCCAGATACAGTCTCTTATATGTCTTCTTTTGACTAATTTTTATTTTATTGCCATGTGTTTCTCCACTGCTGTAGTTTCAAAGATGATTTCTAACCTTTTATATTAGCATAAAACTATCTCATTCCAAAGATGTATCAGTCACATATTCTTTCTTCATTTCATGGGAAGAATTGAAATGATGTTCCTCCTTTACATGGCCTTTGACAGATAAATTGCCATACATAATAAGCCTCTCGACTATCTGACTATTATTAACACAAGAATATGCATTTTCCTCAAGATTTCTTCTTGGGCCATTAACTTTCTACACTCACTGACCCAGTTGACTTTCATGGTAAATCTGCCTTTCTGTGGCCCTAAGAAGGTTGATGGCTTTTAATTGTGACCTTTGTCGGGTCATCAAATTGGCATGTATAGACACTTATAAGTTGGAGTTCACTGTCACTGCTAACAGTGTTTTCATCTCCATTGGCACTGTATTTCTCTTATTCATCTCATACACTTACATTCTGGTCACTGTTAAGAAACACTCTTCTAGTGGATTGTCCAAGGCTCTCTCTACTCTGTCAGCTCACATCAGCATGGTGGTCCTCTTCTTTGGTCCATGAATCTTTGTGTATGTGCGGCCATTCCCTATAAAGCTAGTGGATAAGATTCTTGCTATGCTTGATTTTGTTATTACTCCTGTCTTAAATCAATACACCTATGCATTCAAGAACAAAGACATGAAGATGGCAGTCAAGAGACTGAGCCACCAGTTGGAAAGTTTTAGGAAAACTTCCTAAAATTCTAATTAGTATATGAAGAACATACTTCAATTTCATCCTGGCCACCATAAAACATGTGGATATCAACTTTATTTAGTACATTGATTCGGGAGCCATGTTGATAACATGCTCTATTTTAATGTTCCTCAAGCTGATTCCAAAACTACCTTGTTGTGCCAAAATTTGTTGCTGACATTTTTACATTGGCTCAAATAAATATCTTGTGCATTTTCCTTCCTTTAGTTAAAAGAAATTATTGTGGCAAAACTTTATAGTGTTCATTATTATTTTTTGCTTATTTAATGTACATGGTGTCCAAAAACTCTTAATGAGTTTTAAGCAAAGCTTAAAGCAAAACTGATGACTGAATTAAGACTTTGGGAATAACTTATTAAAATCATTTTGGGGAAATATGTTTTAATGAAGAGAGATACTAATTTAAGTTTGACTTGTAGTTTGTTTTTCATATTCAGGAAATAAATTTTCTTTGCAGACCAAACAGAGGCTCTGATTCTGTCTTTTAGAGGAAGATTATTTTGTCAATCAGAAAATGTTTATATTTCTTGAAAGGACCATAGAAAAGGTCCATGAATCTTTTTCTTCAGTACATTTAGTTATTATGTAAATGAGACATGATCGCTACCTTTGTAAGGGATGGAATACTTGAATGTTTCTGGCTGTTATTCCTTAACTATAAAGTCCCTTACAACTCTATAATCATGTGATTTCATAAGAAATCAAGCTTTTTTCTAAACTTTTGTGACTTTTTCAAATTGATCTCCCTTTGGAAGACATGCTTCAGACTACATGGCAACAGATTACAATGAAACACAAACTATCCCTTTTTAACATATTACAATGAGATTTAACCTATACTAAAGAGAAATAAGTTGTCCTTCCCATCACCCACTCATCTTAATGTGTTCTGTGAATTTCAATACAGACTCTCACTTTGCAAAAATGGAATTATTGTGAAATGTTATGGTTTCTTTGGCTTTTCTTTTTAGTCTGTCATAAAGCAATAATGATCACCTGCCTAATGAATAGAGTCTGACCAAGGATATGTTACCAGTATCATAAATGACCCAATTCTGGATTAACCACTAACATTGGGGGGGAGTCCATTGTTTCAAAGCACAACACCTATTATTGTTGGACAGCTCTAAATTTTGAAAAACGTAAACCATTTTGATTCCTTTACATGTACAAAATCAAATAAAATATGAATGTGTCATAATGAGTGGAAAAAAGGGGACTTCTAAAACCAAAACAAAAGAAGTATTGCTGCCATATGAGGTAGTGAGTTTTCCTTAACTGAAAATTTTAAATTACAATTTTGAAGACTGAAGATGGTGTCATATTCTAGGTCCAGCTTTAAGTACATTGTAACTCATCTATTTTCAGCTAAAATTTGCCCATTCCCGGTAGCATGTAAATGTTGATTAGAATTCTGCCCTCTGGAGCAGCATAGTATAATTCAAATACCTCTTCCCCATGGCAACCTTTAGGCAACTCTCATTTCTTCTTCCCTCATGCCTTTTCTCTTAACTCAGTACTTCTCATTTTTTGACTTTTCTTCATTTGAAATGATTTGCAACCTCCTCACCTAATAGGGGTTCCCATTCACACAGTGATTTAAGGCCAGAGAAAATGTTTTACATATGTTATCTCATTTAATCCTCGTAATAGCCCAGTGATTTGGCCTATTATTTTCCTAGTTTTTAGAGGAGGTAACTGATGCTCAAAGACATTAGTAACTTGTTCAAGATCATATCTGAATGCTTTGGGCAGTATTTGAAATCCAATCCTCCTATTTTTAAGTCTAAATCATTAGCCTCCATATGATACTACCAATTAATCTTTCTGTGAAAGTTCTGCAGTTAATCAATGTCTTCCCTAAAACATCATGTCAAGAATGCACACAGTACTTGAGGTGTAGTCAGACTAATAGAAATTCAGTATTATTAAGAGTGCTTCTTGCCAAATTAGGCTGTTAATTTACTCAAATACCTCATTACCTTTTTGATATTATGTCAAACTGTTGATGTGTTGATTTGTAATTAATTAAAATTCAAAAATTATCTCCACATATGGTACTATTAAATGTACCTCAATCCCTATCCAGTTTATAAAAAATGCAAATTCTTAAGTATAGAACTTCTTCTTTGTAAATTTATCTTTAGTAGAGTTCCTGTTGTTATTTTTTTTTTACATTTTTCTATTATTTTCCATATGCTTAAAATTCTTGATTCGCTATTACAGGAGAAATTCCTCCCAAATTATATATCTTTCACTTAGTGGATAAACATACTTCACCATTTTTGTAGAAATCATTCACAAAAATATTAAGTAAGACAGGATGAGAAAATGGCAAGCACTGTAATTTAGTTAACTCATCATCTGCTTAATTGGCCTACATTTCTACATCCTCTTTAAAAGCATGTTATTATGGATTCCCCTTTTCCCCCAAGACTGTGTCCAACTCCCAGTTTTGCTGATCTTGGTGACCTGTTAGTTTTCAAAATATGAAAATTCTATTTCCTGTACATGGTTTGCTGATGAACTCTAATTGGTGCAAGAACAGAATATTTTGAGTCAGAAGACCTGGGTTTAACTTTTGAATCTACTTTTTATTACCTGTGAGACCCTGTGCAAAATAACATCTTTAGATTTACCTAATAACATGAGAGGGTTATATCGGATGACTTCTCAGATAACTTATCCCTTTACATTCAGAATCTCTTTATATTTAGCTTCAAGTATATTTTTCTGTGTACATATTACAATCTTCCTATAGAATTTAAGCTTTCTGACAATGGGAAGTATTTCCTTTAGATCTGTTTCCTCACTTTTAATAAATTTCTGTTAAATTGAAATGCCAATCTGCTTGGTGTGTCTACTGAGTAGAATTTGTCATGAACCAAAGGCATGAGTCAGTAGACAGTTAGATTTGGTTAAAATATGATGTTAATTAGTGTCAACTGATTTTAAGGACTGACTAGCTATAGACAAAATCACACACATGGCTATCAGAGGTTTGAGGATATAGACTGAGAAGGAATGACTTAGAAACTTCTTTTGAGCATTTTAATTTTATTCTACTTCTTATGAGTGCATAATTACTAGAGAGGCAGTGTAGGATAATGAATAGAGTGAAGAACTTGGAATCAGAAAGACCTGAGTTTGAATAATCCTTTGGACACTATGATTCTGGCAGGTTGGATGGCTATGATTCTGAGCAAATCACTTAGCTTCAATTAGCATCAGTTTCCTCTTATGTAAAATGTGACTAGTGCTGACTTTACATAGTTACTATGAGGATCAAATGAAATAATACACATTTCCTGAAAGTCTCAGTACACTTTGAAGTTTAATAGCTTAAATAATTCACTTAGGTCATCAGGGACTAAGGGATCCCATCTTAATGAGATTCTGGTGAAATATGGTGGGCCACATATTTCACTGCTCTATTTTACAATATTGCCTTCTGATGAAAGTGATGAATAGAGGGAACATGGAAAAATGTATATTAATTGATGTACAGCGAAGTAAGCAGAGATAAAAAATATATACGTAGCGGTTACAATATGGTAAATGAAAAGAACAACCAAAGACTGAAAAACCAAAAGTTAATTGACAAAACTGTGAAGGTATAGCAAGACTTAATTGAAGAGATAGAAGAGGACACCACAAATAAACTTCTTAATGGAGGTGTGAGGTCCCCAGTTGTTATACATTGTATGTGTTTTGCGTTTGTTCAATGTATTGATCAGATCTGCTGTATATTTTTTTTCTTTCTAAAAAATACTGTTATATATGGAATGACTCTCTGGGACAGGAAGGTGAAGAGAAACATGGGACATATGATCACGTAAGAAATAGAAGAAATCAATAAAAAGTTACTTTTTAAAAAGTTGCAAATTCTCTACTTACATGTATCAACTTAAATTCCTTTCATTTGAATATAACATATTCAATAACATAATATAACATACAACATATATAACATATGCTCTCAATAGTTCCCAAAACAGTTGTAATATTCTTGACTTCTTAATGGGGTTATTCCTGAAGTATCTGTATGTAACTCTTTCACATTTTTATTCTAAATTCTATAACTTGGCAACTCATTTAGTCTCAGAACTTAAACTGTCATCTTAATGGACATGGGTTCTGAACATATGCCTTCAGCACTCCCTTTTCTTCTGAACCCCATTTATACAGTTTCCTAGCCATACAGTTCTACATTTATATTCCATTAACACTGAAGAATTATCCATTTCGAAAACCAAGGTTGTTATCTTTCCTCAAAAACTTCTGCTGGTCTTCTGACTTTATTACTTTTATCCTGTTATAGTTTACTCTATTTCTAATGCTTTCCTTTTGTTTTTCTTCTTTTTTTTTCTGTTGATTTATATGTTTATATTCAAGGTCTTTGAGTTTTCTTTGGTAATTTACTACTTCTACCCCTTGGCACTCCCCTCCCCCACCCTTACTCCTTATAGTCTTTTGTCTTCCACTTTTTGACTTCCTGCCTTCTGATTATGGTTTACTTGAGAGATGAATCTCAAAGAATCTCAGTCTCATTCCTTGCTGGGCAATTCATGATTCATCAGCCTTTCTCTGCCCCAAATGATTTTGGGTAGTCATAACTGTTTCTTGGTAGTTCTTGATCTTTCTCTCAGGCTAAGTGGATTACAGCACAACACTTCCTGTATCCTTCCATTCCAGCCCTCAGTATCCTATCCTGTTTCATCTCTTCCTTTGTTCTTAGGTGGGGGTCTTTTAGAGTTTTTCTGTGCTGGCGATCTAGTGTTGTTCACCCCAAAACTTACTGACGGCATTAAAAGACTGAGTCTGTTGACTCCTCCCTGTTTCTGCTGGTGCTCCATGTTGTTTTAATTTAGAATTTTCAGGGCTAGTGGAACAGGTTTACAATTCCTGACAATATTTTGCTCTTGATAGGTTGTGATTGGCTGGATAGTTTTCTCAGCTAAATTTTTGTAACCTGGCAGCAAGGTCTCTATACTGGTGGAAAATGGGAAAAAGAATGTGATCTGAGTGGATTTTAAAAAAAAATATTTTCCTTTAGTTAAATATTTCCCAAATACATGTAACGATTTTTTTAACAGTCCTTTAAAAAATTTGAGTTGCAAATTCTTTCCTTCAGTCCCAGCCCTCTCCTTGAGAAAAGGACTTAGATTTTGTTTATATATGTGAAGTCATAACAAATGTATCCATAGTCACCTTATTAGAAAATCTCCTTCCCCCCAAAAAAGCCCTAAGAAAAAATAACGTTAAAAAACTACATGGTTCATCAGTTCTGTCTCTGGAGGTGGATAGCATTTTGATCATATGCCCTTTTGAATAGTCTTGGATCAATATCTTGATCAGGTTAATATAAAGGTAATTTGAATTGGAAAACTTTTCCTATTCATTAACAGGCTCATTAAGTCATATGGAGCCTGTTGTGGGGGGCGGTGGGGTTTGTTGAATGGGATAGAGTAAGAAGTGGCAGAGCTAGAGAAGAACTGAGAGGAAGTTTGTCTGGAGAGCAGTCAGAGCTAGGGAGGATACAGTCTCCTGCGTAGTGTCAGTAACTTTGTGACTGTTTGTGATTTTATGTAAGAGAGCCTGCTTGTGATGAGTATAATGGACGTGGTTTGTTGCAAGCCCAGCAAGGGGACGACTTGGGAATGTGTTGTCCTCTGCATTGTTATTGTGTATAGATTTTTATTGCTGTGATGGATTTGGTTCTGAATCAATGTTTTGGTTCTGCCTTCCATGTGGAAAGTCTGTGTTATTTCAAGATTCTGAATTGTGCTGTGATATTGGTGGCTGCTGTGGGCACTGTGAATATTGCATTGGTGTTCCAAACAGACATGAGGATGGGGCTGCAAAATATCAGACCTCTATTTGGAGAGAGAAAGGCAGAGGATACAGAGGAAGAAATGATGTCTCAGGGTGAGAGGACTTTTGTTCTTCCCTAGAAAGAGAATGGACTAAAGGCAAAAGTCTTTGTGAAAACTGGGAACAGAGACTTCAGAAGGGGGAACTCAGGGACTTGGAGAGGTGTTTGCAGGGAATAACAATGGAACCAGGGAGAGAAATGGCAGGGGTATGAGGAAAGGTTGGGCCTTGCTAACAGGCTATCGAATTGTATATACATGCAGAGACGTGATGCTGGAGGAGAAGGTTGACATGGAAAGGGAGTTGCCTGGTTTGTAGGAGAGGCTTTCTGTCCTGCACTGTGGGAGAGGAAGCTGTAGAGGTTCAGGTGGTAAAAGAAATGGATGTTGTTGGTTTGTATCACAGGAGGCAAAAAGTTAACAATAGGAAAGTGAATGCAGCACTTGCATAGGCTGGGCATGATTCAGGTCTAAACAGAGGCCAGCAGGATGTGCGGGAAGAGAATGAAACAAGGGAGGATGCTGAGGTTGGGCCAGTACAGAGAAGGAAGCAGGGGAAACAGGGGGCCCCCACAGTATTTGGGGAGGTGATTGGAGATTTTGCTCAGGAGGAGAGCATAGATGTTTTGAGTTGGTTCCCCCCAAAATGGAAGAATCACTGTTACTTTGGATGGTAAGAATTGGTGAAAAACAGAGTTTTTTGAGAGAGAAGAATGAATAGCCTGTAGATTCAGGGTTAGAGTGGATTGACAAGAAAGGAGTTGTTTGCTTCCCTGTTGAGAGCAGGGGTAGATTTTGGAAGAATAGATGTCATTCCATCTAATGAATTATGTAAAATATTTTGAGGAAAGGGGTGTGATTTTAGACTGAACAGGAAGGTAGAAGTTTCTCCTGCAGATCATTCTGAAACATTGTACCTAAGTTCATCACACTTGCAGGGAGAATAAGGGGTTGACCAGCTGCCAGCTCAGATTAAAGAGGGTGTACCTCTAGCCAGAATGGTGATCCAGGGACTGCAAATTGGAAAACAGTTAACAATAGTGAATGAAGCTATGATAATTGCTTCATGGAATCCAGAAGCATGTTATTGTCTCCTTGTTTCTTTTTGTCTGTTCACCTTATTTGTCAGATTTGTTTTCTTCAGGCTTACTACCCTCCATCTGCAGATGCCTGATCCTTTAAGCCAGTTGTTACTTCCTATCCATGACAGTGCTGTGTCATCTCTGGACCTGAAGTTGACCAAACTCTGGATGCCAGCTAAAGATCTGATCTCTCACATGGGACCTGTTGGTACAAGGACAACTGTAGTACAATCTCAGTAGGAAGTAGCCATGAAAGAAGAGACCTTCACTCCTTACCCCAGGATTTTGGGTTATTTTTGCTCTAGGTGGGAATTATAGGATGCTTGTGCTCAAACCCCACCCTATGATATTGTTTTATGTGCTCATTTTGTGTGATCCTTATGTGAAGGATGAAATTCCTGGAACAATGAAGTATTCTCAGGGGTTAGACAGAACATGCTGCCCAACCTCCAATTTCTGTGAAAAGAGAGAATATTGTGCAAACTCTGTGCATATTGGAACTGCTTAATCTTTGTAGAACAGCCTTGAAACTGCCCAGAACAGATGGTTCTTAAAGACTTCCTGCTTTTTCTGGCCTCTGGGCAAGATTTGTGTAACCGCCTTTGCTCTTTGCCACTGGGGAAACTTTCCATGAACAGATTGTGCATCCTGAAGCCCAGTCAATGAGATAAGGAGGCAGAGGGTTAGGGAGGAGGAATTTGCGTTAGGGTATAACTAAGACTTGCTTTCTGTAACCAATTTGCACTCTCCTCCTGCCAACAGTCCTAGCAGTATGGGAGGTGTGCCCTTTCTTATGAGAAGGAAAACAAACTTTTTCTCTGCTGTCTCCAAAAGTCCCTAAATTGATTAGTGCTGTGGCACACACCTGTCCAGAGAATGGTTGGACTAGTTCATAACTACACCAAGAGTACACTGCTATCCCAATTTTGTAACATCTCCTTCAACATTTGTCATTTTCCTTTTTTGTCATATTAGTCAATGGGTAGGTGTGAAATGGTTTCATAGTTGATTTAATTAGAATTTCTCTAACCATTTTTTATTGTGATTGAAAGCTTTGATTCCTTCTGGAAATTGCTTATTCATATCCTTTTATTATTTGTCAACTAGTAACTGTCTCTTTCCTTTATAAATTTGGCTCACTTACATGTATTTTTGAGAAATTCAGCCTTTATCAGAAAAAAAAAAAACTTGTTGGAAATCCCCCTACTCCTAGTTTCTTATTTTCCTTCTAATTATGACTACATTTGTTTTGCTTGTGCAACTACTTTTTAAATTTAATGCTGATAGTTTTCCTGATATTGAACCATCTCCACATTCCTGATTAAATGTTACCAGCTCATCTTTGTGATATAATGTTGTAATCTCTTTGCTAATATTTTATTCAATTTTTTTTTTTTTGCATCACTGTTCATTAGGGAAATTTGTCTGTAGTTTTCCTTCTCTGTTTTTATTCTTTCTGGCTTATGTGTCAGTCATATTTGTGTCCTGAAAGGAATCTAGTAGGACTCCTCCTTTACCTATTTTTAAAAAATCTTCTATGTAGTATTGAGATTTAATGTAGCCATGATTGAGGGGGTAGAGCACTAATGCAGTATTCAAAGCTTTTCCTGAGGCTAATTTTGAATCGTGAAATACCACAGACCCTCCACATGAAAGGTAGAACCAAAACATTTATTTACTCACCAGAAAGCCAAATTCATTACAATCAAGAAAATCTATACACAATAACAATGCAAAGAACAACACCACCCCCGCTCTTTCACCTTTCTAGGCTTCCCACAAATCGGCTCCACTAAACAAATCACAAGCAGGCTGTCTTAAACAAAATCTCAAACAAGCCCATTCACATGCTAGCCAGCAGCCTGCATCCTTCCTAGTTCTGCCTGCTCTCAAGACTTAACTTCCTTTCTGCCTTCCCTGCTCCACCCATTAAGCAAACTCATCCCACCACAGGCTCCATGGGACTCAGACTGAAGTAACTCAGACAGGTTACATGGGCCAGTTAATGAATACAAATGATTTTCCAATTAAATGACCATTAAAAAGGGCTAGTTAGGTGGTGTAGTGGATAGAGCACCAGTGCAGGAGTGAGAAGGACCTGAGTTCAAATATCACCTCAGACCCTTGACACTCACTAGCTGTGTGATCTTGGGCAAGTCGCTTTATCCCGGTTGCCTAATCCTGAGTCATTTCCAATCATCCTGATGAATATCTGGTCATTGGATTCAAATGACTCTGGAGGAGAAGTGAGACTGGTGACATGCATAGTCCCCTTTCAAAACAAAGTCAAGTGCAAGTCATGTCATTATTTCTCTGATGGCATGGTCTTCTTTGGCAACGAAGGACAAATCCACACAAAAGGGGATAAATCAGTGTGGGGCAGGGGCCCATTTTTCTTATCACTACCGGCAATTACTGACCAACTCACAGGCAGGTAACAAGAGCCTTTGAAGTGCTAACACCCCCACATCACAAGTACTCTTTTCAGCCCAGCCAACTGACTTCCTAACTGTATTGAATTATTATTGGTATTACATTTGAAAAAAAAGTCCAGTGCCTGATGATGCTCCGAGTTTAGCGATATGAAATTCAACTAGGTCCCATAGGAACACAACATGTGGCCTCTCTTCATTAGTCTGCTGTATACTTCCTCCTCCAGTGTGTGTGTGTGTGTGTGTGTGTGTATGTGTGTGTGTATATATCACATTGATAACCTTATATAAATCTTGATGTACATTTAGCATGCAAATTATCTCTTATATTGTTGCATCTCTTATATTGTTGCATCAAGTAGGGAAAATAGAATTTGTCATCAACTAAGAAGTTTTTGGTCATAGGGAACCTACACACACATATAGATAGATAGATAGATAGATAGATAGATAGATAGATAGATAGATAGATAGATAGATAGATAGATGTGTGTGTGTGTGTGTGTGTGTGTGGTAAACCTTTATTCTCTGTCTACTCAAATTATTTAAGCAAGTTAAGGAAATTGCTATTTGATAGTTTGTGCATGTACATGGGGCTTGATTTCATACTGAGTTTTTCTGCTATTCCAAGTTTCCCACTTCTGTCTTCGTAATTAAGCCATCTCTATAGCTGTGGCTTTCATATCATTTTAAAAGTTATTCCCTGGATTCACTCTTTGAGAGCCTGTCAGTATCTGAATATATTTTTGATTTGCCCTACATATTAGCTGCTTGTAACTCTTAAGTGTTTGGTGATCCTTGTCTAGGTAGAGAGGTTGGTGGCCAAAGGAAGATAGTTTCTCATAGGGAAAGAATATTATCTGGTGGAAAAGCAGAGACAAGAAGGAAAGGAATCTTATGGAAAAGGGAAAAGGACTGGCTAGTTACCAAGCCCCAAGCAAAGAATCAGTCTCTGGAAAAATAAATGGAAGAATTGGCCTTGAAGTTGCAACACGTGGACAAATATAGAGGTTTGGTTTTGTTCTCCTTTGTTCTTTCTGCTTTACTGTTTTATAAAGTGCGCATTTCTTTTGGAGTGGTAAGGAGTTTTACTGGTTTGATTAAACTGTACATTGGATAGTCACAATCAGACACCAATTGGTTGGAAGGTACCCTAGTTCTCATTTGGCAAGGGATCCTTTGTAAGTTGTGCTGGAGCCAACTCAAACTGGTTTATGAGAGCCCGTTGATAAATTTTTAGTATGATAATTTACACTTCAGAAATCTACAAATGCTATAAAATTGTCCTTGATTTATTGTTTTGTTTATTCCAAAAAAGTGATGGAGAAAATGAAAGTAATGCATATGAACCTAAAGGTACGTCATATACATATACATATCACACATACATATATATATATTTTGCATGTGTACACACATATACAGTACATAAGTGAATGTATGTATGCATGTATCTGTATATGCAGTTGCAAAGCCAGTTGTTAAATATTTACCAGCACACTTCTGAATCTATGCTGTTTATAGTTCTCTTTCCTAATTAATTAGTCACCACTCCTCAAGATTTTTGTTTTTTTTAATAATTGATCCTAGGAAAGCAGTGAAGGAAATGAAGAGATGACTAAAAAATGTTCCTTAAAATCAATCATCTGTTTGGGGTCTGTTTTTCTTTCTCATATAGCACCAATAATAGAGCTGATTGAATGCTTGGTATGTAACATAGATTCCTAGAAATTATGATATTGAAGAATCCAAAGACATCTTAAGAGAACTTTCTGTTCAAGTTTTTCTTTTAAAAATATTAATATCTCACCTCTATGTAATACTTTAAAGTCAGCATAGTGCTTTTCCCACTCCCCACAAGTCTGTTGGCTTAGTAGTGGATATAATCTAATCAATATGAAATATGAGGAAACCGAAGCTCTGAGACATTGAGTTACTTGTTTATGAGCCAGGTAGTAAGTACCACGAGCAGGTCTCAGATTCCAACTCCCACTCCTAACTCCCACTGCAGTACTCCATCTAGTGTCTCATGCTGGCTTCAGGAACTGAGGAGATGACGCTCACAGAGCATAAGTGCTTTGTCTAAAGTCACATTTTATGGCAAAATTGAAACTATGTCAGATCTGCCAGATCTCCCACCCAATGATCTTTCCAGCCCAGTGTACTGTGTGTAAACACCCATATCCACACCCACCTACCCTCCCCACAGGCTTCTCTTTATCTGTTAAGTGCTACGTTAAAACATTTTCAAGTTCTGTTACAAATGTAATAAACTAATATTGAAGTAAAAAAAAAAAAATTCCACTAGCATTTCTTGGTTCTTCTAATTTAAAAAAAAATTCGTATCTTCTAATTAGCCTGAATACAAAAAATAAAATTACAATCATGTAGACTACATTCTGCATGAGTAGACTGAGTCTAAGGAAGGTCTAGATTTGGGGGAAAAAATCTTGAATGAGAGAATTTCAAAAAGTAAGTTCCTTGCTATTTCTTTCAAACAGATCCTGTGCCAATGTCTCCTATGTTGCACAGTCAAATCCACGGTTCTTCAGGGAGACCTTCAGAGTGTCCTGGTATCGCTTCTTCTGGCCACCAGGTCATTGCCTGCCCCATGAGAATTCTTCATAAAATAACCTTTTGGCAAGTGTACATTTTGCATTCGAACAATGTGGCCAGCCCATGCGAGTTGTGCTCTCTGAAGCATAGTTTGATTACTTGGCAGTTCAACTCGAGCAAGGACTTCTGTGTCTGGTAACTTATCCTGCCAGGTGATCCTCAGAATCTTTCCAAGACAGCTCAAATGAAAGCGATTCAGTTCCCTGGCATGTCACTGGTACACTGTCCATGTTTCCCAAGCGTATAACAATGAGGTCAGCACAGTGAGTCTGTAGACCTTCAGTTTGGTAGTCAGTCTAATACCTCTTCTTTCCCAAACTTTTCTTCGGAGCCTCCCAAACACTGAGATAGCTCTGGCAATGTGTGCATCAACCTCATTGTCTATGTGTACATCCCTGGAAAGTACACTACCAAGGTAAGTGAACTTATCCACAGCATTCAAAACTTCTCCATTTGTTGTAACTGATGGTTGCATATATGGATGATGTGGTGGTGACTGATGGAGCGCCTGTGTTTTCTTGGTGTTAATTATTAGGCCAAAATCAGCACAGGTAGCAGATAATTGATCCATACTTTGTTGCATCTCAGCTTCAGAGGCTGCACTGAGTATCCAGTCATCTGCCAACATTCCCTCCACTTTGGTCTTGACTTGTACCCTTTACTAATTGAAGAACTTGCCATCATTATAATAGTTGACCTTGATGCCATGTTCATCCTTGTTGAAAGCATTTCTCGACATGGGTGAAAACATCATGCTAAAAAGTATAGGAGCAAGAACACAGCCCTGTATCACTCCACTGGTGACTGGGAAGGCACGAAAGCATTGTCCATTATCCAGAATCCGGGCAAACATGTCATCATGAAATCGACGTACAATAGTAGCGACCTTCTCCAGGCAACCAAATTTTGACATAATTTTCCATAAGCCCTCATGACTAACAGTGTCAAAGGCCTTAGTCAAATCTACAAACGTTGCGAACAGACCCCTGTTCTGCTCCTGGCATTTCTCCTGGAGTTCTCAGGCAGCAAACACCATATCAACTGTTCCTCGGCCCTTTCTGGAGCCACACTGATTCTCAGGTATATGACGATCTTCCAGGTGAAGGATCAGGCTGTTAAGAAGGACTGTAGCAAGAACTTTGCTAGCAATGACTAAGAGAAAGAGCCTCCTGGAATTGTCGGAGGACAATCTATTCTCTTTACACTTATTTTCCTCACTAAATCATTCTTCACTGTAAGCTTACATACGTTGCCTTCTGGGATATTGTATTCTAAGTTCTCCATTCCTATGTGATAGTTACAAAATACTGTGTGATACTCACTGTGGATTTTTGGTACTTGAATTATATATATTTATACGTATATATATACATATATATATATTTTTTTTTTTCTGGAAACTTGAAGCAATATTCCTTTGACCTGGAAACTCTAGTTTAAAGCTGTAATTTTCATGGGCATTTGAGGTTTCTTTCTGGAAGTGACCAGTGGATTCTTTTTATTTACACTTTTCCCTCTGGATTTAAGAGAGATGAACGATTTTCTTTGAACATTTGTTGAAATATGATGTTTAGGCTCTTTTTTAAGTTTTATACTCAATTTTCCAATGATTCAAGTTTTTTCTCGGTCTTTTTTGTGTGTCAGTTCTTATTACTATATATTATATTTTCTGTTAATTTTTTTAGTCTTTTGATTTTAATATTATTTTTTACATAGAATTATTGTCTTCTACTTGATCCACGATGGTTTTTAAGGTATTTGTTGTTTGGGCAAGGTTCACAATTCTTTTTTCTTTGTCTTTCTCATTTCATCTGTACAAATATTTGTAACTCAGAAATCATTACTCCTTCATTTCCAGGAATTAGTTGAAGTTGTATCCAAGCTCTCTGCCTGTCCTTTTCTGTCTTTCTCTGCCTCTCTCTCTTTCTCAGTATATAAGTTTGAGACTTTGGTTATAGATATTTTGGAATCACGCTTTTCTCCATTTACATCTTAATTGTCTCTATCCCAAAATAGCTTTTTATGGTGGGTCATTTTGTTTTGCTTCTTCTTCAGCCCTTCTTCCTAACTTCAGACTTGGTATGAGGGCTGAACTCTGTGAACTTTTGGAAGCAACATCTGGATTGGTTTGATTATAATTTTCTAGGGAGTGCTGGTTATTGTTTCAGGATCTCAGGAGTAGCTCAACTTGGGAACCTGCAAGCTTCAGACATTCGAAATGTGGTCTGAACCACATTAAAGTCTGACTGATGTCCCCTCGTTTGAGTTCTGCAAGTTCCTGATCTAGGCTTGGGTATGACAGTAGCCTACTCCTAGATTTAGGCCCCATAAGCCATCTGGAAAAATTAATTGGTTCAGAATGGCAGAATTGTAGTCTCTTCCTTGTTCTAGTATTCTTATCTTAGTTATTATTCTGAAGGCTGGGTCAGCTGTTGGAAATGAGACTGTGTTGTTATCCTGGAATTTGAACTATACTATTGTTTTTGAGCTCATTTCTCTCTCAGTAATTACATCACCAAGAGCTCCTTATTAAGAAACTAACTCTACTCCCAGTCGCAAATTTCCTCTTAATTTTCCCCTAGACCTGGCACCTGGAATCAAGTAGTGGGCTACAAAGCTACCAGTTGGCATCTGTTACCTTGGTATTGTCCTGAAATGAGTCGGGAGTGGGGCTCACAGTATGGGTTCGGCATCTCTTTTATCTCAGGTGTAAAGGCTCTCTCTGCTTTGATGTGTTCTGAGCTCAGTCCTCCTGGCTAACATATCCATTGTCCACATGCCTCTGTCTCCCTCTGAAAACAATAGCAAAAGAGACAAAAAAGCTTCACTGTTACTTTTTCTTGGATTTGTCACATCAGGATTTAATTAGTACCTTTTCTAGGTCTGTTTGGATGAGTTTGGAGGAAAAGTTCACTGTACTTTTTCCTATTACTCCATCATCTTGGTTCCGCCTTCTCATCCACACATACTATATGGAATATGAGAATTTTAATGTGAAATACTTTTGTAATTCAATTGTCCTAAGTTTTTCCACATTTTCTTTCTTCCAGGTACCATCATAGTCAGTCTAATGATTGAATTGAATTACTCAATGGTGTCAGAGTTTATGTTCATGGGAATCTTTAGCTCTTGGACCATGGAACATCTCCTTCTGGATTTCTTCTCAATTTTCTGCATTGCCACTGTTTTGGGAAACTTCCTCATTGTGCTCACAGTGATTGCTGACCCTCAGCTACAGTCTCCTATGTATTTTCTTTTGGCTAATCTCTCCTTTATTGACATGTGTCTTTCCACTCTTGTAGTTCCAAAGATGATTGGTGACCTTTTCTATGAGCACAAAACCATATCATTCCAAGGATGTATTACACAGATATTCTTTATTCACTTCATGGGAGCCACTGAGATGGTGTTATTCATTTCCATGGCATTTGACAGTTATATTGCCCAATGTAATCCTCTCCACTATCTGACTAATATGAACCCTAGAATATGCATTTTCTTCCAGATGTCTGCTTGGGTCATTGGTCTCCTACACTCACTGACCCCGTTGGCTTTTGTGGTAAATCTACCTTTTTGTGGCCCTAACACGTTTGACAGTTTTTATTGTGACCTTCCTCAGTTTATCAAATTGGCTTGTATAGACACTTAAAAGTTGGAGTTCATTGTCACTGCTAACAGTGGGTTCATCTCCATTGGCACTGTATTTCTCTTATTCATCTCCTACATTTACATTTTGGTCACTGTTCAAAAACACTCTTCCAATGAATTGTCCAAGGCTCTCTCTACTCTGTCAGCTCACATCAGCGTAGTAGTCCTCTTCTTTGGCCCATACATCTTTGTCTGTGTGTGTCCATTTCCTACAATGCCAGTGGATAAGTTTCTTGCTATTCTTGATTTCATTATTACTCCTATCTTAAATCCATCCATCTATGCATTCAGGAACAAAGACATGAAAGTGGCAGTCAAGAGGCTGAGTAACCAGTTGGTAAATTTTAGGAAAATTTCCTAAATTGATTAATTGTTATACTGATATATATATATATATATTTAATATATGAACTATATATATTATAATTTACATGTGGGGAATATGTTTCAATTTTTTCCTGGTCACTATATAACATCTGGATGTCAACATTAGTACATTAATGATAGATTCATGTTGATAATATTCTCTTTTCCAGTGTTCCTCAACCTGATTCCAAGATTACCGCAGTGTGCCAAAATAGGTTGCTAAGACTTTTACATTGGCTCAAATAAATATCTTGTGAATTTTCTATTTTTAATTAAAAATTGTGGCAAAACTTTATAATGTTTATTAGTATTGTTTGCTTCTTAAATGTACAGGTGTCCAAAATGAGTTTTAAGCAAAACTTAAAGCAAAACTCATAACTGCATTAAGAGTGTGGGAATAACTTACTAAAATCTTTGTGGGAAAATATATTCTAATAAAGAGAGGAATTAATTTTTGACTTGTAGATTGTTCTGCATTTTCAGGGACTATTTAGCTTTATTTACAGACAATTTTTGAATTTCAGTTAACTGCAACTCAACACATCAACTTTACACACACAATTTTTGAATTTCAGTTAACTGCAACTCAACACATCAACTCTTTGACAAAGTTATCAAAAATTTAATGAGCTATTGACGGAATTAACAGTCTAATTGGCAAGAGAAAAGGCACACTAAATAATACTGAATTTCTACTAATCTATTATACCTCAAGTACTGTGTACATTCTTGACATGATGTTTTAAGGAGGACATTGATAAACTGTAGCACTTTCACAGAAAGATGAATAGGTAGTATGGTAAAGTAGTGTGCTATAGGGGTAAAGACTTAGACTTAGAAATAAGAGAATTTGAGGCTTCATTCTATCTTTTGGAGTAGGATTATTTTGTCATGTATTTCGTGTTTCTCTCTTGAAAGGACTATAAAAAAGAGAGTGAATACTTTTCTTCAATCCATTTAATGATTATGTAAAGGAGATACTTCATTATACCCTATTAAGGGACGGTATCCTTGAATGTTCCTGGCTGGTAATCGTTAGCTGATCTTTAAAGTTCCTTACAACTCTTCAATTGTGCAATTTCATAAGAAATCAAGTCTTTCTCTAAACTGCTTAACTTTTCTCAATTAATTTCTCTTTGGAAGACTTATACCTGGAACTTCATGGCAGAAGACTAGAAGAAAACACAAAAATGAAGAATTACCCCATTTTGCACCTATTTCCATGAAATTTAATCTATACTAAGGAAAAATGAACTGTCCTTCCCACCATTCAATCACCTAATTTTATTCTGTGAATTTCGATACAAACTGTTACCTTGAAAAATGGAACTTTTGGGAAATGTCAGAAATTTCCTTGGTTTGTCCTTCCAATCCATCATAACGCAGTAATGATCACTTGCCTTATACATGGAGTCTGATCAAGGATATGGTACCAGAATTATAAATGGCCCAGTTCTGGATTAATCACTTGTATTGAAGGGAAGTCCATTGCTTCAAAAGACAAGACCATCCATCTATTACTTGACACCTCTAAAAGCTGGAAAATTGCAAACCATTCGAATTGCTTTTCATGCATAAAATTTAATAAATACATAAATATGTTCTAATGAGTGGAAAAAAGATTTACAAAAACCCAAAATAAATAAATGAGAATGTGCTAACAAATCAGTTAGTGAGGTTTCAATCACTGAAACTTTCTAATTATAGTTTTGAAGACTGAAGGTAGTGCTATATCTTGGATCCAGCTTTACATACAGTGTAACCCATCTATGTTCACATAAAATATGCCCCTGTTCCTTGTAAATTGTAATTGTTTATTACATTTCTACCTTTTGGAGCAACTTCCCCATGGAAGTCTTTAGACAACTCTCATTTCTCCTTCCCTCATTTCTTTTCTCCTGCTTAGACACTTCAAGTTTTTTCACTTTTCTTCGTTTGAAATGTTTTGCAAACTCCTGACCTATTAATGATTCCCATTCATATAGTGATTTAAGGCCAGACAAAATGTTTTGCATATGTTATCTCATTTAATGCTCAGAATATCCCAGTGATACTTATTATTTTTCTGTTTTTTAGATGTGGTAACTGATGTAACAAGAAATTAATGACTTGCTCAAGATCATATCTGAGTGTATACAACAATATTTAAACTCAAATTCTCTTATTTCTAAGTCTAAGTCTTTACCCCTATAGCACACTACTTTACCATACTACCTATTCATCTTTCTGTGAAAGTGCTACAGTTTATCAATGTCTTCCTTAAAACATCATGTCAAGAATGTACACAGTACTTGAGGTATAATAGATTAGTAGAAATTCAGTATTATTTAGTGTGCCTTTTCTCTTGCCAATTAGATTGTTAATTCCGTCAATAGCTCATTAAATTTTTGATAACTTTGTCAAAGAGTTGATGTGTTGAGTTGCAGTTAACTGAAATTCAAAAATTATCTCCACATCTGCCACTATTAAGACCCTCAATCTCTTTCTGTTCTTTTCATAAAAAAAAAAAATTACATACAGGAATTCCTCTTTGTACATCTTTCTTTAGTAAATTTTACATTGTAAACTTTGTAGTTTTCTGTTTTCTTTTATAAAATTCTTACAATTCCTGATTCTCTAGTACAGGAGAAATTCCTCCCAATGCATATATCATCCACTTAGTGAATAAACACCCTTCCTTATTTTTACAGAAATCATTGATAAAATTGTTAAGTAAGACAGTATCAGAGACTGTCAAGCACTGTAATTCAGTTAACTCAACAGCTACTTAACTAGCCCATATTTCACTCTTCTCTTTACAACGATCTTATATGAGATGCCATATCCCCCTCCCCCAAGACTGTGCCCACCTTTCCAATTTTGCTGATCTTGGTGATTTGTTAGATTTCAAAAGGTGGAAATTCTATTACCTGTACATGATTTGTTGATGACATTTAATTTCCTAGCACAGTAGCAGAGCATTTGGAGTGAGAAGACCCAGGATCAGCTTTTGCATCTGCTTCTTATTATCTCTGTGATCATGGGTAAGCTAACATGTTCAGGCTCACCTGTAATGTGAGAGGGTTAGATTAGATGACTTCTCAGATAACTTCTCCCTTTATATTCATAATCTCTTTATTTTTGCTTTAAGTATATTTTTTATTTGTATATACTACAGTCTTTCTATAGAGCTTAAGCTTCCTTGCAATGGGAACTATTTCTTTTAGATCTATGTCCTCATATTTAATAAATTTCTGTTTAATTTGAAGTGTCAGTCTGCTTGGTCTGTCTATTCAATGCAATTTCATGAGTCAAAAGTATATAGTTAGCAGACACAATTTTTTATGATAAGGTGTTAATTAGTGTCAAATGAGTTTGTTAAAGGTCTGACTGTAGTTATACCCTGTGCAGTTACTTTTAAATAGATCTTCCCTTTCTTTCTCTTCCTGTTGGATTTTGTTGGTAAAATGTAGAAACGCTGATGATTTGTGTTGGTTTATTTTATATCTTGCAACTTTGTTGAAGTTGTTAAATATTTTGACTATCTTTAGTTGATTCTGTACATATACCATCACATCTCATGAAAAGAGTGATAACTTTATTTTCTCATTTACTATTCTGATGCTTAAATTACTCTTTCTTGTCTTATTGATATAGCTAGCATTTTCTAGTACAATATTGAATTGTAACGGTGATAACTACCATCCTTACTTTATTTCTGGTCTTAGTGAGAAAGCTTCAAGTTTATTTCTATGATAGCTAATGTTCACTTAGAACATTAGATTCACTTAGATACTAGTTATCATGTCAAGAGGGGTTCCATTGATTCTAAGATTTCCAGTGTTTTTTAATAGAAATGGATGGTTTGTTTTGTCAAGGGTCTCTTTTTGCATCAGCTGGGACAATTATATGATATTTGTTAATTTTATTGGTATGGTCAATTATACTGATAGTTTTCCAGATATTGAGCCATACTCACATTATTGACATAAATCTTACCAGATCATCTTTGTGATGTATTGCTGTGATATTCCTGCTAATACTTTAATTTTTTGCAATACTATTCACTAAGGAAATTTGTCTGTAGTTTTCTTTCTCTGTTTTTCCTCTCCATGATCTATGTGTCAAAGCCATATTTGTGTCCTAAATGGAATCTGGTAGAAGTCCGTCCTTACGTATTTTTTCATATAGTTTATATAGTATTGAGATTAGATGGAGCCACTATTGAGGGGATAAATCATTATAGAGAAGGTCCCCATTTTTCTAATCACCACCACCAACTGTTGACCAACTCACCAACAGAGAGGCAACAAGAGTCCTTGAAGTGGTAGCACCCTGAGACCACAGGGATCGTTTCCAGGCTAGGCAATTGACTTCCTACTTGAAATGAAATTTTCATGGTTTTAAATTTGGAAAAAGATCAGGGCTAGATGATGCTGTGAGTTTAGAAAGACTCAATGCACCAAGAGGTCCCATAGGAAGTAGTTTGTGCTTTCTCTTCATGAGTCTGCTCTGCATCTCTAGTGGATAAATATCACACACACACACACACACACACACACACACTCACACACACACGATGACAATATATAAATCTTCATGTCCATTTACCATGCATATATTTACTCTATTCTATTTTCCAATCAAATAGGGAGAAAAGGACTTTTTTCATCAGCTACAGAAGTTTTGGTCAGAGGGGACCTATGTATATGGTAAACCATCTCCTTTATTTTCCAGTCTTCTCAAATAATATAAGCACTTTAACGATATTGTTATGTGATACTTTCTACATGCCATTGGGATTGATTTCATAGTGAGTGATTCTACAGTTCCAGGTGTATTTCTTTTCCCACTTCATCCTCGGGAATTAAGCCGTCTCTATAGCTGTGGTTTATCATTTTTAAAATTATTGCTTGGATTCACTCTTTCAGAGTCTGTAGATATAGTGATATATTTTTGATTTGTACTATATGTTAACTGCCTGTAGTTCTCAAGTGTTTGGTGATCATTGTCGGAAGTGGAGAGATGGATACCCAAAAGAATTTAATTTCTCCTAGAGGAAGATTGTGATCTGCCAGAAAAGCAGAGATAAGAAGGAAAGAAAGCTAAGGGGAAAGTACTGACCAGTTACCAAGGTCCAAGGAAAGAATTAGTTTCTGGAAAAATAAAGGGAAAAATTGGCCTTGAAATTGAAACTCTTCAGCAAATATAGAGGTTTGATTTCGTTCTCTCTTCCATTGTTATGTCTTCTTTGTTGTTTTATAAAGTGCTCATTAATTTTGGAGGGGTGGAGAGTTTTGCCTGGATTGATTAAACTGTACGTTTTATAGTCACAATCAGACTAATTGGTTGGAATTTATCTCAGTTTTACTTTGGTAAGGGATCCTTTTCAAGGTTGTACTGAAGTCAAATCCATGAGAGTCCACTGCTAAATATTTAGTGTGAGGATCTACACCTTAAAAATCAACGATTGCTCCAAATGGTCCTGGAATTATTGTTCTGTTAATTGTAAGAATTAAAAAAGTGATAGAGAAAAAGATAATATTGCAAATAAATATAAAGGTATGTCATACACATATACTTGTTATAGATAGAGAAAGTGATAGAGAAAAAGATGGTATTGGAAATAAATATAAAGGTATATCATACACATATACATGTTATAGATATGTGTATATGTATGAATGTATGTGGAAAATCAATTGCTAAATATTTGCCAGTATAGTTCTATTGTTATTAAATAGTAATTTACTCTTATGATATTGAATAGTTATCTTTACCAATTAATTAGTTGCCTACCCCAGAAGGCTTTCTTAATTTTTTTAAATAATTCTGATCCTAGGGAAACACTGAAGTTGATGGAGAGATTTTAAAAATAATTTCCTTAAAATCAGGTATATGTTTTGGGTCTGTTTTTGTTTCTCTTATGGTACTAGTACTATGGCTGAAGGAGTGGTGAGTATAGATTCTTAGAAATTGTGGTATTGAAGAATGCAAAGAGATCTTAAAGATTTTTTGTTCAAGTTTTGAAGCTCTGAGACACTGAGTCACTTGCTTATGAACCAGCTAGTAAGTGACAAAGGTAGGTTTCGTACTCAAGTCCTAACTCTTACTCCATTACTCCATCTAGGACCTCATGCTTGCTTTAGGAACTGAGGAGATGAGGCTCTTTCGGGATAAGTACTTTGTCCAAAGTCACATTTTGTGACAAATTTGGAACTGAATGTCAGATATGCCAAATGCCCCACCTAATGATTTCTCCAGTCCGTTATAGGGTGTGTACCCAGACACAGACACAGAAACACAGACACACACGGGGCTCTCATTACCGGTTAAATGCTACATTAAACATTTTTCAAGTTCTATTTGAAATGTAATAAGTCATTATTAAAACAAAACAAAAAGATTTTAACCCAAGCATTTCTTGTGTTTCTTCTAATTTCAAAAAAATTGCTTATCTTCTCATATGCCTGAATACAGAAAACAAAATTGCAGTCATTTAAACCAATGAGACTAAGGCAAGTTTTGATCAGGTAAAAACAAAATTGAAAAAAAAAAAACCCAAACTAGAATTTTTCAAGGAAAATTCAATACTCTTTCTTTCAAATACAGAAAAAGAAAATCAAGAAAAAGGGGCTAATAAAATATTATTAGGTTTTGAGAACCAGAATTTTAAGGTTGTTTAAAAGAAATAAATAGGAATGTTTTAGGATATCTATATTTAAGCATTCATAGGAATCCCGAAAGGCTTGACAACATTTTCTTTTAAAATTATTTCTGCAGCTGAAAATGATTCATTATAAACTCAATAGAAAACGTTAATACAAACAATTAAGTTGCTTTATTTTCATTTACATGAAAACAATGTCAAGGTAAATTATCATCTTTTTAAAAATCATTCCCATAAATGCTTTTTGGGTTTTCTTTTGTTTCTGTTCAATTTTCCTTTCATATGATCAAAATGAATAGATTTACCCTTCTTCTGGTTGTTTTTCCCACTCTGTGTTATTTAATAGAATTTTGAAAAAAAATTATTCCTCATTTTTGTGTCGTTCTTACTTGCATCATTAAATTCCACCACTTGAATTTTAATCCATTAAAACAAAATGTAAATAATATATTAAATTAATTTGGTAATTGACATTTAATCGTTTTATAATTTCCTTCTTTTTGTAATGATAATGCCAATATAAATAGAAAACTCATCTTTAAAAATTAGATAGAATCTTCAGCTTATTCTCAACGTTGTGATAACTGGTAAGGAAATCGCTGTTTGCAGAGTATTATCAAATTGTTTTACAGGGAGATTCTATTGGTTGGCAATTTCCTCCCCAGAGACTATTATCAATTTTTCCACTACTCCCTCAACCTCATATTTTGCAACTTTTCATAATTTTTAGGATTTTGATAAATATGGAGTGATATTTACAAAGTTGTTTAAATTTGTATCTCTTAACTTGTAAACATGAGCAAGTGTTTTTCAAGTAGTTTTTAGCCACTTAGATTGCCTCTCCTGTTAAGTGTCTGGTAATACCATTTGACTTGGGAGTCGTTTTTTTTTGTTTATTCTTAATAGTTATTTATCTACCTAAAGGCAAAATCTTTCCTTTCTCCTTTCTCATAAATGTTTTATCTGATATTTTATTTTTCTTTCTTCTGATTCCATTTTTCTATAGGGAATGCTTTAAAGTTTTCTGTAACCAACTATATTTTGTGTATAACATTTTATTCTTATTAATTATTATATCTTAATGCTATTATTAATATATGTTATTAATTTAAAAGCATCTTCCTTCTACACCTAAGATAAGCACATGATTTTGTTTTTTTCTATCATTTTTTCTGCAATTAAAATTAATCTCAATTAAATCCACCATGAGATATGATGCAAAAAAAGGGTCTAAATTTATTTGCTATTTTATTGCAATGAAGGTTCTATAGGTTTATCACAGAATCATGTGAGGGAATTCCAGAAAAAAGATTAGTCTATAAAAATATTATTGTGGGTGGTGGGAAAGAGACCAACAGTTTCTCTGAAGTCTCTAACTAACTTAGCAGCTATCATTTTGAATTAGAAACAAATAAACTCAATGACTGAAAATAGTAGAGAAAATAAATACTTGGGAAAGGAGGAGCTATTTGAAAAGAAGAGAGAGGGAAACTTGGCAAACCATCTAGCACCAATTAAATTTTGGCCAATGTGTTTGATATGTTACAATGAATCCCAAGTAGATAAGTGAGCTAAATATAAAATATCATTTAAAAATGAAAAAGAATAGAGGTATCTTTTACAGATTTGGTTAGATAGAAAATGTTTAAGAGATGGAGGAAATTAGAAAGGTTAATTTTGAACATTATTAGTACAAGGTAATGAAATGCTTTTGCAGAAATAAAATTTATGCGGGTAGAAGATGGGAAATAATTTGGAAAAAAAAAACTTTGCATCAAATATCTTTGAAAAATTTATTTCTAAAATATGGAAAACTAGCTGAAATATGTCAAAACAAAATTCATTTCCCAATAGATATTTAAAGGATTTTTTAAAGGAATTTTGCGGTCCTAAAAGCTGGTTTTTATCTAGTTATGTCTCTTCATATTTAATGGGTTTTCTGTCAATAAAATAGCAACTGGTTTTATTTCTCAATCTATCTGTGATTCTTTTTGGTCAATCATATTTATTCTTAGGAGTATTACACTCAATTTGTCTTATATTTCCTTGTTATTGTTTTTGATATTGCTTTATTCAAGCTATTAAAAGTAACTAAACAGACAACTTGTATTTCTACATTTATATGATTAATTCTGATGGTTACTTAAGATTAGAAACTCTTTTTATTTTAGATAGGAGTCTGAAGAATTGCAGAAAGCAGGGAAGAATATAATAAGGTAGTTTGGATTAAGGATAAGGGCACCATGACAATGTGACTGAATTGACAGTGGCTGACGAAGTGTCTCCTTCTCAAGGTGATTAATGTTTTTTTGGTTTCTTTTCTTGGGGGGAAACAGTGGGATTAATAGAGATAGATGGTAATTCTATATTGTGCTAGGGATTTTAAACCTGGCTTCCCTATTTATTCACTTTGTGTTCTTAAGTAAATCATCATGGATTTAGAGATTACAATTACTAATGTGAAATAACAGTTAGATAATCATTAAGGTTCCTGGGCCTACAGTCGGGAAAATTTATCTTCTTGAGTTCAAATCAGGCCTCAAACACTTTTTAGCTGTGTGACCCTGGGAAAGTCAGTTAACTCTGTTTGCCTCAGTTTTCTTGTCAGTGAAATCAGGTGGAGAAGGAATTGCAAACTATTCCATTACATTTGCCAAGAAAAACCAGAATGGGTTAAAAATGATTGGGCAACAAGACTCCTTTCTATTTTAAAATTTAGTAATTTCAATTTTACCTTTAAAAAAACCCATTCTCTAACTATATATATATATATATATATGTATATATATATATATATATATATATGTATGTATGTATATGAGCTGCTGTATAATAAATCTACCTGTATTCTATTTTCTCTAAGTGGATACTATCTGTAAGGTCCAAATCCTGGGCATTTTTTAAGCTGTGTAACAATAGAGAAGAGAGTGGGACCCATTTGTAGAGAACGGACCACAGATGGCAATGACTGTCCTTGTGTTTGTCTCCAATTGAGGCAAAATAAGCCTTCATAGGCCTTTCTGCCTCAATACTGTTCTCCAAGGAAGATTTATATTCCTGTTAAGAGGGGAAGAAAGAAGTTATGATGGGAAAGGAGCCCACTTATCCAAATCATGCAAAGCAGAAATCAGAGAAGTAGAATATGGATTACATGCCAGACAATACAGAGGGCAGGAGCTTGCTTACTGGTAGCAAGAGAACTCAGCTTACCTAAGGCAGTGTCCTGGATATTACGCAAGGGAAAACTCCCTGGTTCCTACAGTAGCAAGTAGGGAAAAGGGACATTATGGAGACCATTTGCTCCCCTCGTATCTTCCCAGAGTCTTTTCCTTCAGCAACATGAAGTGGGCTTGAATTCTTTTGTCTCTTGAAGCTGGAATCTGACTTGAGGCTCAAAGAAGACTGTCACTTGCTCTGTGCACACACATACACTCATGCCTACACACATACACACATACACACAATCCAAGTTGATACTATTCTAATCCTCCAGACAGGGATGGGAACCTGCAACCTCAAGTCCACATGTAAAATTCTAGGTTCTTGGGTGTGACTTTTTTAACTGAGTCCACATTTTATGGAGCAAGTTCTTTTATTAAAGGGATTCAATCAAAAGGTTGTACTGGAAGATCTATAGGGCCACAGGTGGCCTTGAGGCTGCAGATTTCCCACCTAGAGCATATCTCAACTTGTAGTCTTTCATACAGTCTTTGATATAAAATTTAAACTTAAGTTTTGATGAACTCTTAGAATTATAGAATGTTTAAGCTAGAAACACAATAGAGATCATAAAATCTAATTATCAAATTTTATAGATAGTTTTCTTGGTCTTAATGCTTACTATATCTTAACAAGGTAGTTATTCATGGACACAGGTTTTGGTTTTAAATACACAGTATATAGGGAAATACTTTTTTTTTATGAACCAAAGATTTAAAATTAGCCATGTTCTCCATTCTAATAACTGCCTGTCCCATTCTCTCTAGGAGACTGGAATAAAATGCTTCACAGAATGGATAGAGCAAATCAGTCTATGGTTTCTGAATTTGTGCTATTGGGAATTACTCATTCATGGAAGCTCCAGATCTTTTTCTTCCTATTATTTTCTGTGATTTATTTGGCTACTGTTTCAGGTAACATTCTTATTATGGCCACAGTTATCATTGATCCCCATCTCCATTCCCCCATGTATTTCTTATTAGCCAATCTATCTTTTGTGGATATGTGGTTTTCCTCAGTCACCATCCCCAAGACAATTATAGATTTTTTTAGCGATAGCAAGACCATCTCCTTTGGGACCTGTATGTGGCAAATTGTCTTTTTGCATTTTATTGGGGGGATTGAGATGGTGTTGCTTGTAACTATGGCTTATGACCGCTATGTAGCCATTTGCAAACCTCTCCACTATACAACCATCATGAGCCAGCGAAAGTGCATTTGGCTTGTAGTTATCTCATGGGTTATTGGTTTTATACACTCAGTGAGTCAATTGGCTATGACTGTGAATCTGCCTTTCTGTGGCCCTAGAGAGATTGATAGCTTTTTCTGTGACCTTCCACTGGTGATTGAACTTGCCTGCATGGATACTCATACCTTAGGATTGTTGGTAAATGCTGATAGTGGATTTCTGGCTACAACCTGTTTCATTCTGCTTTTGATTTCTTACACCTATATCCTACTCACTGTTCGCCATCGCTCCACAGATGGAGTATATAAAGCACTGTCCACTTGTACTGCTCACATCACGGTGGTGATTATATTCTTCGTACCTTCTATCTTCATTTATCTTTGTCCACTCAACATTCCCTCAGTGGACAAATTTCTTGCTGTGTTTTATGCAGTGTTTACACCTCTCTTAAATCCTGCCATCTATACCTTGAGAAACAAAGAGATGAAAGCAGCCATGAAGAGACTAAGAGGTCAATATGTGAGTTCAAGGGAAAAATATTAGGTACCTTTCTTATTCAGAAGCAGCATCTATAAATAACTCGTTCGATTCAGAGTCATGGATGAATATATGGATTAGACCATTGTAGACACTCAGTTTGCACCTGCAACTTATGCATATTGTTGGGAATATCACCACTGTTCCTTGACCATTCAGTGGAAACATGTGAGGTCTTCCCATGAAATTTTAACATGGCTGATTCAGAAGATATGCTCTATGAAGACCGTTTGTCTCTCTTTGTCTCCCTGTCTCTCCCTTTTTCTTACAGAGGTATCCTTAAGTAAATGTAGTGGAAAACCATAGTGGAAAGAGCACTGAACCTGAAATTAAGAATCTTCAAATCATCAAACTTCAGTGTGATTTGAAGTGAGAAGATATTCTCTGGAACTAACTTGATTGTAAGGGATTATATGGAAAATTTAAAGTGGGAAAATAGAACAAAAGAACTTGAAGCCAATTTACTTCCATGTTTTAAGGTACCAAGTAAGGGTATAGATGAATTGATTTTTCTGAAGTCTTACATAGAGGTAGTAGCAAAGACAGGACTAATACCTTGCTCTCTCCTCCAAAGTTCATTGAAATATTAATTCTACTATGTTTGTCTATGTTTCATGGTGTTGTACTTTTATGCTAAACCTTGGGAAAATAACTGTTCCCAGAAATTATCCCCTTAATCTAAGTCCAAATTTGTCCACTTGAAGTCCAGTTCATGGATAGATTTAAAGGGTCTATTAATTTGAACTGTAAAACATAGCCTTGTTTTCACTAAATTCTGATGGAAAGTAAGCATTTTCTTCAATTATTTAAATATCTCATTCTGATAAGGGATCCACAGGCTTTCCTCAAATGCTAATGATATCCATGATCCCCTAAAAGGCCAATGTCAGAGATTCTTTAAGGTCCCCTTCAACTATAGATTTATGATTCTAGAAGTACAATTTCCTAGATAAATTTCTCTATAAGAGTAGCATAGTTGAATGCCAACCCTCATGGACAAAATATATGACTGAGTATATGATAAAATCTAAAGAAGAGGAGTTCATCTCATTCTTAAAATCTTTATAGTGAAATTAAACCTATACTATATGGAAATTCATAAATTATTCCTTTTAAAATTTATTTTCTTTGCATATGTGAAATGTAAAGATATAATTTGGAATAATGGTATTTTTATAAAACATTTCTTCTAATTTGATTTTCTTTATGAATTAAGCCTAAGTAAACTAGCAACCAGCTAGTGAAGAGGACACCTAGTTGGCACAATGGATGAGCACAGGACTTGGAAGACTCATCTTCATGAGTTCAAATCATGACACACCATATATGTGACCCTGGGCAGATCACTTGATCCTATTTGCCTCAGTTCCTCATTTGCAAAATGGGTTAAAGAAGAAAATGGCAAACAATTCTAGTATCTTTGCCAAGAAAATCCTAAAATGGGATCACATAGAGTTGAATATGATAGAAATGAGTTAACAGCAACATTAGGTAGCAACAGGAATCAATTTATAAAGCTTGTTCTAGCATATGTTATCAAGTTCATTATTTATTGGACCTATGATTCTCTAATCTTTAATTAGGGGCTTCTTACTTCCTACTTCGTCGTACTCAATACTCTTTGTAGAGAAAGTCCTTTTAATAATTGACTAACATCCATAACTTCGTGTAGATTTTATTTATTTCTTCCATTTCTGTCTTTTGGAGAGACAGAATTTAAGTCCCTCTTTCACAAGGCAGCTCTCGATAAGACCCCTTATTTCATTCCCATTTTCTCTATCTTAGCCTCCTGTATTCCTAGTGACTTTTCCTTTCAGAAAGTGCTTTCTTGTGTCCTTTCTAATTTTGTATCCTTCATTTATCCTTATTTCTTGCTTCAATTCTCTTATTATCTTGTCATTTTTATACTTTCTTTTGAAAAGTAAACTTCCAAGACTCATTCATTTCTCATTTTTCCTTTATTTCTCTCTTTCACTGTTTCCACCTCTCAGCACTCTCTCTCTTTTTTGCAATGTCCACTCCAAAACTGAACAGTGAAAAAAAACCCTTTTAACAAATGTGCAAAGTTTGTATACAGTTTCTCCAGTAAATGTAACCTGGGTCTTACTGTAGTCACTGGTGAAACAACCACAAGATATACTTTTACTTTCCATGATTCTAATTCCTTTATTAATTTCTACCATACTTTTTTCAATATTAGCAATATCAACTGAGAAATACCAATATATGTAATAACATTACTTTCTGACTTTGCACTTCTGTGTCTCTGCTTCTTTCTGTTCTTTTTATTTACTTTTATTTTTTCAAATCTCCCTCACACAGGGAAATGCTTTCCTGTCTTCATTGTAATTTTACTCACCCATGCTAACTCCTCCATCCTCTCTCTGGTCAACTTTTTCCTCATCAAGTTAGGTTTATTTATCACTGTTACTAAGTATCACTGTTACTAAGTACTAAGTACTACTACTAATTTAGTAAGTCTAACATCATATTCTTGAGTTACATGATACATATAATCTGTACATTTTTCAGTGAAAGAAATCCATATTCCTATTTTAAATGACTATAGAGTGTAGGCTGTAAATTTGATAAGATTGGAGAAATTGGGAGATGACCTGTGATTTCATCAGTACAGAGGGTTCCCTATGATAAAATGTCTTTGATTAATGTAGATTGCTACATGTGCTGCTACTTTTCAGTGCTTGAGAATTGTCTGAGGCCAGCAAGGGAAAGTGTTTTTGTTGCTCAAGCTCTGACATTCAACATTTATTAGAAGTATTAATTGAATTCATATCCCCCTGATGCTACATCAGTTTTCTATGCACCTGTCTTTACTGCATTGGCCTCTGTTTCCTAACACAAAATCTTTGTACTGAATCCGAACAGAGACTCTCAGATTGGGAAGGGACCTCAGAGTTCAGACAAGTAACTTGTATGGGACTTTGCACCAGCATGCTGAAATTTAGAGGGACCACTTCCTCCTTTGAATAGATTCTCTGTACATAGTCATTATGCAATATAATTTTCAGTTAACCTCCCTCCATAATTCCCATCATTAATGCTTGTATCACCTTCATTCCTTCCTCTGAGCTCAATCTCACTTTCTGTTCTTCCATTTCCAGTGATTTCACCAAATATCCTTGTCTTGGGGTGTACTGCTTTACCCTAGGATATTTTCAATTCAACACAGCCCAAAGGAGACAATTCCTGCTGAACCTACTTTCATCCCTATATCCTGACATCATATAATGTTTCCTTCAAATATTGGTGGGGATTTGAGAAATTTGAGAAATTGAGCTATGTTGAGGTGATGGGTGGATTGTGGGCATGGGTTGAAGTCTCTGGGTAATGACTTCCTCTTCTCCTGGGTGAACTTATTTAAATGGAAAGGATTGTGCAAATGAGAAAGCCAACAGTGATGTAGCAAAATTGGAATTCAATGTTGCAATAGTGCAGGTGGAATTCTGAGGCCTTATCATATCTCTAGAAAATACCTCTTTTTTTCTTGTCCTGTCTTTATCCAATTCCTGGCAGAGAGCTCCCAATAAGCTGGCTAGTCATGTGTAGTTTTCAGTCTGAGTCTCCCTCTAATTGTGAGTTGGCTCTCAGAGGCCATGTTTAACAACTTAACATTATTCTCAGCTGGGTTCAAAGGAATGGCTAATGTCCACCCTGGAGCAACCCAAGAAACTATTAACTAGGTGGGTTTATGTCTGTGTGTATTCATCCTTTGTTCCCGAAGAAGATCATACCACCAGAAAATTGATGACATGACTTGTATTTGACTATGTTTTGAGTGAAGGAGGGCTGTGCAGGTCACAAGCCTCACTTCTCCTCCGGAACCATCTGAATCCCGTGACAAGATATTCATCAGGATGACTGGAGATGGTCCAGTACGAGGCAATTGGGGTGAAGTGATTTGCCCTAGGTCACACAGATACTGAGAGTTGAGTGTCAAGTGTCTGAGATATGATTTGAACTCAGGTCCTCCTGATTCCTGTACTGGTGCTCTATCCACTAGTTGCCCCAGGTGGGTTTATAAGAATTGCTGAAGTAGAAATTACTGCTTACACAAGAGGCATAACACAGCTATGCTTTTCTTCTGTCTTTTTTTGTGAAGAGAATGTTGGGAAAATCAGAGGACCATCTTATAGATTATGTGATCAACTTGTGAAGTTTATAGATGATAGGCTCATAGAACATAAGTTTTATCATATATTTATAGGTAACAGGGATCTTAGATATCATTGAGGAAACTGGTACCTAGAGAAGGAAAATAACTTGACCAAGATCACAGAGCTGGGGTGGTAAACTAGGTCTTCCGACTGAAAATCTATTGAAATTTCCACTATATCAAATTGGTCCTCTAGAAAAGGAGTTCTGTCTGGGAAAGGTGGGATGCAGGAGACCAGTCTTGAAAGGGTCACCTAAATAACCAAGGAACTGCATGCATAGGAAAAAAGAGTAGGGAGAGGAGGAAAGAAAAAAAAAGATCTGTTGAAAATAATTTTCTACTTCACAATGTGTCATGGGTTAACTCTGTATGGGATAAAACTTGATCTCGTTTTTTTCCACACATGCTTAATGCTATGCAAATGTAAGGATAAATTAAATATGGAAATAAAATGAAAAGAAATTCATGCACAAACTTAGTCATCTTTTCATTGGGTAACAAATCTTTTAAATTTGGGGTTAGGCTGATTATCTTTTTCTCTTTTATCCTGTAGAAATGATTTAAAAGATATTTAAAAGTGGGAAGTATACTCCTGAAAGATTGATTCATGGCGTTCTAAGTACTGGTACTAGTAGTAGAAAGGCTAATAACAAGAGAAAGTAAAATTAAAGGGATTACAGGTGAAGAAAGAGAGGTTGTGAAGGATTACCGGAGTGTTTAAGAACATAGCTTTTAAGTAGCGGTCAGAATTTGAACTCCTGGTTTGTTCTTTGACCCCAGCAAGATTGCATAATGACTCAGTAGTAGAACCATGTCCTAATTATTAGTCTAATGTTCTTTCTATCATACCACCTAATTGCCAGTTCCTTCCTCTACTCTTCCTGAGATCTCTGAACAAATTTTACATTTTTTACAATTATTTTTGTAGAAATTCTGGGAAAGAGCAAAGTGTTTCAAATACAGAATCCCCATAGTTCTCATACCATTGACTCTTACACCAGAGTTGCATCAAATGGTTACTACATCAATTGTCAGTCATCTCTAATAGTTGCAGTAGCACTCAAATTGTTTCAATATTTCTAGACACTATTTCTTTAAAAACATACCAGGAATCTAGGAGAATAAAGATGTTCTTTGTCCTTACTACAGATCATGGGAGTGATGAAATAATGGAAAAAAAAACTATGGACTAATTTTCTTTGCCTGGCTGTTAGAAAAATTTATAGAAAACGTTTCAGATTAGTGGTCACAAGATCACCCTGTGATGTTTACTAAGTCCCGTGACCTGAAGAACTTCTGTTACCCTGCTTGCTTTAAGTTATAAGGTTGGCATTCTGTGCCACCAAGGAGTTTCATGGTATTTTGGGGCCACCAATGTTGGGACCAAAATGATCTTCTACTGTTTCAAGAGACATTTTTCACAACAGGATCATCTATGAAGATTCTGAGGAGTTCAGGTCTTGTGGGTTGAATCTCCCCTCTGTTGCCATTCTCCTTAAGTGTATGGGAAGATGGACTCAGGAAGTTTTCATAGGAGATATGAACCAAACCAGCACTTTCTTGTGACCTCCTGGAACTCAGCTACAAACTGAGTTTCTTCCTATCCCAATCTTTAGATTACTGTGATTTGTGGTAAGGTAACCTGGGAAATGGGCATAAGATATGTAGGGATATGGCTGTATTTATATGAGATTGGATGCAAGTGGAATTGTTCATGGCATTTGAAGTCAACTAAATTTTTTTGTTTCAAGTAACAAAGAGCTAAAGTATGAACTATATATTTTAACACCCTTAGGGGACAATTCCCTTGTTCCCTGCCATCATGCCAATATGGCATAGTATAACCCTATGCAAACACCTACAGTTTATCTGCACCCAAGAAGTAAGGAAGATACTGAAAATTCAGGTTCTGAAAAGAGGATTTCAATTTTGGGGAAAGTATTTGGAGAGAAGCACACATGTTTACTCCACATTAGGATGTTATTCAGAAGTTAAACAACTGTCAGTATCAGACTGGTGAGTTATAGAGATCAGCTACAGAATAAAATTGAGATGTAGAGTGGAGAAGGGGCATTGGTGGTGGTTTGGTGAAACTGAGTGTGAGCCCAATCTCTGAGGTTTTAATCTGATCTTTATAGCTGAAAGCTATAAATGTCTTATTACTCTATGTTATGCTGCACCACACTGAAGTTCTCTTTTGCTTGTTCTAGGTGTTTTACAGAATATCCAAATGGATTGAAGAGGTGACAAGGGAAGGGAATTGTGCTAATTGATAGAAGTCACTAACCAAATCAGAAAGGTAGTATAATGGTTTCAAATATCAGTCATTCTTATCATTTGGAAAGATAAATAAAGATATTTGTGGGTGTATATGGGTCCTATCCATTTGTGGCTACACTATCTGGTCCTAGATCAGAAAGTACTGTTACTCAAGATGTCAAAAGTTATTGGTGACCAATTTCATAGATTACAAAATTATTTGAAATCCATTCATGTTAGACTTTCTTACAAAATTTTAGTCGCTGTTGCAATCCTCTGTGTTGAATATTGTTTGAAATAAGAACCAATGATCATTTTATAGTACTTTTATAACCATAGTTTTATTTGTTAGATATGTTTTTATAAGGATAAAAAAAGAATGAAATATCACAAAGGGAGAGTATTGAGAGGGAACTAAAGTTTATATATAGCACAAAAAAAGAAACTCATAAACACATAATCCCATGTGATATTAACATTCCAATTGAACTTTTGTTACTGATTTGTCTTATCTGCTTACGTGCAAGAAAAGTCAGTGGAAAAAAAAATTAGGGACTACTTAATGTGTTAGGGAATAATCATTTATTTGGCACATAGCACAAGTGCTTTAAAAACAATAACAAATATCTCATTTGGTCTTTTAGAGCACACCAGGTATTTTGGAAAATATCGCTGTCCTCTGTCCTTACTATTGACAGGTGGGTGAGATGATATAATGGAAAGAAACTATGGGCTAGTTTCCTTACCCTGGTATTGGAAGAATTTGTAGAGAACATTGCAACTTAGCGATCACAAAAACCCCCTGCGTTGTTTGACTACTACTGGGTAGATGCTACTATTATTACTATCAACTTAAAATTAAGAAAATTGAAACAAACAAAGATTAAATTACTTGCAGCTAGATAGTATCTGAGTGCAGATTTGGATTCAGGTCTTCCATACTCTAGATTTAGCACTCTGTTCACTGTGGCATCAGCTGCCTCCATGTGTTTCTGTTCAAGCAGTTTAAAAAGCCGAACTACTATTATATAAAATACAGAAACAAGCAATTAACAGAGCCTTGTAAATATCACGGGGGTAAAACAGAACTGAAAATATTAATGTAAAGATCTAAGAAAGAAACCTGAGGTTTAGGAAAAAATTACAAAAGGGACTTATAGTAATAAAAATGCCTCATTGGGAACTTCCTGATTCAAGAAAGTCTTTGTCAGATTATTAGAAAGAGGTAGAATTCAACTTTAGATCTCTTAACTCCAGATCTAGAAATCTTTCCATGAAAGCTGATGGTATGGTTGTCAATTGTGAATATGGTAAAAAGTGACAAAAAGAGATGGGTGCCAAAAGACTTCAGAAAACTAGCTTAATAGGCCATCTAACTTAGAATGTAACTGAATTAGGTTGAAGATAAAATCCTGTATTTGAGGTAAAAAATTGACACAGAAAGGAAAAATTGTGACTAGATAATTCCTGAAAAAAGTCCTGAGAGATGTAGAGGATGGAGAGATCAATATAAGTCAATAAATGTACATCATGAGCAGAAAATTAATAGAATCTTAGTTTATATTAATAAATAGTGTCCTAAGTGATGATGGTAATGGGCCTACCATCTTTTTGTATATTATGATCACGTTGTGGTGTTCAAAATAAAATTGGGCATATTCTGGGAGAAAGTTAGAGACACTCTGAATGAATATGGGTAAGAACTCTGACTTTATAAATAGCTTAGTTTGGGCATCTTAGTTTGGGGCAAAGGTGGGAATCAAGAATGTGGCTTAAGAGTTACAGAATTTCTAAGGAATAGAATATTGCATGAGTCAAAATTGCTATATGTTTATATATGTAGTTTTGATAGACAACTCAGTTGTTTATTTTTCATTCATTATAATAAAATACTTAATTAAGCATCTACTATATGTAAGACTATACTGACAACAGTGAACAATTGGTGTTCTTAAATATTATAGATTCTATTGGGAGAAACATGCAAATAATCGCAAACATTTATACAAAGCAACATAAAAGATTTTAAGAGGGAGAGTTTTCTTATAACTGGTGGGATCAAGCAAGATTTCAAGTAAGAGGTAGCATCTGGATTGTACCATGAGGAAATCTATTTATGAGACTGAGGCAAAGTGAGAGTGTATGTCAGATGTGAGTTATCATTAATCCAAAGCCATGAATAGATGTCTCTGATGACACAATGATGAGAACATACTGGGGAAGTCTGACCAGAACAAAAAGTGTTACAAAATAAGAATGGAAAGGTAAATGAGAGCCGCATTGCAGAAACTTGACATTTCAATATGGAAACTTCCCATTTTATTCTAAAGTCATTGTATATCCTAAGGTCATTTAATTTTGCTTTTATATTTTAGTTTATGAAACAAACAAGGATTTCCATAACATAATTGGATATTTAAAAAAGATGATGCACATGCAATTGCAAATCTATTATATACAACTTGCTATTTCATTTAATTATATAAAAAGGTATCATTAAACTTTATCCTTTCTGTTAATCCCTCCTCCCTGACAAAATTATGTTTGTGTATGCATGGGTGTTTGTAAATATATATATATATATATATATATATATATATATATATACACATATATGTAAATGCACATGGACATGTAATAAAATTTTTGTATACATACTTCTATTTATCTCTGGATGCAGATAGAATTTTCCTTCATAGGTCCTTTGTAGTTAATTTTTTTTCTGAAGAACTTAAAATGACTTATCCATTCAAAATTGTTCTTAAAAAATATTATTATTATTATTATTGTATATAACATTCTCTTAATTCTGCTCATTTTGTTCTCCATTACTTCATAAAAGTCTATTGAACTCATTCCATCTTACAGTACAGCAGCATTTCATCATAATCAAATACTAATACTTTTTTAGCGGTTTCTCAACTGATATGCATCTCTGCAATTTCCAGTTCTTTGCCACAACAAAGAAAACTGATATAAACGTTCTAGAATATGCAGATTCTTTTCTGTTTTTTCCCTAGTTATCTTTGGAAACAGACTTAGTAGTGGTATAGTTGGATCAAAGGGTATAGGCAATTTAATAATTCCTCTAGATAACTGTGTGATATGGTTGAGTCATTTCACAGTTCCATAGTGAGTTAGCATCCCAGTTTTCCATATTGCTTCCAACATTTGTCATTTTGTACTTCAGTCATTTTTGCCAATCTGATGGGTATAAAATGATATATCATGTTTGAATTTCTCTAATAAATGATGATTTAGAGCATTGGAAATCTGGCAGCAAAGTCAGAGAAGCATTTTTGGCTATTTTCACTTAGCAGTTGTGCGGAATGTCGATTCGGAGGGCATATTGGCGGCAGAGAGGAAAATTAGGAAAGTATTTCAACAGTACTACTAAATAGTAATTAAGATCGGCATCAATTAAGATGTTGTATTAGTGGAAAGATGACCAATGAAAGAGATTTTGTGGAGGTAGAATGACAAGATCTGGTAACTGATTGAACATAGAGGTTGAGGGAGGGGAAATATTAAGTCTTCCTCCTTTGGGAACTTGAAGGATTGTAGTATCATTTATGGGAAATCATGCAGGAAGAATCTATTTGGGGAAATATGAGTTCTGTTTCATTCATGCTGAATTTGAGTGACCTATGAGAGACACAAGAAGTGATGTTTAACTAACAACTCCTAAATACAGCATTATTGTTTTTGGAAGAGAGGGTCACTTATTTACAAGATGGTATCAAAGAACATTGATGTCTTGGAGTTAGAACTACTGGACCTTTTAACCATACTTCATCATATATTCTTCCTATTTGGAATCACTTTTTCTTATGTCTTTCTTAAAAGCTAATTTTATTCTGTTATCTTGCTTTTTACAAAAACAATGGTTGATACTATTGAGGAAATTGTGGAGTTTAGCAGAACCATGGTTCCATATACTCACTAGAATCTTAATAAATATCTGTGGAGTGAAGAGATTACAGTGAAAGATGGGTAAATTAGTTCCCTGTTTCTGTTGATGGCAAGAGCATCTTTTCAGACATCTGAGCTTGCAGTTTTGTAGATATCTTCAATATTTCCCTCTCATTCCACTCTCATATACTCTCAATTTCCATACCTTGTTAATTCTGCTTTCAAAAAATCTTTCACTACTGGCACCTTCTCTCCATTCACAGTATTCCCAGCTTTCCTTAGAATATTAACACCTTAGGAATAGAGATTATTTCAGTGATCGTATTTGTGTAGAGTTCCTAGAAAACAGTAAGCATTTCATTTCCTTTACTAAACTCTTATTGATGGCTAGAAAAAAAATATAACATTCACATGGCATTTTAGTGTTTCCAAAGCATACAAAATTCATTATCTCATTTGATCCATCAGATTATGGACCTTTAAAAATGCCCAAATAACATTTCCCCTAACCACCACAACCTCATTTAGCTGTTTTTTTCACAATCCATCTCCAATAAAAATAATAGAATGAGCTATGATAGGCCCTGAATTAAATGAGCAAAAACATTGGTCAGCATTTAGGAAAAATAGCTAAGGGACTTGCTGAACTAGAAAAGAAAAATTGGGTTTAGACTTTTGTCATTGTTCATTCATGTTTTCTTTAATTTTGTTTCTCTTAGTTTCTATCCTTAAACTTCACAAATTCTACATAACTCTTGCTTTTATCAGGAATGTTTAGAAATCTCTGTTTCTTTAGAAATATCTGTCCATTTTTTTGGTAGAATAATACTCAATTTTCCTCAGGAAGTCAATCTTGACTGTTGGTTGATTGTTGTCCTTCATCGAGGAGGACCAAAATGACCATGATAAACTGAAATTTCAGTCTGTCCGACTGTGGCTGAACAGATCAATACAAGCTCAGAATACTCTACCACAGGTTGGGCACAGATAATCTGTGTGAATACTGGGGATGGATATCCAAAATTTGAGCATTCTGCATTTACCTTGTGCTGTCTCAATTCTGCTTTGCTCAAAGAGGACGGCACCCCTTTCTCATGTGGGCACACAATGCTGAGCGATCCTGTGCCAATGTCTCCTTTGTTACACAGTCAAATCTAAAGTTCTTCAGGGAGACCTTCAGAGTGTCCTGGTATCGCTTCTTCTGGCCACCAGGTCATTGCCTGCCCCATGAGAATTCCTCATAAAATAACCTTTTGGCAAGTGTACATTTTGCATGCGAACAATGTGGCCAGCCCATGCGAGTTGTGCTCTCTGAAGCATAGTTTGATTACTTGGCAGTTCAGCTCGAGCAAGGACTTCTGTGTCTGGTAACTTATCCTGCCAGGTGATCCTCAGAATCTTCCCAAGACAGTTCAAATGAAAGCGATTCAGTTCCCTGGCATGGCACTGGTAGACTGTCCATGTTTCCCAAGCGTATAACAATGAGGTCAGCACAGTGAGTCTGTAGACCTTCAGTTTGGTAGTCAGTCTAATACCTCTTCTTTCCCAAACTTTTCTTCAGAGCCTCACAAACACTGAGATAACTCTGGCAATGTGTGCATCAACCTCGTTGTCTATGTGTACATCCCTGGAAAGTACACTACCAAGGTAAGTGAACTTATCCACAGCATTCAGAACTTCTCCATTTGTTGTAACTGAGGGTTCCACGTATGGACGATGTGGTGGTGACTGATGGAGCACCTGTGTTTTCTTGGTGTTAATTATTAGGCCAAAATCAGCACAGGTAGCAGATAATTGATCCATACTTTGTTGCATCTCAGCTTCAGAGGCTGCACTGAGTGCCCAGTCATCCGAAAATGGAAAATCATGCACCAACATTCCCTCCACTTTGGTCTTGACTTGTACCCTTTACAAATTGAAGAACTTGCCATCATTATAGTAGTTGACCTTGATGCCATGTTCATCCTTGTTGAAAGCATTTCTCAGCATGGCTGAAAACATCATGCTAAAAAGCATAGGAGCAAGAACACAGCCCTGTATCACTCCACTGGTGACTGGGAAGGCACGAGAGCATTGTCCATTATCCAGAACCCGGGCAAACATGTCATCATGAAATTGACGTACAATAGTAGCGAACTTCTCCAGGCAACCAAATTTTGACATAATTTTCCATAAGCCCTCAAGACTAACAGTGTCAAAGGCCTTGGTCAAATCTACAAACGTTGTGTACAGACCGCTGTTCTGCTCCTGGCATTTCTCCTGGAGTTCTCAGGCAGCAAACACCATATTAGCTGTCCCTTGACCCTTTCTGGAGCCACACTTGTTCTCATGTATACGGCCATCTTCCAAGTGAAGGATCAGCCTGTTAAGGAGGACTGTAGCAAGAACTTTGCTAGCAATGAATAAGAGAAAGAGCCCCCTGGAATTGTCGGAGGACAATCTATTCTCTTTACGCTTCTTTTCCTCAGTAAATCATTCTTGACTGTAAGCTTACATATGTTGCCTTCTGGGATATTGTATTCTAAGTTCTCCATTCCTATGCGATGGCTACTAAATATACTGTGTGATCCTCTCTGTGGATTTTTGGTACTTGAATTATATACTTTTTTTCTGGAAACTTGACCAATTTTCCTTTGACCTGGAAGCTCTAGTTTATGGCTGTAATTTTCATGGGCGTTTGAGGTTTCTTTCTGGAAGTGACCAGTGGATACTTTTAATTTACACTTTTCCCTCTGGATGTAAGAGAGATGAACCATTTTCTTTGAAGATTTGTTGAAATATGATGTTTAGGCTCTTTTTTAAGTTTTATACTCAATTTTCCAATGATTCAAGTTTTTTTCTCAGTCTTTTTTGTGTGTCTGTTCTTATTACTATATCTTATATTTTCTGTTAATTTTTTCAGTCTTTTGATTTTAATATTATTTTTTACATAGAATTACTGTCTTCTACTTGGTCCACGATGGTTATTAAGGTATTTGTTGTTTGGACAAGGTTCACAATTCTTTCTTCTTTGTCTTTCTCATTTCATCTGTACAAACATTTGTAACTCAGAAATCATTACTCCTTCATTTCCAGGAATTAGTTGAAGTTGTATCCAAGCTCTCTGCCTGTCCTTTTCTGTCTTTCTCTGCCTCTCTCTCTTTCTCTGTATGTAAGTTTGAGGCTTTGGTTATAGATATTTTGGAATCACGCTTTTCTCCATTTACATCTTAATTGTCTCTATCCCAAAATAGCTTTTTATGGTGGGTCATTTTGTTTTGCTTCTTCTTCAACCCTTCTTCCTAACTTCAGACTTGGTATGAGGGCTGAACTCTGTGAACTTTTGGAGGCAACATCTGGATTGGTTTGATTATTATTTTCTAGAGAGTGCTGGTTATTGTTTCAGGATGTCAGGAGTAGCTCAACTTGGGAACCTGCAAGCTTCAGACATTCGAAATGTGGTCTGAACCACATTAAAGTCTGACTAATGTCCCCTCGTTTGAGTTCTGTAAGTTCCTGACCTAGGCTTGGGTATGACAGTAGCCTACTCCTAGATTTAGGCCCCATAAGCCATCTGGAAAAATTAATTGGTTCAGAATGGCAGAATTGTAGTCTCTTCCTTGTTCTGGTATTCTTATCTTAGTGATTATTCTGAAGGCTGGGTCAGCTGTTGGAAATGAGACTGTGTTGTTATCCTGGAATTTGAACTATACTATTGTTTTTGAGCTCATTTCTCTCTCAGTAATTATATCACCAAGAGCTCCTTATTAAGAAACTAACTCTACTCCCAGTTGCAAGTTTCCTCTTAATTTTCCCCTAGACCTGGCACCTTGAATCAAGTAGTGGGCTACAAAGCTACCAGTTGGCATCTGTTACCTTGGTATTGTCCTGAAATGAGTCTGGGAGTGGGGCTCACAGTATGGGTTCGGCATCTCTTTTATCTCAGGTGTAAAGGCTCTCTCTGCTTTGATGTGTTCTGAGCTCAGTCCTCCTGGCTAACATATCCATTGTCCACATGCCTCTGTCTCCCTCTGAAAACAATAGCAAAAGAGACAAAAAAGCTTCACTGTTACTTTTTCTTGGATTTGTCACATCAGGATTTAATTAGTACCTTTTCTAGGTCTGTTTGGATGAGTTTGGAGGAAAAGCTCGCTGTACTTTTTCCTATTCCTCCATCATCTTGGTTCCGCCTTCTCATCCACACATACTATATGGAATATGAGAATTTTAATGTGAAATACTTTTGTGATTCAATTGTCCTGATAATTTCCTCATTTTCTTCCTTCCAGGTACCATCATAGTCAGTCTGATGAATGAATTGAATTACTCAATGGTGTCAGAGTTTATGTTCATGGGAATCTTTAGCTCTTGGACCATGGAACATCTCCTTCTGGATTTCTTCTCAATTTTCTGCATTGCCACTGTTTTGGGAAACTTCCTCATTGTGCTCACAGTGATTGCTGACCCTCAGCTACAGTCTTCCACGTATTTTCTTTGGGCTAATCTCTCCTTTATTGACATATGTCTTTCCACTCTTGTAGTTCCAAAGATGATTGGTGACCTTTTCTATGAGCACAAAACCATATCATTCCAAGGATGTATTACCCAGATATTCTTCATTCACTTCATGGGAACAAATGAGATGGTGTTACTCATTTCCATGGCATTTGACAGGTATATTGCCAAATGTAAGCCTCTCCACTATCTGACTATTGTGAACCCTAGAATATGCATATTTTTCCAGATGTCTGCTTGGGTCATTGGTCTCCTACACTCACTGACCCCGTTGACTTTTGTGGTAAATCTACCTTTTTGTGGCCCAAACAGGTTTGACAGTTTTTTTGGGGACCTTCCTTGGTTTATGAAATTGGTTTGTATAGACACTTGTAAGTTGGAGTTCATTGTCAGTGCTAACAGTGGGTTCATCTCCATTGGCACTGTATTTCTCTTATTCATCTCCTACATTTACATTTTGGTCACTGTTCAAAAACACTCTTCTAAAGGATTGTCCAAGGCTCTCTCTACGCTCACACCAGCATAGTGGTCCTCTTCTTTGACCAATGTATCGTTGTCTGTGTGTAGCCACTGCAATGCCAGTGGATAAGTTTCTTCCTATTCTTGATTTCATTATTACTCCTATCTTAAATCCAACCATCTATACATTCAGGAACAAAGACATGAAGGTGGCAGTCAAGAGGCTGAGTAGCCAGTTGGTAGATTTTAGGAAAATTTCCTAAATTGATTAATTGTTATACTGATACATATGTAATATATATACAATATATATTGTAATTAACATGTGGGGTATATGTTCCAATTTTGTCCTGGTCACTATATAACATGTGGATATCAACATTAGTACATTAATGATCGATCCATGTTGATAATATGCTCTTTTCCAGTGTTCCTCAACCTGATTCCAAGATTACCGCAGTGTGCCATAATACATTGCTAAGACTTTTACATTGGCTCAAATAAATATCTTGTGAATTTTCTATTTTTAATTAAAAATTGTGGCTAAACTTTATAATGTTTATTAGTATTGTTTGCTTCTTAAAGGTACAGGTGTCCAAAATGAGTTTTAAGCAAAACTTAAAGCAAAACTCATAACTGCATTAAGAGTGTGGGAATAACTTACTAAAATCTTTGTGGGAAAATATATTCTAATAAAGAGAGGCATTAATTTTTGACTTGTAGATTGTTCTGCATGTTCAGGGACTATTTAGCTTTATTTGCAGATGACACAGAGGCTCTCATTCTATCTTTTGGAGTAGGATTATTTTGTCATGTATTTCGTGTTTCTCTCTTGAAAGGACTATAAAAAAGAGAGTGAATATTTTTCTTCAATCCATTCAATGATTATGTAAAGGAGATACTTCATTATACTCTATTAAGGGATGGTATCCTTGAATGTTCCTGGCTGGTAATCGTTAGCTAATGTTTAAAGTTCCTTACAACTCTACAATTGTGCAATTTCATAAGAAATCAAGTCTTTCTCTAAACTGCTTAACTTTTCTCAATTAATTTCTCTTTAGAAGACTTATACCTGGGACTTCATGGCAGAAGACTAGAAGAAAACACAAAAATGAAGAATTACCCCCATTTTGGACCTATTTCCATGAAATTTAATCTATACTAAGGAAAAATGAACTGTCCTTCCCACCATTCAATCACCTAATTTTATTCTGTGAATTTCGATACAAACTGTTACCTTGAAAAATGGAACTTTTGGGAAATGTCAGAAATTTCCTTGGTTTGTCCTTCCAATCCATCATAACGCAGTAATGATCACTTGCCTTATACATGGAGTCTGATCAAGGATATGGTACCAGAATTATAAATGACCCAGTTCTGGATTAATCACTTGTATTGAAGGGAAGTCCATTGCTTCAAAAGACAAGACCATCTATTTCTTGACACCTCTAAAAGCTGGAAAATTGCAAACCATTCGAATTGCTTTTCATGCATAAAATTTAATAAATACATGAATATGTTCTAATGAGTGGAAAAAAGATTTACAAAAACCCAAAATAAATAAATGAGAATGTGCTAACAAATCAGTTAGTGAGGTTTCAATCACTGAAACTTTCTAATTATAGTTTTGAAGACTGAAGGTAGTGCTATATCTTGGATCCAGCTTTACATACAGTGTAACCCATCTATGTTCACATAAAATATGCCCCTGTTCCTTGTAAATTGTAATTGTTTATTACATTTCTACCTTTTGGAGCAACTTCCCCATGGAAGTCTTTAGACAACTCTCATTTCTCCTTCCCTCATGTCTTTTCTCCTGCTTAGACACTTCAAGTTTTTTCACTTTTCTTCGTTTGAAATGATTTGCAAACTCCTGACCTAATAATGATTCCCATTCATATAGTGTTTTAAGGCCAGAAAAAATGTTTTGCATATGTTATCTCATTTAATGCTCAGAATATCCCAGTGATACTTATTATTTTTCTGATTTTTAGATGTGGTAACTGATGTAACAAGAAATTAATGGCTTGCTCAAGATCATATCTGAGTGTATACAACAATATTTAAACTCAAATTCTCCTATTTCTAAGTCTAAGTCTTTACCCCTATAGCACACTACTTTACCATACTACCTATTCATCTTTCTGTGAAAGTGCTACAGTTTATCAATGTCCTCCTTAAAACATCATGTCAAGAATGTACACAGTACTTGAGGTATAGAAGATTAGTAGAAATTCAGTATTATTTAGTGTGCCTTTTCTCTTGCCAAATAGGCTGTTAATTCCCTCTATAGCTCATTAAATTTTTGATAACTTTGTCAAAGAGCTGATGTGTTGAGTTGTAGTTAACTGACATTCAAAAATTATCTCCACATCTGCCACTATTAAGACCCTCAATCTCTTTCTGTTCATTTCATTACAAAACACAAATTCTTAAGTACAGGAATTTCTCTTTGTACATCTGTCTTTTGTAAGTTTTACATTGTAAACTTTGTAATTTTCTGTTTTGTTTTATTAAATTCTTACAATTCCTGATTCTCTAGTACAGGAGAAATTCCTCCCAATGCATATATCATCCACTTAGTGAATGAACATACTTCCTTATTTTTACACAAATCATTGATAAAATTGTTAAGTAAGACAGTATCAGAGACTGTGAAGCACTGTAATTCAGTTAACTCAACAGCTACTTAACTGGCCCATATTTCACTTTTCTCTTTACAACAATCTTATATGAGATGCCATATCCCCCTCCCCCAAGACTGTGCCCACCTTTCCAATTTTGCTGATCTTGGTGATTTGTTAGATTTCAAAAGGTGGAAATTCTATTTCCTGTACATGATTTGTTGATGACATTTAATTTCCTGGCACAGTAGCAGAGCATTTGGAGTCAGAAGACCCAGGATCAGCTTTTGCATCTGCTTCTTATTACCTCTGTGATCATGGGTAAGCTAACATGTTCAGGCTCACCTGTAATGTGAGAGGGTTAGATTAGATGACTTCTCAGATAACTTCTCCCTTTATATTCATAATTTCTTTATTTTTGCTTTAAGTATATTTTTCTTTCAATATACTACAGTCTTTCTATAGAACTTAAGCTTCCTTGCAATGGAAACTATTTCTTTTAGATGTATGTCCTCACATTTAATAAATTTCTGTTTAATTTGAAGTGTCAATCTGCTTGATCTGTCTACTCAATACAATTTCATGAGTCAAAAATATATAGTTAGCAGACACAATTGGTTATGATAAGGTGTTAATTAGTGTCAAATGAGTTTGTTAAAGGTCTGACTGTGGTTATACCTGTGCATTTTTTTAAAATAGATTTTCCCTTTCTTTCTCTTCCTGCTGGATTTTGTTGGTAATATATAGAAATGCCGATGATTTGTGTTGGTTTATTTTATATCTTGGAACTTTGTTGAAGTTGTTAAATATTTTGACTATCGTTAGTTGATTCTGTATGTATACCATCACATCTCATGAAAAGAGTGATAACTTTATTTCCTCATTCACTATTCTTATGCTTAAGTTCCTCTTTCTTGTCTTATTGATATAGTTAGCATTTTCTATTACAATATTGAATTGTAATGGTGAAAACTAAGATCCTTACTTTATTTCTGGTCTTACTGAGAAAGCTTCAAGTTTATTTCTATGATAGCTAATGTTTGCTCTTTGCTTCACTTAGATAGTAGTTATCATGTCAAGAGGGGTTCCATTGATTCTAAGCTTTCCAGTGTTTTTAATAGAAATGGATGGTTTGTTTTGTCAAGGGTCTCTTTTTCATCAGCTGGGACAATCATATGATTTTTGTTAATTTTATTGGTATGGTCAATTATACTGATAGTTTTCCAGATATTGAGCCATACTCACAATATTGACATAAATCTTACCAGATCATCTTTGTGATGTATTGCTGTGATATTCCTGCTAATACTTTAATTTTTTGCAATACTATTTACTAAGGAAATTTGTCTATAGTTTTCTTTCTCTGTTTTTCCTTTCCATGATCTATGTGTCAAAGCCATATTTGTGTCCTGAATGGAATCTAGTAGAAGTCTGTCCTTACCTATTTTTTCATATATTTTATATGGTATTGAGATTAAATGTAGCCACTATTGAGGGGATAAATCATTATAGAGACGGTCCCCATTTTTCTTATCACCACCACCAACTGTTGACCAACTCACCAACAGAGAGGCAACAAGAGTCCTTGAAGTGGGAGCACCCTCAGACCACAGGTCTTGTTTCCAGGCCAGCCAATTGACTTCCTACTTGAAATGAATTTTTCATAGTTTTAAATTTGCAAAAAGATCAGGGCTAGATGATGCTGTGAGTTTAGTAAGACTCAATGCACCAAGAGGTCCCATAGGAAATAGTTTGTGCTTTCTCTTCATGAGTCTGCTCTGCATCTCCAGTGAATAAATATCACACTCACACACACACACACACACTCACACACACACATACACACACACACAATGATAATATATAAATCTTCATGTCCATTTACCATGCATATATTTACTCTATTCTATTTTCCAATCAAGTAGGGAGAAAAGAACTTTTCATCAGCTACAGAAATTTTGGTCATAGGTGACCTATATATATGGTAAACCATCTCCTTTATTTTCTAGCCTTCTCAAATAATATAAACACTTTAAAGATATTGTTATGTGATACTTTCTACATGCCATTGGGCTTGATTTCATAGTGAGTGATTCTGCAGTTCTGGGTGTATTTCTTTTCCCACTTCATCCTCAGGAATTAAGCCCTCTCTATAGCTGTGGTTTATCATTTTTAAAATTATTGCTTGGATTCACTCTTTCAGAGTCTGTAGATATAGTGATATATTTTCTATTTGTACTATATGTTAACTGCCTGTAGCTCTCAAGTGTTTGGTGATCATTGTAGGAAGTGGAGGGATGGATGACCAAAAGAATATAATTTCTTCTAGAGGAAGAATGTGATCTGCCAGAAAAGCAGAGATAAGAAGGAAAGAAAGCTAAGGGGAAAGTACTGACCAGTTACCAAGGTCCAAGGAAAGAATTAGTTTCTGGAAAAATAAAGGGAAGAATTGGCCTTGAAATTGGAACTATTCAGCAAATATAGAGGTTTGATTTTGTTCTCTCTTTCATTGTAATGTCTTCTTTGTTGTTTTATAAAGTGCTCATTAATTTTGGAGGGGTGGAGAGTTGTGCCTGGATTGATTAAACTGTACGTTTTATAGTCACAATCAGACTAATTGGATGGAATTTATCTCAGTTTTACTTTGGTAAGGGATACTTTACAAGGTTGTACTGAAGTCAAATCCATGAGAGTCCATTGCTAAATATTTAGTGTGAGGATCTACACCTTAAACATCAACTATTGCTCCAAATGGTCCTAGATTTATTGTTCTGTTAATTGTAAGAGTTAAAAACGTGATAGAGAAAAAGATAATATTGCAAATAAAAATAAAGGTATGTCAAACACATATACTTGTTATAGATAGAGAAAGTGATAGAGAAAAAGATGGTATTGGAAATAAATATAAAGGTATATCATACACATATACATGTTATAGATATGTGTATATGTATGAATGTATGTGGAAAATCAATTGCTAAATATTTGCCAGTATAGTTCTAATGTTATTAAATAGTAATTTACTCCTATGCTATTGAATAGTTATCTTTCCCAATTAATTAGTTACCTATCCCAGAAGGCTTTCTTAATTTTTTTTAATAATTCTGATCCTAGGGAAACACTGAAGTAGATGGAGAGATTTTAAAAATAATTTCCTTAAAATCAGGCATATGTTTTGGGTCTGTTTTTGTTTCTCTTATGGTACTAGTAAATATGGCTGAAGCAGTGGTGAGTATAGATTCTTAGAAATTGTGGTATTGAAGAATGCAAAGAGATCTTAAAGATTTTTTGTTCAAGTTTTGAAGCTCTGAGACACTGAGTCACTTGCTTATGAGCCAGCTGGTAAGTGACAAGGGTAGGTTTCGTACTCAAGTCCTAACTCTAACTCCATTACTCCATCTAGGACCTCATGCTTGCTTTAGGAACTGAGGAGATGAGGCTCTTTCGGGATAAGTACTTTGTCCAAAGTCTCATTTTGTGGCAAATTTGGAACTAAGTGTCAGATATGCCGAATGTCCCACCTAATGATTTGTCCAGTCCGTTATAGGGTGTGTACCCAGACACAGACATAGAAACACAGACACACACAGGGCTCGCATTACCGGTTAAATGCTACATTAAACATTTTTCAAGTTCTAGTTGAAATGTAATAAGTCATTATTAAAACAAAACAAAAACATTTTAACCCAAGCATTTCTTGTGTTTCTTCTAATTTCATAAAAATTTCTTATCTTCTCATATGCCTGAAGGTAGAAAACAAAATTGCAGTCATTTAAACCAATGAGACTAAGGCAAGTTTGGATTAGGTAAAAACAAAATTAAAAAAAAAACCCAAACTAGAATCAGAGAATTTTTTAAGGAAAATTCAATACTCTTTCTTTCAAATACAGAAAAAGAAAATCAAGAAAAAGGGGCTAATAAAATATTGTTCGGTTTTGAGAACCAGAATTTTAAGGTTGTTTAAAAGAAATAAATAGGAATGTTTTAGGATATCTATATTTAAGCATTCATAGGAATCCCCAAAAGGCTTGACAACATTTTTTTTTTAAATTATTTCCTCAGCTGAAAATGATTCATTATAAACTCAATATAAAACGTTAATACAAACTATTAATTTGCTTTATTTTCATTTACATGAAAACAATGTCAAGATCAATTATCTTTTTAAAATTCATTCCCATAAATGCTTTTTGGGTTTTCTTTTCTTTCTGTTCAATTTTCCTTTCATATGATCAAAATGAATAGATTTACCCTTCTTCTGGTTGTTTTTCCCACTCTGTGTTATTTAACAGAATTTTGAAAAAAGTATTCTTCATTTTTTTGTCGTTCTTACTTGCATTATTGAATCCCACCACTTGAATTTTAATCTATTAAAACAAAATGTAAATAATATATGAAATTAATTTGGTAATTGACATTTAATCTTTTTATAATTTCCTTCTTTTTGTAATGATAATGTCAATATAAATAGAAAACTCATCTTTAAAAATTAGATAAAATCTTCAGTTTATTCTCAACGTTGTGATAACTGGTAAGGAAATTGCTGTTTGCAGAGTATTATCAAATTGTTTTGCAGGGAGATTTCATTGGTTGGCAATTTCCTCCCCAGAGACTATTATCAATTTTTCCACTACTCCCTCAGCCTCATATTTTGCTGCTTTTCATAATTTTTAGGATTTTGATAAATATGGGTGTTATTCACAAAGTTGTTTAAATTTGTATCTCTTAACTTGTAAAGCTGAGCAAGTGTTTTTCAAGTAGTTTTTAGCAACTTAGATTGCCTCTCCTGTTAAGTGTCTGCTAATATTATTTGGTCCTTTTATCTATGGAAACTTGGAAGTCGTTTTTTTTTTTGTTTATTCTTAATAATTATTTATCTATCTAAAAGCAAAATCTTTCCTTTCTCCTTTCTCATAAATGTTTTATCTAATATTTTATTTTTCTTTCTTCTGATTCCATTTTACTATAGGGAATGCTTTAAAGTTTTGCGTAATCAACTACATTTTGTGTATAATATTTTATTCTTATTAATTATTATATCTTATTGCTATTATTAATATATATTATTAATTGAAAGGCATCTTCCTTCTGCACCTAAGATAAGCACATGATTTTGTTTTTTCTATCATTTTTTCTGCAATTAAAATTAATCTCAATTAAATCCACTATGAGATATGATGCAAAAAAAGGGTCTAAATTTATTTGCTATTATATTACAATGAAGGTTCTCAAATATATTTGTTATATATGAATTTTTAAATTTTGTATAGGTTTATCACAGAATCATGTGAGAGTAGGGAATGGCAGAAAAAAGACTAGTCTATAAAAATATTATTGTCGGTGGTGGGAAAGAGGCCAAGAGTTTCCCTGAAGTCTCTAGCTATCTTAGCAGCTATCATTTTGAATTAGAAACAAATAAACCCAAAGACTGATAATAGTAGAGAACATAAATACTTGGTTAAGGATTAGCTATTTGAAAAGAAGAGAGAGGGAAACTTGGCAAACCATGTAGCACCAATTAAATTTTGGCCAATGTGTTTACTATGTTCCATTGAATCCCAAGTAGATAAGTGAGCTAAATATAAAATATCATTTAAAAAATGAAAAAGAATAGAGGTATCTTTTACAGTTTCGTTTAGATAGAAAATGTTTAAGAGATAGAGGAAATTAGAAAGGTTAATTTTGAACATTATTAGTACAAGGTAATGAAATGCTTTTGCAGAAATAAAATTTATGCAGGTAGAAGATGGGAAATAATTTGGAAAAAAAACTTTGCATCAAATATCTTTGAAAAATTTATTTCTAATATATGGAAAATTAGCTGAAATATGTCAAAACAAAATTCTTTTCCCAATAGATATTTAAAGGATTGGAATTTTACGGCCCTAAAAGCTGTTTAATCTATAAATAAATAAGGAAAAACGTTCTCCAAGTCACTAAGAGCAAGTGAAATACTTAGTAAAATAGTGTTGAAGTTTTTCCTAACATGCAGAAAATTGGAAAAGATGACAAAAATGGAAAGATTCAATTTTGAGGGATCTTCAGGAACGCAGACATGCTGGTATATTGTTAAGAGTGCTATGACTTGTTCCCAAGAGTCTGGAAAACAATTTGGAATTTTGAAAAAAGTAGCTACAATGACCTTAACCTTTTACCCAGAATTTCCACTTATAGGCACGTATCTCAAAACAATTAAAAAGAAAAAGAAATTATACATCTATATAAACTTTTACACAGAGATATTTTGCTGTAGTAAAAAACTGAAAATAAAGTGGGTGTGTGAGTGGGAAATTACTAAACATGCTGTGGTTTTTTATTATGATGGAATACTACTGTACTTTAGAAAATGGTAAATATGAGGAATTCAGAGAAAAAGTAGAAAGACATATTTACTGCTGCAGAGTAAAGTATTCAGCACCAGAAAAACAATATACACAATGCCTAAAAAAATACAAATGGAGCAAACAAACAAAGGAAATAGAATATTTCATTGTTACTGAATAAAACAGATGATAATATGTAATGGGAGAAGAATGTGGTATATATGTGACAAATGTACCAATTAGTTTTAGTGAACTGTTTAAAAAACTTTGTTCAAAGGGAAGCCTTTCTGAGTAGAGGAGAAGGAGGGACATATTTCTAAATGAATTCAATATACAAACAAATAGCTTTGAAAAATATTTTTAAAAGATCTGCTTTGTTTTGAAAATGGAGTCAAATTGTTTTCTATTGTTTTTCTATTCTCTCACACATTTGTTAACCTTTCTTTTTATGAATTTAAATGCTAAAGTTTTGGTTAGTCTAAATTGAGATCTATTTAATTCTTTCATCTTTTAAAAAAAAAATTTCCACATTTTCTAGTTTAAGTATACTTTTCAGGACACCATTACTAGAAATCTTTGTTTTTAGAAGTGCTGACATGATATGTTTAACATCAACCTCTTGGTTTTTATCTAGTTATGTCTCTTCATGTTTAATGGGTTTCCTGTCAATAAAATAGCAACTGGTTTTATTTCTCAATCTATCTGTGATTCTTTTTGGTCAATCATATTTATTCTTAGGAGTATTACACTCAATTTGTCTTATATTTCCTTGTTATTGTTTTTGATATTGCTTTATTCAAGCTATTAAAAGTAACTAAACAGACAACTTGTATTTCTACATTTATATGATTAATTCTGATGTTTACTTAAGATTAGATTTTTATTTCAGACAGGAGTCTGAAGAATTGCAGAAAGCAGGGAAGAATATAATAAGGTAGTTTGGATTAAGGATAAGGGCACCATGACAATGTGAATGAATTGACAGTGGCTGACGAAGTGTCTCCTTCTCAAGGTGATTAATGTTTTTTTGGTTTCTTTTCTTGGGGGGAAACAGTGGGATTAATAGAGATAGATGGTAATTCTTTATTGTGCTGGGGATTTGAGCATATTTGGCTCCCTTGCTCCTTTCTACTCTGTTCTATTGGAAGAACCTCAATAGCATTTTTGTTAAACTGAAACATTACTCCTCTAAAAGTTAATACATACTAATTTGCTCATCAAAAACGTTTTTCATGGAAAATCCATATTTAACTTTAACTTATCCCTGTTGAGTTGTTACAAATTACAAATGAACATGAAATGAATGTATTAAGGCAGTGTGATGATGTGGAAAGATAACTAGATTGCGAGGTCAGATATTAATGTTTTAAACCTGGCTTCCCTATTTATTCACTTTGTGTTCTTAAGTAAATCATCATGGATTTAGAGATTACAATTACTAATGTGAAATAACAGTTAGATAATCATTAAGGTTCCTGGGCCTACAGTCGGGAAAATTTATCTTCTTGAGTTCAAATCAGGCCTCAAACACTTTTTAGCTGTGTGACCCTGGGAAAGTCAGTTAACTCTGTTTGCCTCAGTTTTCTTGTCAGTGAAATCAGGTGGAGAAGGAATTGCAAACTATTCCATTACATTTGCCAAGAAAAACCAGAATGGGTCCCAATTAAAAATGATTGGGCAACAAGACTCCTTTCTATTTTAAAGTTTAATAATTTCAATTCTACCTTTAAAAAAACCGATTCTCTTACATCATATATACATATATATATATATATATATATATATATATATATATATATATATATATATATATATATATATATATATAAGCTGCTGTATAGTAAACCTACCTATATGCTATTTCCTCTGTAAGGTCCAAATCCTGGGCATTTTTTAAGCTGTGTAACAGTAGAGAAGAGAGTGGGACCCATTTGTAGAGAACGGACCACAGATGGCAATGGCTGTCCTTGTGTTTGTCTCCAATTGAGGCAAAATAAGCCTTTATAGGCCTTTCTGCCTCAATACTGTTCTCCAAGGAAGATTTATATTCCTGTTAAGAGGGGAAGAAAGAAGTTATGATGGGAAAGGAGCCCACTTATCCAAATCATGCGAAGCAGAAATCAGAGAAGCAGAATATGGATTACATGCCAGACAATACAGAGGGCAGGAGCTTGCTTACTGGTAGCAAGAGAACTCAGCATACCTAAGGCAGTGTCCTGGATATTACGCAAGGGAAAACTCCCTGGTTCCTAGAGGAGCAAGTAGGGAAAAGGGACATTATGGAGACCATTTGCTCCCCTCGTATCTTCCCAGAGTCTTTTCCTTCAGCAACATGAAGTGGGCTTGAATTCTTCTGTCTCTTGAAGCTGGAATCTGACTTGAGGCTCAAAGAAGACTGTCACTTGCTCTAAGCTACTGTGCACACACAAACACTCACACCTACACACATACACACATACACACAATCCAAGTTGATACTATTCTAATCCTCCAGACAGGGATAGGAACCTGCAACCTCAAGTCCACATGTAAAATTCTAGGTCCTTGGGTGTGACTTTTTTAACTGAGTCCACATTTTATGGAGCAAGTTCTTTTATTAAAGGGATTCAATCAAAAGGTTGTACTGGAAGTCCTATAAGGCCACAGGTGGCCTTGAGGCTGCAGATTTCCCACCTAGAGCATATCTCAACTTGTAGTCTTTCATACAGTCTTTGATATAAAATTTAAACTTAAGTTTTGATGAACTCTTAGAATTATAGAATGTTTAACCTAGAAACACAATAGAGATCATAAAATCTAATTATCAAATTTTATAGATAGTTTTCTTGGTCTTAATGCTTACTATATCTTAACAAGGTAGTTATTCATGGACACAGGTTTTGGTTTTAAATATACAGTATATAGGGAAATACTTTTTTTTATGAACCAAAGATTTAAAATTAGCCATGTTCTCCATTCTAATAACTGCCTGTCCCATTCTCTCTAGGAGACTGGAATAAAAGGCTTCACAGAATGGATAGAGCAAATCAGTCTATGGTTTCTGAATTTGTGCTATTGGGACTTACTCATTCGTGGAAGCTCCAGATCTTTTTCTTCCTATTATTTTCTGTGATTTATTTGGCTACTGTTTCAGGTAACATTCTTATTATGGCCACAGTTATCATTGATCCCCATCTCCATTCCCCCATGTATTTCTTATTAGCCAATCTATCTTTTGTGGATATGTGGTTTTCCTCAGTCACCATCCCCAAGACAATTATAGATTTTTTTAGCGATAGCAAGACCATCTCCTTTGGGACCTGTATGTGGCAAATTGTCTTTTTGCATTTTATTGGGGGGATTGAGATGGTGTTGCTTGTAACTATGGCTTATGACCGCTATGTAGCCATTTGCAAACCTCTCCACTATACAACCATCATGAGCCAGCGAAAGTGCATTTGGCTTGTAGTTATCTCATGGGTTATTGGTTTTATACACTCAGTGAGTCAATTGGCTATGACTGTGAATCTGCCTTTCTGTGGGCCTAGAGAGATTGATAGCTTTTTCTGTGACCTTCCACTGGTGATTGAACTTGCCTGCATGGATACTCATACCTTAGGATTGTTGGTAAATGCTGATAGTGGATTTCTGGCTACAACCTGTTTCATTCTGCTTTTGATTTCTTACACCTATATCCTACTCACTGTTCGCCATCGCTCCACAGATGGAGTATATAAAGCACTGTCCACTTGTACTGCTCACATCACGGTGGTGATAATATTCTTCGTACCTTCTATCTTCATTTACCTTTGTCCACTCAACATTCCCTCAGTGGACAAATTTCTTGCTGTGTTTTATGCAGTGTTTACACCTCTCTTAAATCCTGCCATCTATACCTTGAGAAACAAAGAGATGAAAGCAGCCATGAAGAGACTAAGAGGTCAATATGTGAGTTCAAGGGAAAAATATTAGGTACCTTTCTTATTCAGAAGCAGCATCTATAAATAACTCGTTCGATTCGGAGTCATGGATGAATATATGGATTAGACCATTGTAGACACTCAGTTTGCACCTGCAACTTATGCATATTGTTGGGAATATCACCACTGTTCCTTGACCATTCAGTGGAAACATGTGAGGTCTTCCCATGAAATTTTAACATGGCTGATTCAGAAGATATGCTCTATGACCGTTTGTCTCTCTTTGTCTCCCTGTCTCTCCCTTTTTCTTACAGAGGTATCCTTAAGTAAATGTAGTGGAAAACCATAGTGGAAAGAGCACTGAACCTGAAATTAAGAATCTTCAAATCATCAAATTTCAGTGTGATTTGAAGTGAGAAGATATTCTCTGGAACTAACTTGATTGTAAGGGATTATATGGAAAATTTAAAGTGGGAAAATAGAACATAAGAACTTGAAGCCAGTTTACTTCCATGTTTTAAGGTACCAAGTAAGGGTATAGATGAATTGATTTTTCTGAAGTCTTACATAGAGGTAGTAGCAAAGACAGGACTAATACCTTGCTCTCTCCTCCAAAGTTCATTGAAATATTAATTCTACTATGTTTGTCTATGTTTCATGGTGTTGTACTTTTATGCTAAACCTTGGGAAAATAACTGTTCCCAGAAATTATCCCCTTAATCTAAGTCCAAGTTTGTCCACTTGAAGTCCAGTTCATGGATAGATTTAAAGGGTCTATTAATTTGAACTGTAAAACATAGCCTTGTTTTCACTAAACTCTGATGGAAAGTAAGCATTTTCTTCAATTATTTAAATATCTCATTCTGATAAGGGATCCACAGGCTTTCCTCAAATGCTAATGATATCCATGATCCCCTAAAAGGCCAATGTCAGAGATTCTTTAAGGTCCCCTTCAACTATAGATTTATGATTCTAGAAGTACAATTTCCTAGATAAATTTCTCTATAAGAGTAGCATAGTTGAATGCCAACCCTCATGGACAAAATATATGACTGAGTATATGATAAAATCTAAAGAAGAGGAGTTCATCTCATTCTTAAAATCTTTATAGTGAAATTAAACCTATACTATATGGAAATTCATAAATTATTCCTTTTAAAATTTATTTTCTTTGCATATGTGAAATGTAAAGATATAATTTGGAATAATGGTATTTTTATAAAACATTTCTTCTAATTTGATTTTCTTTATGAATTAAGCCTAAGTAAACTAGCAACCAGCTAGTGAAGAGGACACCTAGTTGGCACAATGGATGAGCACAGGACTTGGAAGACTCATCTTCATGAATTCAAATCATGACACACCACATATGTGACCCTGGGCAGATCACTTGACCCTATTTGCCTCAGTTCCTCATTTGCAAAATGAGTTAAAGAAGAAAATGGCAAACAATTCTAGTATCTTTGCCAAGAAAATCCTAAAATGGGATCACATAGAGTTGAATATGATAGAAATGAGTTAACAGCAACATTAGGTAGCAACAGGAATCAATTTATAAAGCTTGTTCTAGCATATGTTATCAAGTTCATTATTTATTGGACCTATGATTCTCTAATCTTTAATTAGGGGCTTCTTGCTTCCTACTTGGTTGTACTCAATACTCTTTGTAGAGAAAGTCCTTTTTATAACTGACTAACATCCATAACTTCGTGTAGATTTTATTTATTTCTTCCATTTCTGTCTTTTGGAGAGACAGAATTTAAGTCCCTCTTTCACAAGGCAGCTCTCGATAAGACCCCTTATTTCATTCCCATTTTCTCTATCTTAGCCTCCTGTATTCCTAGTGACTTTTCCTTTCAGAAAGTGCTTTCTTGTGTCCTTTCTAATTTTGTATCCTTCATTTATCTTTATTTCTTGCTTCAATTCTCATATTATCTTGTCATTTTTATACTTTCTTTTGAAAAGTAAACTTCCAAGACTCATTCATTTCTCATTTTTCCTTTATTTCTCTCTTTCACTGTTTCCACCTCTCAGCACTCCCTCTCTTTTTTGCAATGTCCACTCCAAAACTGAACAGTGAAAAAAAACCCTTTTAACAAATGTGCAAAGTTTATATACAGTTTCTCCAGTAAATGTAACCTGGGTATTACTGTAGTCACTGGTGAAACAACCACAAGATATACTTTTACTTTCCATGATTCTAATTCCTTTATTAATTTCTACCATAGTTTTTTCAATATTAGCAATATCAACTGAGAAATACCAATATATGTAATAACATTACTTTCTGACTTTGCACTTCTGTGTCTCTGCTTCTTTCTGTTCTTTTTATTTACTTTTATTTTTTCAAATCTCCCTCACACAGGGAAATGCTTTCCTGTCTTCATTGTAATTTTACTCACCCATGCTAACTCCTCCATCCTCTCTCTGGTCAACTTTTTCCTCATCAAGTTAGGTTTATTTATCACTGTTACTAAGTATCACTGTTACTAAGAAAATAATTGGCATTTAGTAAGTCTAACATCATATTCTTGAGTTACATGATACATATAATCTGTATATATTTCAGTGAAAGAAATCCATATTCCTATTTTAAATGACTATAGAGTGTAGGCTGTAAATTTGATAATATTGGAGAAATTGGGAGATGACCTGTGATTTCATCAGTACAGAGGGTTCCCTATGATAAAATGTCTTTGATTAATGTAGATTGCTACATGTGCTGCTACTTTTCAGTGCTTGAGAATTGTCTGAGGCCAGCAAGGGAAAGTGTTTTTGTTGCTCAAGCTCTGACATTCAACATTTATTAGAAGTATTAATTGAATTCATATCCCCCTGATGCTACATCAGTTTTTCTATGCACCTGTCTTTACTGCATTGGCCTCTGATTCCTACCACAAAATCTTTCTACTGAATCCGAACAGAGACTCTCAGATTGGGAAGGGACCTCAGAGTTCAGACAAGTAACTTGTATGGGACTTTGCACCAGCATGCTGAAATTTAGAGGGACCACTTCCTCCTTTGAATAGATTCTCTGTACATAGTCATTATGCAATATAATTTTCAATTAACCTCCCTCCATAATTCCCATCATTAATGCTTGTATCACCCTCATTCCTTCCTCTGAGCTCAATCTTACTCTCTTTTCTTCCATTTCCAGTGATTTCACCAAATACCCTTGTCTTGGGGTGTACTGCTTTACCCTAGGATATTTTCAATTCAACACAGTCCAAAGGAGACAATTCCTGCTGAACCTACTTTCATCCCTATATCCTGACATCATATAATGTTTCCTTCGAATATTGGTGGGGATTTGAGAAATTTGAGAAATTGAGCTATGTTGAGGTGATGGGTGGAATGTGGGCATGGGTTGAAGTCTCTGGGTAATGACTTCCTCTTCTCCTGGGTGAACTTATTTAAATGGAAAGGATTGTGCAAATGAGAAAGCCAACAGTGATGTAGCAAAATTGGAATTCAATGTTGCAATAGTGCAGGTGGAATTCTGAGGCCTTATCATATCTCTAGAAAATACCTCTTTTTTTCTTGTCCTGTCTTTATCCAATTCCTGGCAGAGAGCTCCCAATAAGCTGGCTAGTCATGTGTAGTTTTCAGTCTGAGTCTCCCTCTAATTGTGAGCTGGCTCTCAGAGGCCATGTTTAACAACTTAACATTATTCTCAGCTGGGTTCAAAGGAATGGCTAATGTCCACCCTGGATCAACCCAAGAAACTATTAACTAGGTGGGTTTATGTCTGTGTATATTCATCCTTTGTTCCCGAAGAAGATCATACCACCAGAAAATTGATGACATGACTTGTATTTGACTATGTTTTGAGTGAAGGAGGGCTGTGCAGGTCACCAGCCTCACTTCTCCTCCGGAACCATCTGAATCCCGTGACAAGATATTCATCAGGATGACTGGAGATGGTCCAGTAAGAGGCAATTGGGGTGAAGTGATTTGCCCTAGGTCACACAGATACTGAGAGTTGAGTGTCAAGTGTCTGAGATATGATTTGAACTCAGGTCCTCCTGATTCCTGTACTGGTGCTCTATCCACTAGTTGCCCCAGGTGGGTTTATAAGAATTGCTGAAGTAGAAATTACTGCTTACACAAGAGGCATAACACAGCTATGCTTTTCTTCTGTCTTTTCTTGTGAAGAGAATGTTGGGAAAATCAGAGGACCATCTTATAGATTATGTGATCAACTTGTGAAGTTTTATAGATGATAGGCTCATAGAACATAAGTTTTATCATATATTTATAGGTAACAGGGATCTTAGATATCATTGAGGAAACTGGTACCTAGAGAAGGAAAATAACTTGACCAAGATCACAGAGCTGGGGTGGTAAACTAGGTCTTCCGACTGAAAATCTATTGAAATTTCCACTATATCAAATTGGTCCTCTAGAAAAGGAGTTCTGTCTGGGAAAGGTGGGATGCAGGAGACCAGTCTTGAAAGGGTCACCTAAATAAACAAGGAACTGCATGCATAGGAAAAAAGAGTAGGGAGAGGAGGAAAGGAAAAAAAAGATCTGTCGAAAATAATTTTCTACTTCACAATGTGTCATGGGTTAACTCTGTATGGGATAAAACTTGATCTCATCTTTTTCCACACATGCTTAATGCTATGCAAATGTAAGGATAAATTAAATATGGAAATAAAATGAAAAGAAATTCATGCACAAACTTAGTCATCTTTTCATTGGGTAACAAATCTTTTAAATTTGGGGTTAGGCTGATTATCTTTTTCTCTTTTATCCTGTAGAAATGATTTAAAAGATATTTAAAAGCAGGAAGTATACTCCTGAAAGATTGATTCATGGCGTTCTAAGTACTGGTACTAGTAGTAGAAAGGCTAATAACAAGAGAAAGTAAAATTAAAGGGACTACAGGTGGAGAAAGAGAGATTGTGAAGGATTACAGGAGTGTTTAAGAACATAGCTTTTAAGTAGCAGTCAGAATTTGAACTCCTGGTTTGTTCTTTGACCCCAGCAAGATTGCATAATGACTCAGTAGTAGAACCATGTCCTAATTATTAGTCTAATGTTCTTTCTATCATACCACCTAATTCCCAGTTCCTTCCTCTACTCTTCCTGAGATCTCTGAACAAGTTTTACATTTTTTACAATTATTTTTGTAGAAATTCTGGGAAAGAGCAAAGTGTTTCAAATACAGAATCCCCATAGTGCTCATACCATTGACTCTTACACCAGAGTTGCATCAAATGGTTACCACATCAATTGTCAGTCATCTCTAATAGTTGCAGTAGCACTCAAATTGTTTCAATTTTTCTAGACACTATTTCTTTAAAAACATACCAGGAATCTAGGAGAATAAAGATGTTCTCTGTCCTTACTACAGATCATGGGAGTGATGAAATAATGGAAAAAAAACTATGGACTAATTTCCTTTGCCTGGCTGTTAGAAAAATTTATAGAAAACGTTTCAGATTAGTGGTCACAAGATCACCCTGTGATGTTTACTAAGTCCCGTGACCTGAAGAACTTCTGTTACCCTGCTTGCTTTAAGTTATAAGGTTGGCATTCTGTGCCACCAAGGAGTTTCATGGTATTTTGGGGCCACCAATGTTGGGACCAAAATGATCTTCTACTGTTTCAAGAGACATTTTTCACAACAGGATCATCTATGAAGATTCTGAGGAGTTCAGGTCTTGTGGGTTGAATCTCCCCTCTGTTGCCATTCTCCTTAAGTGTATGGGAAGATGGACTCAGGAAGTTTTCATAGGAGATATGAACCAAACCAGCACTTTCTTGTGACCTCCTGGAACTCAGCTACAAACTGAGTTTCTTCCTATCCCAATCTTTAGATTACTGTGATTTGTGGTAAGGTAACCTGGGAAATGGGCATAAGATATGTAGGGATATGGCTGTATTTATATGAGATTGGATGCAAGTGGAATTGTTCATGGCATTTGAAGTCAACTAAATTTTTTTGTTTCAAGTAACAAAGAGCTAAAGTATGAACTATATATTTTAACACCCTTAGGGGACAATTCCCTTGTTCCCTGCCATCATGCCAATATGGCATAGTATAACCCTATGCAAACACCTACAGTTTATCTGCACCCAAGAAGTAAGGAAGATACTGAAAATTCAGGTTCTGAAAAGAGGATTTCAATTTTGGGGAAAGTATTTGGAGAGAAGCACACATGTTTACTCCACATTAGGATGTTATTCAGAAGGTAAACAACTGTCAGTATCAGACTGGTGAGTTATAGAGATCAGCTACAGAATAAAATTGAGATGTAGAGTGGAGAAGGGGCATTGGTGGTGGTTTGGTGAAACTGAGTGTGAGCCCAATCTCTGAGGTTTTAATCTGATCTTTATAGCTGAAAGCTATAAATGTCTTATTACTCTATGTTATGCTGCACCACACTGAAGTTCTCTTTTGCTTGTTCTAGGTGTTTTACAGAATATCCAAATGGATTGAAGAGGTGACAAGGGAAGGGAATTGTGCTAATTGATAGAAGTCACTAACCAAATCAGAAAGGTAGTATAATGGTTTCAAATATCAGTCATTCTTATCATTTGGAAAGATAAATAAAGATATTTGTGGGTGTATATGGGTCCTATCCATTTGTGGCTACACTATCTGGTCCTAGATCAGAAAGTACTGTTACTCAAGATGTCAAAAGTTATTGGTGACCAATTTCATAGATTACAAAATTATTTGAAATCCATTCATGTTAGACTTTCTTACAAAATTTTAGTCGCTGTTGCAATCCTCTGTGTTGAATATTGTTTGAAATAAGAACCAATGATCATTTTATAGTACTTTTATAACCATAGTTTTATTTGTTAGATATGTTTTTATAAGGATAAAAAAAGAATGAAATATCACAAAGGGAGAGTATTGAGAGGGAACTAAAGTTTATATATAGCACAAAAAAAGAAACTCATAAACACATAATCCCATGTGATATTAACATTCCAATTGAACTTTTGTTACTGATTTGTCTTATCTGCTTACGTGCAAGAAAAGTCAGTGGAAAAAAAATTAGGGACTACTTAATGTGTTAGGGAATAATCATTTATTTGGCACATAGCACAAGTGCTTTAAAAACAATAACAAATATCTCATTTGGTCTTTTAGAGCACACCAGGTATTTTGGAAAATATCGCTGTCCTCTGTCCTTACTATTGACAGGTGGGTGAGATGATATAATGGAAAGAAACTATGGGCTAGTTTCCTTACCCTGGTATTGGAAGAATTTGTAGAGAACATTGCAACTTAGCGATCACAAAAACCCCCTGCGATGTTTGACTACTACTGGGTAGATGCTACTATTATTACTATCAACTTAAAATTAAGAAAATTGAAACAAACAAAGATTAAATTACTTGCAGCTAGATAGTATCTGAGTGCAGATTTGGATTCAGGTCTTCCATACTCTAGATTTAGCACTCTGTTCACTGTGGCATCAGCTGCCTCCATGTGTTTCTGTTCAAGCAGTTTAAAAAGCCGAACTACTATTATATAAAATACAGAAACAAGCAATTAACAGAGCCTTGTAAATATCACGGGGGTAAAACAGAACTGAAAATATTAATGTAAAGATCTAAGAAAGAAACCTGAGGTTTAGGAAAAAATTACAAAAGGGACTTATAGTAATAAAAATGCCTCATTGGGAACTTCCTGATTCAAGAAAGTCTTTGTCAGATTATTAGAAAGAGGTAGAATTCAACTTTAGATCTCTTAACTCCAGATCTAGAAATCTTTCCATGAAAGCTGATGGTATGGTTGTCAATTGTGAATATGGTAAAAAGTGACAAAAAGAGATGGGTGCCAAAAGACTTCAGAAAACTAGCTTAATAGGCCATCTAACTTAAAATGTAACTGAATTAGGTTGAAGATAAAATCCTGTATTTGAGGTAAAAAATTGACACAGAAAGGAAAAATTGTGACTAGATAATTCCTGAAAAAAGTCCTGAGAGATGTAGAGGATGGAGAGATCAATATAAGTCAATAAATGTACATCATGAGCAGAAAATTAATAGAATCTTAGTTTATATTAATAAATAGTGTCCTAAGTGATGATGGTAATGGGCCTACCATCTTTTTGTATATTATGATCACGTTGTGGTGTTCAAAATAAAATTGGGCATATTCTGGGAGAAAGTTAGAGACACTCTGAATGAATATGGGTAAGAACTCTGACTTTATAAATAGCTTAGTTTGGGCATCTTAGTTTGGGGCAAAGGTGGGAATCAAGAATGTGGCTTAAGAGTTACAGAATTTCTAAGGAATAGAATATTGCATGAGTCAAAATTGCTATATGTTTATATATGTAGTTTTGATAGACAACTCAGTTGTTTATTTTTCATTCATTATAATAAAATACTTAATTAAGCATCTACTATATGTGAGACTATACTGACAACAATAAACAATTGGTGTTCTTAAATATTATAGATTCTATTTGGGAGAAACATGCAAATAATCGCAAACATTTATACAAAACAACATAAAAGATTTTAAGAGGGAGAGTTTTCTTATAACTGGTGGGATCAAGCAAGATTACAAGTAAGAGGTAGCATCTGGATTGTACCATGAGGAAATCTATTTATGAGACTGAGGCAAAGTGAGAGTGTATGTCAGATGTGAGTTATCATTAATCCAAAGCCATGAATAGATGTCTCTGATGACACAATGATGAGAACATACTGGGGAAGTCTGACCAGAACAAAAAGTGTTACAAAATAAGAATGGAAAGGTAAATGAGAGCCGCATTGCAGAAACTTGACATTTCAATATGGAAACTTCCCATTTTATTCTAAAGTCATTGTATATCCTAAGGTCATTTAATTTTGCTTTTATATTTTAGTTTATGAAACAAACAAGGATTTCCATAACATAATTGGATATTTAAAAAAGATGATGCACATGCAATTGCAAATCTATTATATACAACTTGCTATTTCATTTAATTATATAAAAAGGTATCATTAAACTTTATCCTTTCTGTTAATCCCTCCTCCCTGACAAAATTATGTTTGTGTATGCATGGGTGTTTGTAAATATATATATATATATATATACACATATATGTAAATGCACATGGACATGTAATAAAATTTTTGTATACATACTTCTATTTATCTCTGGATGCAGATAGAATTTTCCTTCATAGGTCCTTTGTAGTTAATTTTTTTTTCTGAAGAACTTAAAATGACTTATCCATTCAAAATTGTTCTTAAAAAATATTATTATTATTATTATTGTATATAACATTCTCTTAATTCTGCTCATTTTGTTCTCCATTACTTCATAAAAGTCTATTGAACTCATTCCATCTTACAGTACAGCAGCATTTCATCATAATCAAATACTAATACTTTTTTAGCGGTTTCTCAACTGATATGCATCTCTGCAATTTCCAGTTCTTTGCCACAACAAAGAAAACTGATATAAACGTTCTAGAATATGCAGATTCTTTTCTGTTTTTTCCCTAGTTATCTTTGGAAACAGACTTAGTAGTGGTATAGTTGGATCAAAGGGTATAGGCAATTTAATAATTCCTCTAGATGACTGTGTGATATGGTTGAGTCATTTCACAGTTCCATAGTGAGTTAGCATCCCAGTTTTCCATATTGCTTCCAACATTTGTCATTTTGTACTTCAGTCATTTTTGCCAATCTGATGGGTATAAAATGATATATCATGTTTGAATTTCTCTAATAAATGATGATTTAGAGCATTGGAAATCTGGCAGCAAAGTCAGAGAAGCATTTTTGGCTATTTTCACTTAGCAGTTGTGCGGAATGTCGATTCGGAGGGCATATTGGCGGCAGAGAGGAAAATTAGGAAAGTATTTCAACAGTACTACTAAATAGTAATTAAGATCGGCATCAATTAAGATGTTGTATTAGTGGAAAGATGACCAATGAAAGAGATTTTGTGGAGGTAGAATGACAAGATCTGGTAACTGATTGAACATAGAGGTTGAGGGAGGGGAAATATTAAGTCTTCCTCCTTTGGGAACTTGAAGGATTGTAGTATCATTTATGGGAAATCATGCAGGAAGAATCTATTTGGGGAAATATGAGTTCTGTTTCATTCATGCTGAATTTGAGTGACCTATGAGAGACACAAGAAGTGATGTTTAACTAACAACTCCTAAATACAGCATTATTGTTTTTGGAAGAGAGGGTCACTTATTTACAAGATGGTATCAAAGAACATTGATGTCTTGGAGTTAGAACTACTGGACCTTTTAACCATACTTCATCATATATTCTTCCTATTTGGAATCACTTTTTCTTATGTCTTTCTTAAAAGCTAATTTTATTCTGTTATCTTGCTTTTTACAAAAACAATGGTTGATACTATTGAGGAAATTGTGGAGTTTAGCAGAACCATGGTTCCATATACTCACTAGAATCTTAATAAATATCTGTGGAGTGAAGAGATTACAGTGAAAGATGGGTAAATTAGTTCCCTGTTTCTGTTGATGGCAAGAGCATCTTTTCAGACATCTGAGCTTGCAGTTTTGTAGATATCTTCAATATTTCCCTCTCATTCCACTCTCATATACTCTCAATTTGCATACCTTGTTAATTCTGCTTTCAAAAAATCTTTCACTACTGGCACCTTCTCTCCATTCACAGTATTCCCAGCTTTCCTTAGAATATTAACACCTTAGGAATAGAGATTATTTCAGTGATCGTATTTGTGTATAGTTCCTAGAAAACAGTAAGCATTTCATTTCCTTTACTAAACTCTTATTGATGGCTAGAAAAAAAATATAACATTCACATGGCATTTTAGTGTTTCCAAAGCATACAAAATTCATTATCTCATTTGATCCATCAGATTATGGACCATTAAAAATGCCCAAATAACATTTCCCCTAACCACCACAACCTCATTTAGCTGTTTTTTTCACAATCCATCTCCAATAAAAATAGCAGAATGAGCTATGATAGGCCCTGAATTAAATGAGCAAAAACATTGGCCAGTATTTAGGAAAAATAGCTAAGGGACTTGCTGAACTAGAAAAGAAAAATTGGGTTTGTTGTCTAGGAGGTCGGTTTTCATAGGGCAATAGAATTAGTTAGAATATTCAAGGTTTGCGACCCATTGACATAAATCTCTCCATGTGAAAATAAAAAGAAGTGACTAAGCTTCATAAGCTAAGGAATATTTTTAAATTGAATTAATATTCATTATATATATATATATATATGCATATGTGTGTGTATCCATAGAAATTTACCTTCTCCCCATTCTACCCCAACTCTCCCTGCCCTTCAAATGAGAATGAAAGACAAGCAAGTAAGTGGTTGTAAGCATGGATAGTCAAGCAAAACCATTCTCACATTAGCCATGTCTCATTCTTCGTTCTGAGTCCTTCATTTTTTTTTTATCAAGAAGTAGGTAGAATCTTTCATCATTAATCCTCTGCAATAATTGATCATCATTATACTGATTAGAGTTTACAGTTCTTTCAGAGTTGCATGTCTCTACCATTTGTAACTATTGTGTAAATTTTTCTCCTTTTTCCATTCAGCTTCTTCTTTATTGTTCAAATATGACTTTACAGTTTCTTTGAAACAATTCCTTTTATAATTTCCTACAACATAGTATCATTCCATCTCATTTACATATCATACTTTATTCAGCCGTTACCAAATATATATCACTTTATCAGATTACCATTATTTGACCTCAAAAAGAACTATAAAAATGTTTATACATCCTTAGTTAGACTTTGTTTTGCCTAGATCTAATTCTTTTTTTATTCTACTCTTCTTGTCTCTTCTTCCCTCCTTCCATTTCCCTCTTATTACTTTATTGAATAAAACATATTTCTCTAACCAGCTACGTACATTTGAGTATTCCTTTTTAGCTAACCTATTTAGATGAGTGAATTTCCAGTATCAATCATTACCCTCCATGGCAACTCCCTCCTCCTTTTTGTATGGTTTTCTAAATGTACACTCAGATTATCTGAGACAACTTCTTCTAAACTTCCTTTTCATTCTCTCCAACAGGGCATTCTTCTTCTTATCTGTTCCTATTCCTCTTTTAAGGATATTGAGAAATCCGAATTACTCCCGGAACTTTTCTAGTTAGAGTCCCTCAATGACGCTTAAAGATGAAAGAGTTCAGAGGGACTCATATCATAAACTGCACGTAAGCAGTTTATCATCGTTTAGACTTTTGTCATTGTTCATTCATGTTTTCTTTAATTTTCTTTCTCTTAGCTTCTATGCTTAAACTTCACAAATTCTACATAACTCTTGCTTTTATCAGGAATGTTTAGAAATCTCTGTTTCTTTAGAAATATCTGTCCATTTTTTTGGTAGAATAATACTCAATTTTCCTCAGGAAGTCAATCTTGACTGTTGGTTGATTGTTATCCTTCATCGAGGAGGACCAAAATGACCATGATAAACTGAAATTTCAGTCTGTCCGACTGTGGCTGAACAGATCAATACAAGCTCAGAATACTCTACCACAGGTTGGGCACAGATAATCTGTGTGAATATTGGGGGTGGATATCCAAAATTTGAGCATTCTGCATTTATCTTGTGCTGTCTCAATTCTGCTTTGCTCAAAGAGCACAGCAGCCCTTTCTCATGTGGGCACACAATGCTGAGCGATCCTGTGCCAATGTCTCCTATGTTACACAGTCAAACCTAAAGTTCTTCAGGGAGACCTTCAGAGTGTCCTGCTATCGCTTCTTCTGGCCACCAGGTCATTGCCTGCCCCATGAGAATTCTTCATAAAATAACCTTTTGGCAAGTGTACATTTTGCATTCGAACAATGTGACCAGCCCATGCGAGTTGTACTCTCTGAAGCATAGTTTGATTACTTGGCAGTTCAACTCGAGCAAGGACTTCTGTGTCTGGTACCTTATCCTGCCAGGTGATCCTCAGAATCTTCCCAAGACAGTTCAAATGAAAGAGATTCAGTTCCCTGGCATGGCACTGGTAGACTGTCCATGTTTCCCAAGCGTATAATAATGAGGTCAGCACAGTGAGTCTGTAGACCTTCAGTTTGGTAGTCAGTCTAATACCTCTTCTTTCCCAAACTTTTCTTCAGAGCCTCCCAAACACTGAGATAGCTCTGGCAATGTGTGCATCAACCTCGTTGTCTATATGTACATCCCTGGAAAGTACACTACCAAGGTAAGTGAACTTATCCACAGCATTCAAAACTTCTCCATTTGTTGTAACTGATGGTTCCATGTATGGACGATGTGGTGGTGACTGATGGAGCGCCTGTGTTTTCTTGGTGTTAATTATTAGGCCAAAATCAGCACAGGTAGCAGATAATTGATCCATACTTTGTTGCATCTCAGCTTCAGAGGCTGCACTGAGTGCCCAGTCATCCGAAAATGGAAAATCATGCACCAACATTCCCTCCACTTTGGTCTTGACTTGTACCCTTTACAAATTGAAGAGCTTGCCATCATTATAGTAGTTGACCTTGATACCATGTTCATCCTTGTTGAAAGCATTTCTCAGCATGGCTGAAAACATCATGCTAAAAAGGATAGGAGCAATAACACAGCCCTGTATCACTCCACTGGTGACTGGGAAGGCACGAGAGCATTGTCCATTATCCAGAATCCGGGCAAACATGTCATCATGAAATTGACGTACAATAGTAGCGAACTTCTCCAGGCAACCAAATTTTGACATAATTTTCCATAAGCCCTCAAGACTAACAGTGTCAAAGGCCTTGGTCAAATCTACAAACGTTGTGTACAGACCCCTGTTCTGCTCCTGGCATTTCTCCTGGAGTTCTCAGGCAGCAAACACCATATCAGCTGTCCCTTGACCCTTTCTGGGGCCACACTTGTTCTCATGTATACGGCCATCTTCCAAGTGAAGGATCAGCCTGTTAAGGAGTACTGTAGCAAGAACTTTGCTAGCAATGACTGAGAGAAAGAGCCCCCTGGAATTGTCGGAGGACAATCTATTCTCTTTACGCTTATTTTCCTCAGTAAATCATTCTTGACTGTAAGCTTACATATGTTGCCTTCTGGGATATTGCATTCTAAGTTCTCCATTCCTATGCGATGGCTACTAAATACACTGTGTGATCCTCACTGTGGATTTTTGGTACTTGAATTATATACTTTTTTTCTGGAAACTTGACCAATTTTCCTTTGACCTAGAAACTCTAGTTTATGGCTGTAATTTTCATGGGCGTTTGAGGTTTCTTTCTGGAAGTGACCAGTGGATACTTTTAATTTACACTTTTCCCTCTAGATGTAAGAGAGACGAACCATTTTCTTTGAAGATTTGTTGAAATATGATGTTTAGGCTCTTTTTTAAGTTTTATACTCAATTTTCCAATGATTCAAGTTTTTTTCTCAGTCTTTTTTGTGTGTCTGTTCTTATTACTATATATTATATTTTCTGTTAATTTTTTCAGTCTTTTGATTTTAATATTTTTTTTTTTACATAGAATTATTGTCTTCTACTTGATCCACGATGGTTATTAAGGTATTTGTTGTTTGGGCAAGGTTCACAATTCTTTTTTCTTTGTCTTTCTCATTTCATCTGTACAAATATTTATAACTCAGAAGTCATTGCTCCTTTATTTCTAGGAATTAGTTGAAGTTGTATCCAAGCTCTCTGCCTGTCCTTTTCTGTCTTTCTCTGCCTCTCTCTCTTTCTCTGTATGTAAGTTTGAGGCTTTGGTTATAGATATTTTGGAATCACGCTTTTCTCCATTTACATCTTAATTGTCTCTATCCCAAAATAGCTTTTTATGGTGGGTCATTTTGTTTTGCTTCTTCTTCAACCCTTCTTCCTAACTTCAGACTTGGTATGAGGGCTGAACTCTGTGAACTTTTGGAGGCAACATCTGGATTGGTTTGATTATTATTTTCTAGAGAGTGCTGGTTATTGTTTCAGGATGTCAGGAGTAGCTCAACTTGGGAACCTGCAAGCTTCAGACATTCGAAATGTGGTCTGAACCACATTAAAGTCTGACTAATGTCCCCTCGTTTGAGTTCTGCAAGTTCCTGACCTAGGCTTGGGTATGACAGTAGCCTACTCCTAGATTTAGGCCCCATAAGCCATCTGGAAAAATTAATTAGTTCAGAATGGCAGAATTGTAGTCTCTTCCTTGTTCTGGTATTCTTATCTTAGTGATTATTCTGAAGGCTGGGTCAGCTGTTGGAAATGAGACTGTGTTGTTATCCTGGAATTTGAACTATACTATTGTTTTTGAGCTCATTTCTCTCTCAGTAATTACATCACCAAGAGCTCCTTATTAAGAAACTAACTCTACTCCCAGTTGCAAGTTTCCTCTTAATTTTCCCCTAGACCTGGCACCTTGAATCAAGTAGTGGGCTACAAAGCTACCAGTTGGCATCTGTTACCTTGGTATTGTCCTGAAATGAGTCTGGGAGTGGGGCTCACAGTATGGGTTCGGCATCTCTTTTATCTCAGGTGTAAAGGCTCTCTCTGCTTTGATGTGTTCTGAGCTCAGTCCTCCTGGCTAACATATCCATTGTCCACATGCCTCTGTCTCCCTCTGAAAACAATAGCAAAAGAGACAAAAAAGCTTCACTGTTACTTTTTCTTGGATTTGTCACATCAGGATTTAATTAGTACCTTTTCTAGGTCTGTTTGGATGAGTTTGGAGGAAAAGCTCACTGTACTTTTTCCTATTCCTCCATCATCTTGGTTCCGCCTTCTCATCCACACATACTATATGGAATATGAGAATTTTAATGTGAAATACTTTTGTAATTCAATTGTCCTGATAATTTCCTCATTTTCTTCCTTCCAGGTACCATCATAGTCAGTCTGATGAATGAATTGAATTACTCAATGGTGTCAGAGTTTATGTTCATGGGAGGACCATGGAACATCTCCTTCTGGATTTCTTCTCAATTTTCTGCATTGCCACTGTTTTGGGAAACTTCCTCATTGTGCTCACAGTGATTGCTGACCCTCAGCTACAGTCTTCTACGTATTTTCTTTGGGCTAATCTCTCTTTTATTGACATGTGTCTTTCCACTCTTGTAGTTCCAAAGATGATTGGTGACCTTTTCTATGAGCACAAAACCATATCATTCCAAGGATGTATTACACAGATATTCTTTATTCACTTCATGGGAGCCACTGAGATGGTGTTATTCATTTCCATGGCATTTGACAGGTATATTGCCAAATGTAAGCCTCTCCACTATCTGACTATTGTGAACCCTAGAATATGCATATTTTTCCAGATGTCTGCTTGGGTCGTTGGTCTCCTACACTCACTGACCCCATTGACTTTTGTGGTAAATCTACCTTTTTGTGGCCCAAACAGGTTTGACAGTTTTTATTGGGACCTTCCTTGGTTTATGAAATTGGTTTGTATAGACACTTGTAAGTTGGAGTTCATTGTCACTGCTAACAGTGGGTTCATCTCCATCGGCACTGTATTTCTCTTATTCATCTCCTACATTTACATTTTGGTCACTGTTCAAAAACACTCTTCTAATGGATTGTCCAAGGCTCTCTCTACGCTCACACCAGCATAGTGGTCCTCTTCTTTGACCCATGTATCTTTGTCTGTGTGCAGCCACTGCAATGCCAGTGGATAAGTTTCTTGCTATTCTTGATTTCATTATTACTCCTATCTTAAATCCATCCATCTATACATTCAGGAACAAAGACATGAAGGTGGCAGTCAAGAGGCTGAGTAGCCAGTTGGTAGATTTTAGGAAAATTTCCTAAATTGATTAATTGTTATACTGATACATATTTAATATATGAACAATATATATTACAATTAACATGTGGGGTATATGTTCCAATTTTGTCCTGGTCACTATAGAACATGTGGATATCAACATTAGTACATTAATGATCGATCCATGTTGATAATATGCTCTTTTCCAGTGTTCCTCAACCTGATTCCAAGATTACCGCAGTGTGCCATAATACGTTGCTAAGACTTTTACATTGGCTCAAATAAATATCTTGTGAATTTTCTATTTTTGATTAAAAATTGTGGCAAAACTTTATAATGTTTATTAGTATTGTTTGCTTCTTAAATGTACAGGTGTCCAAAATGAGTTTTAAGCAAAACTTAAAGCAAAACTCATAACTGCATTAAGAGTGTGGGAATAACTTACTAAAATCTTTGTGGGAAAATATATTCTAATAAAGAGAGGAATTAATTTTTGACTTGTAGATTGTTCTGCATTTTCAGGGACTATTTAGTTTTATTTACAGACAACACAGAGGCTCTCATTCTATCTTTTGGAGTAGGATTATTTTGTCATGTATTTCGTGTTTCTCTCTTGAAAGGACTATAAAAAAGAGAGTGAATACTTTTCTTCAATCCATTTAATGATTATGTAAAGGAGATACTTCATTATACCCTATTAAGGGAAGGTATCCTTGAATGTTCCTGGCTGGTAATCGTTAGCTGATCCTTAAAGTTCCTTACAACTCTACAATTGTGCAATTTCATAAGAAATCAAATCTTTCTCTAAACTGCTTAACTTTTCTCAATTAATTTCTCTTTGGAAGACTTATACCTGGAACTTCATGGCAGAAGACTAGAAGAAAACACAAAAATGAAGAATTACCCCCATTTTGGACCTATTTCCATGAAATTTAATCTATACTAAGGAAAAATGAACTGTCCTTCCCACCATTCAATCACCTAATTTTATTCTGTGAATTTCGATACAAACTGTTACCTTGAAAAATGGAACTTTTGGGAAATGTTAGAAATTTCCTTGGTTTGTCCTTCCAATCCATCATAACGCAGTAATGATCACTTGCCTTATACATGGAGTCTGATCAAGGATATGGTACCAGAATTATAAATGACCCAGTTCTGGATTAATCACTTGTATTGAAGGGAAGTCCATTGCTTTAAAAGACAAGACCATCTATTACTTGACACCTCTAAAAGCTGGAAAACATGCAAACCATTCGAATTGCTTTTCATGCATAAAATTTAATAAATACATGAATATGTTCTAATGAGTGGAAAAAAGATCTCCAAAAACCCAAAATAAATAAATGAGAATGTGCTAACAAATCAGTGAGTGAGGTTTCAATCACTGAAACTTTCTAATTATAGCTTTGAAGACTGAAGGTAGTGCTATATCTTGGATCCAGCTTTACATATAGTGGAACCCATCTATGTTTATGTAAAATATGCCCCTGTTCCTTGTAAATTGTAATTGTTTATTACATTTCTACCTTTTGGAGCAACTTCCCCGTGGAAGTCTTTAGACAACTCTGATTTCTCCTTCCCTCATGTCTTTTCTCCTGCTTAGACACTTCAAGTTTTTTGACTTTTCTTCGTTTGAAATGATTTGCAAACTCCTGACCTAATAATGATTCCCATTCATATAGTGTTTTAAGTCCAGAAAAATGTTTTGCGTATGTTATCTCATTTAATGCTCAGAATATCCCAGTGATACTTATTATTTTTATGTTTTTTAGATGTGGTAACTGATGTAACAAGAAATTAATGGCTTGCTCAAGATCATATCTGAGTGTATACAACAATATTTAAACTCAAATTCTCTTATTTCTAAGTCTAAGTCTTTACTCCTATAGCACACTACTTTATCATACTATCTATTCATCTTTCTGTGAAAGTGCTACAGTTTATCAATGTCCTCCTTAAAACATCATGTCAAGAATGTACACAGTACTTGAGGTATAGTAGATTAGTAGAAATTCAGTATTATTTAGTGTGCCTTTTCTCTTCCCAAATAGGCTGTTAATTCCCTCTATAGCTCATTAAATTTTTGATAACTTTGTCAAAGAGCTGATGTGTTGAGTTGTAGTTAACTGACATTCAAAAATTATCTCCATATCTGCCACTATTAAGACCCTCAATCTCTTTCTGTTCATTTCATTAAAAAACACAAATTCTTAAGTACAGGAATTCCTCTTTGTACATCTGTCTTTTGTAAATTTTACATTGTAAACTTTGTAGTTTTCTGTTTTGTTTTATTAAATTCTTACAATTCCTGATTCTCTAGTACAGGAGAAATTCCTCCCAATGCATATATCATCCACTTAGTGAATGAACATACTTCCTTATTTTTACACAAATCATTGATAAAATTGTTAAGTAAGACAGTATCAGAGACTGTGAAGCACTGTAATTCAGTTAACTCAACAGCTACTTAACTGGCCCATATTTCACTTTTCTCTTTACAACGATCTTATATGAGATGCCATATGCCCCTCCCCCAAGACTGTGCCCACCTTTCCAATTTTGCTGATCTTGGTGATTTGTTAGATTTCAAAAGGTGGAAATTCTATTTCCTGTACATGATTTGTTGATGACATTTAATTTCCTGGCACAGTAGCAGAGAATTTGGAGTCAGAAGACCCAGGATCAGCTTTTGCATCTGCTTCTTATTACCTCTGTGATCATGGGTAAGCTAACATGTTCAGGCTCACCTGTAATGTGAGAGGGTTAGATTAGATGACTTCTCAGATAACTTCTCCCTTTATATTCATAATTTCTTTATTTTTGCTTTAAGTATATTTTTCTTTCAATATACTACAGTCTTTCTATAGAACTTAAGCTTCCTTGTAATGGAAACTATTTCTTTTAGATGTATGTCCTCACATTTAATAAATTTCTGTTTAATTTGAAGTGTCAGTCTGCTTGGTCTGTCTATTCAATGCAATTTCATGAGTCAAAAGTATATAGTTAGCAGACACAATTGGTTATGATAAGGTGTTAATTAGTGTCAAATGAGTTTGTTAAAGGTCTGACTGTGGTTATACCTGTGCATTTTTTTTAAATAGAATTTCCCTTTCTTTCTCTTCCTGCTGGATTTTGTTGGTAATATATAGAAATGCCGATGATTTGTGTTGGTTTATTTTATATCTTGGAACTTTGTTGAAGTTGTTAAATATTTTGACTATCTTTAGTTGATTCTGTATGTATACCATCACATCTCATGAAAAGAGTGATAACTTTATTTCCTCATTCACTATTCTGATGCTTAAGTTCCTCTTTCTTGTCTTATTGATATAGTTAGCATTTTCTATTACAATATTGAATTGTAATGGTGAAAACTACCATCCTTACTTTATTTCTGGTCTTACTGAGAAAGCTTCAAGTTTATTTCTATGATAGGTAATGTTTGCTCTTTGCTTCACTTAGATAGTAGTTATCATGTCAAGAGGGGTTCCATTGATTCTAAGCTTTCCAATGTTTTTTAATAGAAATGGATGGTTTGTTTTGTCAAGGGTCTCTTTTTGCATCAGCTGGGACAATCATATGATTTTTGTTAATTTTATTGGTATGGTCAATTATACTGATAGTTTTCCAGATATTGAGCCATACTCACAATATTGACATAAATCTTACCAGATCATCTTTGTGATGTATTGCTGTGATATTCCTGCTAATACTTTAATTTTTTGCAATACTATTTACTAAGGAAATTTGTCTATAGTTTTCTTTCTCTGTTTTTCCTTTCCATGATCTATGTGTCAAAGCCATATTTGTGTCCTGAATGGAATCTAGTAGAAGTCTGTCCTTACCTATTTTTTCATATATTTTATATGGTATTGAGATTAAATGTAGCCACTATTGAGGGGATAAATCATTATAGAGACGGTCCCCATTTTTATTATCACCACCACCAACTGTTGACCAACTCACCAACAGAGAGGCAACAAGAGTCCTTGAAGTGGGAGCACCCTCAGATCACAGGTCTTGTTTCCAGGCCAGCCAATTGACTTCCTACTTGAAATGAATTTTTCATAGTTTTAAATTTGCAAAAAGATCAGGGCTAGATGATGCTGTGAGTTTAGTAAGACTCAATGCACCAAGAGGTCCCATAGGAAATAGTTTGTGCTTTCTCTTCATGAGTCTGCTCTGCATCTCCAGTGAATAAATATCACACTCACACACACACACACACTCACACACACACATACACACACACACAATGATAATATATAAATCTTCATGTCCATTTACCATGCATATATTTACTCTATTCTATTTTCCAATCAAGTAGGGAGAAAAGAACTTTTCATCAGCTACAGAAGTTTTGGTCATAGGTGACCTATATATATGGTAAACCATCTCCTTTATTTTCTAGCCTTCTCAAATAATATAAACACTTTAAAGATATTGTTATGTGATACTTTCTATATGCAAATTGGGCTTGATTTCATAGTGAGTGATTCTGCAGTTCTGGGTGTATTTCTTTTCCCACTTCATCCTCAGGAATTAAGCCCTCTCTATAGCTGTGGTTTATCATTTTTAAAATTATTGCTTGGATTCACTCTTTCAGAGTCTGTAGATATAGTGATATATTTTCTATTTGTACTATATGTTAACTGCCTGTAGCTCTCAAGTGTTTGGTGATCATTGTCGGAAGTGGAGGGATGGATGACCAAAAGAATATAATTTCTTCTAGAGGAAGAATGTGATCTGCCAGAAAAGCAGAGATAAGAAGGAAAGAAAGCTAAGGGGAAAGTATTGACCAGTTACCAAGGTCCAAGGAAAGAATTAGTTTCTGGAAAAATAAAGGGAAGAATTGGCCTTGAAATTGGAACTCTTCAGCAAATATAGAGGTTTGATTTTGTTCTCTCTTTCAGTGTAATGTCTTCTTTGTTGTTTTATAAAGTGCTCATTAATTTTGGAGGGGTGGAGAGTTGTGCCTGGATTGATTAAACTGTACGTTTTATAGTCACAATCAGACTAATTGGATGGAATTTATCTCAGTTTTACTGTGGTAAGGGATCCTTTACAAGGTTGTACTGAAGTCAAATCCATGAGAGTCCATTGCTAAATATTTAGTGTGAGGATCTACACCTTAAACATCAACTATTGCTCCAAATGGTCCTAGATTTATTGTTCTGTTAATTGTAAGAGTTAAAAACGTGATAGAGAAAAAGATAATATTGCAAATAAAAATAAAGGTATGTCAAACACATATACTTGTTATAGATAGAGAAAGTGATAGAGAAAAAGATGGTATTGGAAATAAATATAAAGGTATATCATACACATATACATGTTATAGATATGTGTATATGTATGAATGTATGTGGAAAATCAATTGCTAAATATTTGCCAGTATAGTTCTAATGTTATTAAATAGTAATTTACTCCTATGCTATTGAATAGTTATCTTTCCCAATTAATTAGTTACCTATCCCAGAAGGCTTTCTTAATTTTTTTTAATAATTCTGATCCTTGGGAAACACTGAAGTAGATGGAGAGATTTTAAAAATAATTTCCTTAAAATCAGGCATATGTTTTGGGTCTGTTTTTGTTTCTCTTATGGTACTAGTAATATGGCTGAAGGAGTGCTGAGTATAGATTGTTAGAAATTGTGGTATTGAAGAATGCAAAGATATCTTAAAGATTTTTTGTTCAAGTTTTGAAGCTCTGAGACACTGAGTCACTTGCTTATGAGCCAGCTGGTAAGTGACAAGGGTAGGTTTCGTACTCAAGTCCTAACTCTAACTCCATTACTCCATCTAGGACCTCATGCTTGCTTTAGGAACTGAGGAGATGAGGCTCTTTCGGGATAAGTACTTTGTCCAAAGTCTCATTTTGTGGCAAATTTGGAACTAAGTGTCAGATATGCCGAATGTCCCACCTAATGATTTGTCCAGTCCGTTATAGGGTGTGTACCCAGACACAGACATAGAAACACAGACACACACAGGGCTCGCATTACCGGTTAAATGCTACATTAAACATTTTTCAAGTTCTATTTGAAATGTAATAAGTCATTATTAAAACAAAACAAAAACATTTTAACCCAAGCATTTCTTGTATTTCTTCTAATTTCATAAAAATTTCTTATCTTCTCATATGCCTGAAGGTAGAAAACAAAATTGCAGTCATTTAAACCAATGAGACTAAGGCAAGTTTGGATTAGGTAAAAACAAAATTAAAAAAAAAAACCCAAACTAGAATCAGAGAAGTTTTTAAGGAAAATTCAATACTCTTTCTTTCAAATACAGAAAAAGAAAATCAAGAAAAAGGGGCTAATAAAATATTGTTCGGTTTTGAGAACCAGAATTTTAAGGTTGTTTAAAAGAAATAAATAGGAATGTTTTAGGATATCTATATTTAAGCATTCATAGGAATCCCCAAAAGGCTTGACAACATTTTCTTTTAAAATTATTTCCTCAGCTGAAAATGATTCATTATAAACTCAATATAAAACGTTAATACAAACTATTAATTTGCTTTATTTTCATTTACATGGAAACAATGTCAAGATCAATTATCATCTTTTTAAAAATCATTCCCATAAATGCTTTTTGGGTTTTCTTTTCTTTCTGTTCAATTTTCCTTTCATATGATCAAAATGAATAGATTTACCCTTCTTCTGGTTGTTTTTCCCACTCTGTGTTATTTAACAGAATTTTGAAAAAAGTATTCTTCATTTTTTTGTCGTTCTTACTTGCATTATTGAATCCCACCACTTGAATTTTAATCTATTAAAACAAAATGTAAATAATATATGAAATTAATTTGGTAATTGACATTTAATCTTTTTATAATTTCCTTCTTTTTGTAATGATAATGTCAATATAAATAGAAAACTCATCTTTAAAAATTAGATAAAATCTTCAGTTTATTCTCAACGTTGTGATAACTGGTAAGGAAATCGCTGTTTGCAGAGTATTATCAAATTGTTTTGCAGGGAGATTCCATTGGTTGGCAATTTCCTCCCCAGAGACTATTATCAATTTTTCCACTACTCCCTCAGCCTCATATTTTGCTGCTTTTCATAATTTTTAGGATTTTGATAAATATGGGTGTTATTCACAAAGTTGTTTAAATTTGTATCTCTTAACTTGTAAAGCTGAGCAAGTGTTTTTCAAGTAGTTTTTAGCAACTTAGATTGCCTCTCCTGTTAAGTGTCTGCTAATATTATTTGGTCCTTTTATCTATGGAAACTTGGAAGTCGTTTTTTTTTTGTTTATTCTTAATAATTATTTATCTATCTAAAAGCAAAATCTTTCCTTTCTCCTTTCTCATAAATGTTTTATCTAATATTTTATTTTTCTTTCTTCTGATTCCATTTTACTATAGGGAATGCTTTAAAGTTTTGTGTAATCAACTATATTTTGTGTATAATATTTTATTCTTATTAATTATTATATCTTATTGCTATTATTAATATATATTATTAATTGAAAGGCATCTTCCTTCTGCACCTAAGATAAGCACATGATTTTGTTTTTTTCTATCATTTTTTCTGCAATTAAAATTAATCTCAATTAAATCCACTATGAGATATGATGCAAAAAAAGGGTCTAAATTTATTTGCTATTATATTACAATGAAGGTTCTCAAATATATTTGTTATATATGAATTTTTAAATTTTGTATAGGTTTATCACAGAATCATGTGAGAGTAGGGAATGGCAGAAAAAAGACTAGTCTATAAAAATATTATTGTCGGTGGTGGGAAAGAGGCCAAGAGTTTCCCTGAAGTCTCTAGCTATCTTAGCAGCTATCATTTTGAATTAGAAACAAATAAACCCAAAGACTGATAATAGTAGAGAACATAAATACTTGGGAAAGGAGGAGCTATTTGAAAAGAAGAGAGAGGGAAACTTGGCAAACCATGTAGCACCAATTAAATTTTGGCCAATGTGTTTACTATGTTACAATGAATCCCAAGTAGATAAGTGAGCTAAATATAAAATATCATTTAAAAAATGAAAAAGAATAGAGGTATCTTTTACAGTTTCGTTTAGATAGAAAATGTTTAAGAGATAGAGGAAATTAGAAAGGTTAATTTTGAACATTATTAGTACAAGGTAATGAAATGCTTTTGCAGAAATAAAATTTATGCAGGTAGAAGATGGGAAATAATTTGGAAAAAAAACTTTGCATCAAATATCTTTGAAAAATTTATTTCTAATATATGGAAAATTAGCTGAAATATATTAGCTGAAATATGTCAAAACAAAATTCTTTTCCCAATAGATATTTAAAGGATTGGAATTTTACGGCCCTAAAAGCTGTTTAATCTATAAATAAATAAGGAAAAACGTTCTCCAAGTCACTAAGAGCAAGTGAAATACTTAGTAAAATAGTGTTGAAGTTTTTCCTAACACGCAGAAAATTGGAAAAGATGACAAAAATGGAAAGATTCAATTTTGAGGGATCTTCAGGAACGCAGACATGCTGGTATATTGTTAAGAGTGCTATGACTTGTTCCCAAGAGTCTGGAAAACAATTTGGAATTTTGAAAAAAAGTAGCTACAATGACCTTAACCTTTTACCCAGAATTTCCACTTATAGGCACGTATCTCAAAACAATTAAAAAGAAAAAGAAATTATACATCTATATAAACTTTTACACAGAGATATTTCGCTGTAGTAAAAAACTGAAAATAAAGTGGGTGTGTGAGTGGGAAATTACTAAACATGCTGTGGTTTTTTATTATGATGGAATACTACTGTACTTTAGAAAATGGTAAATATGAGGAATTCAGAGAAAAAGTAGAAAGACATATTTACTGCTGCAGAGTAAAGTATTCAGCACCAGAAAAACAATATACACAATGCCTAAAAAAATACAAATGGAGCAAACAAACAAAGGAAATAGAATATTTCATTGTTACTGAATAAAACAGATGATAATATGTAATGGGAGAAGAATGTGGTATATATGTGACAAATGTACCAATTAGTTTTAGTGAACTGTTTAAAAAACTTTGTTCAAAGGGAAGCCTTTCTGAGTAGAGGAGAAGGAGGGACATATTTCTAAATGAATTCAATATACAAACAAATAGCTTTGAAAAATATTTTTAAAAGATCTGCTTTGTTTTGAAAATGGAGTCAAATTGTTTTCTATTGTTTTTCTATTCTCTCACACTTTTGTTAACCTTTCTTTTTATGAATTTAAATGCTAAAGTTTTGGTTAGTCTAAATTGAGATCTATTTAATTCTTTCATCTTTTAAAAAAAAATTTCCACATTTTCTAGTTTAAGTATACTTTTCAGGACACCATTACTAGAAATCTTTGTTTTTAGAAGTGCTGACATGATATGTTTAACATCAACCTCTTGGTTTTTATCTAGTTATGTCTCTTCATGTTTAATGGGTTTCCTGTCAATAAAATAGCAACTGGTTTTATTTCTCAATCTATCTGTGATTCTTTTTGGTCAATCATATTTATTCTTAGGAGTATTACACTCAATTTGTCTTATATTTCCTTGTTATTGTTTTTGATATTGCTTTATTCAAGCTATTAAAAGTAACTAAACAGACAACTTGTATTTCTACATTTATATGATTAATTCTGATGTTTACTTAAGATTAGATTTTTATTTCAGACAGGAGTCTGAAGAATTGCAGAAAGCAGGGAAGAATATAATAAGGTAGTTTGGATTAAGGATAAGGGCACCATGACAATGTGAATGAATTGACAGTGGCTGACGAAGTGTCTCCTTCTCAAGGTGATTAATGTTTTTTTGGTTTCTTTTCTTGGGGGGAAACAGTGGGATTAATAGAGATAGATGGTAATTCTTTATTGTGCTGGGGATTTGAGCATATTTGGCTCCCTTGCTCCTTTCTACTCTGTTCTATTGGAAGAACCTCAATAGCATTTTTGTTAAACTGAAACATTACTCCTCTAAAAGTTAATACATACTAATTTGCTCATCAAAAACGTTTTTCATGGAAAATCCATATTTAACTTTAACTTATCCCTGTTGAGTTGTTACAAATTACAAATGAACATGAAATGAATGTATTAAGGCAGTGTGATGATGTGGAAAGATAACTAGATTGCGAGGTCAGATATTAATGTTTTAAACCTGGCTTCCCTATTTATTCACTTTGTGTTCTTAAGTAAATCATCATGGATTTAGAGATTACAATTACTAATGTGAAATAACAGTTAGATAATCATTAAGGTTCCTGGGCCTACAGTCGGGAAAATTTATCTTCTTGAGTTCAAATCAGGCCTCAAACACTTTTTAGCTGTGTGACCCTGGGAAAGTCAGTTAACTCTGTTTGCCTCAGTTTTCTTGTCAGTGAAATCAGGTGGAGAAGGAATTGCAAACTATTCCATTACATTTGCCAAGAAAAACCAGAATGGGTCCCAATTAAAAATGATTGGGCAACAAGACTCCTTTCTATTTTAAAGTTTAATAATTTCAATTCTACCTTTAAAAAAACCGATTCTCTTACATCATATATACATATATATATATATATATATATATATATATATATATATATATATATATATAAGCTGCTGTATAGTAAACCTACCTATATGCTATTTCCTCTGTAAGGTCCAAATCCTGGGCATTTTTTAAGCTGTGTAACAGTAGAGAAGAGAGTGGGACCCATTTGTAGAGAACGGACCACATATGGCAATGGCTGTCCTTGTGTTTGTCTCCAATTGAGGCAAAATAAGCCTTTATAGGCCTTTCTGCCTCAATACTGTTCTCCAAGGAAGATTTATATTCCTGTTAAGAGGGGAAGAAAGAAGTTATGATGGGAAAGGAGCCCACTTATCCAAATCATGCGAAGCAGAAATCAGAGAAGCAGAATATGGATTACATGCCAGACAATACAGAGGGCAGGAGCTTGCTTACTGGTAGCAAGAGAACTCAGCATACCTAAGGCAGTGTCCTGGATATTACGCAAGGGAAAACTCCCTGGTTCCTAGAGTAGCAAGTAGGGAAAAGGGACATTATGGAGACCATTTGCTCCCCTCGTATCTTCCCAGAGTCTTTTCCTTCAGCAACATGAAGTGGGCTTGAATTCTTCTGTCTCTTGAAGCTGGAATCTGACTTGAGGCTCAAAGAAGACTGTCACTTGCTCTAAGCTACTGTGCACACACAAACACTCACACCTACACACATACACACATACACACAATCCAAGTTGATACTATTCTAATCCTCCAGACAGGGATAGGAACCTGCAACCTCAAGTCCACATGTAAAATTCTAGGTCCTTGGGTGTGACTTTTTTAACTGAGTCCACATTTTATGGAGCAAGTTCTTTTATTAAAGGGATTCAATCAAAAGGTTGTACTGGAAGTCCTATAAGGCCACAGGTGGCCTTGAGGCTGCAGATTTCCCACCTAGAGCATATCTCAACTTGTAGTCTTTCATACAGTCTTTGATATAAAATTTAAACTTAAGTTTTGATGAACTCTTAGAATTATAGAATGTTTAACCTAGAAACACAATAGAGATCATAAAATCTAATTATCAAATTTTATAGATAGTTTTCTTGGTCTTAATGCTTACTATATCTTAACAAGGTAGTTATTCATGGACACAGGTTTTGGTTTTAAATACACAGTATATAGGGAAATACTTTTTTTTTATGAACCAAAGATTTAAAATTAGCCATGTTCTCCATTCTAATAACTGCCTGTCCCATTCTCTCTAGGAGACTGGAATAAAATGCTTCACAGAATGGATAGAGCAAATCAGTCTATGGTTTCTGAATTTGTGCTATTGGGACTTACTCATTCGTGGAAGCTCCAGATCTTTTTCTTCCTATTATTTTCTGTGATTTATTTGGCTACTGTTTCAGGTAACACTCTTATTATGGCCACAGTTATCATTGATCCCCATCTCCATTCCCCCATGTATTTCTTATTAGCCAATCTATCTTTTGTGGATATGTGGTTTTCCTCAGTCACCATCCCCAAGACAATTATAGATTTTTTTAGCGATAGCAAGACCATCTCCTTTGGGACCTGTATGTGGCAAATTGTCTTTTTACATTTTGTTGCGGGTATTGAGATGGTGTTGCTTGTGACTATGGCCTATGACCGCTATGTAGCCATTTGCAAACCTCTCCACTATACAACCATCATGAGCCAGCGAAAGTGCATTTGGCTTGTAGTTATCTCATGGGTTATTGGTTTTATACACTCAGTGAGTCAATTGGCTATGACTGTGAATCTGCCTTTCTGTGGGCCTAGAGAGATTGATAGCTTTTTCTGTGACCTTCCACTGGTGATTGAACTTGCCTGCACGGATACTCATATCGTAGGATTATTGGTAAATGCTGATAGTGGATTTCTGGCTACAACCTGTTTCATTCTGCTTTTGATTTCTTACACCTATATCCTACTCTCTGTTCGCCATCGCTCCACAGATGGAGTATATAAAGCACTGTCCACTTGTACTGCCCACATCACGGTGGTGGTAATATTCTTCGTACCTTCTACCTTCATTTATCTTTGTCCACTCAACATTCCCTCAGTGGACAAATTTCTTGCTGTGTTTTATGCAGTGTTTACACCTCTCTTAAATCCTGCCATCTATACCTTGAGAAACAAAGAGATGAAAGCAGCCATGAAGAGATTACGAAGTCAATATGTGAGTTCAAGGGAAAAATATTAGGTACCTTTCTTATTCAGAAGCAGCATCTATAAATAACTCGTTCGACTTGGAGTCATGGTTGAATGTATGGATTAGACCATTGTAGACACTCAGTTTGCACCTGCAACTTATGCATATTGTTGGGAATATCACCACTGTTCCTTGACCATTCAGTGGAAACATGTGAGGTCTTCCCATGAAATTTTAACATGACAGATTCAGAAGATATGCTCTATGAAGACTGTTTGTCTCTCTTTGTCTGCCTGTCTCTCCCTTTCTCTTACAGAGGTATCCTTAAGTAAATGCAGTGGAAAACCATAGTGGAAAGAGCACTGAACCTGCAATTAATGAAGTATTTTGTTTGGCATTTACCATGCCTGTGTTCATGAATAAATTATTCAACACCTTTCAGTCTCAATTTCTTAATCCATAGAATTACCTTATTTACCTTTTAGGTTTGTCATGAGATGTTAAGAAGATAACATGTGTGAAACACTTTAGAAATTCATAAAAGATTAATGTCAGTTATTATTATTTACCTTGATCTCTCAGACAATCTAAAATCATTTGCTGAAACATTTAATGAAATTTGTTTCTGTGACTGTCATTGTCCTTGAGTGACATCATAAATTTCCTGTGAGTTTGAGAAGTTCGCTTAAAATTTATCAAAAAGGTGCTTGTTCAATTCTTTTTATAGTGGCTAAGAATTGGAAATAAATGGAATGCCCATCAATTGGGGAATCGCTCAAGAAACTGGGGTGTATGATTGTAAGGGAATATTATTCTGCTATGAGAAACAAGAAGTACAATGATTTCAAAAAAACCTGGAAAAACTTACAGGAAATGATGCATAGTGAAGGGAACAGAACAACAAAAATATTGTACACAGTAACAGCAACATTTTTGGATGAAGAACTGTGAATGACTTAGCTATTCTAAGTACTATAATGATCCAGGAAAATTCCAAAGGACTATTGAGGAAAACTATCTGCTTCTACAGAAAGAAGTAATGGTGATTGAATACAGACTAAAGTATGTTATTTTTCACTTTTATATTTTTTTTAAATTGTAGTCTTCTTACACAAAATGTCCGATGTGGAAACACTTTACATGATTGCTCATGAATAAACTATGTATGTTTGCTTACCATCTCAGGGAGGGTGAGAGGAGAAAGAAAGCTTTCCTTTCTGGTAACTATGTATGTATGTAATGGTCAGACAGCGGGATCTGTCTGTTCATCTGTGATGTACATATTGCTTATGGTCAAATAGTTGGGAGCCCTGCCTATTGATCTTTATTTCTCTGTTTGTATTTTCTCTGAAGTTCAAAGTGCTGACTTTCCCCCCCTGAACTAAGTGAATGATAAATATGCTTGAGTAAAGTGATTGTTGACCCCTCCAAAGTTGTTTGTCATTTAGAAAAGCAGATCTAAGAACCTGTAGAGCAGACCCTCCTGTGTATGTTGGAGTCCTTGCTGATATGTTATGGCATAGACTTGGCAGGATCTGCAAACTAAAAGAAAAGTATGGGGGCTGGGATAATTGTTTATTGCTTCCAAGTTGTGGTCACTGTGGTTCTGTGGAGCTTCTGGAGCTCTGGGAATGTGTTGTGTGCAGAGCCTATGAAGGAGTGGTGAGAGTTTGAAATGAAGCCATGAAAGAGGAACAGAAAATTGCCTGTGTACCTAGCTGAAGAGAGCTGCCAGTGTGTCAATCTTGGAGAGGTGAACTGTGGAATGGGATTGGATCCAGGCCAGAGATGGGAGTGACTGGCTCATGCTAGAGCAGCAGGAGCCCTGGAGCTCAGAGTTCACTCCTAGGGCAAGATGGGGACCGTGCAGCAAGACACTGAGTATACTTTATTGCAGGGTTCTCCTGGGACGGTCTGGGATTAGAAAAATCTCAGTGTGGTTGTTCTAAAGTTCTTTGGAGACTTTGGGGTTAATAAATGTGACCAAAACTTAAAAGATGCTCAGTATATGTAACAGTTTTATTTGTTATTGATAGAGTACTTCCTTGAGATAATGGAAAAAACAGTTATTACAATGGAAAAGAACCTAATATTCAAACTTTGATTCCCAGATAAATATTTCTTCACATGCTGTATACCTAAAACCAAAACATATATCCATTCACATCAATCTAGCTAAAATATATTCACCATTAGGACCAAGAAAATATTTATTAAATCAGACATCTGGTTTCGAGGGCTTCCACTCAGTGTGGTGGAGTGGATCTTCAACTAGCTCTTGAGATCTGAATGTTCAATTGTAAGTGTCAACCTTTATACCTCAGGAATTGGCGAACAATAAAGTTAGGGCTAAAATGATGATTTTGTGGATTGTCTAGCCTTAAGAAAGTGAGAGAGAAATATTAATAATACATATTAAACTTAAAAGTAGGTTGTATGGAACTCTTTGAGAGCTAGTTTAAAACATTGACCAGTATATTCCTCCTTCCAAATATTTATATTGAAAACACTAGAGGTAGTAAAAATATTGAAACACAAATACAAGGACAAAGAGAAACACAAAAAAGGAAAAATACAAGGGAGCAATTGGGGGAAAAAACTCTATAAAGAGGAAGTTTTTACTCTACATTTGGGAGGGAGTAGATGATGCAAGCATTGTGCTCCCATCAGGAGTCATAGATGGAATCAAATTAGATGGAGGACTTGGAAATGATTTTTCTTATATTTTCATGGTCTTAAAATAAAAAAGGGAAGGGAAAAAGAAATAGGATACAAAAGGGGAGGGAATATGTCATACATAATGAAGGAGCACAAGTAAATATCTATATACCTGAAGAAATGGAGGCAGGTATCATCAGAACATCATTTTCATCTGAACTGTTGGAAGGAGCATAAAACACATAATATGCACATGAAGATTTTGTTGCAGACATACTTCCAACTTAACAAGAAGCTATCAAGAAACAGGGTGAAAGAAAAGTGGGTTGGAAATTGGAAGGATTAATTTAAGAAGAGATTAGTTATAAGCATAATACATCCTAAATTCAGAAGAGAGATTATAAAGACAGGTATAAAAAGAAAGAAAGCAATTGTAGGAGCCTATTATTTGAGTCTGGTTAAAAGCAAAAGATGAGAGTCTGGGTAGTGAAAGCTGTTTGTATTAAGTCTAAAACATTGATGTTGAGCTCCTGCCTGTTCTAAATCTTTCCTCTTCTGTAAAGTGGGTCTGTGTAGCAAGAGATTGATAAGTGAGAAAATAGGATAGAAAGAAATACATAGCTCTTCGTGAAAATTTTTTACATAGAGGGAGAAGCCAATATGACAGAATGAGAACACAGGCTCACCTGAGCCCTACCACAAATTCCTTCACAAACCTCTAAAAGGAGAATATGAACAGATTTTAGAGTGTCAGAATCCAGGAGGAGACATAGTGTGGCAGATTTCCAGCCCAGGACTGCCTGGAAGGTCAATGAGAAGAATCTGTTACATGGCCTGGAGGAGCATAGAGCTCATAGGCTGAAGCAGAGCAGACTCTGCCATAGCAGAGAGGAGCAGAAAAATGCAGGGGTGGACGGAATCAGAAGCAGCAGTGTGGATTCTCAAACATATCAGTGGAGGAAGGGTGTCCAGTGGAACCAAGTGAGAGAGAAGTGCACGGCTCCAGTAACAGTAGTAGCGACTTGTGAGATCATCAAGCCATAGACAAAATGTTTGAAAATAACCTACTTGAACTTTTGAAAGCCAAGATGGAAGAGTAAAGAGTAAGTGCTAATATCCTCCCCTTCTTGACTTTGAAAAACCCAGAGAATATTTCCCCAGGAAAAATCCTGGAATGGTGGGATCATCTGAAGGAGTAAACAGTCATTCAGTATGGGAGGTTAGAAAAATCATCAAGGAAACTCCTTTCTGTGACTGAAGAGGACCAGTGCAGGACAAGAGTTGTCCCATTCAGTCCCACCTCAGTGAACCAGGAGAAGATACTGATCTGTACTCACATCTGAAACCTCAAAAGGGAATAAATATGAACTGCTCTCAAGCCCAAACAGCATTGTTGGAAGAGCTCAAGAAGAATTTTAAAAGTCAAACTAGAGAGGTGGGAGAAAAATTGGCAAAATGAAAATAAATATGAACTGCTCTCAAGCCCAAACAGCATTGTTGGAAGAGCTCAAGAAGAATTTTAAAAGTCAAACTAGAGAGGTGGGAGAAAAATTGGCAAAATGAAAATGAAAATTGGCAAAATGTAAGATATCTCACTGGAAAAGCAACTCACATGGAAAATAGATCACAGGAGAAAAAAATCTAGGAATTATCGGTCTGTCATGGAAAACCATGACAGAAAAAAGAGCTTGGACAATATCTTCCAAGAAATCATCAAAGGAAACTGTCCTGAGGTTCGAGATCCAGAGGGCAAAATAATCATTGAAAGAATCCATCAATCATCTCTTGAAAGAGATACCAAATTAAAAACACCAAGGAATATCTACAAAGTTAAGGAGAAAATATGTCAAGCAGTCAGAAAGAAACAATTCATATACTGAGGAGCTAGAGTCAGGATTACACAGGACATTGTGACTTCTACATGAAAAGATCAGAGGGACTGGAATATGATATTCCATAAGACAAAGGAGCTTGGAGTACAACCAAGGATAAATTATCCAGTAAAGCTAGGCATACTTTTTCAGGAAAGGAGATGGACTTTCAATGAAATAAGGGATTTCCAGATCTTACTGATGAAAAGGTTAGAGGTCAATAGAAAATTTGATCTTCCAATACAAGACTCAAGAGAGGTATAAAAAGGGAAACATGGAAAAAAAAATTTTAAAAAAAATTATTCAATTAGAGCAAATTGTTTACATCCCTATATGGGAGGCTGATACTTGTTAATCTTGATAATTGTATATTCACTATGATATTTAAAAGGGACATACATAGATAGAAGGAGTGGGTACAAATCACCTGATATGATGATAAAAAACATAATTAAAGGTTGGGAAGCAACTGTAATGGAAGAAAAGAAGAGGAGGAGGCAGAAAAAGGTAAATCACACAGAACATATTATAATAGAGGGAAAGAGTATAAGGAGATAAGCAGTTTTTGAGCTTTAGTCTCATCTTATTTGATTCAAGGAATTATATAAGCTAGAAATGTAACTTGCCCTACAGGCAGTAGAAAGGGAAAGGGGAAAGTAAAAGGAGGTGGGCTGATAGAAGAGAGAGAAGACTGAGGGAGGTAATGGTCACAAGTAAAACTCTATTGAGGAGGGGAAAGGAGTAATTAACTGGGGCTGGAAGGATAGGTTGGAGAAAAAGACATAGACAGTAATCATAACTGTTAATGTGAATGGTATGTACTCTTCCATAAAATGGAGGTGAATATAAGATTGGATTAATATATATATATATATATATATATATATATATATATATATATATATATATATAATCCTACAACATGTTGTTTACAAGAAACACTTTTGAAACAGGGGAATACACGCTGGCTAAAAGGAAAAGGTTAGGGCAGAATATACTATAATTCAGCTCGTGTAAAAAAAGCAGGGGTAGCAATCCTAACCTCAGAAAAAGCAAAAACAGAAATAGATTTAATTAAAAGAGATGAAGAATAAAATTATGTCCTGATAAAAGGCACCATAGAAAATCAGGTAATAACATTACTAAACATCATTAATAATATCGTTAGAAAACATTTATTTATCAAGTGGTACAGCATTCAAATTCTCAGAGCAGAACTTAATTGAGTTACAGAAAGAAATAGATAGCAAAATTATATGAGTGGAGGACCTCAACGTCCCCTTCTCTGAACTTAATAAGGTAAACCTCAGAATAATCACAGAAAGAAGAAAAGGAGATGAACAGAATCCTGGATAAGATAGATATGATAGATCTCTGAAGAACATTTAATGAGAATAGAAAGGAATACAACTTTTTCTCAGTGGTACTTGGCACACACACAAAATTTGATCATTTCCTAGGGCATAAAGCGTCATAATCCAGTACAGAAAGGCAGAGAGATTCAATGAATCCTTCTCAGATCATGATGTAATTAAAAATTACATGTAATAAGGGGCCATGGAAAGATAGACCAAAAATTAATTTGAAACTAAATAATCTAATCCTAAAGAGTGAATAAGTTAAACAACAATTCATAGAAACAATTTATAATGTCATTCAAGAGAATGACAATAAAGAGACAACCTAACAAAAGTTATGGGATGCAATGAAAACAATTGTTAGGGAAGGTTTTATATCACTGACTGCTTACATGAATAAAATAGACAAAGAGGAGATCAATGAATTAGACATGCAACCGAAAAAGCTAGAAAAAAAATTGAAAATCTCCAAGTAAATACCAAATTAGAAACAGTGAAAACCAAAAGAGAGATTAATAAAATTGAAATTAAGAAATCTTTTGGGTTAACAAATGAAACAAAGAGTTGGTTTTATGAAAAATCAATGAAATTGATAAATTTTTGGCCAATTTAATTTTTTTATTTTTTTTTTACTTTTTTTTCTAGGAAATATTTTATTTTATTTTATTTTTTATTTTTTTATAAATTTATTTATTTAACTTTTAACATTAATTTTCACAAAATTTTGGGTTCCAAATTTTCTCCCCTTTTCTCCCCTCCCCCCACCCCAATACACCAAGCATTCTAATTTTCCGTATCACCAATCTGCCCTCTCTTCTATCATCCCTCCCTTCTCTTGTCCCCATCTTCTCTTTTGTCCTGTAGGGCCAGATGACTTTCTATTCCCCATTAACTGTATTTCTTATTTCCTAGTAGCAACAACAATACTAAACAGTTGTTCCTAAAACTTTGAGTTCCAAATTCTCTCGATCCCTCCCTCCCCACCCATTCCCTTTGAGAAGGCAGGCAATTCAATAAAGGCCATATCTGTGTAGTTTTGCAAATGACTTTGATAATAGTCGTGTTGTGTAAGACTAACTGTATTTCCCTCCATCCTATCCTCCTCCCCATTGTTTCTATTCTGTCTTCAGATCCTGTCCCTCCCAAAGAGTGTTGACTTCAAATTGCTCCCTCCTCCCATTGCCCTTCCTTCCATCATCCCCCCCCTTGCTTATCTCCTTCTCCCCCACTTTCCTGTATTGTAAGATAGGTTCTCATACCAAAATGAGTGTGCATTTCATTCCTTCCTTTAGTCGAATGTGATGAGGGTAAACTTCTTGTTTTTTTTGTCTGCTTTCCTCTTTTTCCCTTCAATAAAAAGTCTCCTGCTTGCCGATTGAATGAGATATAATTTACACCTTTCCATTTCACCTTCTCTCCTCCCACTACATTTCTCTCTCACCATTTACCTTAATTTCTTTTAAGATATGGTCCCATCCTATTCAATTCACTCTGTGCTCTCTGTCTCTGTGTGTGCATGCATGTGTGTATGTGTGTGTGTGTGTATGTGTGTGTTTGGTCCCACCAACTACCCAGATACTGAAAAGTTTTAAGAGTTACAAATATTGTTTTTCCATGTAGGAAGGTAAAGGGTTCACCTTTGGTAAGTCCCTTATGACTTCTCTTTGCTGTTTCCTTTTTCATGCTTCTTCTCAGTCTTGTGTTTGAAAGTCAAATTTTCTTTTCAGCTCTGGACTTTTCATCAAGAATACTTGAAAGTCCTCTGTTTCATTGAAAGACCATATTTTCCCCTGAAGTATTATACTCAGTTTTGCTGGGTAGGTGATTCTTGGTTTCAGTCCTAGTTCCTTTGACTTCTGGAATATCCTATTCCACGCCCTTCGATCCCTTAATGTAGAAGCTGCTAGATCTTGAGTTATCCTGATTGTTATTTCCACAGTACTGGAATTGTTTCTTTCTAGCTGCTTGTAAGATTTCCTCCTTGACATGGAAAGTCTGGAATTTGGCCACAATGTTCCTAGGAGTCTCTCTTTTTGGATCTTTTTCAGGCGGTGATCGATGGATTCTTTCAATACTTATTAAGCCCTCTGGTTGTAGAATATCAAGGCAGTTTTCCTCGATAATTTCATGGTAGATGATGTCTAGGCTGTTTTTTTGATCATGACTTTCAGGTCATCCCATAATTTTTAAAGTGTCTCTCCTGGATCTATTTTCCAGGTCAATTGTTTTTTCAATGAGATATTTCACATTCTCTTCCATTTTTTCATTCTTTTGGTTTTGTTTGGTGATTTCTTGGTTTCTCAGAAAGTCATTAGACTCCATTTGTTCATTCTAATTTTGAGAGAATTATTATCTTCAGTGAGCTTTTGAACCTCTTTTTCCATTTGGCTAATTCTGCTTTTGAAAGCATTCTTCTCCTCATTGGCTTTTTGAACCTCTTTTGCCAATTGAGTTAGCCTATTTTTCAAGGTGTTTTTTTCTTCCGCAATTTTTGGTTCTCCTTTACCAAGGTATTGACTCGTTTTTCATGCTTTTCTTGCATCTCTCTCATTTCTCTTCCCAGTTTTTCCTCCACCTGTCTCACTTGATTTTCAAAATCCTTTTTGAGCTCTTCCATGTCCTGAGCCCACCAGACATCCACCTGGGATGTCTGGGATACAGAGGCCCTGACCTCCACCTCTTTCCCTGATGGTAAGAATTGTTCCTCCTCATCAGAATTGAAAGGTGGAAACATTGGTACCCCATCAAATTAGCTTTCTATAGTCTTATTTTTCTTCCCTTTTCTGGGCATTTTTCCAGTCAGTTACTTGACTTCTGAGATTCCTCTGCACCCCTGCCTAGATCCGCCCAGCTAGTGCTTGGGGTCTGAAATTCAAATTGGCTTTCAATGGTTGGCGTGGTTGCTATTCAATGTGAGCTTAAGTTCTGGTGCTCAGGTGGGGGCAGGGCTGCCTCCCAGGCTCTGTTCCCTCAGGGGCTTTATGCAGAGTCCTTCAGTAATGGAGCAGGTGGGAGCTGGGCCATCTCCCAGGCTCAGTTCCCACAGGGGGTTTATGCAGAGACCTTTGGTACTGGCCCTGAACTTCTCCCTGCTGCTCTGGGATTCCTGGGCCTCTGCAGCTGCGTCTGCCACTGCCTCTAACACTGCCTCCCGAGGGGGCCGAGTCATGGAGACACTCCGCTCCCCTCTCGGCCAGCCCAGAAGTCTTTCTCACTGATCTGTAGCACCTGTGGGCAGAGGGACCTTTGTGGCCGCCAGAGGTTCCATCCCTGAAGCCTGCTCGGATCTGCTCCTCTGGGGCCCTGTGGCCAGGGCAGCACAGGGGTGGGCTTTGCTGTTCAGAGTGCTATGGACCCCTGGGGATTGATCTCCAGGGCTTTCTGGAATGGAAATCTTTTCCAATGTGTTTCTGGGCACCTTCCAGTGCTCCAGAATTTGTAGGGATTTCTTTTTGCAGGAAATATATGGGCTATGGGTTCGGCACTGGCATACATGAGTCTTTCTGCTCTGCCATCTTGGCTCCACCCTTGGCCAATTTAATTTTAAAAAAGAAAGAAGAAAATCAAATTACTAATACAAAAAATGAAAAAGGTGAGCTCATCTCCAAGGAAGAAATTAAAACAATAATTAGAAATTACTTTGCCCAGTTGTATGTCCATAAACTTGACAATTTAAGTGAAATTGATGAGTATTTTAAAAAATTGCCTAGATCAACAAAAGAAGAAGTAAAATACTTCAATCATCCCATCTCATAAAAATAAATTGCACAAACCAGCAATGAAATTCCTAGCACAAAATGTCCAGGATCAGATGGATTTACCATTGAATCCTATGAAGCATTTAAAGAGCAGTTGGTTTCAATACTATATGGATTATTTGGGAAGATCGACAAAGAAGGAATCTTACCAAATACTTTTTATGCTACAAATATGGTTCTCATATGTAAACCGGGAAGAGCCAAAACAAAGTAAGAAAATTATGGACTAATTTCTGTAATGAATACATATGTTAAAATTTTAAATAAGATAGTAGCAAAAAATTTCAGAAGCTTGTCGTAAGAATAATACATTATTATCAGGTAAAATTTATACCAGAATTGCAGAGATGGTTCAATATTAGGAAAACTGTCAGCATTAATGACCATATCAACCACAAAGCTAATAGAAAACATATGATTATCTCAGTAGATGCAGAAAAAAGACGCATGAAAAAAATGCAACACCTCTTCCTATTCAAAACACTGGAGACAAAAGGAATAAATGGAACCTTCCTTAAAATAATAAGTAGTATCTACCTAAAACCATCAGTGAGCATTATATGTAATAAGGATAAGTTAGATGCAGTTCCAATAAAATCGGGGGTGAAACAAGGATGTCCATTATCATCAGTGTTGTTCAATAAGATACTAAAAAAAAGTAGCTTTAGTAATAAGAGAAGAAAGGAAACTGAAGAATTAGAATAGACAAAGAAGAAACTAAGTTATCAGTCTTTGCAGATGGTATGATAATATACTCAGAGGATCCTAGAGAATCAAGCAAAAAACTATTTGGAATAATAACTTTGATAAAGTTGCAGGATACAAAATAAACCTACATAAATAACACACACACACACACACACACACACATATTACTAACAAAACCAAACAGAGAGAAAAAGAAATAAAAATTCTCTTTCATGTTATGGTAGGCACTATAAAATATTTGGGAGTCTACCCACCCAAACAAACCCAGGAACTATGTAAACATAATTACAAAACAATTTTGTAAAATAAAGTGAGATCTAAATAATTTTAAAAAACACCAGTTGCACATGGGTAAGTCTAAGTAATACAATAAGAATAATAATTCTACCTAAAATATTTAAGTTGTTGAGTGTCATAGCAATCGAATTACCAGAAAATAATTTTCTAAAGCTAGACAAAATGATATCAAAATTCATCTGGAAGAACAAAATGTCCAGAATATCAAGGGAATTAAGGGGAAAAAATGATACAGATGGTGGCCCAGCCATAGCAGATCTCAAATTATATTGTAAAGCAGTATTCATCAAAATCACTTGGTTCTGATTAGGAAACAGAGGGGAGATCAGTGGAATAGGTTAGTTTCACAAGACACAGTAGTCAGTGATTATAGTAGTCTACTGTCAGATAAATCCAGGGACCCTAGCATCAGGGACAATTCACTGTTGGACAAAACTCTTGGGAAAACCGGGTAATAGTGCGGTGGATACTAGGCATAGACCAATGCCTGACTCTGTGCAGAAGAATAAAGTCCAAATGAGCTCACAATCTAGGTGTAATGGCTTATACTATAAACAAATTAGTGGAGAAAGGAATAGTGTATTATTCTGATTTACTGAGAATGGAGAAATTGATGACCAAAGCAAGACATAAAGAACATTATGAAATACAAAATGGATAATTTTTATTACATAAAATTGCATTTTTTCACAATTAAAGCCAATGCAACCAAGATTAAGAGAGAAGCCAACAATTGGGAAAGAATTTTTAAAACTAGCATCTGTGACAAAGGCCTCATTTCTAAAATATATAGAGAACTGAGTCAGATGTACAAGAATGCAAGTTATTCCTCAACTGAAAATTGTGAAAGGATATGAATAGGCAGTTTTGAGAGGAAGAAATTAAAGCTATCTATAGTCATATGAAAAATGTTCTACATCAGTATTGATAGAGAAATGCGAATCAAAACAACTCTAAAGTCCCACATCACAACTTTCAGATTGACTAACATGACAAAACAGAAAGATGATAAATGTTGGAGAAAATATGGAAGAGTTGGAACACTAATTTTTTGTTGGTGGGGCTGTGAGCTGATCCAACCATTCTGGAGAGCAATTTGGAACTATGCCCAAAGGGCTATAAAATGTGCATACTTTTTGATGCAGAAATATCACTTCTTAGGGTTGTTTCCCAAAGAGATCATAGAAATGGGAAAAGGTCCCTCATGTACAAAAATATTTGTAGCAGCTCTTTTTGTGGTGGCCAAGAATTGGAATTTGAGAGGATGCACATCAATTGGGGAATGGCAGAACAAGTAGTGTTATAGGAATGTAATGGAATATTATTGTGCTATAAGAAACGATGAACAGGTGGACTTCAGAAAAACCAGGAAAGACGTATGTGATCTAATGCTGAGGTCAAGTGAGCTGAACCAGGAGAGCATTATACACAGTAACAACCACAGAGTGTGAAGACTGTTTCCGAAGAACTTAGCACTTCAAAACAAAGCAAGAACCTAAAACATTCCCAAAGGACTCTCAGCAAAATGCCATCCACGTTCAGAGGGAAAAAAACAAATTAAAAAGAGGTGGGTGGGGTCAAAATTGGGAAGGAACAGCACACAATTTCTAAAGCACTGTCCCAAGCCCAGACAAATAACTTTTAAAAAAGGCTCTAAACAAATTTTGGAGCTGCAGAACCCACAGAATGAAGGACTTCAGGAAATTTCCAGGCCAAGACAGCCAAGAAGGTTGCTGTGAAGTTTCTATTCTGCAAGCCGGGGGCAGAACACAGTCCAGCATAGGCTGGGCTGGCACAGACAGGACCTGAGCAGGCCTTGAGGAGACTGAATTTCTCACACCTTTGGCAATTCCCAGAATTCAGGACCCCAAACACTGAGGACAAAGTGGAAGTTCAGTGGAAAAAGCCTGTAAGACCAGTGTGGAAGAGGGGAGAGGTATGACTCCAATCTCAGGGCAGCAGAGGGGGAAGGGAGTGGAGGAGCCCACAGCAGAAGCAGAGGCAGTGACTGTTTCTGGAGCTCTAAGCCCACAGATTGTGGGGAAATAGAATGAGTAACAGTGCACCCTCCACCCCACTGGAAGTAGAGATCTACCTTCACAAAGAGCTCAAAAGTTAAGTAAATGGCTGGGAAAAACAGAATAAAAGCATAAGACTATAATCTAACTTTAGTGGCGAGGAAGACCAAAGCATGCAAGCAGAAGATGACAAAGTAAAAGCTCCTCCATCCAAAGCAGAATTGGCCAGATGAAATAGTAGGTTCAATATTATATTAAATAATAGTAGTGATAATGGACATCCTTGTTTCACCCCTGATCTTATTGGAAATGCATCTAGCTTATCCCCATTGCATATAATGCTTGCTGAAGGATTTAGGTAGATACTGCTTATTATTTTGTGGAAAGACTCATTTATTCCTATGCTCTGCAGTGTTTTCAATAGCAATGGATGTTGTATTTTATCAAAAGCTTTTTCTGCATCCATTGAGCAATCATGTGATTTCTTTAAGTTTTACTTTTGGTATGATCAAGAATGCCAATAGTTTTTCTAACATTAAATCAATTCTGCATTCCTGGTGTAAATCATATCTGATCATAATATATTATTCTTGTGATAGTTTGCTATATTCTTTTTGCCATTATCTTATTTAAATTTAACTTTTTTGTATTTATATCATTAGAGAAACTGGTCTATAATTTTCTTTTTCTGTTTGCGCTCTTCCTGGTTTAGGTATCAAAACTGGTTTTGTATCATAAAAAGAACTGGGTAGAGCTCCTTCTCCAATTTTCCCAAATACTCTATGTAGTATTGGAAATAACAGTTCTTTAAAAGTTAGATGGAATTTACTTGTAAATTAAGCTGACCCTGGAGATTTTTCCTGGTGAGTTCCTTGATGGAATCTTCATTTTTTTTCTGAGATAGGATTATTTAAGTATTTATCTTCCTTTTCTCTTAATCTGAGTAGCTTTTTGAAAAAAAAATATTTATTCATTTCACTTAGATTGTCAAATTTATGGACATGCAATTGGGCAAAGCAAGTTCTAATAATTGGCTAAATTTTTTCCTTGTTGGAAATGAGTTCATCCTTTCATTTTTGATAGTAGTTTGATTTTCTTCTTTTTTTAATCAGATTGATCAAAAGTTTTTTTTTTCAGTTTTATTGGTTTTCTCATAAAACTAACTCTTAGTTTTATTTATGTCTTCAATAGTTTTCTCAATTTCAATTTTATTAATATCTCCTTTAATTTTAGCATTTCTATTTTACTATTTTCTTGGAGGTTTTCAATTTTTTGTTTTTGTTAGCTTTTTCAGCTGTATGCCCAATTGATTGATCTCCACTCTATTTTATTCACGTAGGCATGCAATGATAAAAAGTTTCCCGAAGAACTGCTTTTGAAGCTTCCCATAAGTTTTGGTTCATTCTCTCATTATTGTCATTTTGAATTAAGTTGTTGATTTTTTTCTATGATTTGTTGTTTAACCCACTCATTGTTTAGGTTTAGATTATTAGTTATGTCCTTTTAAAATATCAAAATAAATATACAGTTCTCAAGATTAACAAGTATCATCCTCCTTTGTCGTGATGCAAACAGTTTGCCCATATGGAATAACAAGTCCCCCCCCCCCCGTTAACATTTTTTTGCCCTTCTTGAGAATTGCTTTTGAAAATCAAAGTTTCTATTGAGCTCTGGCCTTTTCATCAAGAAGTTCTGGAAATCCCTAATTTCAATCATTGTCCATTTCCTTGTGAGAAATATTATGCTCAGTTTTGCTGGATAATTGATTCTTCGTTGTAGTGCCAGCTCCTATACCTTACAGATTGTCACATTCCAATACTCCAATCCCATTCAATATTTTAAGGTAGAAGCTTCAAGATCCTATGTGATCCTGCTTATATCTCCTTGATATTTGAATTGTTTGTTTCTGGCTTCTTGTAGCATTTTCTCCTTCACTTGATAGTTCTGGAATTTGGCAACAATATTTCTTGGTGGTTTTAGTTTGGGATGCCTTTCAGGATGTGAATGGCTAATTTTTTCGATGACTCTTTTTCCCTCTGAATCTAGGACTTCTTGGCAGTTTTCCTTGATGATTTCTTGGCAGATATTGTTCAGGCTTTTTTTTTCTTATTTTTCGTCATGGCTTTCTGGTAGAAAAATAATTATCAGATTTTTCTTTGGATCTATTATCCAGGTCAGTTGTTTTTGTAATTAGATATTTTACATTTTCTTCTCTCTTTTCATTCTTTAGATTCTGTTTGATTGATTTTTGATATCTACAGAGTCATTAGCTTCCATATGCCCAATTCTAATTTTTATCAGTTTTTTTCAGTTAACTTTTGCTTCTCTTTTTCCATCCTTCCAATTGCTCCTTCTCCAGTTAGTTTTTGTACTTCCTTTTCCATTTGTCTAATTTTCCTAGTTTTGTGCTTCATTTTTCATTAGTCCAATTTTCCTTTTAAATTCTTCCGTGATTTCTTTTTTTTCATATGCTTAAAATCATTGGCCATGTTTTCTTCTACTTCCCTAATTTAGCTTTTAAAAGCCTTCTTGATTTTTTTCAAGAATCCTCTTTGGGATTGATACAAGTTCCTATCCTGTTCTGAAGTTTCAGATGAATTTTCACTGGCAGGGTCTCAAGGTCACCTTCTTTGATATTCATATTTTGATTTTTTTTCCCCATGGAAAGATGCTATGGACTTATATTTTCTGGTTTGCTTCATTCTCATGACGATCACCTTTCTCCTGGCTTTTCAAGTGTATTTCTGCTTTTTGGGCACAGCAGGTTCTGTCCCACCATTCTTGTGCTTAGAACTTGAGGCTTTATGTATTGTGGCATCTAGTTCTTTCAGCTAGAGGCTAGAATGCTGTAACTTACCTGGTGCTGAGCTGACTGATGTGTGAAAGCAGAGGTCAGGTGAAATTCTTCCGATTTTCCCAGGAGTTAGTGTGGGGGAGGTGTGGTCCTGACACAGGTCTCCACCCCTGAGCACAGGCAGGCACAGTAGTTAGTGAACTAGTGTTTGTGCTAGTGTCTTTCCTATTCCCCTGGCTGTGCTGAGGCATGCATGGGGTTCTGGTGTTGATGATTGCAGGATCCACCTCCCTGTAGCTCAAGATCTCCTCCTGGTCCACTGCCTTGGGGATGTCTGAGACAACTCTGTTGCTGCACTGATCCCTTTCAGCCACAGTGATATCAACACTCCTTTGCAATATTCCCATTCTCATGGGCTAATAGATTGTTTGCTACTTTGGGTGATCCCACTGTTCCAGGATTTTTTCCTGAGGAAGTATTATATGAGATTTTGAAGGTCAACAAGGGGAACAGTAGAGCATTTACTGATCACTCAACCATTGTGGCTCCCAGAAGGTAGAGTAGGTGACTTACAGACATTTATTCTGTGGGCTTATAGTCTCAGGAACTGCTCCTGCAGTTACCTTGGGTTCCACAGCTCTCTCTTACCCAGTTACACCCGACTTCCCTCCTGGACTGATATGTCTGAGTGGTCATTGCTGCAGACTGCCTGGGGCTTCTTGCTTGCCCCTACCATGGCAAGGACAGCACTGTGCTTATTGTAACTCACGTGTAGTTATGCAAAAGACTTCCATGAAAATCATGTTGTGAAAGACTAACTATATTTCCTTCCATTCTATCTGGCACTCCACTTATTCTATTATCCGTTTTGACCCTATCCCTCCTCAAAATTATTTACTTCTAATTATCCCCTCCCCCTTTTTAGCCCACCCTTTTATCATTTCTTCATCCCCACACTTATCCTTTTCTCCCCTACTTTTGCGTAATGTAAGATAGATTTTTTCAGAAAATTGAGTGTGCATGTTATTCCCTCCTTAAGCCAAATATGAGTGTAAGGTTCATTTTTTCCCCCTCTCACCGCCCTTCTCTTCTACTCTATTGAAAAAAGCTTTTTTTCCCCTCTATTGCAGGAGAGATAATTTTTCCCATTCTATTTTTCCCTTTCTGCTCCCAATCCATTCTTATCTCACCCCTTAATTTTTTTTTTTTAGATATCATCCCTTGCTATTCAACTCACCTTGTGCCTTCTGTGTCTATTGAAATAATCCCTGCAACTGCCCAAATACTGAGAAAAATCTTAAGAGTTACAAATATTATCTTTCCGTGAAGGAATATAACCAGTTCAACTTTAGTAAGTCCATTATGATTTCTCTTTCCTGTTTACCTTTTCATGCTCCTCTTGATTCTTGCATTTGAAAGTCAGATTTTCTATTCAGCTATGATCTTTTAATCAAGGAAAAAAGGATGCTTGAAAGCCCTCTATTTCATTGAATGATCATATTTTCCCTTGAATATTATATTCAGTTTTTCTAGGTAGAGGATTTTTGTTTTTAATTCTACCTCCTGAGACCTGTGGTATATCTTATTCTAAGCCCTCTTTTCCCTTGATGTTGAAGTTCCAGATCTTGTGTTATGCTAATTATGTTTCCACAATACTCAAATGGTTTCTCTCTGGCTGCTTACCATATTTTCTCCTCGTCCTGGAAGCTCTGGAGTTTGGCAACATACCTAGGAGTTTTTCTTTTGGAATCTCTTTCAGGAAGTGGTCAGTGGATTATTTCAATATTTATTTCACCCTCTGGTTCTGGAATATCAGGGATGTTTTCCTTGACAATTTCTTGAAATATGATGTCTAGGCTTCTTTTTTGATAATGGCTTTCAGTTAGTCCCATATTTTTAAAATTGTATCTCCTGGATCTGTTTTCAAGGTCAGTTGTTTTTCCAATGAGATATTTCATATTGTCTGCTTATTTCATTCCTTTGGTTTTGTTCTACAATTCCTTGATTTTTCATGAAGTCATTAGTTTTCATCCGCTCCATTTTAATCTTTAAGGAATTATTTTCTTTAATGACCTTTTGGACCTCCTTTTCCATTTGATCAATTCTGCTTTTTTAGAGCATTCTTCTCTTCATTGCCTTTTTGAATATCTTTTGTCACTTGGGTTACTCTAGGCCAGGAAATGAGAATCAGAAATTTGGTGTAGAAAGAGCACTTGCATCACAGTAAAGTGAGTGCATTTGTCACAATTACAATGATTGCTAATTGTAAGAGAAGTATTATAGTGTAAAAGGGACAGTTGTCCTCAGTTAGCAAGATCTGGTTCCTGTCTCATTACATAATGATCTTATGTTCTTGGTCAAGTAAATACGTCTCATGGTGTTCTGAATAATTAAGTAAGACTTTAAGTTACAGAAGTGCTTGTATACATTGCTAGTGGATTTCTTTCAAAAGCAATTTCCCATACTTATAAAATCACAATCTACTTTAGAATTTAGGGAATAGTTGGCATAAGTTACAGCACATGGGTATAATGGAATGGTATGGTGCTCTAAGAAATGGCAAAAGAAATGCGTGGGACTTCCTTGTATTGATACAAAATGAAGTGAACAATTTATACATGACAACATTGAAAAGAAAACAACTGTGAAAGGTTTATGGACTATAATCAATAAATATCTATGGATATCTGAAAGACATGATTTATAATTGCCATTTGGCAGAGAGGGAATGACATAGAAGTGTAGAATGAAATATTAAGTTTCTCAGACGTAAATTAATGGATATATTTTGTATGACTATTTGAGGGAGGTGAGTGGAGAGTTAGATAAAGAGTATAATTGTGATACTAAAAAAGGAAGAAAAAATAGCATTATTTAGCTATTAAACAACACAGAGCAGATCAAGAGGCAGTTCAGAAATGTATGTATATAAGAGTTGGAGTATTGGAATTACCAGGTTAAATTAAAAACAAAATTTTACATAATGAAGATTCATTACTTCATATAACATCTTTTTTAAAATAGAAAAAATGTTTATTTTGGATCATAGTAATGAAATGGAAAAATGGAAAATGAAATAAATAAAATAAAAATAATGTATAGTCAGGTGTATGCTGGTAAATATGTAACAACTAGCTCAAATATAATGACAGCTGAAATAATAACAAGAAGAGCAACAACATGTACATGACACTACTTTTAGTTTGATCTGCATTGTTAACACTTTTTCCATTACTTTCTTAAATCTCAGCAATCAAAAAAACAACAAATCAAGCCCTGATTTGTAACTTTTTCTGATTTGAGAATAGTAAATGCCCACACTAGTGATTTAAAAATAAGTTCCCACAAACTGATTCGAGCTGGTTCTATCACATTCCTGTGCATAGTCCAAAAATATTTAGGAACATTTAACAATGTCGCATTATTAAATATTTATTAGCTTTAAAACAGGCATCAGGAAAAGCTTTCAAAATTCAAAAAGTCTTCAAGAGAACTATCCAAAAGTGACAATGGGACAAGAAATATGTCATCCCTGTTATTCTGTCTTCTAATGGAGTTGTCCCAAACATCTTTTTAGTGTGTACACAGATGATGGATCTATACCTCAATATTCATTCAATCACCAAAAAAGCACTTATTAACTACACCAACATTATAGTCTACAGAACAATAATATAAAAAAGAACATTAAATATAAACACAGGACATTAACTATATAATAATAAGATTGAGACTTGTCCTTCAACTGTTTTTGTGTAAATTCCATGAAAATGATGACAATAATAGAATGATGATGATGAAGAAGATGGTGATGATGTTGACATTTGTAGTAATTCAAAGTCTTTGTGAATAAAGTGACATGCATCATAAATTGTTATGAGCATTTTCAAAATAAATTAGAAAGAATAAAAAACATCTCAATCACAGACTTAACTATATGTAAATTAGGAAAAATTTCTTGTTTTTACAAGAAAAAATAAATGCATTGGATTGAGATTAATAGATTTATTTTTTTAACTTTGTCCATAATTAGATACGCAAATTTGGGTAAGATATCTAGTTTCTCTTTTCAGTGATGTTGGGGGAAGTAATTTCAGTCACTTTGAGACTCAGTTTCCTCATCTATAAAATGATTGTATTTTAAATGACTTCTTTTACCCTTTGACAATAGGTATTACTCATCTACTTTGTCTAATAAGATGGGTAATTCCTTTAAAGATAATAGGTATCTCCCAGGAGGCTTTGAATTTTTCTAGATTTTAATGAAATCTCACACTGCCATTCAACTTAAAAGTATCTAGAAAATGCTAAGGCAATCTTTAATCAACTTGTATTCTGTGCTGGAGTATCCCCTTCTCAGTGTCAAACAAAACACTTTTTTGAGTATACATATCCATGCTTTACAACTTGATACAATTATGATCTGAGGGTCATTGAATGAGGCTCTGCCTGTTGAACTAGATTGTTTTTAAGTTTGTTTATATCTCTGAAATTCTATGGGACTTTCACTGAGCAGTTTTATGTGCCTTCTGCGAAGGTGAGTTTGATTGTATCACTGATTTTATTTTTACTAAAATAAGGGACTTGGAAACATTGAAATTTCATTGACATATGAAGTTCACATGTACATATGAAATTTCTCTGTTTTTTAATATTCTATTTTTTAATTAATTAATTTATTGGTTTTTAATTTTCAACAATTACTTCCACAAGTCTTAAATTTTCTCCCCTTCTCTCCCCACTCCATCCCTGAGATGGCATATAATTTTATATGGGTTCTACACATAAGTTATTATTAAACACATCTTCACATTAGTCATATTGCATAGAAGAATTGAAAAGAATGGGAGAAACCATGAGAGAAACCAAAACATAACACAAGAGAAAATAGTCTTCTTCATTCTGAGATTCAATTCCATAATTCTTTCTCTGGATGAAGATGGAATTGTGCCTCAGGGGTCTTTGGGGGATGTTTTAGGTCTTTGCATTGCTGTGAAGGACTAAGTCTACCAGAAACAATCTTCACACACTGTAACTGTTCCTGAGTACAAGGTTCTCCTGGTTCCGATCATTTCACTAGCATCACATCATTTTAGTCTTTCCAAGCCTTTCTCAAATTCTCCTGTTCATCAATTCTTATAGCACAATAGTATTCCATTTTGTTAACATACCACAACTTGTTCATTCATTCCCCAGTTGATGAGTATTCTTTTCATTTCTAGTTCCTGACCACCACAGTTTTTTTTTCCATGTGGGATATTTTCCATTTTAATGATCTCTTTAGGATAGAGTCTTAGATGTGATATTGCTGGGTCAAATGATATGGACATTATTGTAGCCCTTCGGTCATATAGTTCCAAATTTCCCTCCAGAATGGGTGTATCAGCTCACAGCTCCACCAACAATGAACTACTTTTCCACCTCTCTCACATCCTACCCAACATTTTTGATCCTCCTATTTTGTCATGTTAAGTAATCTGATAAGTGTAATGTGGTACCTCAGAGATATTTTGATTTGCATTTCTCTAATCAATAGTGATTCATAGCATTTGTTCATATCATTGTATGTAGCTTGAATTTTTTCCTCTGAAAACTGCCTGTTCATATCATTTGACCAATTATCAATTGACGAATGACATGTATTCTTGTAAATTTTACTCAGTTTCCTATATATGTCAGAAATGAGGCCTTTAAGACAGACAATTGTTGCAAAAATTCTTTCTCAGTTGTTTGTTTCCCTCATAATCTTGGTTGCATTGTGTTTGTGCAAATACTTTTTAATTTAATGTAACCAAAATTATGCGTTTTGCATTTCATAATGTTCTTTATCTCTGGTGATTCTTAAATTTATCCATTTTCTGCAAATCAGACAAAGACACTATTCCTTGCTCCCCTACTTTGTTTAATAGTATCAGATTTTAAATGTAAATTGTGTACCCAATTGGATTTTGTCCATGTGTATGGTGTCAGGCATTGGTCTATGCCCAGTTTCTGTGACATTATTATCACCTTTTCCCAGAAGCTTTTCTGCTGGGAAACCCAGCAGTGGTCCTCGGGTTTATCAAACAGTAGACTGCTATATTCATTGACTACTCTGTCTTTAGTAAATACCATATTCTCTTTATGTATCCCTTTATGTCTTATCCAGTAAAAAGTGATTTTGATGATTGTTGCTTTATAATTCAATCCGAGATCTGGTAGGGCTAGGCCACCTTCCCTAGCATTTCTTTTCATTGATATTCTTGACCTTGTTTCCTCCAATGAATTGTGATATTACTTTTTAAAGCTCTAGAAAATAATTTTCTGGTAGTTTGATTGGTATGGCACTGAATAAGTAAATTTATTTTTTTAATTAATTAATTTATTTGAAAGTCCTCAATTTCATTGAAACACCATATTTTCCCCTGAAGTATTATACTCAGTTTTGCTGAGTAGGTGATTCTTGGTTTGAGTCCTAGTTCCTTTGACTTCTGGAATATCCTATTCCATGCCCTTTGATCCTTTAATGTAAAAGCTGCTAGATCTTGTGTTATCCTGATTGTATTTCCACAATACTGGAATTGTTTCTTTCTAGCTGCTTGCAATATTTTCTGCTTGACCTGGGAACTCTGGAATTTGGCCACAATGTTCCTAGGAGTTTCTCTTTTTGGATTTCTTTCAGGTGGTGTTCGATGGATTCCCTGAATACTTATTTTGCCCTCTGGTTCTAGAATCTCAGGGCAGTTTTCCTTGATAATTTCATGTAAGATGATGTCTAGGCTCTTTTTTTGATCATGGCTTTCAGGTAGTCCCATAATTTTTAAATTGTCTCTCCTGGATCTATTTTCCAAGTCAGTTGTTTTTCCAATGAGATATTGCACATTCTCTTCCATTTTTTCATTCTTTTGGTTTTGTTTTATGATTTCTTGGATTCTCAGAAAGTCATTAGACACCATCTGTTCCATTCTAATCTTGGGAGAACTATTTTCTTCAGTGAATTTTGAACCTCTTTTTCCATTTGGCTAATTCTGCTTTTGAAAGCATTCTTCTCCTCATTGGCTTTTTGAACCTCTTTTGCCAATTGAGTTAGCCTATTTTTCATGGTGTTATTTTCTTCAGCATTTCTTTGGGTCTCCTTTACCAAGGTATTGACCCGTTTTTCATACTTTTTTTGCATCTCTCTCATTTCTCTTCCCAGTTTTTCCTCCACCTGTCTAACTTGATTTTCAAAATCCTTTTTGAGCTCTTCCATGGCCTGAGCCCACTGAACATCCACCTTGGATGTCTGGGATAAAGAGGCCCCGACCTCCACGTCTTTCCTTGATGGCAAGCATTATACTTCCTCATCAGAAATGAAAGGAGGAAGGAACATCTCTTCCCCAAGAAAGTAGCTCTCTGTGGTCTTATTTTGCTTCCTTTTTCTGGGCATTTTCCCAGCCAGTTACTTGCCTTCTGAGATTCCTCTCCACCCCTGCCTAGATCTGCCCAGCTAGTTCTTGGGGTCTGAGATTCAAATGCTGCTTCGCAGTCTCAGGGCTATCCATGGCGTGGGCGGCTGCTATGTAATGTGAGCTTAAGTTCTGGTGCCTGGGTGGGGGCAGGGCCGCCTCCCAGGCTCAGCTTCCTCAGGGGGTTTATGCAGAGACCTTTGGTAATGGAGCTCTTGCCTGCTCGGGGAGTCCCAGCTGCCGCTGCCTCTGCCGCTCCCTCTGCTGCCTCTCAAGAGGGCCTGAGTCATGGAGACACCCCGGTCCCCTCTTGGCCAGCCCAGACCTCTCTCTCACTTACCTGTAGCATCTGTGGGTGGGGGTACCTTCCCGGCCACCAGAGGTTCTGTCCCTGAAGCCTGTTTGGATCTGCTCCTCTGGGGCTGCGTGGCCAGGGCAGCACAAGGGTGGGCTCCACTTTCCGGGACACGACAGACCCTGGGGACGGCTCTCCAGGGCTCTCTGGAATGGAAGTCTCTTCTACTGTGTTTCTGTGCACCTTGCAGTGATCCAGAATTTGTGGGGAGTTCTTCTTACAAGAAATTTATGGGCTATAGATTCGGAGCTAGCATACATGAGTCTTTCTACTCCGCCATCTTGGCTCCTCCCCCAGTAAATTAATTTAAATAGAATTGCGATTTTTATTATATCAACTTAGACCAATCCATGAGCAACTGATACATTCTTTTTCTTTTTCCAGTTGCTTAGATCTGACTTTTTTGTGTGAAAAGTGTTTTGTAACTCTGTTTATATACTCCCTGAATTTGTTTTAGTAGGTAGACTTTCAGATATTTTATAGTGTCTGCTGTACCTTTTAACTGGATTTCTCTTTCCATCTCCTGTTCTTGGCGTTTGTTAGTAATATATAGAAATGCAGATGGTTTATGTGAGTTTATTTTGTAACCTGCAACTTTGCCAAAGTTGTTCATTATTTCAAGGAGTTTTTATTTGATTCTTCACAGTTCTCTATCTGTGTCATCATATCATCTGCAAAGGGTGAAAACTTGTTTTGTTCGTTTATTTTTTTTTTGTTTTTGCCTATTCTAATTCCTTCAATTTCCCTTTATTCTCTTATTGGTAAAACTAACATTTCTAGTACCATATTGAATAACAGTGGTGATAATGAACATTCTTGTTTCAACTCTGATCTCATTGGCAATGCATCTGTCTTATGCCCATTGCAATACAATGCTTGCTGATGGTTTTCAGCAGATACTGCTTATTATTTTAAGGAAGGCTCCATTTGTTGCTATGCTCTCCAGTGTTTTCTGTTTGTTTTTTTATTTTATTTATTTATAAACATATAATTTACTTATTCTTCAGTTCTCAACATTCACTTCCAGAAGAATTTGCATTAAAATTTTCTCCTCATTTTGCCCCACCTCTCACCCCAGGACAGCATGCACCCTATGGATCCCTTCCTCCAGTCTTTCTTGCCTTCTATTTCACTCCCCTCTTCAATCTCCTTTCCCTTCCATTTTCCTGTAGGCCTAAAAAGATTTCAGTACCCCATTGCCTTTACACCTTTTTTACAGTCACACACAAGAACCATTTCTAACCTTCATTTTTAATGTTTAAGTTCCATATTTTCTCCCTTCCTCCCTCCTCACCTATTTTCATTGAGAAAACAAGGAAATCATTGTAGGTTGTACATGTGTAGACATGCAAAACATTTCCATCATAGATATGTTGGGAAAAACTAACCACATTTCCCTCAGTCCTATCATGCCCTCCATTTATTCCATTCCTTCCCTTGACCTGCCTCTCTCAATAAGGTTTGCCTCTGATTATTCTTTTTCCCAATTTGCTGTCCTTTCTATTATCTTCCCTCTCCTAACCCCTTTCCCCATGCCTTCCTGCAGGGTAAAATAGATTTATATATCCAACTGAATGTATGTTACCCTGTTATTAAGGATAATTCCACAAAAGTAAGGCTCACTTATTTCCTTTAACCTCTCCTCTCTTCTCCTCCATTGTAAAAGGTCTTTCTTGTCTCTTTTATGTGATATGATTTGCTACATTCTTCCTCTCCCTTTCTATTGCTTTTAGTAAATTCCACTCAACAGGAAATTGTATGTTTTTAGGTATTCTCCCTTCATATTCATTTCTACCTGTGACCACTATATATATATATATATATATATATATATATATATATATATATATATATATATATATATATATATATATACATACACACACACACACACATACACACACACAAATACATATATACACAAATACAGCCATGTCCATATACATACCTACACAAATATAAGATATACATACATATGTACCCATACACACCTACATACACACACACACACATACACACATATATGTATATGTGTATGTATATATATATATATATATATATATATATATATATATATATATATTCCTTTTACTCTTACACTGAAAAAGTCTCGTGAGTTGCAAATAACATCCTTCCATATAGGAATGTAAACATTTCAACTTTAATGAGTTCCTTAAAGCTTCTCTTTGTCTTTACCTTTTCATGTTTCCCTTGGTGCTTGTATTTGAAAGCCAAATTTCCTATTTAGCTCTTGTCTTTTCAACAAGAATGCTTGGAAGTTTTCAATTTCCTTGAAATTTCATTTTTTCCCTGAAGTATTATGGTCATTTTGTTAGGTAGGTGATTCTTGGTTTTAAGCTTCTCCTTTGACCTCCAAAATATCATATTACAAGCTCTTCAGTCCTTTAAGTTAGAAGGTGCTATATTTTATGTTATCTTGATTGTACTTCCACAATACTTGAATTGTTTCTTTTTGACTGCTTGTAATATTTTCTCCTTGACCTGGGAACTCTGGAATTTGGCTACAATGATCCTAGAAGTTTTCCTTTTGGTATCTCTTTCAGGAGGTGATTAGTGAATTTTTTCGATTTCTATTTTACCTTCTAGTTGTAGAACATCAGGACAGTTTTCCTTGATAACTCCTTGGAAGAGGATGTGCAGGCTCTTTTTTGATCATGGATTTCAGGGCAGCCAATAATTTTTAAGTTATCTCTTCTGGATCTGTTTTCCAGGTCAGCTGTTTTTCCAATGAGCTATTTCACATTGTATTTTATTTTTTAATTCCTTAATTTTCTTTTATAATTTCTTGCTTTCTCCTAAAGTGATTAATTTTCACCTGTTCCATTCTAATTTTTAAAGAATTATATTGTTGAAAACTCCGGGGCACCCACCAGCATCAAGATGGAAAAGCAGAATGACAACACAGGGTGGGAGACCAGTAGAGCCAAGCGAATGATAGTCTCTGAGCACCAGATACTGGCCACAACTCCTCCTGAGACTTTCAGCCCACAGACTAACCTCTATAAGTAACCTACTTGAATGTCCAGGAGCTACAATGGCAGAGTGAACTGCAAATGCTCTCTCCTCTCCCCTTGTTGACCTCGAAAGAACCATAAAACATTTCCCCAGGAAAATCCTGGATCAGTGAGGGCAGCCAACAGAGCAAACAGTCTCATAAAATCTGAGGCTAGGAAAATAGCTAAGGGGATTCCATTTTCTCTGACAGAGGCAAAGTTAGAAGGAGAGGGGCCCCAGAGTGGTGGAAACTCACAATAGGACCCAGGCATGCCTCAGTACTCCAGGAGAAATGGGAAAACAATAGGGGAGCTGGGATCACCAACCTTCAATTTGCCTTTGCCTTCTCTCAGCTGAGGACATCTCTCTTGACCAGTCCACCACTTCGCCTACACTTAACAAGTTAGACCCAGGGCTTATCGTGGAAACACAAAACAAAAAGATTAATCAGCACCTGCCCTTAGCTTTTTCACACCAATCACCTCAACACCAAGTTCTACAGCTTTTAACTGAAAGAACCAGAAGCCACAAGACACAATCATCATAATCATGAGCAAGAAAAAGCAAAGAGGAAATGGGTATAAAATAAATGATGTGATGATAAAAATGTGATTTAAGCATGCAAAGGAATTGTAACAGAAGATGTGAAGAGGAAGAAGCAGAAAATGGTAAGTTGCATCACAGGGAAAAGTACAAAATTATAATAGAGGGAAAGAGGGGAGGGAGATGAGCATTGTTTGAGAGGTACTCTCATCTGACTTGCTTCAAGAAGGGAATAATAATCTTAATTAAGTATATAATTCTAATTAGCTCTATTGGCAGTAGATGAGGAAATGGCAAGAAAGGGGAGGGAAGGCTAAAAAGGAGGGAAGAAGAAGTAAGGGTTAAGCGGATTAAAAGGGAGGAGGTCTAAAAGAAGGAAGGGAAGACTTAGGAGGTGGTGCAGAAAAGTGAAAACTTTTTTTAATATATTTATTTAACTTTTTTACATTCATTTTCACTAAATTTTGGGTTCCAAATTTTCTTCCCATTTGTCCCCTTCCCCCACCCAAATACATCAAGCATTTTAATTTCCCCTGTCACCAAACTGCCCTCTCTTCTATCATCCCTCCCTTCCCTTTCCCCATATTTTCTTTTGTCCTGTAGAGCCAGATAACTTTCTATTCCCCATTACCTCTATTTATTATTTCCTAGTAGCAAGAACAATACTCAACAGTTCTTCCTAAAACTTTGAGTTCCAATTTCTCCCCATCCCTCCATCCCCACCCATTCCCTTTGGGAACCCAGGCAATTCAATATAGGCTATATCTGTGTAGTTTTGCAAATGACCTCCATAATAGTCGTGTTGTGTAAGACTAACTATATTTCACTCCATCGTGTCCTGCTCCCCATTGTTTCTATTCTCTTTGGATCCTGTCCCTCCCAAAGAACGTTGACTTCAAGTTGTTCCCTCCACCCATTGCCCTTCTTCCATCATCCCCCCAACCTGGTTATCCCTTTCTCCCCCACTTTGCTGTATTGTAAGTATAGGTTTTCATAATAAAATGAGTGTGCATTTTATTCCTTCCCTTAATAGAATGTGATGAGAGTAAACTTCTCATTTTTCTCTCAGCTCCCCTCTTTTTCTCTCCACTAAAAAGTCTCCTGCCTGCCTCTTCTATGAGAGATAATTTGCCTTATTCCATTTCTCCCTCTCTCCTCCCAATACATTTCTCTCTCAACAGTTACCTTAATTTTTAAAGATATGATACCATCCTATTCAATTCATTCTGTGCTCGCTGTCTGTCCGTGTGTGTGTGTGTGTGTGTGTATCTGTGTGTGTATCTGTGTGTAATCTTACCAACTACCCAGATACTGAAAAGTTTCAAGACTTACAAATATTGTCTTTCCATGCAGGAATGTAAACAGTTCAATTTTACTAAGTCCCTTATGACTTCTCCTTGCTGTTTACATTTTCATGCTTCTCTTCATTCTTGTGTTTGAAAGTCAGATTTTCTTTTCAGACCTGGTCTTTTAATCAAGTATTCTTGAAAGTCCTCTATTTCACTGAAAGACCGTTTTTCTCCCTGAAATATTATACTCAGTTTTGCTGGGTATGTCATTCTTGGTTTTAGTCCTAGTGCCTTTCACTTCTGGAATATCATATTCCACATCTTCAATCCTTTAATGTAGAAGCTGCTAGATCTTGTGTTATCCTGATTGTATTTCCACAATACTTGAATTGTTCTTTTCTAGCTGCTTGCAATGTTTTCTCCTTGACCTGGGAACTGTGGAATTTGGCCACAATGTTCCTAGGAGTTCCTCTTTTTGGATCTCTTTCAGGTGGTGATCGGTGGATTCCTTCAATACTTATTTTACCCTCTGGATCTAGAATATCAGGGCAGTTTTCCTTGATAATATCATGAAAGATGATGTCTAGGCTCTTTTTTTGATCATGGCTTTCACGTAGTCCCATAATTTTTAAATTGTCTCTCCTGGATCTATTTTCCAGGTCAGTTGTTTTTCCAATGAGATATTTCACATTCTCTTCCATTTTTTCATTCTTTTGGTTTTGTTTGGTGATTTCTTGGTTTCTCATAAAGTCATTAGCCTCCATCTGTTCCATTCTAATTTTGAGAGAACTATTTTCTTCTGTGAGTTTTTGAATCTCCTTTTCCATTTGGCTAATTCTGCTTTTGAAAGCATTCTTCTCCTCATTGGTTTTTTGAACCTCTTTTGCCAATTGAGTTAGCCTATTTTTCATGGTGTTATTTTGTTCAGCACTTTTTTGGTTCTTCTTTAGCAAGGTGTTGACCTGCTTTTCTTGCATCTCTCTCATTTCTCTTCCCAGTTTTTCCTCCACCTCTCTAACTTGATTTTCAAAATCTTTTTTGAGCTCTTCCATGGCCTGAGCCTATTGAATATTTATTTTGGATGTTTGGGATACAGAAACCTTGATTTCTATGTCTTTCCCTGATGGTAAGCATTGTTCTTCCTCATCTGAAAGGATGGGAGGAGATATCTGTTCACCAAGAAAGTAACCTTCTTTGTTCTCATTTTTTTTCCCATTTTCTGGGCATTTTCCCAGCCAGTTACTTGACTTCTGAGTTTCTTCACCACTCCCACCTCATCTCCAAGATCCACCCAGCTAGTGCTTGAGGTTTGAGATTCAAGTGCTGCTTCCCAGACTCAGGGCTTTCAGCGGGGATCAGGGGTACTATCCAGTGTGAGATTAAATTCAGGTGCTCAAGTGGGGGCAGGGCTGCCACACAGTTCCCTCAGGGGATTTATGGGGAGACCTTCAACAATGGATCTGAGCTACTGTCTGGTTTGGGAGCTGCTGTCAGGTGCTACCTCCACTGCTGCCTCCCAAGGGAGCCTGAGTAATGGGGACACCCCTGCTCCCCTCTGGGTAAGTTGAAGAGGCCCTGTCACTGACCTTTGGCTCCTGTGGGTGAAGGGACCTGCGTGGCAGCTGGAGATTTTGTCCCTTAAGCCTGCTCAGATCTCCTTCTCTAGGTGCCGAGGTGCCAGGGCAGGGCTGGACTCTGCTCTGGTTCTGGTGTGCGACAGACCTTTGGTGTAGGTTTTTCAGGGCTCTCTGGAAGAGAAATCTCCTCCACTCCGTTGTTCTGTGGCTTCTCTTGCCCCAGAATTTGTGGGGAGTTCTTCTTTACAGGTATTTTTTGGACCTTGGGTTAGGAGCTAGCATATGTGTATCTTTCTACTCCACCATCTTGGCTCCTTGAAAAGTGAAAACTGTTAAGGATGGGAAGGGAGACAGGAGAACAAAAAGCACAAATGGTGGGAAAGAGAATGGAGGGAAATGCACAGATTTTAATCACAACTGTGGAGGTGAATGGAATGCACTTTCCCATAAAACGGAGGCAGAGAACAGAATGGATTAAAAGCCATAATCCAACAATATGTTGTGTACAAGAAACAAAAGTGAAACAGGGACACACACACAGGGTAAATGTCAAAAGTTGGAGCAGGATATATTGTGCTGCAGCTGATGTAAGAAAGCAGGAGTAGCCATCCTAATCTCAGACAATGCAAAATCTGAAATAGATCTAATCAAAAGAGATAAGGAAGGAAACTATATTCTGGTAAAAGGCACCATAGAAAATGAAGCAACATCATTACTAAACATGCATGCTTCAAGCTGTATAGCATTCAGATTCTTAGAGTAGACGTTGGGGGAGTTGAAGGAAGAAATAGATAGCAAGACTATACTAGTGGGGGACCTCAACCTCCCCCTCTCTGAACGTGATAAATCCAACCTCAAAATAAGCAAGAAAGAGTTTAAGGAGGTAAATAAAACTGGGTAAGGTAAATATGATAGATCTCTGGAGAAAATTGAATAGGAACAGATAGGAATATACCTTTTCCTCAGCAGGACATGGCACATATACAAAATTTGACCATGTACTAGGACACATAAACTTCACCATCCAGTGCAGAAAGTCAGAGATAGTCAATGCATACAAATTATATGTTTTATGTGATTCTCTGGGATTCTCTAAGTATATCATCATATCATCTGCAAAGAGTTATAACTTAGTTTCTTCTTTGCTTATTACAAATCCTTCAATGACTTTTCCTTTTCATCGATACACCTAACATTTGTAATAACATATTGAATAATATTGGTGATAATGAAAATGCTTGTTTCACCCTTGATCTTGTTGGAAAAGCTTCTGGCTTATTCCCATTGCATATAATGCTTTCTGAAGGTTTTATGTAGATACTGCAAATTATTTTATGGAAAGGTCCATTCGTTCCTATGCACTCTGGTGCTTTCAGTAGGAATTATTGTATTTTTTCAAAAGCTTTTTATGCATCTATTGAGATAATCATGTGGTTTCTGTTAGTGTTGGTTTTGATATGATCAATAATGCTAATAGTTTTCCTAATATTGAGCCAACCCTGCATTCCTGGTATAAATCCTACCTCACCATAATATATTATTCTCGTGGTAATTTGCTGTACTCTTTCTGTCATTATCTTATATAAAATTCAAATTTTTTGGATCTATATCATTGGAGAAATTGGTCTAAAATTTTCTTTCTCTGTTTTGGCTCTTTCTGGTTTAGGTATCAGAATCCTATTTGCATTATAAAACGAATTTGATAGGAGTCCTTCTTCCCCAATTTTCCCAAATAGTCTATACAGTAAAGGAATTGACTGTTCTTTAAATGTTTGATAGAATTCATTTGTAAATCCATCTGGCCCTGGAGAATTTTCCTGGGAAGTTCCTTGATGGTTTGTTCAATTTCTCTTTCTGAGCTGGAATTAACTAAGTATTAAACTTCCTCTTCTCTTAATCTGGGTAGTTTTGTAAAAAATATTTATTCATTTCACTTAGACTGTCAAATTTATGGGCATACAGTTGGAATAAGTAATTTCTAATTATTCTTTTACTTAGTTCATCCTTTAATTTTTGGTATTGGTAATTTGGTTTTCTTCTTTCTTTTTTAATATGACTGAACAAAATTTTATCAATTTTATTGGTTTTCTCATAAAAGCAGCCATTAGTTTTATTTACAAGTTCAATAACTTTCTTAACTTCAATTTTATTAATCTTTTCCATACTTTTTCTCATTTCTAATTTGGTATTGACTTGAGGATTTTCAATTTGTTCTTTTCCTTGTTTTTTCAGATGGATGTCCAATTCATTGATCTTTACTCTTTCTATTTTATTCATATAGACATGCAATGATAAAAACTTACCCTAATAACTGCTCTTGGAGCGTCCCATAAGTCTTGGTGCTTGGTCTCATTATTGTTATTCTCTTGAATGAAATTGTTGTTTGTTTCTGTGATTTGTTGTTTAACCCACTCATTTTTTAGGATTAGAATATTTAGTTATGCCCTTTTAAAATATCATAACATATATACAATTCTCAAGATTAACAAGTATCATCCTCTCTTACAGTGATGCAAACGGTTTGCCCATTCTGAATTACAAGGTTTTTTCCTGTTTTCATTTTTATGTCTCTCTTTAATGTTGTATTTGAAGATCAAACTTTCTGTGGAGCTCTGATATTTTCATCAGATAGTTCTGGAAATCCCTTCTTTCACTGAGTGTTCATAACCTTGCCTGAAATATTATGCTCAATTTTGCTGGGTGTTTGAACCTTGGTCGTTGTCGTAGCTCCTTTGCCCTACAGAATGTTTTGTTCCAATTCCTCCCATTTTTTAACATAGAAGCTGCAATGTCCTATGTGATCCTGACTGTAGTTTCTCAATATTTGAATTTTTTTGGTTTCTTGCAGTATTTTCTCCTTAACTTGATAGTTCTAGTATTCAGCAACAATATTTCTTGGTGTGTTCTGTTTGGTATCTCTTTCAGCAAGTGGTTGGTGGATTCTTTCAGTGACTATTTTCCCCTTTGTATCTAGGATGTTAGGGCAGTTTTCTTTGATTATTTCTTGAAAAATATTGTCCAAGTGTTTTTTTGATTTTTGTTTTTTTATCATGACTAAATGGTAGACCAATAATTCTTAGATTTTTCTTTATTGGATCTTTTTTTCCAGGTCAGTGATTTTTCCAATGAGATATTTTACATGTCCTACTGCTTTTTTTTTTTAATTCTCAAGATTCCATTTGACTGATTCTTGATATCCTATGGGGTTTTTAACTTCTACTTGCCCAATACTAATTTTTACTAGATTGTTTTCTTCAGTTAATTTTGTACCTCATTTCCCATTTGTCCAATTGTTTCTTTTAAGGAGTTAGTTTCAACAGTTACATTTTGTATTTCCTTTTCCATTTCCTGATATTTCCTTTTAAATTCTTTTGTGAATTGTTTTTCACATTTTAAAAATAATTTCCCAGTTTTCTTCTACCTCTCTAATTTGACTTTTAAAATCCTTCTTGAGTTCTTCCAAAAATACTCTTTGGCCTTTTTACCAAGTCATATTCCCTTCTGAATTTTCAGATTTGAGTGTAATCTCAATGCTGTTTCCCAACTCATGTTTTGTTCTTTGTCATTCTAGTAAGATTATATGGTCTTTTCTTTTCTGCTTTCCTTCTTGCTCGTGATGATTACCTTTGTCCTGGGTTTTAAAGTGGTCTTCTGCTTCTCAGGCATAGGGGGCTCTGTCCAACATTTCTTGTGCTGATGACTGAAGGCTTTGTGTGTTGTGGAATCTAGAAGCTAAAATGCTGCAGATTACCTGGTGCTGATATGGGTGGTGTGCCCAGGCAATGGCCAGCTGTACTCACATCCTGTGCTGATATCCCTGAGTATCCATACTGCTGTTTCTGATTCACCCTCCTCTGGTGGTTCCTCTTGGCTTTGCTACGTTGGCATCTGTGCTGGTACAGCCTTTGTACTCTGTGCTTCCCAGGCCCCATGTAATAGATGTTTACCATTGAATTTCTGGGCTGCGCTGGGCTGAAAATCTGCCACACTTTATCTCCTACTGGATTCTGCAATTCTAAAATTCGTTCATATCATCTTTTTAGATACATTTCAAGGTATATCTGGAAGAGCTTAGCAGAATTCATGTTCTCGTTCTGCCATCTTGACTCCAAGTTCTGAAGTTTCTCTAAGTTACTCTATTCTTCAAGGGAAAGTGGAGGGTATAACTGGAACTGACCAGGTTCAAGAACTAGAAGATAGCAAAAGCTAGTAGACTGACTTACACACAGAAGATATTTAATAAATATGTCCTGAATTGAGTCAAAATGGATTGAAGTTAAATGTAACACAGATGGATAATATTCAAGAAGAATATCATTGACATGACAGTATGACTGTGGTAAATATTTTAGAGTTCTAAATGGGGAAAGTGTAGGGGAAATGCTTGCCTACCTATGCAGGACTCTAATTTCACAGATTTACCATGTTTTCCACTCTCTTCTCTAAGTTGGAGGAATATAACAAATCATGTATCAGTCCATTATGGGCAATATTTTGATTCAAGCTTGCTCTTGGACAAGTTCCCTTTGCAGTGAATTGAACCTTGCCTTGCTCTGCTCTGATTAAACCCCTATTTGTTATACAGCAAGCAAAATTAATATGTCATATATTTACCCATCTCTTTGCATTCAATTAATTTCAAAGCAATGTAGTATTATAGAATGTTGTTTATTGATACTTAGTATTTCCCAGAAAGTTATTCAGGTACATAATCATAAGACATACTCACTTCTTCTTGGACTCTGGTGTATTAATGGCTCTACATCTCCTGAAGACTGAATAAAAGTAGATGATGATGGATAATAAATTGATGTCATTCACACTGATACAAATCATATTGGTTTTAATGCTGAATGGTTTCACAATGTCAAAGACTTTGATATCAAGAATTTTCTTTTCTGGGTCTTCAATAGCTGCAATTGTATCACCTGCAGGAAAGTTATGAAACTGCATCTCCATAGGGTTTCCTTTCCATGATGATGTTTACAGGCACTGGACTAGAAGAATGGATATTCCAAAGCCTCCTGCATAATGGGTCTTGTGTTGTCTCTATCCAGATGCAATGGGAGATAGTTATCAAAGTAATGGTATTAGTTTGATTTCCTGTCTTTTTCTCTAGGTGCCATGCTGTTTCATCTAGGTTAACTTGCTTGTTATGTGGAGGAAAATACTTGGAAGGTTGTGGGGATAGGTAGTCACAATGTCACAGGAGTAGTTTCCCAGAATGAGTGCCAGGAGATCTGGGCTTGAAGTAGGACTGAAAGTCTGGTGATTTTGCCATTCCTGGGGCTTCCCTGCTTGTCTGTCTGTTTGTCATTAATTGTTGCCAGTGAAGATGAGGAAGGTGGCTCCTTTTCCATAATGATTTCTCCCCTCAATGATGGTCATGTGGGGCTTGGATGGAAGCAAGTCTGGTGGTTTGGGGGACTCTACTGTTCTTAAAATTTTATATACCACCATCACTGTCACCATCCCCCTATCACTCAATGCAACTCTCTTAGGTTGTCTTCATTTTCTGGCCTGGTTTCCAAATTATTTCTCAAGCTGAAAACATCATTTTTAAAAAAAAATTAAAAATCATTTGTCTTTCAGTTTTGAACAATCACTTCCATAAATCTTTAATTTTCTCCCTCCCTCCTCCTTGAGATGGCTTGTAATCTTATATGGATTTTACACAAACATTCTTATTAAACACATTTGCACACTAGTCATGTTGCATAGAAGAATTAAACTGAATTGTGGAAACCATAAGAATAACCAAAACAAAACATAACACAAGAGAAAATAGTTTGCTTCATTCTACATTCTGATTCCATTGTTCTTCCTCTGAATTTCGATGACTTTTTGCTACAAGAGTCCTTTAGGAATGTTTTAGGTCCTTGATTTGCTGTAAAGGGCTTATTCTATCAGAAACAGTCCTCTTACACTGTGGTTGTTACTGTTTATATGAAAACACCCTTTTTAAATTTGAGGCAAAGGTAAAGGTTCAGAGAATTTCACATCTGATAGCCTTCAAAGGTTTATGGAATTATACTCCTATGGGACAATAAGTACCACTCAAATCATTCTATCTTAAAATGTACCCTTCATTCCAATACATACCATTTACAAGGCACTTAGCATAAAAACACAAAAGTTGATTACAAACACGTAAAAATATATCTTACTCAGAAGAGATTTGGAGCAAAAACAGTAGTTAGTAACATTGAAAACCCTTAAATAAATCCTTTCATAAATCACTTAAATTAATACTAATTATTTAAGAACTGCTCAGATTAGTTATTTTCAATTTTGTGCTCCGGTGATTGTAGAGAATTTTTACACAGAAGCTATCCTAAAATCTCTAAGTCATACTTGGCCAGTGAGGGATTGTCAATTCCTAGGTAAGTTCACACATTGGAGATTGCCAATTTGTCTAGTATAAAATCTACCTTATGTAATCTTCTCAGTCTTTTAGATCCATATGTATCAAAAACATCACATTACAATGAAAACTCACAAATAAAATAAACACTATGATTAAGGTCTCAGGCTGGACACTAAGGACAGAAATATAATAAGACAAACCCTCTTCAGTCACTACCCTCAAGGCACGGTATTTCTCTTATTCATCTCCTACATTTACATTTTGGTCACTGTTCAAAAACACTCTTCTAGCGGATTGTCCAAGGTTCTCTCTACTCTGTCAACTTACTGATGGTGAGCATGGTAGTCCTCTTCTTTGGCCCATGCATCTTTGTCTATGTGTGTCCGTTCCCTACAATGCCAGTGGATAAGTTTATTGGTATTCTTGATTTCATTATTACTCCTGTCTTAAATCTATCCATCTGTGCATTCAGGAACAAAGATATGAAGGTGGTAGTCAAGAGACTGAGTAGCCAGTTGGTAAATTTTAGTTAAATTTCCTAAATTGATTAATTGTTATATCAATATATAATTAATATGTGCAGAATATGCTTCAATTTTGTCCTGGTCACTATATAACATGTGGAAATCAACATTAGTACATTAATAATCGATCCATGTTGGTAACATTCTCTTTTCCGGTGTTTCTCAACCTGATTCCAAGATTAGCTCGGTGTGCCAAAACATTTTGCTGACACTTTTACATTGGCTCAAAAATATCTTGTGAAATTTCTATTTAAATTCAAAATTGTGGTAAAACTTCATAATGTTTATTAGTATGTTTTGTTTGTTTAATATACAGGTATGCACAAAGTCTTAATGAGTTTTAAACAAGGCTTAAAGCAAAACTCATAACTGCACTAAGAGTTTGGGGGTAACTTACTAAAATCTTTGTGGAAAAACATATTCTAATAAAGAGAGATATTAATTTTTTTTTTGGCTTGTAGGTTGCTCTGCATGTTCAGGGACCATCTAACTTTATTTGCAGACCACACAGAAGCTCTTATTCTATCTTTTGGAGTAGGATTGTTTTGTCAAGTATTGCGTGTTGTTCTCTTGAAAGGACTATAAAGAAGAGAATGAATATCTTTCTTCAATCCATTTAATGATTATGTAAAGGAGATACTTCATTATACCCTATTAAGGGATGGTATCCTTGAATGTTCCTGGCTGTTAGTCGTTAGCTTATCTTTAAAGTGTCATACAACTCGATCATTGGGCAATTTCATAAGACATCAAGTCTTTCTCTAAATTGGTTCACTTTTCCCAATTAATTTCTCTTTGGAAGACTTATACCTCAAATTTCATGGCCCAAGACTAGAATGAAATGGAAAAATAAAGAATTACCCCCGTTTTCGATCTATTTCCATGAGATTTAATCTATACTAAGGAAAAATTAACTGTGCTTCCCACCACCCACTCACCTTATTCTATTCTGTGAATTTCAATACAGATTGTCACCTTCCAAAAATGGAACTTTTGTGAAATGTTAGAAATTGCCTTGGTTTTTCCTTCCAATGCATCATAAAGTAGTAATGATCACTTGCCTTATATATGGAGTCTGATCAAGGATATGGTACCAGCATTATAAATGACCCAGTTCTGGATTAACCATTTATATTGAAGGGAAGTCCATTACTTCAAAAGCCAATACCATCTATTACTTGACATCTCTAAAAATTGGAAAATATGTAAACCATTTTGATTGCTTTTCATGCACAAAGTTTAATAGGTGTATGAATATGTTCTAATGAGTGGAAAAAAGGCTTCCAAAAAAACCAAAATAAAAAAATGAGGATGTGCTAACAAATCAGGTAGTGAGGTTTCTATCACTGAAACTTTCAAATTATAGTTTTGAAGACTGAAGGTAGTGCTGTATCTTGGATCCAGCTTTATGTACAGTGTAACCTATATATGGTCACCTAAAATATGCCCCTGTTCCATGTAACTTGTAATTGTTTATTACATTTCTGCATTTTGGAGCAACTTCTCCATGGAATTCTTCAGACAACTCTCATTTTTTTTTTCGTACATGTCTTTTATCCTGGCTAGACACTTCAAGTTTTTTAACTTTTCTTCATTTGTAATGATTTGCAAACTCTTGACCTAATAATGATTCCCATTCATATAGTAATTTAAGGTCAGAAAAAATGTTTTTCATATGTTATATCATTTAATGCTCAGAATAGTCCAGTGATTTGGTTTATTATTTTTCTAGTTTTTAGATGTGGTAACTGATGTTCCAAGAAATTAGTGACTTTTTCAAAATCATATCTGAGTGTTTACAACAATATTTAAACTCAAATTCTATTTCTAAGTCTAACTCTTTACCCCTATACCATACTACCTTACCATACTACCTATTCATCTTTCTGTGAAAGTGCTATGGTTTATCAATGTCTTCCTTAAAACATCATGTCAAGAATATACACAATACTTGAGGTATAGTAGATTAGTAGAAATTCAGTATTATTTAGTGTGCCTTTTCTCTTGCCAATTAGATTGTTAATTCTCTCAACAGCTCATTAAATTTTTGATAACTTTGTCAAAGAGTTGATGTGTTGAGTTGTAGTTAACTGAAATTCAAAATTTATCTCCACATCTGACACTATTTAGACCCTCAATCTCTTTCTGTTCATTTCATTAAAAAACACAAATTCTTAAGTAGAGAAATTCCTCTTTGTACATTTTTCTTCAGGAAATTTTACGTTGTAAACTTTGTAGTTTTCTGTTTTGTTTTATTAAATTCTTATAATTACTGACTCTCTAGTACAGGAGAAATTCCTCCCAATGCATATATCATCCACTTAGTGAATAAACATGCTTCCTTATTTTTACAGAAATCATTGGTAAAATTGTTAAGTAAGACAATATCAGAGACTGTCAAGCACTGTAATTCAGTTAACTCAACAGCTACTTAACTGGCCCGTATTTCACTCTTCTCTTTACAAGGATCTTATATGAGATTCCACATCCCCCTGCCCCAAGACTGTGCCCACCTTTCCAATTTTTCTGGTCTTGGTGACTTTTAGATTTCAGAAGGTGAAAATTCTATTTCCTCTGCATAATTTGTTGATGACATTATTTCCTAGTACAGTATCAGAGAATTTGGAGTCAGAAGACCCAGGATCAACTTTGGCATCCGCTTCTTATTACCTCTGTGACCTTGGGTAAGTTAACATCTTCAGACTTACCTGTAATGTGAGAGGATTGGGTTAGATGACTTCTCAGATAACTTCTCCCTTTATATTCATAATCTCCTTATTTTTTTCTTTAAGCATATTTTTCTTTGTATATACTACAGTCTTTCTATGGAACTTAAGCTACTTTGCAATGGGAACTATTTCTTTTAGATCTATGTCCTCACATTTAATAAATTTCTGTTTAATTTGAAGTGTCAATCTGCTTGGTCTGTCTACTCAACACAATTTCATGAGTCAAAAGTATACAGTCAACAGACAGATTTGGTTATGATAAGTTGTTAGTGTCAACTGAGTTTGTTAAAGGTCGTTATAGACAAAATCACACACATTGGCTATCAGAAGTTTGATCATATATACTGAGGAGGAATGTCTTAGAAACATTTTTTGATAATGTTAACTTTATTACACTTTTTTATGAGTGCATGAGTACTAGAGAGGCAGTGTAGTATAGTGGTTAGAGTGTGGAACTTGGAATCAGAAAGACCTCAGTTGGAATCATTCATTGGACCATTCTGACAAGTTGTATGGCTATGATTCCAAGCAAATCACTGTTTCAATTAGCCTCAGTTTCTTCAATTATAAAATGTGAATATTGTCTACTTATGTAGTTATTGTGAAGTTCAAATGAAATAATACAGATGTCTTGAAAACCTCAGTTGGATTTTAAGCTTATGTACCTTAAATCTCTCACTTGTGTCATAAGGAACTAAGGGATCCCACCTTAATGGGGTTCTGGTCAACACACTTCTCTTCTACAATATTGGCTTGTGATGAATGTGATGAGAAAGAGGGAACATGGATAAATCTATATGAGCTGAAGTACAGCGAAGCACGAGAAAGACAGATATCTATACACAGCAGTTAAAATAATATAAATGAAAAGAGCACCAAAAAAACAACAAAAATCAAAGTAAATATGACAAAATTATGAGAAGTGAAATGAGAGGACATGACAAATGCACCCCTTCCTGGAGGTTAGACGTCCCTAGGTGTTACACATTGTACACACCTTTTTGGGCTTGTTCAATGTATTGATCAGTGGTGCTGATTTCTTTTTTCCTTTCGAAAATACTATTATATATGGCATGGCTCTCTGGGAGAGGGAGGTGGAAAGATACTTAAGATAATTATGATCATGTAAGAGAAATGAGTAAAAAGTTATTTTTTAAAAGCAGTTTTAAATACTGTACTTACACATAACAAATTTATCCTTACATTTCTTATAATTGAGCATGTACCACTCTCCTCTCAATTGTTCTCTAGAACAGTTAAAATATTCTTGACTCTTAAATGGCGGTGTTCCTCAAGTACATGTCTCAGCTCCTTCATATTTTCGTTCTAAATTCTATAACTTTGCAAATCATTTATTCTCAAAACTAAAATTGTCATCTTTATGGACATGGGTTCTGAACATTTGCCTCCAGTACTCTTCTGAACTACATATGTGCATCTCCTTAGCAGTACATCTCTATATTTTTATCTCATTAACATTTCAGAAGTCCACATTTCCAACACCACATTCATTGCCTGTCCTCAAAAAGTTACTGTTATATTCTGTCTTGATTTATTTTATGCTGTTATAATTTACTGTATCTCTAATGTTTTCTTTTCTGTTTTTCCTTTTTTCTGTTGATTTATTTCTTTCTATTCATCTGAGTTTTCTTTGGTAATTTAAATCTTCTTACCCCCTCCCTCCCACCTTATTTTCTTTTATCTTTCACTTTTTGAATCCCTGCCTTCTGTTTTTGGTTTCCTTCAGAAGTGGATCTCAAAGAATCTCAGTCTCAATCCATGCTGGGAAATTCATGGTTCCATCAGCCTGTCCTGCCCCAAATGTGTTTGGGTGGTCAGAACTGTTCCTAGATAGATTCTTGCTGTTTTTCTCAGGCTAAATAGATTTCAACACAGCACCTGCTACCTCCTCCTCCACCCCAGCCCTCTGTGTCTTAGCCTGTGTCCTTTATTCCTTTGTTCGTGGTTGTGACCTTTTATAGTTTTCTGTGCTGGTTCTCTAGGGTTGTTTATCCCCAAACTGACTGATGATGTTAAAAGACCAACTCTGTTGACCCATTTCTGTCTCAGCTGGTGCTACATGGTTTTCCTGAGAACTAGAAGTTTAGAGATTTCAGGGTTGGTGGAACAATATTAGGACTCCTGGCAAGATTTTACTCCTGATGGGCTAAGACTGGCTGAATATTTGTCAGCTAGGATAAATTTCTGTTGCCTGGGGGCAAGATCTCCATGCCAGTGGAAAAAGGGAAGGGGAAAAGGATGTGAGTAGATCTTTTAAAATATTATTTTCATTTAGTTAAATGTTTCCTAATTACATGTAAAGATTTTTAACAATCCTTAAAAATTGAGTTCCAAAATTCTTTCTGTCTGTCCACGTCTGTCCCCTACCTGAGAAGAGAAGCATGTCAATTTTGATTTTACATATATCCATAGCATATCCACGTTAGAAAGTATTCCCCCTAAAAAACCCTAAGAAAAAATAAACTTAAAAAAGTTCACCAAGTCTTCCTCTGGAGGTGGGTAACATTTTGATCACGTGTCCTAGTCTTGGATCATTTTCTTGATCAGGGTAGCAAATTCGATAATGATTCATCGTCCTTGTTACTGAATACGATGTTCTCCTAGTTCTGTTCACTCTAGTTTGCATTAGTTCATGCAAATTTTCCTAGATTACTCTGTAATTGTCCTGCTCATCATTTCTCATAGGAAAATATTATTCCATCAGCACAGTATACTACAATTTGTTCAGCCAGTGCCCAATTTATGGGCATAATGTCGATTTCCAGTTCTTAGCAACCACAAAAAAGAAGTATAAATATTTTGTTATAAAAAGATTCTTTTCTGTTTTCTTTGGTCACTTTGGGATACATACCTAGAATTGGTATTGCAGGGTCAGAAGTCATACAGAATTTTACAGATCTTTGGCTATGATTCCAGATTGCTCTCCAGAATGGTTAGACTAGTTCATAACTCCACCAAGAGTCCACTACTCTCCCAATTTTGCCACATTTCCTCTGGCATTTGTCGTTTTCCTTTTTTGTCATGTTAGCCAAACTGAATGATGTGAGGTGATATTTCAAAGTTAATTTAATTTGCTTTTCTCTTATCAGTAGTGCTTTAGAGCATTTTCTCATGTGACTGATAGCTTTGATTTCTTCTGGAAATTGCTTATTCATATCCTTTGACTATTTGTCAATTAGGGAATGACTCTTTTCTTTTCAAATTTCATTCAATTCTATATATTTTTGAGAAATTAAGCCTTTTTCAGAAAAGCTTCCTGCAAATCCACCCTTCTCCCACCCATTTCTTGTTTTCTGTATTATTATGTTGCCCTTAATTTTGTGTGTACAGTTTCTTTTTAATGTAATGTAATGAAAAATATTCATTTTACATCCAATAATGCTATCTCTTGTTTGTTCATAAATTTTTTCCCTTATCCATAGATTTAACATTTACATTTTTTCATGCCCTCTAATTTACTTAAAACATTGCCATTCATATCTAAATAATTTTTATTTTATCTTAGTATATGGTATGAGGTATTGGTCTATACATCTTTCTGCCAAATTTCTTTCAAGTTTTTCCAGAAATTTTTGTCAAATAGTGAGCTCTTATCCCAAAAACCTGGAATTTTGTGCCTATAAAAAAGTACATTACAATGGTCATTTGCTACTGTGTTTCATGTAGGCAATTTATTCCACTGATCCATCATTCTCTTAGCCAATACCAGATTATTTTGATGATTACTACTTTGTAACATAGTTTGAAATTTAGACCTGGTAGGCTATCTTCCTTAACATGTTTTTGTTCATTGATTTCCTTGATAATCTTGGCCTTTTTTTCTTTCACATAAATTTTCTTGCTACTTTTTGTTGCTCTTTAAAATGCTTCTTTGGTAGTTTGATTGTTATGGCATTAAATCAGTAATTAAGAGGTAGAACTGCTATTTTTAATGTATTGGCTCAGTCTAAACTTGAGCATTTAATATTGTGATTATGTTTATATATTTTCTGTCTTGGCAGGTAGACTACCAGATATTTTATATTGTGTGCAGTTATTTTACATAGAACTCTTTCTTTCTCTTCCTCCTGGATTTTGTTGGCAATATATAGAAATGCTGATGATTTGTGTTGGTTTATTTTGTATCCTGCAAGTTTGTTGAAGTTAATTATTTTGACTATTTTGAGTTGATTCTCTAAGTATACCATCACATCTCATGAAAGGAGCAACAACTTTGTTTCCTCATTGACTATTCAGATGACTTTAGTTCCCATTTCTTGTCTTATTGATATAGCTAGCGTTTTCTAGTACAATATTGAATTATAATGGTGATAACTACCACCTTTACTTTATTTCTCTTCTTATTGGGAAGGTTTCAAGTTTATTTCTGTTACAGGTAATGTTTTGTCTTTGTTTAACTTAGATACTAGTTATCATGTCAAGAGGGGTTCCATTGATTCTAAGCTTTCCAGTGTTTTTTTTTTTAAATAGAAATGGAAGGTTTGTTTTGTCAAGGGTCTTTTTTTGGCATCAGTTTGGACAATCATATGATTTTTGTTATTTTTATTGATATGATCAATTATACTGATAGTTTTCCAGATATTGAATTATACCCACAGTCCTGAAATAAATCTTAAAAGATTATCTTTGTTATATATTGCTGTAATCTCCTTGTTAATATTTTATTTAACTTTTTGCAATACTATTCACTAAGGAAATTTGTCTATAGTTTTCTGTCTCTGTTTTTGCTCTTAGTGATTTAGGTGTCAAAGCCATATTCATGTCCTAAAAGAAATCTGGTAGGAATCCTTCCTTACCTATTTTTTTCATATAGTTTATATAGTATTGGGAGTAAATGTAGCCATGATTGAGGGGATGAGTCATTGTGGAGAAGGTCCCTATTTTTCTTAACACCACCACCAGCTGTTGACAAACTCACCAACAGACAGGCAACAAGAGTCCTTGAAGTGGTAGCACCCTCAGACCACAGGTCTTGTTTCCAGCCCAACCAACTGACTTCCTAATTGGATTGAATTTTTCGTGGCTTTAAATTTGGAGAAAGATCAATGCCAAATGATGTTGTGAGTTTAGGAAGACTCAATGCACCAAGAGGTCCCATAGGAAGTAGTTTGTGCTTTCTCTTCAGGAGTCTGTTCTGCATCTCCACTGAATAAATACCACACACACAATGATAATATATAAATCTTGATGTCCATTTAGCATGCATATATTTACTCTAATCTATTTTACAATCAAGCAGTGAGAAAGATCCTGTCATCAACTAAGAAGGTTTTGGTCACAGTGGACTTATTTTTATGGTAAACTGTTTCCTTTATTTTCTAACCATCTCAAATAACATAAACACATTAAGGATATTGTTATTTGATACTTTCTACATGTACACTGGGCTTTATTTCATAGTGGGTGATTCTGCTATTTTTGGTATATTTCTTTTCCCACATCATCCTCGGGAATTAAGCCCTCTCTATAGCTGTGGCTTATAATTTTAAAAATTATTACCTAGATTCACTCTTTCAGAGACTGTAAGTATCGTGATATGTTTTTGATTTGTAATAAATGTTAACCGCCTGTAGCTCTCAAGTGTTTGGTAATCATTGTTGGAAGTGGAGAGATGGATGACCAAAAGAATATAATTTCTCATAGAAGAAGAATGTAATCTGCCAGAAAAGCAGAGATAAGAATGAAAGAATGCTAAGGGAAAAATATTGACCAGTTACCAAGGTCCAAGCAAAGAATTAATTTCTGGAAAAATAAAGGCATGAATTGGCATTGAAATTGGAACTCTTCAGCAAATATAGAGGTTTGATTTTGTTCTCTCTTTGTTATGTCTACTTTGTTGTTTTATAAAGTGCTCATTAGTTTTGGAGGGGTGGGGAGTTTTGCCTGGATTGATTAAATTTTATATTTTATAGTCACACTCATATACTAGTTGGTTGGAATTTGTCTCAGCTTTGCTTTCATAATGGATCCTTTGTAAGGTTGTAGTTAAGCCAAGTGAGCCGGGCTTATGAGAGTCCTTTGTTAAATTTTTAGTGTGAGTATTAACACCTCAAAAATCAACAATTCCTCCAAATGATCCTAGATTTATTGTTTTGTAAATTTTAAGGATTAAAAACATGATGGAGAAAAAGATAATAATGCAAATAAATATAAAGGTATGTCATACATATGTACATGGTATAGATATGTATGAATGTATGTGTCTATGCATGTGGAAAATCAATTACTAAATATTTACCAGTACAGTTCTATCATTATTTAATAGCAATTTATTTCTATGCTATTTAATAGTTTTCTTTCCCAATTAATTAGTCACTCATCCCACAAGACTTTTTTAAATTTTTTAATAATTCTGATCCTAGGGAGGCACTGAAGTAGATGGAGAGAATCGAGTGCAACTGTTTTGGGTCTGTTTTTGTTTCTCTTATTGTCCCAGGAATATGGCTGAAAGAGTGGCGGGTATAGAACATAGGTTCATAGAAGTTATGGTACTGAAGAATGCAAAGAGAACCTACAGACTTTTTGTTCAAGTTTTGAAGCTCTGAGACACTGAGTTGCTTGCTTATGAACCAGTCAGTAAGTGACAGGAGTAGGTTTCATACTCAGTCCTAACTCTAACTCCATTACTCCATCTAGTACCTCATGCTTGCTTTAGGAACTGAGGAGATGAGGCTCATAGAGGATAAGTACTTTGCCCAAAGTCACAGTTTGTGACAAAGTTGGAAGTAAGTGTCAGCTATGCCGAATGTCCCACACACTGATCTTTCCAGTTCATTATACTGTGCATACCCAGATGCAGACACAGAAACACACACACACATATACACACATACACACAGTGATCTCATTACCTGTTAAATGCTACATTAAATACTTTTTTAAGTTCTACTAGAAATGTAATAAGGCGTTATTAAAGCAAAACAAAAAGATTTTAAGTGAAGCATTTCTTTTGTTTCTTCTAATTTCAAAAATTTTTCTTATCTTCTAATAAGCCTGAATACAGAAATCAAAATTGCAGTCATTTACACTAATGAGGCTAAGGAAAGTATGGTTTAGGTAAAAAGGAAACAAAACCTCCCCCCTCCCCTAAAAAAAAAACCCCAAACTGGAATTAGAGAATTTTAAGAAGAAAATTCAATACACTTTCTTTCAAATACATAAAAAGAAAATCAAGGAGAAGGGGTAAATAAAATATTGTTAAGTATTGAGAACCAAAATTTTAAGGTTGTGTAAAAGAAATAAATAGGAATGATTCAGGATATCTATGTTTAGGCACTCATAGGAATCCCCAAATGCCTGACAAAATTTTCTATTAGAATTATTTTCTTCAAGTGCAACTGATCCATTATAAACTCAATATAAAGCATTAGTACAGCCAATTAATTTATTTTCATTTAAATGAAAACGATGTCAAGATAAATTATCATCTTTTTAACAATCATTACCATAAATGCTTTTTGGGTTTTCTTTTGTTTCTGTTCAGTTTTCCTTTTATATAATCAAAATGAATAAGTTTATCCTTTTTCTGGTTGTTTTGTCCACTCTGTGTTATTTCATAGAATTTTGAAAAAATGGGATTCTTCATGTTTTTGTCATTCTTAATTGCATTATTGAATTTCACCAAATGAATTTTGATCTATTAAAATAAAATATAAAAATAAATAAATAATTTCTTAAATCAGTTTGGTAATTGACATTTAATCTGCTTAGAATTTCCTTCTTTTGTAATAATAAATAGTACCATTAAAAACAATTTTTTTTTAAAATTGGATAAAATCTTTATTATATTCTCAACAAGGGAATAATTGATTTTAAGGAAATTAATGTTTGCTGAGTATTATCAAATTGTTTTGCAAGGAGGTTCCATTGGTTGGCAATTTCTTCCCCAGAGACTATTATCATGTTTTTCTGCTTTTCATAATTTTAGGATTTTGATAAATGTGGTGTGATAGTCGCAATGTTGTTTTAATTTGTTTCTCTTCACCTGTAAAGCTGAGCAAGTGTTTTTCAAGTAGTTTTTAGCAATTTAGACACTCCTGTGAAGTGTCTCTTAATATCATTTGGTCTTTTTATCTATGGAAACTTGGGAGTTGTTTCTGGGTTATTCTTACTTGTTATTTGTGTATCTAAATGCAAACTCTTACCTTTCTCATAAATATTTTATCGAATATTTTATTTTTATGTCTTCTGATTCCATTTTTCTGTAGGGAATGCTTCTAAAGTTTTGTGTAATCAACTACATTTTGCCTCTAATATTTGTTCTTATTAGTTATTTTATCTTATTGTTATTATTAATATACCTTATTAATTGAAAGGCATCCTTCCATATATACCTAAGATGAGCACATGATTTTGTTTTTACCTATCATTTTTTCTGCAATTAAAATTAAACTCAATTAAATCCACTATGAGATACAGTGCAAAATATGGGTCTAAATTTATTTGCTATCATATTACAATGGACTTTCTCAAATGTATTTGTTATGTAATGATTTTTTAAATTTTCTAGAAGTTTATCACAGCATCATTGTGAGAGAAGGGAATTGGAGAAAAAGATTAGTCTATAAAATATCGCTGTAGGTGGTGGGAAAGAAGCCAACATTTTCACTGAAGTCTCTAGCTAACTTAGCATTTATCGTTTTGAATTAGAAACAAATGAACCCAATGACTTATTATATTACAGAAGAGATTAGATACTTCAAAAGTAGAGAGAGGAAAACTTGACAAACCATTCAGCAAAAATTAGGTTTTGGCCAATGTATTTTATATGTTACAATCAATCCCAAGTAGATAAGTGAGCTAAATATAAAACATCAGTTAAAAAATGAAAAAGGATAGAGGTATCTTTTACAGTTTTGATTAGATAGAAACTGTTTAAGAAATGGAGGAGATTATAAAGGTTAATTTTGACTATTATTAATACAAGGTAATGAAGTGCTTTTGCGGAAATAAAATTCATGCTGCTACAAGATGGTAAATAATTTGGAAAATAAGCTTTGCATCAAATATCTTTGATAAAAATTATTTCTAATATATGGGAAATTAGCCGAAATATGTAAAACCAAAATTCATTTCCCAATAGATATTTAAAGGATTGGAATTTTAAGGTCTTAAAAGCTGTGAAATCTATAAATAAGAGAAAATGTTCTCCAAATCACTAAGAGGAAGTGAAATACGAAGTAAAGTAATGTTAAAGTTTTTCCTAACATGCATAAAATTGGAAAAGATGACAAAAATGGAAAGATTCAATTTTGAAGGATCTTCAGGAATGCAGACATGCTTGTTTATTGTTGAGTGTGCTATGAGTTGTTCCCAAGAGTCTGGAAAACAATTTGGAATTTTGAAAAAAGTAACTGCAATGCTCTTAACCTTTGACTCCGAATTTCCACTTATATGCACATATTTCAAAAAGATTAAGAAAAGAAAATATATGTATATAAACTTTTACACAAGAGATATTTTGTCTTAGTAAAAAACTGAAAATAAAGTGGATGTGTGAATGGGAAATTACTAAACATGCTGTGGTTTATTATTAAGATGGAATACTACTGTACTTTAGAAAATGATAAATATGAGGAATTCAGAGAAAAAGTAGAAAGACATATTTACTATTGCAGAGTATTCAGAACCAGAAAAACAATATTCACAATGCCTAAAATAATACAAATGGAGCAAACAAAAAGGAAATAGAATATTTAATTGTTACTGTGTAAAATAGATGAGAATATGTAATGGGAGAAGAATGTGGTATATATGTGATAAATGTACCAATTAATTGTAGTGAACTGTTTAAAAAACTTTGCTCAAAGCGAAGCCTTTCTGAGTAGAGGAGAAAGAAGGACATATTTCTAAATGAATTCAATATACCAGCAAATAGTTTTAAAAAATACTTTTAAAAAGATCTGTTTTGTTTTGAAAATGGAGTCAAATTGTTTTCTATTATTTTTCTATCCTTTCACAATTTTGTCAATCTTTCTTTTATGAATTTAAATGCTAACTTTTGGGTTTGTCTAAATTGAGAACTATTTAATTCTTTTAACTTTTTAAAAAGTTTCCCACGTTTTCTAGTTTTAGGTATACTTTTCAGGATACCATTAGTACTAATCTTTTTTTGGAAGTGCTGACATGACATATTTAACGTCAACCCTTTGGTTTTTATCTAGTTATGTCTATTCATATTTAATGGGTTTCCTGTCAATAAAATAGAGATTGGTTTTGTTTCTCAATCTATCTGTGATTCCTTTTGGTCAATCATATTTATTCTTAGGAGTATTACTGTCAATTTGTCTTATATTTCCTTGTTATTGTTTTTGATATTGCCTTAAAAGTACCAATTTTGCTATATTGCTATTGAAAGTAGCTAAAGAGACAAGTTATATTTCTGCCATTATATGATTAATTCTGATATTTACTTAAGATTAGAACCTCTTTTTACTTTAGATAAGAGTCTGACGAATCGCATAAAGCAGGACAGAAAATAATAAAGTAATTTGGATTTAAGGGCACCATGACAATGTGACTGAATTGACAGTGGCTGACCAAGTGTCTCCTTCTCAAGGTGATTAATTTTTTTTAATTTCTCTTTTTTTGGGGGGGAAACAGCGGGATTAATAGAGGTAGATGGTAATTCTATATTGTACTAGGAATATGAGCAGATTTGGCTCCCTTGCTCCTTTCTACTCTGCCCTATTGGAAAAACCTCGATAGTACTTTTGTTAAAGTGAAACATTACTCCTCTAAAAGTTAATACATATTAATTTGCTCATATAAAAATGTTTTAATGGATACACATATTTAACTTTAACTTATCCCTGTGAAGCTGTTACAAATTACAAATGAGCATGAAACGAATGTATTAAGGCAGTGTGATCATATAGAAAGATAACTAGATTGAGAGGTCAGATATTAATATTTTAAACCTGGCTTCCCTACTTACTCACTTTGTGCTCTTAAGTAAAGCATCATGGATTTAGAGATTAAAATTAATAATATGAAATGGAAATTAGATGATCTTTAAGGTTCCTGGGTGTACAGTGAAGAACATTTATCTTCTTGAGTTCAAATCTGGCCTCAAACACTTTTTAGCTGTGTGACCCTGGGAAAGTCAATAAACTCTATTCGTCTCAGTTTTATTATCAGTAAAATCAGGTGGAGAAGGAATCACAAACTATTCCATTACATTTGCCAAGAAAAACCAGAATGGGCCACAACTAAAAATGGTTGGAAAACAACCAGGCTGCTTTCTATGTTAAAATTTAATAATTTCAATTCCACCTTTTAAAAAAACCCTTTCTCCTTCATGTTATATATATGAAATAATATAATATATAATAAATATACCTATGTTCTATTCTCTCTTAGTGGATACTATCTGTAATGTCCAAATCCTGGGCATTTTTTAAGCTGTGTAACAATAGAGAAGAGAGTGGGACCCATTTGTAGAGAACGGACCACATATGGCAATGACTGTCCTTGTGTTTGTCTCCAATTGAGGCAGAATAATCCTTTATAGGCCTTTCTCCCTCAACACTGCTCTCCAAGGGAGATTTATATTCCTGTTGAGAGGGGAAAAAAGAGGTTATGATAGGAAAGGAGGCCGCTTATACAAATCATGGCAAAGCAGAAATCAGAGAAGTAGAACATAGATTACATGCCGCACAATACAGACGGGAGGAGCTTGCTTATTGGGAGGAAGAGAAGTCAGCTCACCTAAGGCAGTGTCTTGGATATTACACAAGGGAAAACTCCCTAGTCTCTAGAGTAGCAAGCAGGGAACAAGGACATTATGGAGACCATCTGCTCCCTTCATGTCTTCCCAGAGTCTTTTCCTTCAGCAACCTGAAGTGGGCTTGAACTCTTCCATCTCTTGAAGCTGGAATCTAACTTGAGACTCAAAGAACATTGTCACTTGCCCACACACACACAAATACACACACACAATTGTCAAAGTTGACACTATCCCGATTCCTCCAGATAGGGGTGGGGAACTTGCAGCCTAAAGACCACATGTGACATTCTAGGTCCTTGAATGTGACTTTTTTGACTGAGGTCAAATTTTATAGAACAAATTATTTTATTAAGAGGATTCAGTCAAAAGATTGCACTGGAAGACCTAGCAGGCCACAGGTGGCCTTGAGGCTGCAAATTTCCCACCTAGAGCATATCTCAACTTGTCGTCTTTCATGCAATCTTTGATATAAAATTGAAACTTAATTTTTTGGTGAAATCTTAGAATTATAGAATGTTTAAGCTAGAAACACAATAGAGATCATAAAATCTAATTATTTCATTTTATACATAGCTTTCTTGGTCATAATGCTGACTATACCTTAACAAGCTAGATATTCATGGACACAGGTTTTGGTTTTAAATACAGAGTATATAGGAAAATACTTTTTTGGGTGTGAAAGATTTAAAATTAAACTGTCTTTTCCATTCTAATAACTGCCTGTCCCATTCTCTCTAGGAGACTGGAATAAATACTTAACAGAATGGATAGAGTGAATCAGTCTACAATTTCTGAATTTGTGCTATTGGGACTTACTCATTCGTGGAAGCTCCAGATCTGTCTCTTCCTATTATTTTCTGTGATTTATTTGGCTACTGTTTCAGGTAACATTCTTATTATGACCACAGTTATCACTGATTCCCATCTCCATTCTCCCATGTACTTCTTATTAGCCAATCTATCTTTTGTGGATTTGTGGCTTTCCTCAGTCACCATCCCCAAGACAATTATTGACTTTTTGAGGGATAGCAAGACCATCTCGTTTGGAACCTGTATGTGGCAAGTTGTCTTTGTACATTTTGCTGGGGGTGGTGAGATGGTGTTGCTTGTGACTATGGCCTATGACCGCTATGTAGCCATTTGCAAACCTCTCCACTATACAACCATCATGAGCCAGCGAAAGTGCATTTGGCTTGTAGTTATCTCATGGGCTATTGGGTTTGTGCACTCAGTGAGTCAATTGGCTATGATTGTGAATCTGCCTTTCTGTGGCCCTAGAGAGATTGATAGCTTTTTCTGTGACCTTCCACTGGTGATTGAACTTGCCTGCATGGATACTCATACCTTGGGATTATTGGTAAATGCTGATAGTGGATTTCTGGCTACAACCTGTTTCATTCTGCTTTTGATTTCTTACACCTATATCCTACTCACTGTTCGCCATCACTCCACAGATGGAGTATATAAAGCACTGTCCACTTGTACTGCTCACATCATGGTGGTGGTAATATTTTTCGTACCTTGTATCTTCATTTATCTTTGTCCACTCAACATTCCCTCAGTGGACAAATTTCTTGCTGTGTTTTATGCAGTGTTTACACCTCTATTAAATCCTGCCATCTATACCTTGAGAAACAAAGAGATGAAAGCAGCCATGAAGAGACTAAGAGGTCAATATGTGAGTTCAAGGGAAAAATATTAGGTACCTTTCTTATTCAGAAGTACCATCCATTAATAACTCATTTGACTTGGAGTCATGGATGAATACATGAATTAAGCCAATGTAGACACTCAGTTTACACCAGAAACTTATGCATTTTGTTGGATCTATCACCATTGTTCCTTGACCGTTCAGTGGAAACATGTGAAGTCTTTCCATGAAATTTTAACATGATAGATTCAGAAGATATTCTCTATGAAGATCGTTTGTCTCTCGTTGTCTTTTTGTCTCTCCATTTCTCCTACCTATCCTTAAGTGAACACAGTGGAAAACCATAGTGGAAAGATCACTGAACCTGAAATTAAGAAAGTATTTTGTTTGGCATTTACCATCCCTGTGTTCATAGATAAGTTCCTCAACTCCTTTGGTCTTAGTTTCCTAATCCATAGAATTACCTTATTTAAATTTTAGTTTTGTCATGAGACTCTAAGAAGATAACATGTGTGAAGTGCTTTAGAAAATCATAAAACATTAGATAAATTTCAGCCATTATTATTTACCTTGACCTCTCAGACAATCTAAAAAGATTTACTGAAAAGAAAATTGTTTCTGTGACTATCGTTATCCTTGGGTGACATCATAAATTTCCTGTGAGTTTTAAAAGTTCACTTAAAATTTATCAAAAAGATGCTTGTTCAGTTATTTTTATGGTGGCTAAGAATTGGAATTAAAACGGATGCCCATCAATTGGGGAATGGCTCAAAAAACTGTGGTATATGATTGTAATGGAATATTATTGTGCTATGAGAAATGAGAAGTATAATGATTTCAGAAAAACTTGGAAAAACTTACATGAAATGATGCATAGTGAAGTGAGCAGAAAAATGAGAATATTGTAAGCAATAGCAGCGACATTGTTGGATGAAAAACTGTGAATGACTTAGCTATTCTCAGTAATATAATGATCCAAGACAATTCCAAAGGACTAATGAGGAAAACTATCTTCTTCTACAGAATGAAGTAATAGTGATTGAATACAGACTGAAGTATGCTATTTTTCACTTTTATATTTTTTAAAATTTTTGTCTTCTTACACAAAATGACTGATGCGGAAATGTTTTACATGATTGCACATGTATGAAACATATATGTTTGCTTGTCATTTCAGGGAGGGGTAGATGGGGAAGGAAGGGAGGGATAAAATTCAAAACTGAAGATTTTAAATAAAATGTTTAAGATTTTCTTTAAAAAAGATGCTTGTTGAAACCAGTATAATTTGGGACGACAGAGAAAAAGTTGATTTGTTTTCATATGTCCTCCTATATTCTGTCTGCTTTCAATGAAACCCAAAGGTGTGCGTGTGTGTGTGTGTGTTTGTGTGTGTGTGTGTGTGTGTAATAGTTTAGGGCAGTGATGATGATTCTAAGGTAAAGACTCCCAATCTATGAGTTTTTAATTCCTTGGAGCTGTGGAATTGTTGCAGAGTCTATTTCATCAAATGACTGTTATGTTAATGTAAGGTTAAACTCCTGTTTCCCAGAGGCTTATTTTTAAAGTTTCTTTACCTGTTTGCATTTAAAAATAAATTTTTTTGAGAGATGTTATGGGTACCTATACTAAGCGGACAAAATTTTAAGAGGCTAAAGGGTAAGAATAATGTTTTACAGATGCTTGCTTGACACCTGAATGTTGAAGTAGAAGTAATAGGGATGACTAAAGTAACAATTTCATCAATGACTGAGCACCCAGGTTGGAAACACAGATCAGACCCACTTTAGATTAAGGACTATGTACTTCCCAGAGTCCTGAGATTGGCTGGCATTCTAGGATGTCTAGAACTGACCAGGGACTGAACCCCAGGCGCAATAGAACTCAAGATTCTCTTACTTTATACTTTATATGGGCTTTATACCCAGAGCAGATAGCCAGGATTACTTAGAACAGAGTAGGGACTTAAATGCCCCATTCCCCTACCAGCAAGGAATAGGATAAATTTTGGAGGGATTGAGTTTGAAGACTTAGTATAAATCTATAAGTGAAAAAACTGGATTTTAAGGGAATTAGAGGGCTTCCACTCTAGTGGAGTGATCTTTAACTAGCTCTTGAGATCTGAATGTTAAATTTTTAGTGTCAGTCTTCATATCTCAGGAATTGGTGAACAATAAAATTAGGGCTAAAATGATGGTTTTGTGGATTGTCCAGCCTTAAGAAAGTGATAGAGAAATATTAATAACTCACATTTAACTTACAAGTGTGTTCTGTGTGCATTTTTGAGAGCTAGCTTTTAAACATTTACCAGCATATTCCTGCTTCCAAACTGTTATAATGAAAAGACAAGAGGTAGTAAAAATATTGGAACACAAATACAAGGAAAAAGACAAACACAAAAAAGGAAAAATACAAGCAAGTAACTGGGGAAAAAACTTTATAAAGAAGAAGTTTTTACTCTCCATTGGGGAGGGAGAAGATGATACAAGCATTGTGCTTCCATCCGGAGTCATAGATGGAGTCAGATTAGATGGAGGACTTGGAAATGATTTTTGTTATATTTTCAGGATCTTAAAATAAAAAAGAAAAGGGAAAGGAAAAATAAATGGGATACAAAAGGGGAGGGAATATGTTATACATAATGAAGGAACACAAGTAAATATCTATATACCTGACGAAATGTAAGCAGGTATCATTTGAACATCATTTACATCTGAACTGTTGGAAGGAGGGTAAAACACATCATATACACATCAGGATTTTTTTGTAGACATACTTCCAACTCAACAAGAAACCATGAAGAAACAGGGTGAAAGAAAAGTGGGTTGGGAATTGGAAGAATTAATTTTAGAACAGATTAGTTATGAGCATAATACATCCTGAATTCAGAAGAAAGATTATAAAGACAGGTATAAAAACAAAGAAATAAAGTGTAAGAGCCTATTATTTGGATCTGAGTAAAAGCAAAAGATGAGAGTCTGGGTAGTGGAAGGTGTTTGTATTAAGCATAAAACACTGATGTTGAGCTCCTGCCTGCTCTGTATCTTTCCCCTTCTGTAAAGTGGGTCTGTGTAGCAAGAGATTGAAAAGGGAGAAAATAGGATAGAAAGAAATACATACCTCTTTGTGAAAATGTTTTACATAGAGGGTGAAGCCAATATGACAGAATGAGAATGCATACTGACCTGAGCTCTACCACAAATTCCTTCACAAACCTCTAAAAAGAGAATCTGAACAAATTTTAGAGAGGCAGAATCCAGGAGGAGACATAATGCAGCAGATTTCTAGCCCAGGACTGCCTGGAAGGTCAAAGGGAAGAGGCTGTTACATGGGCCCCAAGGAGCATAGAGCTCACAAGCTGTACCAGGGTACACTCTGCCATTGCAGAGAAGAGCAGGAAACACAGGAGGTGGACCGAATCGGAAGCAGCAGTGTGGATTCTCAAACATATCAGTGCAGGAAGGGTGTCCAGTGGAACCAAGTGAGAGAGAAGTGCATGACTCCAGTAACAGGAGTAGCGACTTGTGAGATTACCAGGCCACGGAAAAAATGTTTGAAAATAACCTACTTGAACTTCCAGAAGCTGAGATGGCAGAGTAAAGAGTAAGTGCTAATATGCTCCCCTTGTTGACTTTGAAAAACCCGGAGAACCTTTCCCCAGGAAAAATCCTGGAATGGTGGGATCAGCTGAAGGAGTAAACAGTTTTTCAGCATGGGCAGTTAGAAAAATCAAGGACACTCCTCTTTCTATGACTGAAGGGAATCAGTGCAGGACAATGGCTTTCCCATTCAGCCCTACCTCAGTGAACCAGGAGAAGATACTGATCTGTACTCACATCTGAAACCTCAAAAGGGAACAAATATGAACTGCTCTCAAGCCCAAAGAACATGGTTGGAAGAGATCAAGAAGTATTTTAAAAGCCAAACTAGAGAGGTGGGAGAAAAACTGGCAAAATGAAAATAAAAGAAAATGTAAAATATCTACCTGGAAAAACAACTCACTTGGAAAATAGATCCCAGGAGAAAAAATCTAAGTATTATTGGACTACTGGAAAACTATGATGAAAAACAGAGTTTGGACAATATCTTCCAAGAAATCACCAAGGAAAACTTTCCTGATGTCTGAGATCCAGAGGGCAAAATAATCATTTAAAGAATCCATAAATCATCTCTTGAAGGAGATACCAAATTGGAAACACCAAGGAAAATCTGCAAAGTTAAGGAGAAAATATTTCAAGCAGTCAGAAAGAAATAATTCAAATATTCAGTAGCTCAGTCAGGATCACACAGGATATTGCGGCTTCTACATTAAAAGATCAGAGGGACTGGGATATGATATTCCATAAGGAAAAGGAGCTTGGAGTACAACCAAGGATTAATTATCCAGTAAAATTGGGCATACTCTTTCAGGCAAGGAGATGGACATTCAATGAAATGAGGGATTTCCAGACCTTACTGGTGAAAAGGTCAGAGGTCAATAGAATATTTGATCTTTAAATACAAGACGACTCAAGAGAGGCATAAAAAGGTAAATACGTTAAAAATTTTAAAAAAAATCTGGTTATTCAATAAGGGCAAATCGCTTGCATCCCTATATGGGAGGGTGATACTTGTTAATCTTGATAATTGTATAGTTGTTATGGTGTTTTAAAGGGATATACATAGATAGAGGAAGTGGGTACAAATCACCTGCTGTGATGATAAAAAACATAATTAAAGGGTCTGAAGGGATTGTAATGGAAGAAAAGAAAAGGAGGAGGCAGGTAAAGGTAAATTACATGAGACATATTATAATAGAGCAAAAGAAGGTAAGGAGATAAGCAATATTTGAGCTTTAGTCTCATCTTATTTGGTTAAAAGAGTTATATAAAATAGAACTGCAACTTGCCCTACAGGCAGTAGGAAACACAAGGGGAAAGTAAAAGGAGATGAGGTGATAGAGGAGAGGGAAGACTAAGGGAGGTGGTAGTCACAAGTAAAACTCTACTGAGGAAGGGAAGGGAGGAATAAATTGAGGCTGGAGGGATAGGTTGGAGAGAAAGATACAGATAATAATCATACCTGTGAATATGAATGGCATATACTCTCCAATCAATTGGAGGTGAATAACAGACTGGATTAAAAAAACATAATCATACAATATGTTGTTTACAGGGAACACATTAGAAACAGGGGAATACACACAGGGCAAAGGTAAAAGGTTAAGGCAGAATATATTATTGTTCAGCTCATGTAAAAAAAAAAAAAGCAGGAATAGCAATCCTAACCTCAGACAAAGCAAAAACAGAAATAGATTTAATCAAAAGAGATGAGGAACAAAACTATATCCTGATAAAAGGCACCATAGAAAATGAGGTAATATCATCACTAAACATCATTACTAATATCATTATAAAACATTTATCCATCAAGTGGTACAGCATTCAAATTCCTAGTGCAGAAGTTAAGGGAGTTAAAGAAAGAAATAGGTAGCAAAACTATACTAGTGACGGACCTCAATGTCCCCTTCTCTGAACTTGATAAAGTAAACTTCAAAATAATCAAGAAAGAAGATGAGGAGGTGAACAGAATTCTGGATAAGGTAGATATGATAGACCTTTGGAGAAAATTTAATGAGAATAGAGAGGAATATGCCTTTTTTTCAGTGGTACTTGGCATACACAAAATTTAACCATGTACTAGGGCATAAAACCTCATAATTGAGTGCAGAAAAGCAGAGAGAGTCAATGAATCCTTCTCAGATCATGATGTAATTAAAAAATTATATGTAATAAGGGGCCATGGAAAGATAGAACAAAATTAATTTGAAATTAAACAATCTAATCCTAAAGAGTGAGTTAAACAACAATTCATAGAAACAATCTATAACGTCACTCAAGAGAATGACAATAATGAGACAACCTAACAAAAGTTATGGGACGCAATGAAAACAATTCTTTGGGAAGGTTTTATAACACTGACTGCTCACATGAATAAAATGGACAAAGAGGAGATCAATGAATTGGACATGCAACCGAAAAAGCAAGAAAAAAAATTGAAAATCCCCAAGTAAATACCAAATTAGAAATAGTGGAAACCAAAAGAGAGATTAATAAAAGTGAAATTAAGAAAACTATTGAGTTAATAAATGAAACTAAGAGTTGGTTTTATCAAAAATCAATGAAATTGATAAATCTTTGTCCAATTTGATTTAAAAAAAGAAAGAAGAAAATCAAATTACTTATATAAGAAATTCGAAGGGTGAACTCATTTCCAAGGAAGAAATTAAAACAGTAATTAGAAATTACTTTGCCCAGTTGTATGCCCACACGCTTGACAATCTAAGTGAAATCTGAGTATTTTTAAAAATTGCCTTGATCAACAAAATAAGAAGTAATATACTAAAATCACCCCATCTCAGAAAAATAAATTCCACAAACCATCAATGAAATTCCTAGGACAAAATCTCCAGGGTCCCATGAATTTACCATTGAATTCTATCAAGCATTTAAAGAGCAGTTGATTTCAATACTGTATAGATTATTTGGGAAGATTGACATGTTGGGAGCCCTACCAAACACTTTTTATGATTCAAATATGGTTCTCATATGTAAACTGGGAAGAGACAAAACAGAGAAGGAAAATTATAGACTAATTTCTCTAATGAATACAAATGTAAATATTATAAATAAGATGTTAGCAAAAAATTTCAGAAACTTATCATGAGCATAATACATTATTATCAGGTAGGATTCATACCAGAAATGCAAGACTGGTTCAGTATTAGGGAAACTGTCAACATTAATGATCATACCAACCACAAAACTAACAGAAACTTATGATTTTCTCAGTAGATGCAGAAAAAGTTTTTGAAAAAAATGCAATGCCCCTTCTTATTCAAAATTCTGGAGAAAATAGGAATAGATGGAACCTTCCTTAAAACAATAAGTAGTATCTACCTATAACCATCAATAAGCATTATGTGTAATGAGGATGAGCTAGATGCATTTCCAATAAAATCGGGGGTGAAACAAGGATATGCATTATCATCAATGTTATTCAATATGATACTAAAATATTAGTTTTGGTAATAAGAGAAGAAAAGAAATTGAAGGAATTAGAATAAACAAAAGAAGAAACTAACTTATCACTCTTTGCAGATGTATGATGATATATTCAGAGGATCCTAGAGAATCAAGCAAAAATATATTTTAAATAGTAACTTTAACAGTTGCAGGATACAAAATAAAACCACATAAGTCACACACAAATACATATATACATACATACATACATACATATATATGTATATGTATGTATATACATAGGCTGGGCTGGCACAAACAGGACCTGAGCAGGCCTTGAGAAGACTGAATCTCTCACAGCTTTGGCAGTTTCCAGGCTTCAGGACCCCAAAACTTTGAGGATAAAGTGAAAGTTCAGTGGAAAAAGCTTGTAAGACCAGTGTGGGAGAGGGGAGTGGTATGACCCCAGTCTCAGGGCAACAGAGGGGGAAGGGAGTGTTGGAACCCATAGCAGCCACAGCAGCAGCAGGAACAGAGGCAGTGACTGTTTCTGGAGCTCTAGGCCCACAGATTGTGGGGGAATAGAGTGATTAACCGTACACACTTCACCCCACTGGAAGTGGAGATCTACCTTGACAAAGAGCTCAAAAGTTAAGTAAATGGCTGGGGAAATAAGCAAAAACAAAATAAAAGCATCAGACTAGAGAATCTTACTTTGGTGACAAGAAAGACCAAAGGGTGGAAGCAGAAGATGACAAAAAAGCTCCTCCATCCAAAGCAGAATTGGCCAGATGAAATAGTAGATTTAATATATTAAATAATAGTAGTAATAATGGACATCCTTGTTTCACCTCTGATCTTATTGGAAATGCATCTGACTTATCCCCATTGCACATAGTGCTTGCTGAAGGATTTAGGTAGATACTGCTTATTATTTTGTGGAAAAATCCATTTATTCTTATGCTCTGCAGTGTTTTCAATAGGAATGGATGTATTTTATCAAAATCTTTTTCTGCATCTATTCAGGCAATCATGAGATTTCTGTAAGTTTTGTTTTTGGTATGATTAATACTGCAAATAGTTTTCCTAACATTGAATCAATCCTGCATTCCTGGTGTAAATCCTATGTGATCATAATATATTATTCTCGTGATAATTTGCTGCATTCCTTTTGCCATAATCTTATTTAACATTTAACTTTTTTGCGTTTATATCATTAGAGAAACTGGACTATAATTATCTTTCTCTGTTTGCACTCTTCCTAGTTTAGGTATCAGAACTGTGTTTGTATCATAAAAAGAATTGGGTAGAACTCCTTCTTCTCCAGTTTCCCAAATACTCTGTATAATATTGGACCTAACTGTTCTTTAAATGTTAGATGGAATTCACTTGTAAATTAATCTGACCCTGGAGATTTTTTCCTGGGCAGCTCCTGGATGGCTTCTTCAATTTCTTTTTCTGAGATAGAATTATTTAAGTATTTATCTTCCTTTTCTCTTAATCTGGGTAGCTTTTTTAAAAAGTGTTTATTCATTTCACTTAGATTGTCAAACTTATGGACATACAGTTGGGCAACGTGAGTTCTAATTATTTTTTAATTTTTTCCTTGGAAATTAGTTCATCCTTTTCGTTTTTGATATTGGTAGTTTGATTTTCTTCTTTTTTAAATCAGATTGATCAATTCAATTTTATTACTTTTCTCATAAAACCAACTCGGTTTTATTTATGAGTTCAATAGTTTCCTCAATTTCAATTTTATTAATCTCTCCTTTAGTTTTAGCATTTCTATTTTTGTATTTGCTTGGGGGTTTTCAATTTGTTTTTTTGTTAGCTTTTTCACCTGTATGCTCAATTCATTGGTCTCCACTCTCTTTATTTTATTCACCTAGGCATGCAATAATTAAAGAAGTTTCCCTAAGAACTATTCTTGAAGCTTCCCATAAGTTTTCATTCATTCTCTCATTTTTATAATTCTCTTGAATGAAATTGCTGATTGTTCCCATGATTTGTTGTTTAACCCACTCATTCTTTAAGTTTAGATTATTTAGTTATGTCCTTTTAAAATATCAAAATAAATATACAATTCTCAAGATTAACAAGTATCATCCTCTCTTGTAGTGATGCAGTTTGCCGATATGGAATAACCAGTTTTTTCCTCCCCCCAATCCCCCACCCCGTTAACATTTTTTTTTGCCTCTCTTGAGAATTGTATTCGAAGATCAAACTTTCTATTGAGCTCTGGCCTTTTCATCAGGAAGTTCTGGAAATCCCTTATTTCAATCATTGTCCATTTCCTTGTGCGAAATATTATGCTCAGTTTTGCTGGATAATTGATCCTTCGTTGTAACGCCAGCTCCTATGCCTTACAGATTGTCATACTCCAATACTCCAATCCCATTCAGTATTTTAAGGTACAAGCTTTTCAAGGTCCTATGTGATCCTGCTTATATCTCCTTGATATTTGAATTGTTTGTTTCTGGCTTCTTGCAGCATTTTCTCCTTCACTTGACAGTTCTGGAATTTGGCAACAATATTTCTTGGTGGTTTTAGTTTGGGATGCCTTTCAGGATGTGAATGGCTAATTTTTTCGATGACTTTTTCCCTCTGGATCTAGGACTTCTTGACAGTTTTCTTTGATGATTTCTTGGCAGATATTCTTCAGGCTCTTTTTTTCTTTTTTGTCATGGCTTTCTGGTAGAAAAATAATTGTCAGATTTTTCTTTGGATCTATTTTCCAGGTCAGTTGTTTTTGTAATTAGATATTTTACATTTTCTTCTCTCTTTTCAGTCTTTAGATTCTGTTTGACTGATTTTTGATATCTACAGAGTCATTAGCTTCCGTGTGCCCAATTCTAATTTTTATCAAATTTTTTTCAGTTAACTTTTGCTTCTCTTTTTCCATCTTTCCAATTGCTCCTTCTCCAGTTAGTTTTTGTACTTCCTTTTCCATCTGTGTAATTTTCCCAGTTTTGTACTTCATTTCCATTAGCCCAATTTTCCTTTTAAATTCTTCTGTGATTTCTTTTTTTCCCTATGCTTAAAATCGTTGGTCTTCTACTTCTACTTCTACTTCCCTAATTTTTAGCTTTTAAAATCTCTCTTGATTTCTTTCAAGAGTCCTTTTTGGTCTTGAGACAAGTTAATATTCTGTTCTGAAGTTTCAGATGAATTTTCACTGGTATTGTCTCAATGCTGCCTTCTTTGGTATTCATCCTTTGATTCTTTTTCCCATAGAACAATTCTAAGGACTTATCTTTTCTGGTTTGCTTTGTTGTCATGATGATCGCCTTTTTTTCTGGCTTTTCAAGTGTATCTCTACTTTTTGGGCACAGCAGGTCCTGTCCCCCCATTCTTGCTTAGAACTTGAGGCTTTGTGTATTGTGGCCTCTGGTTCTTTCAGGTAGAGGCTAGAATGTTGTAGCTTACCTGGTGCTGAGCTGACTGATTGTGAAAGCAGAGGTCAGGTGAAATCCTTCTGATTTTCCCAGGAGTTAGTGTGGGGGAGGTGTGGTATTGACACAGGAGGTCTCCTCTCTTGAGCACAGGCAGGTTCAGTAGTTAGTGAACTAGTATTTCTACTAGTGTCTTTTCTATTCCCCTGGCTGTGCTGAGGCATGCATGGGTTCCTGGTATTGATGATTGCAGGATCCACCTCCCTGTGGCTCAGCATCTCCTCCTGGTCAACTCTGGTGGGGTTGTCTGGGAGAACTCTGGTCCTGCACTGGTCCCTTTCAGTCACAGTTACAGTTACTCCTTTGCAATATTCCCAGACTCATGGGCTAATAGACTGTTTGCCCCTTTGGCTGACCTCACTGATACAGGATTTTTTCCTGGAGATATGTTATATGGGGTTTTCAAGGTCGACAAGGGGAGCAGTAGATCACTTATTGATCACTCAAAGATCTCGGCTCCCAAAAGTTAAATAGGTGACTCACAGACATTTAATCTGTGGGGTTATAGTTTCAGGAACTGCTGCTGCAGATACCTGGGGCTCCACAGCTCTCTCTTGCCCAGTTCCACCCGATTTCCCTTGGACTGATATGCCAGAGTGGCCATTCCCTCAGACTGCCCGGAGCTTCCTGCTTGCCCCAGTGCCATGGCACTGCTACAGCCTGTGTGCTGTTCGCACCTCCATCCCTGGGCAACATGTCCTTCCCATCAATCTTTCAGTCTGTCCTGTGCTCAAAATCTGCCACAGTCTGTCTCCTGTTGGATTCTTCCACCTCTTCTCTCTTTCTAATCTTAGTTACACTGATTTAATTTGTATAAAATATTTTTTCTAATTCCATATAATCAAAATGATCCATTTTACAGTTCACAGTGATATCTCTTGTTTGTTCAACATTCTTCTCCTATTCATAAGTCTGATTAATAACATGTTCCATGTTCTCATTTTCTTATGATATCTCTATTCATATTCAGGTCATCTAACTATTTTGACTTTATCTTTGTAAATTATGTAAGACATTAGTCTATACCCAATTTTTGCCATAAAATAATTTCTTTTTTCAGGTTTCCCAACAATTTTTTTGGGCCAAATAACGAATCCTCGTCTCAGAGATTTAAGGTCTTATATTTGTCAAACACAACATTGCTATATTTATTTACTATCATTAATTGTCTATCTAGTCTGTTCCACTGATCCACCTTTGTTTTTCTTGGCCTGTACCAGATTGTTTCGATTACTCTCTTATAATATCACTTAAGATCTCTTACTGCTAAATCTACTTTATATTTTAAAACACAATTCCTTTGATATTTTTGAATGCTCTTCTTATTTTTTCCACCTCAATAAAATAGTTTTTTTTTAAATTTAATTGAGATAGCATTGAACTAGATTAATTAATTATATTACTTTAGGTAGAATTGTAATTTTTATTGTATTGGCTCTACCCTCTAATAGACAGTATTTCTCTGATTATTTAAATCTGACTATATTTGTAAAAAAAATTTAATAATCCTGTTCATGTAGATCCTATGTTTTGTGTGACAAGTATATTCCTAGTTATTTCTACTGTCTCCAGTTATTTTAAACAGGGTATCTATTATTATTTCTTCTTGCCAGGTTTTGTTGGCTATATATAGAAATACTGGTGATATACGTGGGTTCATTTTATACCTTATTACCTTGATGAAATTATTAATTGTTCCAAGCAGCTTTTTAGTTGAATCTTTAAGATTTTATGAACATATCATATCTTCTGCAAAAGGAGATAATTTTATTACTTTTTTGCACATTTTTATGCCTTCAATTTCTCTTTCTTCTCATTGCTATTCTTTCTTTTTTTTAATTTTTGAAATTTGTTTTTTTTTTATTTTAGGTTTCAAAATTTATTACCGCAAGATTTTGAATTCAAAATTTTCTCCCCATCTTTCCCCTCTTCCCAACCCAAGATAGCATGCATTCTGTTTACCCATTCCCTCAATGTGCCCTCACTTCTATCATACTCCTCCCTTATCTTTTCCCTATCCCCTCCTTTTTCTTGTAGAGCAAGATAGATTTCTGTACTCAATCGCCCATATATCTTATTTCCCAGGTGCATGTGAAAACAATTTTTAACACTTGCTTTTAAAAATTTGAGTTCCTACTTCTCTTCTTCCCTCCCCACCAATTCCCACTGAGAAGACAAGCAATTCGATTTAAGTTATTCATGTGTAGTTACGCAAAAGATTTACATGAATATCATGTTGTGAAAGACTTATATTTCCTTCCATTCGATCTGGCACTCCACTTATTCTATTCTCCCTTTTGACCCTATCCCTCGCCAAAAGTGTTTATTTCTAATTATCCCCTCCCACATTTTTACCCTCCCTTCCATCATTCCTTCATCCCCCCACTAATCCCCTTCTCCCCTATTTTTGCATAGTGTAAGATAGATTTTTATAGCAAATTGAGTGTGCATGTTATTCCCTCCTTAAGCCAAATATGATGAGTATAAGGTTCATTTCCCCTCCTCTCACCACCGTTCTCTTCCCCTCCATTGAAAAAAGCTTTTTTTTTCTCTCTTTTACATGAGAAATAATTTGCCCCATTCTATTTCTCCCTTTCTTCTCCCAATGTATTCTTATCTCGTCCCTTAATTTTTTTTTTTTTTTTTTTTTAGATATCATCCCTTGCTATTCAACTCACCTTGTGCCTTCTGTCTCTATGGATATAATCCCTGCAACTTCCTCAATACTGAGAAAAGTCTTAAGAGTTACAAATATTATCTTTCAGTGAAGGAATATAACCAGTTCAACTTTAGTAAGTCCATTATGATTTCTCTTTCCTGTTTAACATGTCATGCCTCTCTTGATTCTTGCATTTGAAAGTCAAATTTTCTACTCAGCTATGGTCTTTTCATCAAGGATGCTTGAAAGCCCTCTGTCTCATTGAATGGTAATTTTTTTTTCCCATGAAGTATTATACTCAGTTTTTCTGGGTAGGTGATTTGTGTTTTTAATCCTAGCTCCTGAGACCTCTGGAATATCATATTCTAAGCCCTCTCTTCCCTTGATGTTGAAGCTTCTAGATCTTGTGTTATGCTGATTATGTTTCCATAATACTCAAGAGGTTTCTCTTTGGCTGCTTACGATATTTTCTCCTTGACCTGGGAGCTCTGGAATTTGGCAACATAGCTGGGAGTCTTTCTTTTGAAATCTCTTTCAGGAAGTGATCGGAGGATTATTTCGATTTTTATTTTACCCTCTGGTTCTGGAATATGAGGACAGTTTTCCTTGATAATTTCTTGAAATATGATGTCTAGGCTCATTTTTGATAATGGCTTTCAGTTAGTCCCATATTTTAAAAATTGTCTCTCCTGGATCTGTTTTCAAGGTCAGTTGGTTTTCCAATGAGATATTTCATATTGTCTGCTTTTTTCATTCCTTTGGACTTGTTCTATAATTCCTCGATTTTTCATGAAGTCATTAGCTTTCATCTGCTCCATTTTGATCTTTAAGAAATTATTTCTTCAATGAGCTTTTGGACCTCCTTTTCCATTTGATCAGTTCTGCTTTTTTAGAGCATTCTTCTCTTCATTGTTTTTTGGATCTCTTTTGTCATTTGGGTTACTCTATTTTTAAAAGTATTATTTTCCTCAGCATTTTTTTAGGTCTTCCTTAGCAAGCAGTTGACTTGCTTTTCATAATTTTCTTGCATCATTCTCATTTCTCTTTCCAATTTTTCCTTTACTTTTCTTACTTGATTTTCAAAATCCCTTTTGAACAATTCCATGTCCTGAAACCAATTCATATTTGTCTTGGAGGCTTTGCTTTGAGAAACTTTGACTTTGTTGTGTTGTCTTCTATTTGCATGCTTTGTTTTTCTTCCTTGTTATCAAAGTAATATTCTGTAGTCTGATTCTTTTTCTGGCTTTTGCTCACTTCCCCAGGAATTTACTTGACATTTGAGCTCTTTGTCAAAATAGATCTCTGCTTCCAGTGAGGATGGGGATGTACTGTCAGTTGTTCGGGCCACCCATAGTCTCTTGGCCTTGAGCAATGTAGCAGTACCCCCTGTTTCTCAATGTTGCTGCTGTGACTGTAGTGGGTTCCTCCACCCCCTTTACCCTCTGTCACCTTGGTGCTAGGACCAGATCACTGCACTCTCCCACACTGGTCCCACAGGCTTTTGTCATTGACCTTCCAATTTTTCCTCTGTGTTTTGGGGTCATGAAGCCTGGAAACCACCAGAGTTGTCCAAGATTCAGTCCCACCATGCCTACTCAGGCCTTGTTTGCACTTGCTTGACCCACCCTGGACCGTGCTCTCCTCCCAGCATGGTGTAATAGACACTTCCCAGAGACCTTCTGGACTATCCTGGCCTGAAGATTTGCTTCACTCTTTCATTCTGTGGGTTCTGCAGCCCCAAAATTTTAAAGTCATTTTTACAGGTATTTGGCTGGGCTTCAGGGGAACAGTGTAGAAAATCCCTGCTGTTACTCCACCATCTAGGTTCCGCCTGCCTGGTATGAGCATTTCTAATAGAATATTAAATAATATTATTGATAATGAGCATCTTTCTTTCGCTTCTCATGGTACTGGGAAGGCTTCTAGGTTATAGTCATTAGAAATATTGCTTTTTTATGGTTTTAGGAAGATGCTTATAATTTTAAGGGAAAATCCATTCTATTCATGTTTCAGGAGTCTGTTTTTTTTTTTTAAAGGAATTAGTGTTCTATTTTGTCAAAGTTTTTTTATTCTTCTATTGATATAATCATATGCTCATTTAATCTTAGTAGTTTATATTTTTGTAAATATTTTTCCACTTCACTGAAATTGTTTAAGCAAAATGACTCCTAGTGACTGCTATGATTTCATCTCCATTTGTTGTATATTTACCCTTTTAAAGTTTCATACCGGTAATTTGGATTTCTTCTCTCTTATAAAATCATATTAACAAATGGTTTATCTATTTTATTGTTTTTTCATAAAAAATAGTTGTCAATTTTATTTAAAAAGCCTATGACTGTCTTACATTTAATTTCATTAATCTCACTTTCTTGTTTTAGGATGTCCAATTTGGTGTTTAATTGGGGATTTTTAGTTTGTTCTTTTCCTTATTTTTATAATTGAATATCTGATTCATTGGTTTGTTCCTTATTTTATGGATGTAAGCAGTTAGAGGTATAGAATATTTTCACAATTATTCTTGTTATTGTTATTTTCCTTAATAAAGTTATTTATTATTTCCTCGACTTGTTCTTTAATCCTCTCAGTCTTTAGGATCAGATTGTTTAGCCTTTAATTAATTAATATGTTTCCATAGTCTGTTATTAAATATAATTTTTATTCCACTATGATCCAAAGAGATGTGTTTCCTATTTCTACTTTCCCACATTTAACTATATAAAGTTTTTATGTTTTGATATATGGTCAATTTTTGTGAATGTACCAATGTACCTTTGAGGACAAGATTAATTTCTTTCTATTCCTGTTCAGGTCTCTGCAGATATCTATCAGTTCTAGCTTTTCTAAGATTCCATTCATTTTCCTGACTTTTTTTTTTAATATTAGATTTATCTACTCCTGAGAGGGAAAGATTGAAGTTCCCTTTTACTATAATTTTGTTCTCCATTATCATCTATAATTTATTTAGCATTTCCTTTAAAATATTTGGATGCTGTTCTTTGATGCCTGCACTCTAAGCGAGAGGCTGAAAAGAGAGTCGGAGCTGCCATCCGCTGCCATCCATCGGGCCGACCTTGCAGGAGTTGCCGCCGCTATGGACAATCGGGAGGATTGTACCAGGCAAAACTGTCCGAGCAGGCCGAGCAATACGAAGAAATGGTGGAATCAGTGAAGAAAGTAGCAAGAATGGAGGTGGAATTGACAGCTGAAGAAAGAAACCTTCTGTTGTTTGTATATAAGAATGTGATTGGAGCCAGAAGAGCAACCTGGCGGATAATCAGCAGCACTGAACAGAAAGAAGAAAACAAGGGAGGAGAAGACAAACTAAAAATGATTCGGGAATATCAGCAAATGGTTGCGACTGAACTAAAATTAATCTGTTTTTACATTCTGGATGTACTGGACAAACACCTCATTCCAGCAGCAAACATTGGCGAGTCCAAGGACTACCACAGGTATCTGGCTGAGTTCACCCCAGGAAATGACAGGAAGGAGGCTGCAGAAAATAACCTGGTGGCTTATAAAGCTGCTAAAGATATCTCAATGACAGAACTTCCAGCAACACACCCCATTCGTTTAGGTCTTGCTCTCAACTTTTCCGTATTCTACTATGAAATTCTTAATTCCCCTGATCATGCATGCAGGTTGGCAAAAGCAGCTTTTGATGATGCAGTTGCAGAACTGGATATGCTGAGTGAAGAAAGCTATAAGGACTCGACACTTATCATGCAGTTGTTAAGTGATAACCAGACACTATGGACTTCAGACATGCAGGGTAATGGTGAAGAACAGAATAAAGAAGCGCTGCAGAATGTGGAAGATGAAAACCAGTGAGAGACACCGAAGCCAACAAGAGATCCATATCTGACCACCCCAATCCTCCCCCCCCATCAGAACTCCCCATTGTCACTGAGACCCACCAAATCTGACTTTTACATTTGGTCTCAGAATTTAGGTTCCTGCCCAGTTGGATTTTTTTTTAAACAGTTTTCAAAGTTCTTAAAGGCAAGAGTGAATTTCTGTGGATTTTACTGGTCCCAGATTTTAGGTTCTTTAAGACTCTTAACAGGATTGCATAGAGGCTTTTTCAGCATTACTGTATTGTCTCCATGACAGATGTGGCAAGACAACCATTAGAAATGGATATTACATTGGGATGCCATTAGACTTCTAGGTGCAGCGAGAGTATAGGAGAGGTTTATCTCACTGCAGGGCGCATGTGGTGGCATTTTTCCTTTTTATAATTGTTTAAACTGAATTTTATACCAATGTTAAAATTGATCAGGTGTTTAGCTTGTAGTTACAGGTTGCATTGGAACGTTTATTGTAGTGGTTTTACTGTAAAAAAGTTTTTCTAAACTGTACTGAAATGGTGCTGGTAACAGCCCAACAATCTCTGGCTGCTTATTTTTGCTGACTTTGGCCTTCCCTCACAGCAGTGTAAGCATTGAAGGTGGTATTGAAAAGCCTGCATGTGTGTTCACTTTGTTTTTTCTCCTTCCCTCTTCCCCTTCTTCCCTTCTACTCACTGCCCTCCTTCGTTCTCTCAACCCCTTTCATTCAGTATGTGTAACTTGAAGCTAATTTGTACTACTGGATATCTGACTGGAGCCAAAGGTACAGGATCTGTGTTGTTCTTACTGAAACACAGCATGGAATTAACATTGAACTGAAATAAAACACATCTAAATTAAAAAAAAAAAATTGGATTCTTTACTATGTGGTGCATATAGGTTTATTATTGATAAATTCATTGCCTATGAATCACTTCATTACCTATGATATTTTTTATCATAATGAACTTTCCCTATTTATCTCTTTTAGATTTTGGGGGGGAGGAGTCAAGATGGTGGAGTAGAAAGACTCACGTGTGCTAGCTCCAAACCCACAGCCCATATATTTCCTGCAAAAAGAACTCCCCACAAATTCTGGAGCACTGCAAGGCGTGCAGAAACACAGTGGAAAAGAGAGCCCTGGAGAGACATCCCCAGGGGTCTATCGTGCTCCAGACAGTGGAGTCCACCCCTGTGCTGCCCAGGCCACATGGCTCCAGAGCAGCAGATCTGAGCAGGCTTCAGGGACAGAATCTCCGGGGGCCACGAAGGTCCCTCCACCCACAGGCGTTACATGTCAGTGAGAGAGACTTCTGGGCTGGCCGAGAGGGGGGCGGGGTGCTCCGTGACTCGGGCCCCCTTGGGAGGCAGCAGCAGAGGCAGCCCGGGACTGCCGCAGCAGCAGGCAGGAGTTCAGGGCCATTACCAAAGGTCTCTGCAAAAACCCCCTGAGGGAACTGAGCCTGGGAGGTGGCCCTGCCCCCACCCAAGCACCAGAACTCAAGCTCACATTGAATAGCAGCTGCACCTGCTTCATAAAGCCTATTTGAATCTCAGACCCCAAGCACTAGCTGGGCAGATCTAGGCAGGGGTGGAGAGGAAGCTCAGAAGTCAAGTAATTGGCTGGGAAAATGCCCAGAAAAGGGAAGAAAAATAAGACTATAGAAAGCTACTTTGATGGGGTACCGATGTTTCCACCTTTCAATTCTGATGAGGAGGAACAATTCTTAGCATCAGGGAAAGACGTGGAGGTCGGGGCCTCTGTATCCCAGAGAACCCAGGTGGATATCTGGTGGGCTCAGGCCTTGGAAGAGATCAAAAAGGATTTTGAAAATCAAGTGAGACAGGTGGAGGAAAAACTGGGAAGAGAAATGAGAGAGATGCAAGAAAAGTATGAAAAACAGGTCAATACCTTGGTAAAGGAGACCCAAAAAAATACTGAAGAAAATAACACCTTGAAAAATAGGCTCACTCAATTGGCAAAAGAGGTTCAAAAAGCCAATGAGGAGAAGAATGCTTTCAAAAGCAGAATTAGCCAAATGGAAAAAGAGGTTCAAAAGATCACTGAAGAGAATAGTTCTCGCAAAATTAGAATGGAACAGATGGAGGCTAATGACTTTCGGAGAAAACAAGAAATCACCAAACAAAACCAAAAGAATGAAAAAATGGAAGAGAATGTGAAATATCTTATTGGAAAAACAACTGACCTGGAAAATAGATCCAGGGGAGAAAATTTAAAAATTATGGGACTACCTGAAAGTCATGATCAAAAAAAGAGCCTAGACATCATCTTCCATGAAATTATTGAGGAAATTTATTTATCTATTTTAATTACATCTATTTTAGCTTTAATTTTAAGATCATGGTTTGCACACTCACAGTTTTGCATCAGCTGAAGAAATCTAATTTTTCTTAAATTATCTCTCCTGGATCTATTTTCTATATCAATTGTTTTTTCAAACATATTTTCTTCTATTTTCACTCTCTTCACTTTTAAAATTGTTCTTTGTACTCTCATGAAGTCATTAGCTTCTACTTCCCTAGTTCAAATTTTTAAGTAATTATTTACTTGAGATTTTATACTTCTGTTTCCCATTCTTTGTTTAATTTTACTTTTTAATGAGTTCTTTTTGTCAGGGAATTTTTGATCCTCGTTCTACAAAACCTCTTTCTTCAAGAATTTTTGTGCCTCCTATAATTGGGTTTATTCTGTTTTTTAAAAGTTTTATTCAGTATTTTTTATACCTCTTGCCTAGCTATTAATTTTCTTTTCATAATTTCCTTGTATTTCTCACATTTTGTTTCCCAGTTTTACTCTACTATTTTTTATTTCTTCAACTCTTCCAAGATTTCTTGCTGTCCTTGCATCTACTTAGTATTTTTTGAGATTTTTTTTTGGAGCAGTTTTTATATTTCTATCTTCTAAATTTATATCTTTTACTTCCTAGACATTATAATAACTTTTTACAGTCAAATTCTTTTTTTCATGGTTCATTTTCCCAGCCTATTTCTTCAGTATGAACTTTATATGTTAAAGTTGGGCTCTGCTCCCTCAGGCTTGGGGAGACACTGTCCTAAGCTTCAAGCTTTTTCATGCTTCTTTTTCATACCTAGTTCTTTGGGTCTGCTTGGTTTTGGTCCTTCTGAGATGAACTTTTCCTTAAAGAGGTGCGGTCACTGTTTCTCTGGTTTGTGCTTTGCTCCTTACCCATGACGGACTCTTGTTCTCTTGCAGTCAAAAGCAGCACTACTTCTCCTGACCATAGAAATGAAAACAGGGTCTCTGTTCTCTTGTGACGAATCAGAAGCATTCCTCTGTGCCCTGGAACTGCGATCCAGAAGTACTAATGGGAAATAAAGTTGCTAATAAGTGCTATGTGCACAATGTGGTAGCAAAGGACTCCTGTTAGTATTTTCTGATCAGTTCTCCAACTCCCTTACTTTCTTGCCTGCTTTCAAAGTTTACTACTGCTGTTCCTGTCCTACTCTGGGTCTGCACCCATTTTGGTGAAGACTTCCTCTGTAGGTCTCCTAAGTTTTCTTACCCAAAAAAAACCATCTACCTCTCACCTTTTGTTGGCTCCACTGTCCCAATATTTGATTCAAGGAGGAGTTATTTAAGTTTTTGAGGGAGCATATTGAGTGGATTCAGTTGGGTGCTTTAGTATCTGAGCTGCCTGGGGGCTTTGAGGTAAAGAATTATTTACTGATTTTTACTACTCCTCTGGGGCAAGAAAGATTTATCCTATGAGGTGTCTCTGGGTAAATAAGGGAATAATGTAAGATTTTAACAGTTGGTGTATTGAGGCAGGTATTTTCTAACAACTCTGCTTTTTTTCAAATGTAAACTAGTCCCATAAAATGTGATATGATGAAATAGTGAGAAACTACTTGCAGTTAGGTTGGAAAGTTTAATGGAGTATTTGGCAGTTAAGCTACATATTGAATGAAAATGAAGAATTTTAAGTGATGCATGTGTGAAAAGACAATATTCAATTCATGTAATATAGGAGGTGCATTCCATAAATACTCATAATAGGAGATGGATTTTCTAATATTGTTTATTTTGGGATTTTCTAGTTAAATAGAACTCTATCTGGCTTTGTATTTCCCAAGGACTCAGTGCCAGATGTTTGTCCAATTTTGGTAATACACAAAGATACTAAGAAGACCCAGAGGACCATAATATATGGATCCTTTCCATGAAGCCTTATTTGTCTTGCCTAGAACACAGAGAATGAAATTTTGCTGACCAAGGACTATTCGCTGAAGTGAATATATATATATATATATATACCACAACGAGAAAGATTCTCTTTCTGATATTACAGTTTCCAACCAGCCTAGCTATATTCTCTTCATTGCTCACAGATTCAAACCACAAGAGGGAGAATAGAATTTGTCACCCAATGAGAAGTCTTTAGTGAGAGAAACACTGAATATGGTAAGTCTTTTCCTGTCCTCTTTGATTTTTCTGCAATTCTCTCTGATTTTTTCTTGTCTCTCTCTTATATATTTTGATGCAACTTAAGGGTGTCACTTTTAAATGCTGCTTCCAAATTCAACGGACTCAGAGTTCACCTCAAGCCATGCAATTCCTAGGAAAATTCAGAGTTTCTTCTCCTAATTTAACCCAGGAAATTAGCCTTTTGTGTAGCCACAGCTATGGTTTTAAATCTATTTCAAGGGTGAACCTACTTATTCTTCAGAGTCCTCTCTTAGGTTTTTGGTTTTGTATGTGATTATTTTCTCAGTTCACTTTATATTAGCAGTCTATATCAATCAAGGCATAAATGACAGCCAAGTAAATTGGATAAATGAACACAGAATTTTCCAGATAAGAGGACAGTTAGGTGCATTGGGAAAACAGATACTCAAGACAAGTCTAAGCAATAGGGAAGCAAATTAAGGGAAGGTGAAAAAAAAGTCTCAGATAGTTATTATGATATGGGGACTAAGCTCTATAATACTGAGCACTAGAAATCATATGTATATTATATATATTATATATATGCATATATGAATCATAGTAACATATATATATATGAAAAAAACACACATACATAGATGCAACCTCAGAGATCATCTTACACAAACCCCTTATTTTAAGATTTTAGAGACTGAATTCTGGGAAGGACATTTGATTTCTCAAGGTCATCATGGTATTAAGCAGCAGAGGCATTATTTGAAAGCACGGCTTCAGAGTTAGACTCAGAACCAGTGCTTTATGTATTATACCAAGTGACATCCTTAAATGTCCTTGATATAGCAATGTAAATGAGAAAATCCATAGCCTTGATCCCATTGCTCCCATTCTTCTATTTCACTTTTTGTTATTTTCATAGTTTTCATTCTTTTTTTTTTAAGGTGACAGGTGAGGAAGGAAAATTTGCCTGAAATCACAGAACTATTTAATTAATACTCAGTAAACAGAAAGATCTCCTTCTTTTGGGTACAACTTTCATAGGGTCTCCAAAAGTAAAGGGTAAGGTTTTCTATTTAGTTTTCTTTCTTAGGTTTGTAATAGACCTAAACACAAGAAATAAGTGAAACAAAGAGAGGGTTGAGAGTTAAACTATTTGAGAGAAGACTGCTTATTTATAATCATTAAGGTCTTGTAAAGGACTAAGTGCAGAGAATACGGAAAACTAGATGTAAAGGATAAGTTATGTATTCCATCCCATCTTAGTATATTTGAGGAAACTGAATTCCAGAAGAGGTAAGGGAGTTTTCTTATGTCTCATAGCGAGTTAGTAGTCGAGTTGCTCCTAGAATACAGACAGATTACATAGCAGGTGAGGCTTCTTTCCGTATTACTTTACTACTTGTTGGTAGCAGCGTGTGAAATTCTTTCTTTAAAGGGTGACTGTAACATGATATACTAATGTAAGTTATAATCATTAAAATGCAAAAATGCATTTGATCTTAGATACAACCAACATCCTTTCTAATTTCTATACAACCTTCATCTGGGAACAAGTCTGAATATGTGCCACAAGGTATCATTCAATGAGATTGGGACCATTCAATGTCAACGGGACAAAATCAGTTCAGAAAAGGAGAAAATATTTTTTTAAAGAAAGAAGACATCATATATTTTCAAATATAAAATATCATGGTAAACAAATCAATAAACTCTCAAAGCATATGGCAATGTGAAATTCTGAACAACCGTTTTAAAGAATGCATAGGAAAGTTTAATGCATTGATGGTATATACCTGTTAACAGTTTTGGAGGGTGTTAAAAATAATGTATTTTCATAAATAAGCTAAATGGTATTTCCCTATTTTATTCTTCACAATTTACATGCAATGTTTTCAGAGATGATTAGAAATTCAATTCAACTCCATTTCTGAATAAAATTTGTTGAAAACTGAAAATGAAGACAATCAGAATTCATATGGCAGTGTAACTTCATGGAAACAGCCCTGGACTAGGTATCAGGAAATTTAGGCCCCTTGTTTACTAACTTAGAGATGTTGAATAACTCAAAGGTCATCAGTCGTAATTTTTCTAAAATGAGGAGGTAAATTATCTGTAAAGACTCTCAGTTTTATTCTTCTACGTTATTGTAGCTTCCTACTTTGGAAACCCTTCATATATTAAATACAAACATTTACATGTCAAAATAAAGTAAAAAAATCTCTCTCTCTCTCTCTCTCTCTCTCTCTCTCTCTCTCTCTCTCTTTCTCTCTTTCGCTTTCCCTTTCTGTCGGGCTTGTTGTCCCTCCTTTTCCTCCTTCTCTCTTTCCTTTCTTTTCTTTCATTATCTCTCCTTCCTATTACTGTTCATCTCCATCTCTATCTCTCCCTTTCTCTATCCTTCTTACTCTTGTTTCTCCCTGGTTGTGTTTGTATGGGTGAAAGATAGCTCTAAGACAGAGGAATATTTTGAACAGGTTACACAAGTATCAATATATTTATAAGGGGAGACACTTATTTGAGGGCAAAGATTGAAAATTAAACTCTTTTCCCATTTCAACAAAACTTTTTTTTTCTTATTCTTCCTAGGCAAATTTCTAGTAAATACTGGACTGAATGGATGAAGTAAATAATTCTGTGGTGTCACAATTTGTGCTATCGGGGCTTTGTGAGCCCAAGGAGCTGAAGATCTTCTTGTTTTCATTTTTCTCCATACTTTACTTGATCATAATTTTAGGCAACATACTGATTATTCTCTCTGTCATCAGTGATCCTCATCTCCACTATCCCATGTATTTCTTGTTGGCCAACCTCTCTTTTGTTGATTTGTGGCTTTCCTCAGTCACAACACCAAAGATGATAGTAGACTTTCTCAGAGAAAGCAATACCATCTCGTTTGGGGGCTGTATGTGCCAGATATTCTTTGGGCATTTTGTTGGAGGGGGTGAGATGGTGCTACTTGTAGCCATGGCTTATGACCGGTATGTGGCCATATGCAAACCACTTCATTATACAGCTATCATGAGCCTGAGAAGATGCACTGGGCTCGTAGTGATCTCCTGGACTATAGGATGTGTGCATTCAATGAGTCAACTGGCCATGGTTGTGGATTTGCCCTACTGTGGCCCTAGAGAGATGGACAGCTTTTTTTGTGACCTACCACTGGTCATTAAGCTTGCATGCATGGATACTTCCGTCCTAGGACTAATGGTGAATGCTGATAGTGGAATCCTTGCTTTGATTTGCTTCTTTCTCTTGTTGATTTCTTACACCCATATCCTAGTCACTGTATGCCATCAATCTATGGATGGGGCAGTCAAGGCATTGTCTACCTGTACTGCCCATATTATGGTTGTAGTGATATTCTTTGGACCTTGCATCTTCATCTATCTGTGGCCACTCAACATCACCTCAGTGGACAAGTTTCTTGCAGTGTTTTACACGGTCTTTACACCTCTGTTGAATCCTGCTATATATACCTTGAGAAACAAAGAGATGAAAGTTGCTCTGCAGAAACTGAGAAGTCGGTATCTGAATCTGAAGTGCAATTCTTAGATGTATCTCTGTTGAAAGTCTTATGTTGAAATTTTTAATTACTGTTAAACATAAATCATCCTTCTCATCACCCAGGCTTGTAAACTAGATGCCACCCTTTAGTCTTGATTCTCTCTTAGTCTCTGCATCCAACATGTTACAAAACCCTCTCAATTTTTCCTTTCCAACATTGCTTTTATACAACTCGTTCTCCAATCCTGCACTCTGGTGTAGGTCCTATCATTTCACTCCTGGTCTTTTCTAACATGCATTCAGTCAATTAATGTTTCAGTGTCAATTGAATGCCAGATACTGTGCAAAGCACTGGGGATATAAGGGTAAAATACAATCTCTGCTTTCAAGGAGACCACTGTCTAATTGAGGAGGCATTACAGAAACAACTATATACAAACAAGTCACATACAAGATAGACCTGAAACAAGGTAATAGAATTAAAGGGGTTAATAAAGACTCTATATAGAAGGTAGAATATTAGCTGAGACTTGGAGGAAAAGAAGGAAACCAGGAGGCAGAGGTGAAGATGGAGATCTTTCCAGGCATAGGACATAGACAGGGAAAATACCCCAAAAAAGAAGATGAAATGTCTTGTTCAAACAACTACAAGGAGACCAGGATTACTGGACCAGAATATAGAGAATATGAGAGGTAAAAAGTGAAAGCTTACTGGAAAAGTAAGGGAAGTCAAGTTATACATGGCTTTGAATGCCAAGGGATTTTATATTTTATCTAAAGATGGTAGGGAGTCACTGGTACTTCTGAATAGGAGGGTGACAGGGATAGACTTGAGCTTTAAAAGGAAGATCACTTTGGAAGCTGAGTAGAAGTTAATCTGGGGTCAGAGAGACTGGCAGCATGTAGTGCCTCCATCAGTCTATTGCAATAGACCGGGTGTAAGTTTTACCATTGTGGTGGCAGTATCAGAGGATCGAAAAGAGAATATGTGAGAGATGTAATGAAGATAAAATGGACAGCCTTGACAATAGATTGGATATCGGTGTGAGCCAAGTGAGGAGTTGAGGAAGAATCTTCTTTAGCGAAATACAGACTTAATTTGTCAATAAATACCATTTATATTATCCCATTTCCACTCTCTGGGCAAAGTATCTCTAACTCAAGTCAGCATCCTTTATTGAGTCTCAGAATGTAGCCAACCAAAGATACTCAATACCCTTTCATACCGATATTTCCTTGAAGCAAATCTGAAGTGGTACTAAAAGTAGTTGAAGATTCATCTAGAAAAGTATTGTTATCAGTCACTGGGTATGTGGAGGAAATATGATTCATAGTTTCTGAATACATACATATATATATATACATGTGTATACACAATATTTTTGCTTATATATTGCCACTTAAAATGTACATAGATATTGTTGTAATTAAAAAAAAGTGCAAACTTAAAGGTGTTAATTTATAGAGGTTTTTTGTGAATGTATATAATGTAGGGAATCACAAATTTTTGCCTTTAAAATTTTGTTTTAATATTAACAGACAAGAAATTTCTAATTTATTAAATTCTCTAGTTAATAAATCTGTATGTCAGACAAATTTTCATCCCTAAATGAGATGACTGAGATTTTACCGTATTCAAACGTGTCCACAGATGGCACAGATCAGGAAATGAGAATCAAAAGTTTGGTGTAGAAAAAACACTTGCATCAGAGTAAATTGAGTGCATTTGTCACAGCTCCAACAATTGCTAATTGTAAGAGAAGCATTACAGTGTAAAAAAGACAATTGTCCTCAGGAAGATCTGGTTCCCATCTCATTGCATTATGGCCTTATGTTTTTGGTCAAGTAAATACATCTCTTGGTGTTCTGAATAATTAAGTAAGACTTTAAGTTACAGAAGTGCTTGTATACATTGCTAGAGGACTTCTTTCAAAAGCAATTTCCCATACTTATAAAATCACATATCTAGTTTAGAATTTAGGCAATAGTTAAATAATAAATAGTTAAATAAATTACATATACATGGGTATAATGGAATACTAGGGTGCTCTAAGAAATGGTAAAAGAAATACATGGGACTTCCGTGTATTGATGCAAAAATGAAGTGAACAATTATTTATACAATGACAACAGTGAAAAGAAAACAACTGTGAAAGGTTTATGAACTCTAATCAATAAATAACTAGGGATATCTGAAAGACTGATGATTTATAATTGCCATTTGGCAGAGAAGGAATGACATAGAAGTGTAGAATGAAATATAAATTTCTCAGATATAACCAATTAATAAATTTATTTTGTATGACTATTTGAGGGAGATGAGTGGAGAGTTAAAAGTATGAGTGTGATACTAGATGAAGGAAGAAAAAATAGCATTATTTAGTCGTTAAAATACACAGAGCAGATCATGACGAAGGTCAGAAATGTGTGTGTATAAATATACACACACACACACTTATATGTATATAAGCGTGGGAGTGTTGGAATCACCAGGTTACATTAAAAAGTCAAAATTTTATATGATGAAGATTCATTATTTTATATGACATCCTCTTTAATCCTTTTTAAATTAGAAAAATATTCATTTTGGATTATAATAATGAAAGAGAAAAATTGAAAATGAAATAAATAAAATAAAAATAATGTATAGTCAAGAGTATGCTGATAAATACTTAACAACTAGCCCAAACATAATGAAAACTGCAATAATAATAATAAGAAAAACATGTAAATGACACTACTACTTTTAGCTTAATCTGTATTGTTAATATTTTTTTCCATCACTTCCTTAAATGTCAACAGTCAACAAAACAGAAAATCAGGCTCTGGTTTGTAACATTTTCTGATTTGAGATTTGTAAATATCCACACTGATGATTTAAAAATAAGTTCCTACAAGCTGATTCGAGCTGGTTCTGTCACATCCCTGTGCATAGTCCAAAAATATTTAGGAACATTTAATAATGTCACATTATTAAATATTTATAACCTTTAAAACAGGTATCAAGAAAAACTTTGAAAATTCAAAAGAGCTTTTCAAAAGAAGTATCGAAAAATGACAATGGGACAAGAAATATATCATCCCTGTTATTCCGTCTTCTAATGGAGCTGTCCCAAACATCCTTTTAGTGTGTACACAGATGATGGGTCTATACCTCAGTATTGATTCAATCACAGAAAAGGACTTATTAACTACACCAACACTATAGTCTATAGAACAAAAATACAAAAAAGAACATTAAATATAAACACAGGGCATTCAATGTTTAATAATAAGATTGAGGCTTGTCCTTCAACTGCTTTTATGTAAATCCCATGAAAATGATGGGAATAATGGAATGATGAAGGAGAAGATGATGATGATGATGTTGACATTTGTACTAATTCAAAGTTTTTGTGAATAAAATGACATGCATCATAAATTGTTATGAGCATTTAAGAAATATATAAGAAAGAATTAAAAAAATTTCAAGCATACACTTAACTATATGTCAATTAAGAATTATTTACTTAATTTTACAAGAAATATAATGCATTGGATTGACATTAGTAGATTTATTTTCTTAGCTTTGTCCATTATTAGATATGTAATTTTGGGTAAGATATCTAGTTTCTCTTTTCAATGATGTTGGGGAAGTAATTCAAGTCTCTTTGAGACTCAGTTTTTTCACCTACAAAATGATTTTTTTTTAATATTAGATGACTTCTTTTACCCTTTGACAATAGGTATTTCTCATCTACTTTGTCTAATAAGAGGTAATTCCTTTAAAGACAGTAGATATCTTCCAGGAGGCTTTGAATTTTTCTAGATTTTTATGAAATCTCACAGGGCCATCCAACTTAAAAGTATCTAGAAAATGCTACCTTTTTGTAGCCAGGCAATCTTTTATCAACAAATTCTGTGCTGGAGTATCCCCATCTCTGTGTCAAACAGGGACCTTTGTTGAACATACATATCCATGTTTTACAATTTGATGTAAATATGATCTGAGGGTCATTAAATGAGGCTATGACTGTTGAACTAGATTGTTTTTAAGGTTGTTTATACCTCGGAAATTTTATGGGACTTTCACTGAGCAGTTTTATGTGCCTTCTGCGAAGGTGAGTTTTCTTGTATCACTGATTTTATTTTTTACTAAAATAAGCTGCTTGGAAACAAATTTCATTCACATATGAAGTTCACATGGACATATGAAGTTTATGTTTTTTACTATTTTATTTTTTAGTAATTTATTTGTTTTTTATTTTCAACAATCACTTCCATAAGTCTTAAATTTTCTCCCCCTCTCTCCCTACTCCATCCCTGAGATGGCACTCAATCTTATATGGGCTCTATAGATACGTTCTTATTAAACACATTTTCACATTAGTCATGTTGCATAGAAGAATTAAAAAGAATGGGAGAAACCACAAGAGAAAACAAAACAAAACATAACCTAACACAAGAGAAAACAGTATTCTTCATTCTGAGATCCAATTCCATAGTTATTTCTCTGGATGAAGATGGAATTATGCCTCAGGGGTCCCTTGGGAATGTTTTAGGTCTTTGCATTGCTGTGAAGGGTTTAATCTACCAGAAATAATCCTCACATACTCTGGCTGTTCCTGAGTACAATGTTCTCCTGGTTCTTCTCATTTCACTAAGCATCACATCTTTCCAGGCCTCTCTGAAATCTTCCTGTTCATCAATTCTTATGGCACAATAGTATTCCATTATATTAACATACCACAACATGTTCAGCCATTCCTCAATTGATAAGCGTTCCTTTGATTTCTAGTTCTTGGTCACCTCAAAGAGAGCAACTATAAATATTTTTTTCCATATGGAAACTTTCCCATTTTAATGATCTCTTTAAGATAGAGACTTAGAAGTGATATTGCTGCTTCAAATCGTATGGACATTTTTGTAGCCCTTTGGGCATAATTCCAAATTTCCCTCCAGAATGACGGTATCAGCTTAAAGCTCCACCAACAATGAATTACTTTTCCACCTCTCTCACATCCTACCCAACATTTATGATCCTCCTATTTTGTCATGTTAGGTAATCTGATAGGTGTAATGTGGTACCTCAGAGTTGTTTTGATTTGCATTTCTCTAATCAATAGTGATTTATAGCATTTTTTCATACGATTACACGTAGCTTGAATTTTTTTCCTCTGAAAACTGCTTGTTCATATCATTTGACCAATTATCAATTGATGAATGACTTGTATTCTTGTAAATTTTAGTCAGTTTTCTATATATTTCAGAAATGTCACCTTTATCCCAAAAAAATTGTTGGAAAAATTCTTTCCTGGTTGTCCACATCCCTCTTAAACCTTAATTGCATTGCGCTTGTTTGTGCAAAATCTTTTCAATTTGATGTAATCAAAACTATCCATTTTGCATTTCATAATGTTCTTTATCTCTCGTTTTTCACAAATTTTTCCATTTTCTGCAAATCAGACAAACACACCATTCTTTGCTCCCTTAATTTTTTTAATAGTATCAGCCTTTAAATGTAGATTGTTTACTCAAGGATATTTTATTCTTGTGTATGGTGTCAGGCATTGGTCTATGCCCAGTTTTGCCACACTATTATCCCCTTTTCCGAGTATCTTCTCTAAAACAGCAAGGTTTTATCCCAAAAGCTGTGGTCTTTGGCTTTATCCAACAGTAGACTGCTATATTTATTGGCTACACTGTCTTTAGTACTTACCCTATTCTGCTTGTCTACCCCTCTATGTTTTATCCAGTACCAAATGGTTTTGATGATTGTTTCTTTATAATCCAATTTAAGATCTGGTAGGGATAGGCCACCTTCCCTACCATTTCTTTTCATTGATATTCTTGACCTTTTTTTCTTCCAGATGAATTTTGATATTACTTTTTACAGCTCTAGAAAATGATTTTCTGGTAGTTTGATTGGTATGGCACTGAATAAGTAAATTAATTTAGATAGAAATGTTATTTTTATTATATAATGGGCCAATCCATGAGCAACTGATCTTTTCTTTTTCTTTTCTTCCAATTGCTTAGATATGACTTTATTTGTGTGATAAGTATTTTGTAATTTTATTCGTGTAGTCCTTGAGTTTGTTTTGGCAAGTAGGTTTCCATATTTTATGCTGTCTACTGTACCTTTTAACTGGATTTCCCTTTCCATCTCTTGTTGTTGGAGTTTGTTAGTAATATATAGAAATGCAGATGGTTTGTGTGATTTTTATTGTAACCTGCAACTTTTCCAAAGTTGTTTATTATTTCAAGCAGTTTTTTTTTTTTTTATTCTCCAGGATTCTCTATGTGAATCATCATATCATCTGCAGAGAGTGAGAACTTTTTTTTGCCTATTCTAATTCTTTCAATTTCCTTTTCTTCTCTTATTGGTAAAGCTAACATTTCTGATACCATATTGAATAACAGTGGTGATGATAAACATCCTTGTTTCACCTTTGATCTCATTGGCAATGCATCTATCTTATGCCCATTGCAATACAATGCTTGCTGATGGTTTTCAGCAGATACTACTTATTATCTTAAGGAAGGCTCCATTTGTTGCTCTGCTCTCCAGTGTTTTCTGTTTTTTTTAAATTTTATTTATTTATAAACATATAATTTATTTATTCTTCAGTTCTCAACATTCACTTCCACAAAAATTTGAATTAAAATTTTCTCCTCATTTCACCCCACCTCTCACCCCAGAACAGCATGCACCCTATGGATCCCTTCCTCCAGTCTTTCTTCCCTTCTATTTCCCTCTCTTTTTCAATCTTCTTTCCCTTCTACTTTCCTGTAGGCCTAAATAGATTTCTACACCCCATTGCCTTTACATCTTATTTTACAGTTACATGCAAGAAAGAAACCATTTTTAACCTTCATTTTTAACGTTTAAGTTCCATATTTTCTTCCTCCCTTCCTCCCTCCCCACATGTATATGTGTATATATTTATTCCCTTTACCCTTATACTGAAAAAGTCTGATGAGTTGCAAATAACATCTTTCCATATAGGAAAGTAAACATTTCAACTTTAATGAGTTTCTTAAGACTTCTCGTTGTCATTCCCTTTTCTTGTTTCCCTGGTTCTTGTATTTGAAAGCCACATTTCCTACTTAGCTCTGGTCTTTTTAGCAAGAATGCTTGGAAGTTTTCTACTTCATTGAATTTTCATTTTTTTTTCCCTGAAGTGTTATAGTCATTTCTGTTGGGTAGGTGATTCTTGGTTTTAATCATCTCCTTTGACCTCCGGAATATCATATTACAACCCCTTCAATCCCTTAAGTTAGAAGGTGCTAGATTTTATGTTATCTTGATTGTATTTCCATAGTACATTAATTGTTTATTTTTGACTATTTGCAATACTTTCTCCTTGATCTGGGAACTCTGGAATTTGGCTACAATGTTCCTAGGAGTTTTTCTTTTGGGATCTCTTTCAGGAGGTGATCAGTGAATTCTTTCCATTTCTATTTTACCCACTAGTTGAAGAACATGAGGACAGTTTTCCTTGATAATTTCTTGGAAGATGATGTCCAGGTTCTTTTTTGATTTCAGGTAGGACAATAATTTTTAAGTTATCTCTCCTGGATCTATTTTCCAGGTCAGCTGTTTTTCCAATGAGCTATTTCACATTGTATTTTATTTTGTCATTCTTTTAGTTTTCTTTTATAATTTCTTGCATTCTCATAAAGTGATTAATTTTCATCTGCTCCATTGTAATTTTTAAAGAACTATTTTGTTGAAAAACCCACAGCATCCACAGACAGCAACAGCAGGATAGAATGAATGGATGTTGTATTTTTTTCAAAAGCTTTTTATACATCTATTGAGATAATCATGTGTTTTCTGTTAGTTTTGTTTTTGATGTGATCAATAATGCTAATAGCTTTCCTATTAATGAGCCAACCCTGCACATCTGATATAAATCCTACCTCACCATAATTTATTGTTCTCGTGCTAATTTGCTGTACTTTTTTGCCATTATCTTATTTAAAATTTAAAATTTTTGCATCTATATCATTAGAGAAATGGATCTATAATTTTTTTCTCTGTTTTGACTCTTTCTGGTTTAGGTATCACAACCCTATTTGTATCATAAAAAGAATTTGGTAGGTCTCCTCCTCCAATTTTCCCAAATAATTTATGTAGCATTGGAATTAACTGTTCTTTAAATATTAGATAGAATTAACTTGTGAATTCATCTGACCCTGAAGATTTTTTTTTTCCCTGGGAAGTTTCTTGATGACTTCTTCAATTTCTTTTTTCTGAGCCAGGATTATTTAAGTATTAAACTTCCTCTTCTCTTAATGTGGGTAGCTTTTTAAAATATTTATTGATTTCACTTAGACTGTCAAATTTATGGACATACTGTTGAACAAAGTAATTTCTTATTATTCTTTTAATTAGTTCATTCTTTCATTTTTGATATTGGTAATTTGGTTTTCTTCTTTCTTTTACCAGATTGATCAAAAGTTTACCAATTTTATTGGTTTTATCATAAAAGCAACTATTAGTTCTATTTATGAGTTCAATAACTTTCTAAACTTCAATTTTATTAACCTTTTCTATACTTTTTCTTATTTCTAATTTGGTATTTACTTGAGGATTTTCAATTTGTTCTTTTCTTTGCATTCTCAGTTGCATGCCCAATTCATTGATCTTCACTCTTTCTATTTTATTCATGTAGACATGCAATGATAAAACCTTCCCCTAAGAATTGCTCTTGGAGCATACCATAAGTTTGGTGCATTGTCTCACTATTATCATTCTCTTGAATGAAGATGTTGATTGTTTCTATGATTTGTTTTTAACATACTAATTTTCTATGATTAGATTATTTAGTTATGTCCTTTTAAAATATGATAACATACATACAATTCTCAAAATTAACAAGTACCATCCTCCCTTACAGTGATGTAAATTGTTTGACCATGTTGAATTTCAAGTTTTTTTTTCCTGTTTTCCTTTTTATGTCTCTCTTTAGAGTTGTATTTGAAGATCAAACTATCTATTCAGCTCTACCCTTTTCATCAGGTAGTTCTGGGAATCCTTTATTGCTTTGAACATCCATACCCTTGCCTGAAATATTATGCTCAATTTTGCTGGGTGTTTGAAACCTGGTCGTTGTCGTAGCTCCTTTGCCTTATAGAATGTTATGCTCCAATCCCTCTCATTTTTTAACGTAGAAGCTGCAAGGTTCTGTGTGATCCTGACTGAGGTTTCTCAGTATTTGAATTTTTTGGCTTCTTGCAGTATTTTCTCCTTAACTTGATAATTCTGGTATTTGGCAAGAATATTTCTTGGTGTGTCCTGTTTGGTATCTCTTTCAGCAGGGGATTGGTGGATTCTTTCAGTGTCTATTTTCCCCTCTGTATATAGGACGTCAGGGCAGTTTTCTTTGACGATTTCTTGGAAAATATTGTCCAAGTCTTTTTTTCATCATGACTTTCTGGTAGACCAGTAATTCTTGGATTTTTCTCTACTGAATCTTTTCTTCCAGGTCAGTTATTTTCCCAATCAGATATGTTCTTCTGCTTTTTTTTCATTCTCAAGATTCTGCTTGACTTATTCTTGATGTCTCATAGGGTTTTTAGCTTCTACTTGTCCAATTCTAATTTTCACTAGGCTGTTTTCTTCAGTTAACTTTTGTACCTCCTTTTCCATTTGTCCAATTGTTTCTTCACCAGTTACATTTTGTATTTCCTTATCCATCTGCTGAAATTTCCTTTTAAATTCTTCTGTGATTTTTTTTAATATTTTAAAAATCATTTGCCAATTTTCTTCTACCTCTCTAATTTGACTTTTAAAATCATTCTTGAGTTCTTCCAAAAATGCTCTTTGGTCTTTTTACCAATTCATACTCCCTTCTGAATTTTCAGATTTCAGTGTAATCTCAATGCTGTCTGTTTCCCAATTCGTGTTTTGTTCTTTGTCATTGTGGTAAGATCCTATGGTCTTCTCTTTTCTGATTTGCTTCTTGCTCGTGATGATTGCCTTTTCTCTTGCTTTTAAAGTGGTTCTCTGCTTTTCAGGCTTAGGGGGCTCTGTCCCACATTTCTTGCGCTGATAACTTAAGGCTTTGTGTGTTGTGGCATCTGGTTCTTTTAGCTAGAAGCTAAAATGCTGTAGATTACCTGGTGCTGAGCTGGGTATTGTGCCAAGGCAGTGGTCAGGTGAAGTTTTCTGAGTTTCCCTGGAGTTACCCTGAAAGTTGCTGCATGAGATGTGGGAGAGGGATGTTCTTCTCATGGTAGGTGTCCTCCTCTGAGCTAGTGGTTGGTGAACCATCATCTTCAGTGGGGTCTTCTTGATTCCCCTGACTCTTCTAAGTCATATCTGGGTTCCTGGCATTGGAAATTCTGGGCTCCGTGCCTGTGAGGCTCATTATCTCTTCCTGGTTTGCTGAGGTAAGGTTGTCTGGAACTTCTCTATTCCTGCACTGGTCCCCTTCAGCCACAGCAAGATGGTCTTTCCTTAATAATTTTCCCAGTTTCTCAAGCCAAGAGACTGTTTGACTGATCCCACTCCTCCAGGATTTTTCCTGGACAAACATTCTCTGTGTTTTTCAAGGTAAACAACAGGGAGGGGGAGGAGAAAGAGCAGTTACAAATGACTCCACCCTCTTGATTCCCAGAAGTTCAAGTGGGTGACTTACAAACATTTAATCTGTGGGTTGATATCCTAGGAGTGTCTTCTACTGTTACCAGGGGATCTGTGCTTCTCTCTCATACAATTCAGCTGGACTCCCCTCGAGTGCTGATATCCTTGAGAATCCATACTCCTGCTTCCGACTCACCCTGCCCTGGTGGTTCCTGCTCAGCTTCGCTATGCTGGGATCTGTGGTGGTACAGCCTTTGTACTCTGTGCTTCCCAGGCCCATGTAACAGATGCTTCCCATTGACTTTCTGGGCTGTGCCAGGCTGCAGATCTTCCACAATCTGTCTCCTAATGGGTTCTCCAACTCTAAAATTGTTTCAGATTATCTTTTTAGATGTATTTGAGGGAACTTGTGGCAGATCTTAGGTAAATCCATGTTCTCATTCTGCCATCTTGATTCCACATTCAGAAGTTTTTCTATGTCACTCTTCTTCAAGGGAAAGGGGAGGGTATGACTGGAACTGAGCAGGTTCAAGAGATATAAGACAGCAAAAACTAGTAGACTGACTTACACACAGAAGATATTTAATAAATATGTGCTGAATTGAATCAAAATGAAGTTCAAGGCAACCCATATGGATAATATTCAAGAAAAATATCTTTGACATGACAGTATGACTGGGGTGATTATTTTAGAGTTCTAAATGGGGAAAGTGTACAGGAAATTCTTGCCTACCTATGTAGCACTCTAATTTCACAGATATACCATATTTTCAATTCTCCCCTACATTTTGAGTCAATATGACCTCCAAGCTGAAGAAACATAAGAAATCATGACCCAGTCCATTATGAGCAATGCTTTGATTCAGGTTTGCTCTTGGACATGTTCCCTTTGCAGTGAATTGAACCTTGCCTTGTTCTTCTCTGATTATTGTTATGTAGCAAGCAAAATTAATATGTCATATATTTACCCATCTCTTTGCATTCTATTAAATTCAAAATCACTAAAGTATTACAGAATGTTGTTTATTGAAAATTGTGCTTCCCAGAATGTTATTCAGATACATGATCAAAATACATAGTCACCTCTTCTTGGACTCTGGTATATTAATGACTCCATATCTCCTGGAGACTAAATAAAGCATAGATTGATGATGGATAATATATTGATATCGTTCACACTGAAACAAATCATGTTGGTTTTGATGCTGAATGATTGCACAATGCCAAAGCTTTGGTATCAAGAATTTTCTTTTCTGGATCTTCAGTAGCTGTGATTGTATCATCTGCAGAAAAGTTATGAAACTGCATCTCCACAGGTTTTCCTTTCCATGATGATGTTTACAGGCACTGGATAGAAGAATGGATATTCCAAAGCCTCTTGCATAATGGGTCGTGTGTTGTCTCTATCCAGATGCAAGGGGAGATAGTGATTAAAGTACTGGTATTAGTTTGATTTCCTGTCTTTTTCTGTAGGTGCCATGCTGTTTCATTTAGGCTAACTTGCTTGCTATGTAGAGGAAAATATTTAGAAGATTGTGGGGATAGGTAGCCACACTGCCCCAGGAGTAATTTCCCAAAATGAGGGTCAGGAAATCTGGGCTTGAGGTAGGACTGAAAGTCTGGTGATTCTGCTATTCCTGGGGCTTCCCTGCTTGTCTGTCTGTTGGTCATTAATTGTTGCCAGTGAAGATGAGGAAGATAGCTACTTTTCCATAATGATTTCTCCCCTCAATGATGGCCATGTGGGGCTTGACTGGAAGCAGGTCTGGTGGTTTGGGGGACTCTATTATTCTTAAAATTTTATATACCACCATCACTGTCACCATCCCCCTATCACTCAATGAAACTCTCTTAGATTGTCTTCATTTTCTGGCCTGGTTCCCAAATTATTTCTCAAGTTGAAAACATCCTTTCCTTTTTTTAAAGTAATTAATTTATTTGTTTTCAGTTTTCAACTATCACTTTCATAAATCTTACATTTTCTCCCCCCCTCTTCTGTGATGGCTTGCAATCTTATATGGGTTCTACACAAACATTCTTATTAAACACATTTTCACTTGAGTAATGTTCCATAGAAGATTTAAACTGAATTGAAAAAAACTATGAAAAAAAATAACACAAGAGAAAATAGTTTGCTTCATTCTACATTCTGATTCCCTAGTTCTTCCTCTAATGTGGATAACTTTTTGCCTGAGGGCAAAAGAGATTCCTTTGGGAATGTTTTAGGTCCTTGAATTGCTGTAAAGGGCTTAGTCTATCAGAAACAGTCCTCTTACACTGTGGCTGTTTCTGGGTTTATGAAAACTCCCTTTTCAAATTTGAGGCAAAAGTAAAGCTTCAGAGAATTTCTCATCTGACAGCCTTCAAAGGTTTATGGAATTATACTCCTATGGGATAAAAAGTACCACCCAAATCATTATATCTTAAAATGTGTATTACATTCCAATACATAGCATTTACAAGGCACTTAATTTAAAAACACAGAGGTTGATTAAACATGTAAACATTAAACATGTAAAAATACATTTTACTCAAAAGAGATTTGGAGAAAAAATAGTAGTTTGTAACACTGAAAACTCTTAAATAAATTCTTTTATAAATTTCTTAAATTAATACTCACTATTTAAGAAATGCTCAGATCAATTATTTTCAATTTTGTGCTCAGATGATTGTAGAGAATTATTACAAAGTAGCTGTCCTATGATCTCTAAGTCATACTTGGCAAGTGAGGGATTATCAATTCCTAGGTAAGTTCACACATTGGAGATTGTCAATTTGCCTAGAATAAAATCTGCTTTATACATAATTCTCAGTCTTTTATAGACATATGTGCCACAACATCATATTAAAATGAAACCTCACAAATAAAATCAACACCATGGATAAGGTCTCATGCTGGGCACTAAAGATGGAAATATGAAAGGACAAACTAGTCAGTAACTACCCTCAAGGATCTTACAATACAATATGGTTAAAGGATTGTGATAGCGATACTGCAAGTGGCGAATGATAAGCACAAAACAGTCTTAAATGTGATATTAGGAATTTTAGAAAAGAAACACTTCTTTCAACTTTTGTTGATAGGGTATCCTGATCAGGAAAGTCTTCTTGAAGGAGATTGCACCTCAGAGGCCACTTAAAGGAAGAGAGAAATTCTAGCAAATGGGACATGTCAAGAAATTACATTCCAGGGATGAAATATAAAAGAAAATTCAGGGAAAGATTTTAAACAATTGCTTGTTTGGGGGCTTTCTATTTATATTTAGCTGTTCTGGGTCTTGAATTTTTAGACATGATTTGTCAGGTGATTATTTCATCCTGAGGAACCTCAGGCATAAAGAGGCCTCAGGGGAGGATAGAAAATGAATCTTTTCCATGAACATTATGCCCTGCTCTGCTCAGAACACAATGTGGGAAGTTCGCTCATTTACCACAGGGAATACCCTACTTCCCCGAAGTGAATACAATGTATTCTACTAAACCAAGGATGATGGTCATTCAAAGTTCAATGTTCTCTACTAGAAAGACTAGATGCCCATCAGTCCCCACAAACTTGCAATCAAATGAGAAATCACTGGCTGAGAGACTGCATATGGTAGGTCATTTCTGTCATTTTTTTACTTCTATTGTTTTCTCCCTTCCCTCTTCCTCTTTTACTAGGGACAAAGGACAGGGTTTTAGAATATTGAGCATATAAAATGGTACAAAATACAATATTAGAAGAAAGAAGAAAAGTTTGGTTCACTTTCCTTTTCTTTTTCTACCTTGCTATTTCCAAAATTTCTACCTTTTTCAAAGTGGGGGAGAGGGAAAGTTTTGTCTGTATTCCCAGAATGGTAAAATTAACTGTGCCAGGTAGCACAAAGAGACTAATTTCTTCTGGAATTGTTTGTTTCTGGCTGCTTGCAAGATTTTTTCCTTGAGCTGGGAGTTCTGGAATTTGGCCACAATGTTCCTAGGAGTTTCTCTTTTTGGATCTCTTTCAGGTGGTGATCGATGGATTCTTTCAATACTTATTTTGCCCTCTGGTTCTAGAATGTCAGGGCAGTTTTCCTTGATAATTTCATGCAAGACGATGTCTAGGCTCTTTTTTTTTGATCATGGCTTTCAGGTAGTCCCATAATTTTTAAGTTGTCTCTCCTTGATCTATTTTCCAGGTCAGTTGTTTTTCCCATGAGATATTTCACATTCTCTTCCATTTTATTGTTCTTTTGGTTTTGTTTGGTGATTTCTTGGTTTCTCATAAAATCATTAGACTCCATCTGTTCCATTCTAATTTTGAGAGAACTATTAAATTCAGTGAGCTTTTGAGCCTCTTTTTCCATTTGGCTCATTTTGCTTTTGAATGCATTCTTCTCCTCATTGGCTTTTTGAACCTCTTTTGCCAATTGAGTGAGCCTATTTTTCAAGGTGTTAATTTCCTCAGCATTTTTTTGGGTCTCCTTTACCAAGATATTGACCTTTTTTTCATACTCTTCTTGCATCTTTGTCATTTCTTTTCCCAGTCTTTCCTCCACCTGTCTAACTTGCTTTTCAAAATCCTTTTTAAGCTCTTCCAAGGCCTGAGCCCACCCAACACCCCCCTGGGGTGTCTGGGGTACTGAGGCCCCGCCCTCCACATCTTTCCCTGATGGGAAAAATACGTTCTCGTCCTCCCCATCAGATCCGAATGTCGGGATCATTTGCATTTGTTGGAAAAAACTCTCTAAAGTCTTATTTTTCTTCCCCTTTCTAGGCATTTTCCCAGCCAGTTACTTGACCTCTGAGATTCCCTTCCACCCCCGCCTGGATCCGCCCAGCCAGCGCCTGGCCTCTGAGATTCAAATGGGCTTTCCTCCTGCTGGCTGTCAATCAGTGAGCTTTAGTTCAGGTGCTGGGGCGGGGCCAGGGCTGTCTTCGAGACTCTGATCCCTCGGGGGGCTTTATGCAGCGACTCTCAAGAATGGAGCGGGTGGGGGCGGGGTGGGGGGCCCGCCTCCCAATCTCAGCTCCCCTGGGGGTCCCGAGCAGAAGCCTTCAGCAACAGAGCGGGTTGGGGGCAGGGCTGTCTCTCAGGCTCAGCTCCGTCAGGTTTTATGCGGGAATCTTCTGTAATGAAGATCCTGCCTGCTGCTGGGGGATTCCTGAGTCCTGGGCCGCTGCCGCCTCAGCCGCCGCCCACGCCTCTGCCTCCGCCGCTTCCTGCCCCCGTCCCTGCCGCCGCCGCTTCCTCCCGAGGGGGCCCGAGTCACATACGCCCTGCTTCCCCTCTCCTTCAGCCCGGCCTCTCTCACTGACCTGCTTCTGTGGGCGGAGGGACTTTCCCGGCTGCTTCAGCTTCCGTCTCTGGAGCCTGCTCCGATCCGCTTCTCTGAGGCCTCGGCCAGGGCAGCGCTGGGGGTCGGGTTTACTCTCCGGGGCGCGCCGGACCCTGGGGACGGGTCTTGAGGGCTCCCTGGGACGGAAATCTCCTCCACTCTGCCTCTGCACACCTTACACTCACCCAGAATCTATGGGGGACTCTTTCTACACCAATTCCATGGGCTTTGGTTTCGGAGCTCGTAAACGTGCGTCCTTCTACTCCGCCATCTTGGCTCCGCCCCCGAGAGTAATTTCTTCTGTGGGACTTACCTAGTCTCCCTATCATCAAGGAAGAAGTTTCATCTTCTTGTTATTAAGTTTATAACCTATCCCATTTTAAAGAAAGCAATGAAAGAAAAGGAGAGGAAATTATTGATCTCTTTGAGAGCCAATTCATTTTGTGTACCCCAAGAGAACCACTTATCTTTGAGAATACAGCATAAGTTTATAGAATCACAGATTTTTTGAGATAGAAGATCTTAGTTTCTTCCATTTCCTTATTATCTCCACCCCTATAGTATGAAAGAAGGAATTCAAGCCAAGAGATACTACTTCCCAATTTTCAATAAATATTTTCTAATTGTAGTCCATCTCTAGTGTTTGTGTGTGTGTGTGTGTGTGTGTGTGTGTGTGTGTGTATTTGTTGGGGGAATGGAAGAAAAAAAGAAGAAATTTACATGATAAATGTATTATGCAATTATCCTTTTAAAAAAATATACTGTTATGGCAATCCTTGTTTTATTCCAGAAATTAAAAATAAAATAAATCAAATTTAAAAAATAAAGTAAAAATCCTTTTCAGTTTGATTTAATATTTTATATCTGGTCAGTACTATATAAATGACAGAGAAAAATCCCTTACAGTTATTGTTTTCTTTCTATTTTCTCCATTTTTTCTGCCTTCAAATCAGAGTGAAAACCAAAAAGGTTACTCATCCAAATACATTAGTACCTGTAAAGCCAGCCTAGATTAAGAAAAAAATATTAATGAGGGAATATTTTAAGATCAGCTTAGTAGCATATTTTCCAATATTTCCAATTTTTTTCAGTATTCAGTAGTAGCATGGATTTTTGAATTTTAGCTCAATTATTAGAAATGGAATTAGATATTACTGTCAAGAAATTTTATGAACATATAACCAATAAACACTTATTCAGTGCCTACTATGTATCAGACTGCTGTGCTGAGTAGCAAAATATTCTAGGGAGTTGTTTTAAGGATAAACAACAACAGTTAAATATTCCAAACCATAAATATTAGGAATCCCCACATGACTTAAAAACAGCTAATTTTCTTAATTAAGTGAAACACTGATTCATTAAAATCAATTTCCATGTTACTATGCTAAGAATAATCCTGTTTTCATGCTTGGGAAATAGACAATTTTATACCATGCTTTTTGGAAGTATTGCAAATTATGCTTGGGGACAAACCAATGAACTTCGGTGGAAAAAGCACTAGATTAAACAACAGGACCACTGAATATGAGTTCTAGTCCCATCACTTCCTGTGTAATGTTAGGCAAATTCCATCACTTCTCTGGGCCGTATCTTCCATGTCTGCCAAAGTATGATTTGGAAAATTTGGATTAAAATTCCTTATAACACCTTTGATTTTTTCCATCTCTAAAATGTCATGTTTAAGAATGTTTCCATTATGAAAACCTCTTATACATTACATAACAAGCCTTTCTATGGAAAATATTTTTTTTCTCTCAGGTGATTTATGTCCATGGGTACATGACCTAACACCATTTATTTTAATCTTAAACAATTCCTTCAACTTTATATCAAGTAGAGAATATGTCTTTGGTGAGATTTAAAGTCTCCATGTATAATAATTTTCCCTTTGGTCAGCGCAATATCCCCTGCCCCATCTGAATGATTTTTATTAAAGGGAAAAAGTTAATTTCTCACAAAAAGGAAACTTCCTTTTTAAAATTCTCAAACTGAATCATGTGAAAATGATTGTTTAAATTCATCATCTCACTTCAGTAATAGACTGAACCTCTCATGAAGAGAGTAAATGAAAGGAAGATGAAAAACCTTTCTACTCTTTATCTTGATAAATCATGCGAAAATTGTCAGTCATCATTTTGCCATTTATCTTTATTATCTGAGGAGATTATTAATATTGCAATGAACAGTGATGACATAATTTTCCATAACACCTAAAAAAGTTTTAATCAGTCACTCAAGAGATATTTATCAGTCATTTACTATGTTCCAAACACTGTGCTAAGTGTTGAAGAGTTTTACTTGAATCAATTTCTTGAACAATAATGCTCCCTGTGTTAAGGGAGAAAGCTTATGGTTGCAAGGGTGGAAATATAGTTGATGATAATAATGACTCAAGGAAGGCAAAGGTGAATAAAGTCATCAGGTTAGCTAAGGAAGTTAATAGCTAAGTATGACGCGGTTGAGCTTAATTTTTCTTCCTCTGAGGATGCTGAGGCAGCTTTTTGTTTTCTTTCTGGTCCAGATCACCTGTGATTTAATTGATACAGTAACTCCTCCTCCTCAACAGCAGCATAGACTGGCACTTGCTGGCAGATTACATCTTAGAACATTTGCTGAAGCACTGATAGGTTAAATGATTTGCCATAACACCTCTCAAATTTGTCTACAGTGAAAACATGAAGTTGTGTAATATTGAGTACTGTCTACTTTTAAATGAAAAGTTTAGTCGATTTCACTGGATAGTTGATGCACAGTTTTTCCTCTTACATATCAAAACATCATCACATTTGTACCATTTGCACCTGAAGGAAATTTAAGATTCTTTATTCTAATTTTATTTTTTCTCCAGGTTAGGAAATATCAATTTCCAATTTCATTGGACCAAGCCAATATCACAAAAATTGTAAGTAATGAAATTCATTTTAGCTCCTCTGTTTCTCAAACTTCCTATTTATATCAAACTGCTATTGAGTTAGATCAGTGAAATCTCAGAATTTCATTTTGTGATTTATTTTAGCTGTTTTTTTATTAACACATTTCAGGATCATTTCAGAATTTTATTCTGCTTAATCAGTTAAAAATTATTTATTAAGTGGCTGCTATGAGTCAGAGAAATGGATACACTCTTCAGTGCTGAAGCCTCAGATTGCATTTTAGAATTTTCTGAATTAAACTGTTGGATTAAGGTATTTATTTTGTATTTGTTTAGGAATCACTTTGTAGTTCTTCTTGCCAAATCTGCTAATTGACTTCCCTTTTGGTCTATACTTGGAATCACAAAGTCATTGAATGTGGAATATGAGTGGGATATTTAAGACATGATTTACCTCAGGGATTTCTCAACTGTTAATTATTTTTAAGTCGCCTTGGTTTTTTTGAGTACCTTTCAGCTTTTAGCAAACCTTCACATACTTCCTATTCAGTATGAAAGGAAATAAATTCTAGAATCTGTCATGCATAAGTATAAGACAAGATTAATAGAGTAATTATTCAAAAGATTATTTTTTTACATTTAAACTTAACATTGATAAAAATAAAATAATAATTTATTAACATAATAATTTAGTATAATAAAGTTGTTAAACATTTGTCAGAGCACAGTTAAATAAATTGCTGTGAACCATGAATTTTTTTTCTTGTTAGCCAGTAGTTTTGTTCTCAATGTAATTTTTCAATATTTGCATATGATTTTCACCCTCCAGTTTCTTTTTTGCGTTGGATTTGCTTGAGAACAAGGTTCGTAATCTTGACGTACAGAGATAATTTAAAAAGAAATCTACTGAAAATCTCATAACATTTTTTTCCCCACAATTAAAAATGGGATATTCTTTTCCAAGTTTATGACATTTAACTTCACTGGTTGAATAACAATTCAGAGGCCCTGGTTATTTTAGGGGATCAAACAGATAATTTTACTCTTAGCAGAATTTATCTTTTATTCTTTTTCTAGCTCAGTATGAAAAGGGCGTCTTATCCAGACCTCATTCCATTACTTTTGATTAGCTTTTCCTCAACTGTATCTTTTTTCAGGAATTTTGCCTTTCCCAATGTACCTCCACCTTTTTACCATTCCCTCTTCATCCATAATTCTTTTTCAGTTAACACTGTTACATTTGGAATATTTCAAAAGTATGATATAGTTATTTTTTCAAGTATTTCACAGACCCTTTTGACCAGATGTTCATTTTCCCTTGGGGTATGTCAATCTCACATAGATTGAGAACCCATAATCTCTAAAATCATGTTGCCCTATATGTTGTTGTAAGACTGGTTAAGTGAACATAAAATATGGCTTCATATTTATGTGGGAGAATATTTATTTGACCATTAAAGTTATAGAATTAACCTCTTTTACATTCTAATAACTATTTTTCTCATTTTCTCCAAGAGGTTTATAGTAGAGACTTGAATGAATGGCTGAAGGAAATCATTCTACAGTGTCTGAGTTTGTGCTGTTGGGCCTTTATGATTCAGGAGAACTTCAGATTTTCTTTTTTATTTTGATTTTAGTGCTCTATCTGGTAACTGTTTTAGGTAATGTCTTTATTGTGATTTTAGTTATCATTGACTCTCATCTCCATTCCCCCATGTACTTCCTGTTGGCCAACCTTTCCTTTGTTGATTTGTGGCTTTCCTCAGTCACTTCTCCAAAAATGATCACAGACTTTCTCAAGGAAAATAAAACTATCTCCTTTGGGGGTTGCATGTGTCAAATTCTCTTTGTACATTTTATTGGAGGGGGTGAGATGGTACTTCTTGTGGCCATGGCTTATGACCGTTATGTAGCCATATGCAAGCCACTCCATTACACAAACATCATGAGCCAAAGAAGATGCATTTGGCTTGTAATGACCTCATGGACTATTGGATTTGTACATGCTATGAGTGAATTCGTTGTGATTGTGGAGCTGCCTTTCTGTGGCCCTAGTGTAGTGAACAGCTTTTTCTGTGACATTCCACTGGTGATTGAACTTGCCTGCATTGATACCTATTCCCTGGGAATCTGGATGAATTCTGATAGTGGCAGTCTTGTTATGACATGTTTCATTCTCTTACTGATCTCCTATACTTACATCCTTTTTACCGTCTGCCATTACTCTAAAGATGGAGCATCCAAAGCTCTTTCCACTTGCACGGCTCATATCACGGTGGTGGTGTTATTCTTTGGGCCCTGCATTTTCATCTATGTGTGGCCACTTAACATAACATCACTGGACAAGTTTATTGCTGTGTTTTACTTAGTCATTACACCTCTCTTGAATCCAGCTATCTATACATTTAGAAACAAAGAGATGAAAATTTCCCTGAGAAGGTTTGTAAGTCAATATGTGAATTCTAGGTGGAATTATTGAGAGCTTTGTCATAAGAAGATTCATATTTTATGCATCTCAATGGACCAACCAATGATTGCCAGCATGCTGCATTTAATTTCAGGTACTTGATTGGCAAATAAAAGTAATAATATAAAAATGTGATAATGTACAAAACTAGTGTGTTGATAATCAAAATAATATATAATTTCTTGTTATTTTTTGCATATTACTCGTTATTATATGATAATCTATAATAAATAATTGAATAAAATAAATAAGCGTCATTCTAGGGGACTTCTTACCTTTATCTCACTGAACTGATCTAGCCAGGGAGCATAATTTTTACCCCTCAAAATGCCCTACTCTATAAATTGATAAATATTGCTCATCCTCCAGTCAGGGAAGAACTGTTTGGGGGCAATATTGTTATGGATACATTGCCTTGCCTCATTCCTGGGTCCTCTTTCTAGATATAATTCAATATCCTCCTTGACTTGGCATCAGGAAGATCTGAGATTAAATCTTGCTTCATACATTTACTAGATGTATGATACTAATGAAGTCTACTAATTTCTCAGACTCAATTTCTTCATTGGATAACAGGGAAAATAGTAGCACTTTCCTTGCAGGGTTGCTGTGAGGATTAACGTAAGTAACACTTTTTCCACATCTGAAATTGCTACATAAATTCAATTTACCATTATCATCCTCATCATAATCATCATGATCCTCATTCACTTCACATTTTTCTCCTGAGTCAACTCAAATAAAGAATGTTCATCCCACGTTTGAAAACCATTGTTGGAGGCCATATGAGTTTGAACCAAGGAACATGAAACAATTCCAAGCTTGCCAAGTCCCATTTCAAAGGTGACTGGATAAGGCCTTTCTCTCAGGGAAAGATCATGCAAGGTCTGAGATGGGAGTGGACTCTGCATAGATATATTGATGTATTTTGTTGCTTCTCAGTCCTCTGACTCCAATACCTGGCTCTAAATTTCCATTTGCACTTGATGCAAGCTTTATTCCTACATCCTACTGCCACTGAGACACTAAACAAACTAACTTGTTACCACTAGTCAACTAGGTTAGTCCCAATCCTGAGTCTTCTCTTTTCTCCTCTTCCACTCCATCTCCTGGAACCATTATCTCACTTGCTAACAAATGTTTGCTCATGTAAGATTTCTTCCTCTCTTTTTCATCTCACCCTCTTTATTTTTTTTTAATTAATGTCCTTTTTTCTCATTAAAACTTGGTCTTGTGGAAGACACCTCCTTATTGGCCACCTGTCCACAGCTGGATGGTCCTTCTCATGCTCTTGACACATGAAGTCAAGAAAGAATGTCACCATACTCATGCTTGTCCATTGCCACTTTCAGATAATCCCTTGATTATAATCTCTTTTCAAACTTTCCTTCTTTGAGGGTCCCTCCAATTGTCTATATCTTTGGAGTCTGTTCATTTGCTTCTGGTCTTCAGATTACATACCTTCTTCAAATATTTTAACATCAGAGAGTGTTCCTTTGTATAGCAGGGGGTGAAGTAGTCTTGATCCTGGAATCACTACGACCTGAGTTTAAATTCAGCCTCAGACAAAGGTCACAGTAGTTGTGTGACCATGCACAAGTTACTTAACTTCTGTTTGCCTCAATTTGCTCAACTATCAAATGGGAATGACAAATGTGGATCCAATAATAATATAACCAAAAGAAAACTAGTTGTGACAAAAAGGATTTAATTCCATCCAACTAAGTGTATGGTTTATGCATGTACTATGTGCCAATCATTGTGTGAATTTTTAGGGATACAAAGAAAAAAATTAAAATATCCCTGTCCTCAAGGAGCGCATGTTGTATTACCAATATTCAAGGACATTACCAGGGAAAACCTAGCAAAGTGAACTTCATGCTATGGTAAATATTCTGTGGTCCATCCTTCAGGGCATTTTATTGACCATGGATGATCTAGAACCAAATATTTTCACATATTTATCAGGAGAGGAGTATTTAATTAATATTTTAATACCTCAAATGACCACCGAGATAGGAAAGTAGACATTTTCATCCTAGAAAGTTCCTATCAATGAAGATCCAGAAATGTAATAAAACTGATCAATATATTAAAAAAAATATATGAGATGGTCTTCCAGGGGCAGTCAAGATGGAAGAGTTAAAAAAAAACAACACTTAGACTTTCCCAAAATTCCCTTTAAACAGCTTTAGAGTAATTCATCAAATCAAATTCTGAAGTAGCAGAGATAATAAAAGGTTAGGGTGAGTCATTCTTCCTGCTCAAGATAACTCAGGAAGTCAGAAAGATAGCCTTGTGACATAGGGTTGGAGGCAGGCCTGGAGTTTACATATATACAACAATAGTTATGGGGCTCAGTAGTGGCAATACAAGTAGCAGGGGTTTGGGAGCTCTCAAGCCAGAGATGACAAGCAAACCTGGCAACTCCTTAGAAAGAGATTACATAAGACAACTCTGCACATACTTAATGTAGAACCAGAGGGTGTTTGGAGAATTCATTGCCTATGTTCCTTGGTTCAAACCCTTATAGTCTTTAATAAGAAATTTCACAACTGGAATGAACATCCATTATTTGAGTTGCCTCATGAGAAAAATGTGTGGTGAAAGATGCTGCTGCTGGTAGTGATGAAAAATAGCACTTATGTAGCAATTTAAAGTATGCAAATAGTTTTATTTATGTCAATTCTCACAGAAACCCTGTGAGATAAGTGCTATTATTTTCCTTGTTATCCAGTGAATAAATTGGGTCATAAAGGCAGAGAGGAGCACTTTTGGTCAATAGGTAGCAGAAACCCTAAGGAACAGTTAAATTTTTGGTCACAAGGGAACATGCACCCTGAAGAATGATATCACTTCTGGTCTGAGGAGAGTACAAATATGAAGGAGCAGTATTGATTTTAAACCCTGGAGATTAGGGGCAATTCCTTGGTAAGGAACAGAGTGCAGACCAACAGAGAATTGACTATACCTCTCCATAGATCACAACACCTTGAAAGCACCAAAACTTCCAAAACCCTAGAACTAACTCTAAAGATAGTAGTGTGAAAAAACCAAAAGTCTGAAGCAGTGCCCATCCCCCTTGCATTCTGGCAACAGAACCCAACTTTAACAAAAAATACAAAATCAATTAATAGTGTGGAAAAATGAACAAATAAGAAAAAAAAAACAGCAACAACAGAAAAAAAAAACACCTGATCATAAAAGTCTACTGTGGTGACAGGGAAGATTAAGACACAAACTCAGAAGACAATGAAGTCAAAACAGCCATATGAAGACTCACAGTTAAAAAAAAATAAGGTAAATTGGTCAAAAACCCAACAAGAATTTCTAGAGGAACTTAAAAATGATTTTTGAGGGTCAACAACAGCTTTAATGAAGCATGTATATATCATTCCTTCACTTTAGGAGAAAAAGTCAGCACCTTAAACTTCAGAGAAAATACAGAGAAATACAGATTAATAGACAATGCTTCTGGGAATGGCTGAACAAGTTGTGGTATATGAATGTAATGGGACACTATTTTGATATAAGAGATGATGAACAGGAAGACTTCAGAGAGGCCTGTAAGGACTTATACAAATTGATTGTGTGTGAAAGTTGCAGATCCTGGAGAACTTTGTACACAGCATCAATCACAGTGTCTGAGGAATTTTTCGAATAGAGTAAGTCTTTCACAGCAATTCAAGGACCTAAAAACTTCCCAGTGTACTCGAAGTAAAATGCTATCCACATCCAGAGAAAGAATTATGGAATTGGATCATAGAATAAAACAGACCACTTTATCTTGTTTAATTGTATGTTTTTTTTCAAGGTTTCTCCCATTTATTTTAATTCTTCTATGCAATATGACTAAGGTGAATATGTATTTAACAAGAATGTATGTGTAGAACCTATTTAAGATTGCATGCTGTCTAGGGGAGGGAGCTGCGAGGGAGGGGGAAAATCTAAGATATATGGAAATGATTGTGGAAAATTGAAAACAAATAAAATAATTTATAAAAAATGGTAACTCACTAGAGTTACTCACTGCCAACACTTTTTCAAGAACTCAACTCTTTGTTGTGGTTCAGTTGTTTTTCAATCATGTCTGACCCCTTGTCACATTATTTGGAGTTTTCTTGGCAAAGATACTGGAGTGATTTTCCATCTCCTTTTCCAGCTCATTTTACAGAGGTGCAAACTGAGGTATACAGGGTTACGTGACTTGCCCACAATTACACAGCTAGTGTCTGAGGTCATATTTCATCTTTGAGATATATGTCCTCTAGATTTCCATCCATCACTCTATCCAGTGTGCCCCCAAGCTGACTACAAATGGAAAACACTAGATGGTCAATATTAAAATCAGATTGATGATATATTTTGTAACCAAAGGTGAAGAAGGTCTATCCAGTTAAAATAAAACCTGGGGTTGACTGTAGCTCAGATCATAAGCTCCTCATTGCAAACTTAAAAAGTAGTGGAAACCATCAAACCATATACTTATGACCTAAACAACATCCCTTAGGTCTATGAAGTAGAAATGATGAATCGATTTAGTGAATTCATCTGGTAGATAGAGTTCAGGAAGCAGCATCATAAAACATCCAGAGAAAAAGAAAATCAAGAAAACAAAAGGAGTGTTTGGTTAAGCCTTACAAAAAGCTGAGGAAAAATGCAAAATAAAAGGTAAAGGAGAAAGGGAAAGATATCACTGAATACAGAATTCCAGAGAATACCAAGGAATGCTTACAAGGGTTGTTTAAATGAACAATGCAAGAAAATAGAAGAAAACAACAGCATGGGAAAGACATCTCTTCAAGAACATTAAAGATGTTAAGGGAACGTTTCATGCAAAAATGAGCATGATAGAAAACAAAAATGGTAGGGACTTAACAGAAGCAACAAAACTAAAACAGAAGTGGCAATCACATGCAGAAAACTCTGCAGGAAAGATCTTAACATCACCAATAATCACAACAGTGTGGTTACTGATCCAGAGTCAGACATCCTGGAGAATGAAATTTAGTAGGCCTTATGTAATACTACTAAATAGAATACTTCTACTAAATAGTAGAAGACAGAATTTCAGTTGAGATATTCAAAATCTTAAAAGATGATGTTATTAGAGTGCTGCACTCAGTACATCAGCAAATTTAGAAAACTCAGCAGTACATCCTAGATTAGAAAAGATCATTTTACATCCTAGTCCTAATGAAGGTTAACGCCAAAGAATATTCAAATTGCTGAACTCATTTCCCACGCCAGAAAATGTCTGCTTAAGATTCTGCAATTTAGGCTTCACCAATATGTGAATCAAGAATTACCAGAAAAAAAAGCATATAAATCTGAAGAAAATATTACTTTCCATTTTTCCTAGATAAATCTAGTGTTCTCATGAGCGATCTCACAGATAAAGAACTGAACCTTGGATTAGGAAGACCTGAGTTCACATCTAGCCTCAGACATTCAGTCACGTAATTTAGACAAGTCACTTTCCAAGCCTCAGCTTATTGATTTAGAAGGATGGGAACAATAAGAGCACCTACCTCCAAGCGCTTTTGTGGGGACAAAATTAAATGTTTGTGAAGTACTTCACAAATATTAAAATATTTAATAAATATCTACTATTACTTCTTTTCAAAGTCTTCTTCTTTTCTCCTTGAAATTTTTTCTTTTAAAAATTCAATGCTATCTTGTTTCTTCAATGTCCTGCCCAGTAGTCTAATATATGTGACACTCAAAAAATTCCAGTTTACATTAGGATCTCCTTATTTAAAGGAAAGAAAGGACAGAAATAAGTATTTGTTAACTGCCTTCTATGTACCAAGCACTTTGATAAGAGTTTTATAAAGGAAGATGATAAGCATTTTGAGAGCACTTCCTATGTGCCAGACACTATGTTGAGTTCTTTTTTTTAAATATCACTTCGTTTGGGGCGGAGCCAAGATGGCGGAGTAGAAGGACGCACATTTACAAGCTCCAAGCCCACAACCCATGGAATTGAGGTAAAAGGAGATCCCCATAAATTCTGAATCACTGCAGGGGGTGCATAAACATAGGGGAAGAGATTTCCGTTCCACTGAGCCCTGGAGAGCCATCCCCAGGGTCCATCACGCTCCGGAAAGCGGACCTCACCCCCAGCCCTGGCCGCGGCCCCAGAGAAGCTGACCCGAGCAGGCTTCAGAGAGGAAAGCTCTGGGGGAAGCTCCAGCAGCCGGGAAAGTCCCTCTGCCCACAGAAGCTACAGGTCAGTGAGAAAGAAGGCTGGGCTAGGGGAGGGGAGCGGTGCATCTCCGTGACTCGGGCCCCATCAGGAGGAAGCAGCGGCGGCAGAGACAGGGGGCAGGAAGCGGCAGAGGCAGAGGCGTGGGTGGCGGCTGAGGCACAGCGGCCCAGGACTCAGGAATCCCCCAGCAGCAGGTAGGATCTTCAATACTGAAGGTCTTTCCAACCTGAGGGAGCTGAGCCGGGGAGACGGCTCTGCCCCCACCCCGCTCTACTACTGAAGGGCTATGAATAAAACCCCTGAGGGAGCTGAGCATAGGAGGCGGGGCCCCCCACCCCGCCCCCACCCGCTCCATTCCTGAAAGTCTCTACAGAAAGTCCCTGAGGGACCAAGTTTGGGAGGCGGCCCTGCCCCCACCCCTGAGCCAGAACTAAAGCTTGCTGCGGAAAGTGCATTTAAATCTCAGAGGCCAAGCACCAGCTGGGCAGATCCAGGCGGAGGTGGAAAGGAATCTCAGAAGTCAAGTAACTGGCTGGGAAAATGCCTAGAAAAGGGAAGAAAAATAAGACTATAGAGAGTTTTTTCCAACAAGTGCAAATGATCCCGACCTTCGGATCTGATGGCGAGGACAAGAACGTATTCTTGCCATCAGGGAAAGACGTGGAGAGTGGGGCCTCAGTACCCCAGACACCCCAGGGGGGTGTCGGGTGGGCTCAGGCCTTGGAAGAGCTAAAAAAGGATTTTGAAAAGCAAGTTAGACAGGTGGAGGAAAGACTGGGAAGAGAAATGACAAAGATGCAAGAAGAGTATGAAAAACAGGTCAATACCTTGGTAAAGGAGACCCAAAAAAATGCTGAGGAAATTAACACGTTGAAAAATAGGCTCACTCAATTGGCAAAAGAGGTTCAAAAAGCCAATGAGGAGAAGAATGCATTCAAAAGCAGAATGAGCCAAATGGAAAAAGAGGCTCAAAAGCTCACTGAATTTAATAGTTCTCTCAAAATTAGAATGGAACAGATGGAGTCTAATGACTTTATGAGAAACCAAGAAATCACCAAACAAAACCAAAAGAACGAAAAAATGGAAGAGAATGTGAAATATCTCATGGGAAAAACAACTGGCCTGGAAAATAGATCCAGGAGAGACAATTTAAAAATTATGGGAATACCTGAAAGCCATGATCAAAAAAAGAGCCTAGACATCATCTTGCATGAAATTATCAAGGAAAACTGCCCTGAGATTCTAGAACCAGAGGGCAAAATAAGTATTGAAAGAATCCATCAATCACCACCTGAAAGAGATCCAAAAAGAGAAACTCCTAGGAACATTGTGGCCAAATTCCAGAACTCCCAGCTCAAGGAAAAAATCTTGCAAGCAGCTAGAAAGAAACAATTCCAGTACTGTGGAAATACAATCAGGATAACTCAAGATCTAGCAGCTTCTACATTAAGGGATCGAAGGGCATGGAATAGGATATTCCAGAAGGCAAAGGAACTAGGACTCAAACCAAGAATCACCTACCCAGCTAAACTGAGTATAATACTTCAAGGGAAAATATGGTCTTTCAATGAAACAGAGGACTTTCAATCATTCTTAATGAAAAGACCAGAGCTGAAAAGAAAATTTGACTTTCAAACACAAGAATGAGAAGAAGCATGAAAAAGTAAACAGCAAAGAGAAGTATTAAGGGACTTACCAGAAATGAACTGTTCACATTCCTACAGGGAAAGACAATATTTCTAACTCTTAAAACTTTTCAGTATCTGGGTAGTTGATGGGACCACACATACACATGTATACGCATGCACACACATATACACATGCATTCACATACAGGGACAGCACAGATTGAACTGAATAGGATGGGACCATACCTTAAAAGAAATTAAGGTAAATGGTGAGAGAGAAATGTAGTGAGAGGAAAGAGGGGGAAGTGGAAGGGGGTAACTATATGTCATTTAAGAGGCAAGTAGGAGATTTTTTTAGTGGAGGGAAAAAGAGGAGAGCTGAGGAAAAAAAAAAAAAAACAAGAAGTTTACCCTCATCACATTTGACTAAACGAAGGAGTGAAATGCACGCTCATTTTGGTATGAAAACCTATCTTACAGTATAAGAAAGCAGGGGAGAAGGAGATATTGCGGGGGGGGGGATGATGGAAGGGAGGGCAAAGGGAGGAGGGAGTAATTGAAAGTCAACACTTGGGGAGGGACAGGATCAAAAGACAGAAGAGAAACAATGAGGGGCAGGTTAGGAGGGATGGTAATTCAGTTAGTCTTACACAACACGACTATCAGGAAGGTCATTTGCAAAGCTACACAGATATGGCCTATAATGAATTGCCTGCCGTACCAAAGGGAATGGGTGGGGAGGGAGGGATGGGGAGAATTTGGAACTCAAAGTTTTAGGAACAATTGTTTAGTATTGTTGTTGCAACTAGGAAAGAAGACATACAGTTAATGAGGAATAGAAAGTCATCTGGCCCTACAGGAGAAAAGAGAAGATGGAGACAAGGGAAGGGAGGGATGACAGAAGAGAGGACAGATTGGAGATAGGGAAAATTAGATTGCTTGGGGTATTGGGGTGGGGGAGGGGAGAAAAGGGGAGAAAATTTGGAACCCAAAAATTTGTGAAAATGAATGTAAAAAGCTAAATAAATAAATAAAAATAAATAAATAAATATCCCTTCGTTTGATCCTACAGACAATCCTGTAAAGTAGGTGCTACTATCTACATTTTACAATTGAGGAAATTGAAGGCAAAAAAGGTTAAGTGACTAAATCTATGGCACTTTTTATAATTTTATATATGCAAATACACACACATATACACATACACACAAACACCCACAAGTATTACTTCTCCTACTGCGCCCCTTCTCCATGGAATATTTAAAAAATCCTTATAAAAACAGGCATATTTTTAAGAAATTAATACCCAAAATATACTCAGACTTTAGAATGTTTAAGTTCATTTCATCTTTAGAGTTCAAAAGTCTCTTAAGTTGTTTTTCTTTCTGCTGTTGTAATTGTTTACTATTCTCCATTTCTTTTCACTTAATTCTGTACCACTTGATTGAAGTATTTCTATTTTCTTTGAAATTGATCATCTTGTCATTTTTATGACACGATAGTATTTAATTTCATTCTTATATAGTAATTTGTTTTACATTTTTCCAATGCATGAATTCATGTTTTGTACCTCTGAATATCAATTAACAAAAAAATTATTAATGAAAAGTGATGCTGCAAATTCTCATAGAACTGAGAAGAATCATTTAAGTGTTAGCTCATTGAAGCCTCTATCTTCAAATTAAACTTCCTTATGATCAATTTTGTCTTTCACATTTAGTTACTACATCTGCATTGGAAGAAAAAAAAACTTTTCTATGGCTGAAATATAATAATAAAATATAACATATCAATGTTGGACATCCAAAAAACAACAAACAAAAGAACTTAAGAATCAACCTATTCAGGGGACATCACCTTATAAACTGGTAAACTTTTTCTGTGGTCTTGGGAGTTTACACATATAAGAACTCTTTCTCAGGCAGAGAAAAAGAAAGGAAAAATCTTTGTATAATTATGAGTACTGGCAAGCATTCAATCCCGGTGGAATTTATTAAAGAATGCTTCTGACGTCCTTTAGGCTTCAAAGCAAAGCTTTTTGTTCAATTGTTTTAATCATGTCCAACTCTTACAGATTCCAATCATGACTTCCAGATTCCATTCAGATTTTTCTTTGCAAATATTCTAGAGTAGTTTACCCTTTCCTTCTGTGGCTCATTTTACAGATGAGGAAATTTAGTTAAACTATGTTAAGTGACTTGAGCAGGGTCACATAGGTAATAATTGTCTGAGGTCTTATTTGAATTCATAAAGATGAGCCTTCCTGATTTCAGACTTAAGACTCTATCCACGATGCCACCTACCTGCCTTAAAGAATTATTTTCTGTTCATTAAAGTGAATGGTGGATTTTTCCAAAGGGGTAGGTGTGGTATCTATTTGAATTTCCTTATGATACTTGTTAGAACCACTGACTACTGATGTAAATGGGTTTATTAAAGATGAGTATAATAGCAAGCACTCTACCACACCCAGGATGGCCTGCTAGCACAGGTTCTTTGATTTCCTTTTCTAAAGGAAATACAATTTTAAAGGGGTCAACAATCTTACTTTAATTACAGATAAGTAGAAAGAAGGGAGTATAGAAAATACAAGCAGAGAGATTAGCACAGAGATTCAACAGACAGGGATCCAGCTGTCTGAAAAAAGTAATACAATGACCTTCATATACTACCAGACTGGGAAAGTACCAACATATGAGTAGTTGGGGTGCGGTGGGCTCTTAAAAAATGGCTATTCAGCTCCTCTGGGGAAGGGAAAAGTCCTTTTCATTAGCAAATCTTCAAAGGAAAATGGCAAGTTCCCAGAAAATATAGTAAAGACATGGTCCCTGATTGACTCATAACCAGTAGGTACAAAACTTACATGACTCGCCACAAATGAGAATTTTCAGGGTTCAAAGGAGATTAATGCTTCACATGTTCACAATTTAGTCCGAACTTGGGAAACTGAACTCCAAAAAATAAGCAACAAAAATCCCACCTTGTTTGTGCTTCCAATGACCCACTTTAAAATTAGATATTTTCTGAGATGGATGCTTGGAATTATGTAAATTCAGGATCCTGAACTGCAGTTCGAAATGTATTCTTGTTGTGCAGCGGCTCTTGAATTCCAAAAGGCCATACCAGAACATAAAAAGTTCCTGTAAGTCATACCAAATTGAAAAATCCATGAGGAAATGAATAGCTAAGTTTAGAGCTGGAATAGGTAAGTTTTGTAAACTGAGGCACATACCCCAAGGAATTTGGATCTGTCTTTCCACAGAGGAAAGATATACAGAGGGTGCAAAGTCCAGCCCAGTGAGATCTACATTCCCCTTTTTCCCATTGGAAAAGGAAACTGAAGGGAGACAATGCTTGTGAAATCAAAAGTGGTCTTTATTAAGTAGATGTAGCATGATCAGGAGGAGACAGCCTAATGCTAAAACAGCTGTGTTATGCAAAGACTGAAGATCATATGCATACTTTCCTGACAAAAGGAGGCAGGGAATGGAATAAGGCTGGTCAGAAGAGGAAACCAGGCCTGTTTCCTCTCCTCCCATTAGGGAGGAGAGCTCCAAGCATGAGGGGAGGGCCAATGTCAGTAAGCAGGGGGAGTGAGTAATTCCAGGTTCAAAAAGTGCAAAATCTTTTGATACAACTAACAGAAGACATTTTTTTTGTGTGTATACATGGTAAGCATGCAAGAATCTAGACAGTTCTAGGATCAAACATAAAAAACAAAAAAAGATGCAAAATATCTACCACAGTTCTTTCCTCTTTTTTTTTTTAATATTTCGTACCCAAGAGCTTATACAATTAGCTATTAATGCTGTAGGAGTCTGTCTATTAAACCAGTGGTAAGATATCTTAATGCTATTTATAGTGAGGTTCAAGTTTCTAAAATATAGAAACCAAAAGGTTGAAATCTCCCTTACATGCCCTTAGATGATAGTAAAATTTTGTGGCCAGAGTAAAGTCTGGGATATACCTATTGTTTTACAAGGACATAATTTTTTTTTAATTCAATGGGTAAGGGGAGCAGTGGAAGAATAAAGAAATAATTGTGTTTATATGTGTGTATAGACATGTATTACATATAACATATATATTATGCATATTATATATAATTATATAATATGTACTATATTACACACACATATGTGTAATTTTAAAATGTGATCCTGGGTCTCTCACTTAACTTCTGTTTTCCTCAGTTTTCTCAATTCTAAAATTGAGATAGTGGCAATTACCTTGCAGGGTTGTCTTGACAGTCAATGAAATATTGTAAAAAAAACTTAACATAGTGCCTGGCACATAGTAGGTACCTAATAAATATTTATTCTCTTTCTTTGTAAAGCTCTTAGCACACAAATGGCACATAGAGGACAGTTAATAAATGTTAATTCCCATCCTTTCCTTCCTTTAAATGTGGAGAGAATCATAGTTTAAACTGGAATTTTTGGAGTACCCATTGTTAACATAGTTTCTGCAACGACTATACTATCTGTTAGAACTTTCCTTCTTCTCAGGGAAGCAGAGCAATGGAGTTACATAATAACCATGCAATTAGAAGAATTTCTAACGCTCAAAGCTCTTTGACATACCAAAGATCTTTGTCAAGTGAACACTAGCTCAAATTGGAAATGCCTGTACTGCCAGAAACCACTGAACCAGCCTTGGTCAGTTCAAGGGCAATCTTGAGCAAAAGGTATAGAATCAAGATCTTGCTTGTGACTTTCTAAACATCTTTCTTCCAAGGTTATTTTGTCTAAAGATGTCCTCTTCCTTAACGTTTCTTCTCCACCTGAAAGTCTCTAGAAAGTATAATATCTTACCCTTTCCTTCATTTTCCTATGAGCAACTGAAGATCTCTCTCTCCCTCCCTGCTCCCTTGTAGGATCTTCTCTCCCCTTCAAGTCTTTTTCCCAGACAATAAATGATTTTAATTGGTGATCATTGAATTTTGTTTCATTTCAGGTCCCTTATAGGCTTGGGGTCATATTTTTAACACTGTACATGAGACTACTGTGAGAGACATAGAGGAAAGAATGTAGTATCGAATTTTCAAAAGAAAATCTTCCAAAGAGAAAAATGGAAGGTTAGAAAATAGGTCATATTTTAAATGCATTTTAAGGTTTGCTCTTTAAAATTATATCATTTTATCCTCACAAAAGCAACGAGAGGTAGGTGCTCTTATTATTCTCACCTTTGCAGATGAAGAAATTGAGACTTGTGAAGTGATTTGCCCTGAGTTCTATGGCTAAGTATCAGGCTGGATTTGGACTCAGGGAATCAGGTCTTCCTGACTCAAGGTCCAGCTCTTTATCTGAGGGATCACATAGAAGAACACTAGATTTATCTAGAAAAGGAGAGAATTGGATTTCCCTTGGCTAAATTTGATTCATGTGTCAAGTTGTCAGTTCTATCTATAAGAAAGCAAGGTCAGTAAGCAAAGAGGGAGATTAGTAGTGACAATCTTGGCTATTTCATTTAGTGACACCTTTAATATTTATTTTTACTTTATCGCTTTGAGAGAGTTTTATAGCAGCAAGCACTCTGACACATCAGGAAAGCCTACTAGCACAGGTTCTTAGATCTGCTTTTCTGAAAGGAAAGCAACTTTTGAGGGGTCAACAATCTTCTTTAATTACATTCACCAGCAGAGAAAATACAAGCAGAGAAATAAAAATGAGCAGACAGTGCTTCCAACTGTCTGATCATAAGTAATACATACATCATAGGTCAACAGACAGATCCAACAGACAGATCCATCCATCCTGGAAGAAGGATGTTTAGAAAGTCCCAAGCAAAGTTTTGATTTTGCAGCTTCTACTTCAATGACCATCACATACATACATTGTTACCAAAGAGAGAAGAACCAACATCTGGGTTTTCAAACTTGGGGAACTCCTTAAGAGATACCCAGAGATTCATCTGGCACAGGAACTTTCTTCCAAAGAGTAAGCCCCAAAGCAAAACCTCACCTCAGAGTATATGTACACTTTTCAGAGCTTGAGAACATCATGACCCTTGTGACCCAGTGCCTCATTAAAAATTAGCAAAAGGTATGACTGTTCCTACAAAACAAGCCACCCCTAATCAAACTTCCCTTAATGGAAGAAAAAAATTCTGAGGCCTATTAATGGGTGGGGAAGACTTTTAACTCCCATTGACATTACATTAACATTATAGATTTTCTTCTGTTCTGAAAGTAAATCTTGATTTCCCTGATGAACTCTCAGGTTGCATTTTCAGTCTGTTTTTTCACAACCTCCAGCTCATACTTATATCACTTTCTTTTCCTTAGTTGTTATTTTCCTTTATTAAGTGTAACATATGAAATGCATAATTGCTGCCTTATTATAACTTCTCTGTTCACCTTATCTTTCCAGTTAGTCAAGTTAATCTTGGGAGTGAAGAGCATATTAGATTCTCCACAAAACTATGTACAGTCAGTTAGGCACTTTGGGTGTTCAACAAATAATTACCTGATTGATCAGCATTCACCTCAGAACAATTCTTAATAGGGTTCATGTATAGTGAAGTTGTCTCCCTAATGTCGAACAAAACGAACTGACTGTCAGCTAGGGTAGTGCCAGGGTGAGAAGGAAGCACAGTGCCACCTCTTCCACCTTCTATTCCACCTGCAAGTCTAGTAGCTCACCCAGTTCTTCATTTTTAACTACTTAACTTCACTGTCAGGTATATATTACCTTGGCATGTGTATAAGTAAGGTGGAATTACCATTGCAAGCTTATGTTAACCCAAAGTCATTATAATACCAAATAATAGATTTAATATCATATATTTACAACTGAAAGGGACCTTAATAACCATGACACCCAACCTTTTAATATCACAGATTAGAAAATTGAGACCTAGAGGTTAAATGACTTGCCAAAGGTTATAGTCAGAGAGTGATAGAACCAGCATTCAAACCTAGGTTTTGTGACTTCAATTCCAGTGCTTTTTGCCTTATACCATACTGCAGTTAACTATGAAATAATTTGCTGCATAAAAGTTTTATTTTAATTATCATTGCATTATTCATATTTCAATTTTAAAAATATAATGTATAATGGGCACAACTAAAAATGTAAAACTAAAATCTAAAAGTAAGAAACAAAGTCTTCTAGATTTAGCTACTACAACATCTCCATCTCCATCTCTACTAGAACTATGATTTTATTGGTTTAAAGAACATCCTTTAACAATTCAGATCAAGAAGTATTTGGCAAACCACATTTATTTTTTCTTTTTGATATGGGATATCCTACTGAGTGGATGTTGACTTCCACAGTGTCACATATTCAGTATATGTAGGATATGAACCCAAGTCTTGAGTCTCTGAGGCTGGTTAGGTATCCACTCCAACATGGTTCTATCCATATGTGCCAGTATCAAGGTGCTAATTATGGTAAAAGGAAATAGCAACAGTACCAGAAAGAACAAAATAAACCAAGTGCTTTCACATATATTTGAATATAGTATCTGGAATTTTGTGAGGATGGTCTAGGAGTGATCATGTCACTGAATATGTAGTGACAGTTTTTCTCAGTATTTTACTCTCCTTTGCACACAATCCTCATTTAAGAGGATTATTTTTTTCCCTCCAGACCAATATAAAGAGATGCTCATTTCTGATTCGCAGGGTAGTTTTTTCTCATTAAAGTCCTGGCAAAAAATAAAATTTAAATTCTATTTTATAATATTCACATATCATGGGGGTGGAGCCAAGATGGCGGAGTAGACAGACTCATGTATACTAGCTCCAAACCCACAGCCCATATAATTCCTGCAAGAAGAACTCCCCACAAATTCTGGAGCACTGCAAAGCATGGAGAAACACAGTGGAAAAGGTTTTCGCTCCAGAGAGCCCTGGAGAGCCATCCCCAGGGGTCTGTCACGCTCCGGACAGCAGAGTCCACCGCTGCACTGCCCTGGTCACACAGCCCCAGAGGAGCAGATCTGGGAAGGCTTCAGGAACGGAACCTCTGGCGGCTGGGAAGGTCCCTCCACCCACAGATGTTACAGGTCAGTGAGAGAGACGTCGCGGCCGAGAGGAGAGCGGGGTGTCTCCGTGGCTTGTGCCCTCTTGGGAGGATGCGATGGAGGGATCGGCAAAGGCAGCGACAGGGGCAGCCCAGGACTCCCAGAGCAGTGGGCAGAAGTTCAGGGCCATTACTGAAGGTCTCTTATAAACCCCCTGAGGGAACTGAGCCTGGGAGACGGCCCTGCCCCCACCCAAGAACCAGAACTTAAGCTGACATTGAATAGCAGCCAAGCCTGCCACAGAAAGCTCATTTGAATCTCAGACCCCAAGCACTAGCTGGGCGGATCTAGGTGGGGGTGGACAGGAGTCTCAGAAGTCAAGTAACTGGCTGGGAAAATGCCCAGAAAAAGGAAACAAAATAAGACTAGAGAGAGCTACTTTGAGGGTGTACAGATGATTCCACCTTTCAGTTCTGATGATGAGTAACTATTCTTACCTTCAGGGAAATAAGTGGAGGTCGGGACCTCTGTATCCCAGACATACGAAATAAATTTTCAATGGGCTCAGGCCATGGAAGAGCTCAAAAAGGATTTTGAAAATCAAGTTAGACAGGTGGAGGAAAAACTGGGAAGAGAAATGAGAGAGATGCAAGAAAAGTATGAAAAACGGGTCAATGCCTTGCTAAAGGAGATGCAAAAAAATGCTGAAGAAAATAACATCTTTTAAAATAAGCTAACTCCATTGGCAAAAGAGGTTCAAAAAGCCAATGAGGAGAAGAATGCTTTCAAAAGCAGAATTAGCCAAATGGAAAAAGAGGTTCAAAAGCTCACTGAAGATAATAGTCCTCTCAAAATTAGAATGGAACAGTTGGAGGCTAATGACTTTCTGAGAAACCAAGAAATCATCAAACAAAACCAAAAGAATGAAAAAATGGAAGAGAATGTGAAATATCTCATTTGAAAAATAACTGACCTGGAAAATAGATCCAGGAGAGACAATTTAAAAATTATGGGACGACCTGAGAGTTATGATCAAGAAAAGAGCTTAGACATCATATTCCATGAAATTGTCGAGGAAAACTGCTCTGATGTTCTACAACCAGAGGGAAAATTAGTATTGAAGGAATCCATTGATCACCGCCTGAAAGAGATCTAAAAAGAGAAACTCCTAGGAACATTGTGGCCAAATTCCAGAATTCCCAGGTCAGGAGAAAATATTTCAAGCAGCTAGAAAGAAACAATTCCAGTATTATGGAAATAAAATCCGGATAACACAAGATCTGGCAGCTTCTACATGAAGGGATCGAAGGGCATGGAATAGGATATTCCAGAAGTCAAAGGAACCAGGACTCAAACCAAGAATCACCTACCCAGCAAAACTGTGTATAATACTTCAGGGGAAAATATGGTCTTTCAATGAAACAGAGGACTTTCAAGCATCCTTGATGAAAAGACCAGAGCTGAAAAGAAAATTTGACTTTCAAACACAAGAATGAGAAGAAGCATGAAAAAGTAAACAGCAAAGAGAAGTCATAAGGGATTTACCAAAAATGAACTGTTTACATTCCTACATGGAAAGACAATATTTGTATCTCTTAAAACTTTTCAGTATCTGGGTAGTTGGTGGGACTACACACACACATACACACACACACATGTACATGCGTGCACACACACACATACACACAAGCACGCACACACAGAGACAGAGAGCACAGAGTGAATTGAATAGGCTGGGACCATATCTTAAAAGAAATTAAGGTAAATGGTGAGAGAAAAATGTAGTGGGAGGAAAGAGGGTGAAATGGAATGGGGTAAATTATATCTCATTTAAGAGGCAAGTAGGAGACTTTTTAGTGGAGGGAAAAAGAGGAGAGCTGAGGAAAAAACAAGAAGTTTACCCTCATCACATTCGACTAAAGTAAGAAACAAAATGCACACTCATTTTGGTATGAAAACCTATCTTACAATACAGGAAAGTGGGGGAGAAGGAGATAAGCAAGGGGGGTGATGATGGAAGGGAGGGCAATAGGAGGAGGGAACAATTTGAAGTCAACAGTCTTGGGGAGGGACAGGATCAAAAGACTGAATAGAAACAATGGGGGGCAGGATAGGAGGGAGGGAAATACAGTTAGTCTTACACAACACGACTATTATGGAAGTCATTTGCAAAACTACACAGATAGGGCCTATATTGAATTGCCTGCCTTCCCAAAGGGAATGGGTGGGGAGGGAGGGATGGGGAGAATTTGGAACTCAAAGTTTTAGGAACAACTGTTTAGTATTGTTGTTGCTACTAGGAAATAAGAAATACAGTTAATGGGGAATAGAAAGTTATCTGGCCCTACAGGACAAAAGAGAAGATGGGGACAAGAGAAGGGAGGGATGATAGAAGAGAGGGCAGATTGGTGATAGGGAAAACTAGATGCTTGGTGTATTGGGGTGGGGGAGGGGATAAAAGGGGAGAAAATTTGGAACCCAAAATTTTGTGAAAATGAATGTAAAAATTTAAATAAATTGTTATTAAAAAGAAATATTCACATATCACATATCACATTTTCTTCTTCCTTGTCATCAGTACATTTTAAGAAAAACCAACTACCATTGCATAATATATATCCTTAAATTAGAAACCTAAATATATACCCCCAAAGTAGAAATTAAATAATTTGTTGAACTAAATGTGAATTAATTAAATCATTCTCTTTGATTTTGAAATTTAAAAGTGTCTGTTCCTGCCCCTTTCCACTCTTCTTTTGGGTCTTGGTAACACCACAAATCTGGGGTAATCAATCTGTTACTCAACAAACACTTATTAATGGTCAGTTGAGTAGAAAACATGAAGAGGAAGACTATTCAGGAGAATGTGACCCACACAATCAACTTCAATAGCTTGGTAAAAAAAAAAAAATTATAGAAACGAGAAAAGATGATCAGATTTGGCAATTGAGAATTTATTGATAACTTTGGAAAGAGTAATTTCATTTGAGTTATGAAGTCACATGCCCAATTGCAAAGGCCTGAGGTGAAGGTAAAGTAACCGGAAGCAACAAACATTGACAGTTGTCTGTTGAGAAAGGGTGGAGAGATAAAGAGGATTGTAAAATCTAATGGTACATTTTTTTCTGTTTTAAAATGAAAAGGATGGATGCTTTTGAAGACAAGAGAGAAGGAAATAGTTGACAGGCAGAGGTTGAAGATTTGAGGGGGAAATGATTGAGGATGCAATCTTCTAGAGAAGATGGTAGGAAATGGGATCAATTGCACATATAGAGGAATTGATTTTGGCAGAGAGAAGGGTCACCTCATTATTAGAGACTGAGGAGGAAAGGAGAGCGTGGGAAATGATGTTAAGTTTTTGAGATGAGGAGAATTAGAAAGAAGTAACTCACTTGTAATGACTTTAGTTTTTTCATCAGAGCAAGTGGATGGTCTTCAGCTGAGGGAGATGGAGAGAGAGGAGGAGTTGGAGTTTGGGCCTTCAGATACACAGAGAAGTTTTGGAAGATCTGTGGGGAATGAAACATGGCATCAGTTATGAAAAAATAAAACAGAAATACCTTGATCGGATAAGAGTCCACTTCAGGACACTTCCAACCCTTCAGGTTGGATAGCATGCATTTGTAATACACCCAAATCTTGTCTACACAACAGTTAAGATTTTTCTGAAATGCTGTTCTGACAATGTCACTCCCACCAATCCTTCATATTCCACCTCACTCAGGCCTTCCTATGACTTTCAGAGTCAAATATAAAGTCCTGTGTTTAACATTTTAATTTTTTCATAATCTTGTTCCTTTTTACCATTCTAGTCCTTTCCACCTCATTCTTCTTCATTCAGTCAATGGAAGATCCAGCAGCCTTAGCCTCCTTGCAATTCTTCTTCACATAAGACACTTCATATCCCATCTCTTTTCCTGGCCACTGGCTTCTCCTCATGCCTGAAATACTCTATTCCCTCACTTTCAATTTTTAGTGTCCCTGAGTTCCTTCAAGGCTCATTTCAAAGACTAACTTCTGTAGGAGGCCTTTCTTGCTTCCCCAGATGCTAATGTATTTCTTTTTTTTATTATTTTCCATTGAGTCTGACACATCTTTTTCATATGTCTAGTTATTTTCATGTTGTCATCCTTATTAGAATATGAGCACCTTGAGCACAGAGATTTATATTTTTACTTTTTCTTGTATCTCTAGCACTTGGTATAATGCCTAGATCACACTGCTCAATAAATTCTTATTGAATAACCGGCTAGATCATTTGTGTGAAGGACAGCAGTTGTTATTAACTCCACTCATAACCTGCATGATCATCCATCCATACAGAGGCCTTTAGGTTTTGGGTTTCTTTGTTTGCTTGTTTGTTTTGCTTAACTAGTTGCTTCTCAGGAACCAATTTTCTCTCCCTCTTACTTCACCTTTTTCCCAGAAATAAGGCTGCTCCAGAATGTACCTTCTGACACATACTGAAAAAATTCTGAAAAAAAGACATCTCAGCAGACACAATCATGAATTTCCACGAGGAGCAGAATTGTTGCTACCCAAAAGCTGGTTAACATCTATTTGAAATAGTGATACATATTGTTTCTTTTTCTTTAATGGAGCTCAAATCTTATTTACAACCAATTCCAAGATTTGTTGAAGTCATCGCCTAAAATTGAACATGACTTTAACAATTATCTTGTTGTAATCTTTCTGTCTACATAGGTTCTTCCTCTAGCCTATCTAAACTATTTGTACTCAGGTGATTGTAAGCAATTTTTAGGCACGACTTGTCTTATGAGCTCTGATTCATAGTTAACGTATGACTGATTATCAATTCATAGGCAGGTTCCCCTGTTGGAAACTCAATTTTCCTCGTTGACATAAAATTTTTTACATATGACCTTCTCAGTCCTCTGCAGCCATATGTTGCCACATCATACTTCAATGAAAACACCCAAATGGAATCGACACTATGAAGAGGGTCTCATGCTGGGCACTAAGGATAGAAAAATGAAAAATACAACAACTTTACAGTCACTACCCTCAAGGATCTTAAAATATAAGTTGTATAAAGGAATATGGCATTCATACTGTAAGTTGAAAGTGATAAGCATAAAACACTATCAATGGTAATATTAGGAATTTTAGGAAAAAAAACACTTCCTTCAACTTTTGTTGATAACGGGTGATGATCAGAAAAGTCTTCCTGAAAGAGATTGCACCTGAGAGGTACCTGGAAGGAAGAGAAAGATTCTAGCAAATGGGAGATGTGGAGGAAGTGCATTAAAGGGACAAAATACAGAAGAAAGTATTCATGGAAAGCACTTCTTCAAATATCGCATATTTAGGGACTTTATATTTATAGTGAGTTGTTCTTGGTCTTGAATTTTGAGAGATGATTTGCCAGATGTTAACTTATCCTAAGAAGCCTTAGTTATAGCGGTCCCAGAGGACTATAGAAGATGAATCTTTTTCGTGAAACTTATGCCCTGCTCTGCGCAAAACACAATGTGGGAATTTCCCTAATTTACCACAGGGACAACACTGCTTCCCTGAAGTGAATACAAAATACACTACACTAAGGATAATGCTCTTTCAAAGACCATGGTCTCTACTTAGCAACAACTAGATACCCGGTATTCTCTACAAACTTGTAAACAAATTAAAAATCACCGACTGCACAGGGACTGCACATGGTAAGTCATTTCTGTTATTTTTGTACCTCTATAGTTATCTCCCTTCTCTCTTCCTTACGATAAGGCAATTTATTAGTATCAACATATGGCAGTTATATAGCTGAGAGCAAAGAGGCAAAAGCCTCACTTAGCAGCCATAGGATAGAGCTTTAGAATATTAAGCAAATGAAATGGCACAAAAATACGATCTTAGGAGAAGAAAGGTTAGGTTCCTTTTCCTTTTCTTTGATTTTTCTACTTGCCATTTCCAAGTTTCCAATTTTGAGCTGCATAGGCAGTAGGGAGAGGGAGAGTTTTGCCTATATTCACAGAATTGTAAAATTAATCATGCCGGGTAATACAAAGAAACTCATTTCTTCAGTGAAACTTACCTAGTTTCTCCAGTATTAAGGAGGCAGATTAATCTTGCAGGTTTCCTTATTGGAGTTTTAACCAATCCCATTATAAAGAATTAAGTGAAAGAAAGGCAGAGGAAACTATTAGTCTTTTTGAGAATCTTTTTTTTGTGTGTGTGTGCAACCCCACAGGACCCGGTATATTTTAAAATACAGCATAAGTCATAGAGTTACAGATTTTTTAGAGCTAGGAGACCTTACCTTTCTTCTTTTCCCTTTTTATCCCTGTCTTCATATTGTGAATAAAGGAATTTAAGACAAGAGATGCTAAGTGTAAGATAGCTATTTAGTAAGAGAGTCAGGAGAAAAACTGTGACCAACTTAGCCCCATCCAAAGCTCATTTTCACCTAACATATCACCTCCCAGCTTTCAATAAATCCTTTCTAATGGGATCCATCTCTAGGATATTGATGGTGGGGAGAAAGAAAGAAAAAAAGAAAAAGAAAGAAATTTCCGTGATAATTTTATTTTATATTAAAAAGGAATGTTAAGTTGTACATAATAGATTTGCAGTTTCATGTGCAAACATATTCTTATTGTGCTATATTATATAAGTTCTTGTTTATTCCATATATAAAAAGAACACATAAAAATAAAATTATATTAAAAATTGTTTCTTAGTTTGGCTTAATCCTTTGTATCTAGAAAATACTGTATAAACCAAAGGAAGAAAAATTCCCTTCCAATTTTTTCTTGTTTACTTTCTGATTTCTCCATTTCTCCTGTCACAATCGGCATAAAAGCAAAAACCAAAATTTTACTCATTCATGTGCATTTGTATCCATTAGACCATCCTAAAGGAAAGGAAAAACCCCAATGAAGAAATATTTTAAGAGAAACATAGTAGTATGGATTTCAGTTTATTAAATATTTCCAATTATTTTCAATATTGCAATATTCAATATCCATAGTAGCATGAAATTTAATATTTTTTCTAACTTGACCATTGGAAATGTAGTCAGAAAATGCTGTCCACAAATTTTAGCGACATTTAGTCATAAGCATTTGTTAAGTGTCTATTGTATACCAAAGTACTGTGCTGAGCAGCAAAACATCTCAGGGAGTTCTTTTTAGGAATAAGTAACAGTGGTTAAGTATTTCAAATCATAAACATTAGGAGTCCCCAAGCAACTCAAAAACAATAAATTTTCTTAATTAATGAAACAGTGCTTCTCTTAAATCCATTTCTATATTAATTTGGTAAGAATATTTTGTTTTTCACGGCTGGGGCACAGACTCTTTTTGACCATACTTGTTGAAAGTATTGCAAATTATCATTGGGGATGAAACAATTAACTTGGGTGGAAAGAACACAAGGTTATGCAACAGAATAATTGAATTTGAATCCTACTCCCATTGCTTTCTATGTGATATTGGCATATCTCATCACTTCTCTAGGTCTTAATTTCCATGTCTGCCAAAAAGGAGTTTAAGAATTTGGATTAAGGTCCCTTATAAAAATCTCTGACTTCTGCCATCTCAAAAATGCCATGATTCAATACCTTCTTATTATGAAAAGTCCTTATACCTTACATAATAGGCATTTGTATGCAAAGTGATTTTTCTCTCGGGGGATTTATTTCCATGGGCAAATTATTTCCCAATATTTCTCTTTAATATAAAAAATTCCTTCAACTTAATATTAAACAGAGAATATGTTTTTGGTGAGTTTTAAAATCTCAGTATACTAATGTTTCCCCTTCAGTCAGTGCAAATTCCTTTCCTCCTGCCCTATGCCAACGAGCTCTCTTAAAGGAAAGAAGTTAATTTCACATAATAATCAAATTTAAAATCTAAGACTGAACTGCTTTAATCTTGTGAAAAGGGTTGTTTGAATTAGTCATCTTATTTTGACAAAAGACTGAATATCCAAGAAGGAGAATAGATGACAGAGATATTGAAAATCTTTCTGCCCTTTATCTTGAGAAATCATACAAAAACTTTCAATGCTTACTTCTCCCTTTATCTTTACGATCTAAGGAGATTATTAATCATTTAATGAATATGAATGACATAACTTTCCAGTGCTTTTCACAAGAGCCAAGAAAGTTTCAATCAATCACTCAGTTGAAATTCAGTCATTACTTATTATGTAACAGATACTGTGCTAAAGGCTGTAGAGTTTCACTTGAATGTAATTGTTGAAATGATGTCAATCGCCCAAACATAGGTGGAGTACCTTTGGCTTTGAGGCCACATGTAGCCCTTTGACTGAATCAAAATTTCACAGAACAAATGCCCTTAATAAAATGATTTGTTCTATAAAACTTGGTCTCAGTGAAAAAGCCACACTCAAAGACTTCAAAAGTCACATGTGGCCTCCAGGCTACAAGTTCCCACACCTGACCCAAATCTTAAGAAAGTAAGCTTATTGATAGTAAGGGTGGGAAAGGAGGTGATACTAATAATGATGAAGGGAAGGTAGAGGGTTCCAATATCTAAGGAAGACACAGTTCACTTGAATTTATCTTCTTCTTTGGCTGCTTCGTAAGTTTTTTGTTTTCTTTTTGTCCCAGACCACCTGTGATTTAATTGTTTCAAGAACTCCCCCTCCTCAATAACAGTATAGATTGGCACTTGTCTGCAGTTTACAGTCTTAGAGAACTTCTTGAAACACTGATAGGTTAAATGACTTTCCAAAATGCCTCTCAAGTTTCTCCACAGTGAAAACATGTAGTCATTAGATCTTAGGGTACTGAACACTGTCTACTTTTAATTGAAAAGTTTAATCCTTTTCACTAGGCAATTGATTCACAGCCTCTTCTTCTCACACAGGTCATAATAATGTCATAGGGTCATATCATTTGTACCTGAAGCAAACTTAAGATTATTTGTCCTAAAAATACCATTTTGGAGCTAAAGAAAAATCAATTTCCAATTTCACTGAACCAAACCAATGTCACACAAACAGTAAGTAATAAAATTGGGGTTTTGAACTCCTCTCTTTCTGAAACTTTCCATTTACACCAAACTGCTATTTGAATTAGACCAATTAAAACTTAGAATTCTAATTAGTGATTTATTTTAGTTATTTCATAGTCACATGTTGAACCCATTTCAGAATATTTATTTTGATCATTCAGTTAAAGATTATTTTTTAAGTGCCAACTATGAGCCAGACAAGGGATAAGGTTGAAGCCTCAGATTCCCTTTTCGTCATCTCTGATTAAGATGTTGGATTAAGTCATTTATTTCGGATTTATATACAAATCTTTTTGTAGCACTTTTACAGATCTGATGGTTGACGTTTCTTATTGGTTTCTATTTGGGATTACAAAATCATGGAATGTTAAATATTGGTCAGATATTTTACACAATCTATCTCAGGGATTTCTTAAATGTTTTTTTTTTTTTAATATTGCTGGCTTTTGTTTTATTAGTCCTTGGCTGTTATCAAACTTTTACATCGAAGGAAATAAATTCTAAGATCTGTCATGCGTAATTAAAAGACAAAATGAAGAAAAATAATTATTTATATTATTCATAATTATTTATTTCATAATTATCATCCTTATGTGTAACATTTATATTAATACAAGTAAAAATTAACATTATATATAATTATTCATAAAATTAAAATTTATGGGTTTAAATTTGACAATAAATCTAATTTAATAAAAATGACATAAATTATATTTTATTAGCACATACTTTTAATATAGCAACATTACTAAACTTTTTTAGGGTACAGTTAATTATATTACTGTGAACCATGATATTTTTACTACTAAGCAACAGTTTTATTTTCAGTATAGCTTTGAAAGAAATATATGCATATGATGTTCAGCCTCCAGTTTCTTTTTTGACTTGCATTTAGTTGAGAATAGAATTGGTAAGCTGATTCCTGGGTTTGATTTTTTAAAAAATCTACTGAAAGTCTCATGGACCATTTAAAAAAAATTTTTTTTAATTTATTTATTTAACTTTTTACATTCATTTTCACAAAATTTTGGGTTCCAAATTTTTTCCCCATTTGTCCTCTCCCCCCACTCCAATACACCGAGCATTCTAATTTCCCCTATCACCAATCTGCCCTCTCTTCTATCATCCCTCCCTTCCCTTGTCTCCATCTTCTCTTTTGTCCTGTAGAGCCACATAACTTTCTATTCCCCATTACCTGTATTTCTTATTTCCTAGTAGCAAGAACAATACTCAACAGTTGTTCCTAAAACTTTGAGTTCCAACTTCTTCCCATCCCTCCCTCCCCACACATTCCCTTTGGGAAGGCAAGCAATTAAATGTAGGCCATCTATGTGTAGTTTTGCAAATGACTTCGATAATAGTCGTGTTGTGTAAGACTAACTATATTTCCTTCCGTCCTATCCTTCGTCCCCATTGCTTCTATTCTCTCTTTTAATTGTGTCCCTCCCCAAGAGTGTTGACTACAAATTTCTCCCTCCTCCCATTGCCCTCCTTTCCATCACCCCCCCCACCCTGCTTATCCCCTTCTCTCACACTTTCCTGTATTGTAAGTTGGGTTTTCATGCCAAAATGAGTGTGCATTTTATTCCTTCCTTTAGTCGAATGTGATGAGAGTGAACTTCATGTTTTTCTCTCAGCTCCCCTCTTTTACCCTCCACTAAAAAGTATCCTGCCTGCCTCTTCTATGAGAGATAATTTTCCCCATTCCATTTCTCTCTCTCTCCTCCCAATACATTTCTCTCTCACCACTTTATTTTTTTTAAGATATGGTCCCATCCTATTCAATTCACTCTGTGCTCTCTGTGTGTGCGTGTGTGCACGTGTGTATGTGTGTGTTTGTGTATGTGTGTGTGTAATCCCACTAACTACCCAGATACTGAAAAGTTTCAACACTTGCAAATATTGCCTTTCAATGTTGGATTGTAAACAGTTCAACTTTAATAAGTCCCTTATGACTTCTCTTTGCTGTTTACCTTTTCATACTTCTCATTCTTGTGTTTGAAAGTCAAATTTTCTTTGAAGGTCTGGTCTTTTCATCAAGAATGCTTGAAGGTCCTCTATTTCATAGAAAGACCATTTTTTCTCCTGAAGTATTATACTCAGTTTTGCTGGGTAGATGATTCTTGGTTTGAGTTCTAGTTCCTTTAACTTCTGGCATATCCTATTCCACGCCCTTTGATCCCTTAATGTAGAAGCTGCTAGATCTTGTGTTATCCTGATTGTATTTCCACAGTACTTGATTTGTTTCTTTAGAAGCTTGCAATATTTTCTCCTTGACCTGGGAACTCTGGAGTTTGGCCACAATATTCCTAGGAGTTTCTCTTTTTGGATCTGTTTCAGGCAGTCATCAGTGGATTCCTTGAATACTTGTTTTACTCTCTGGTTCTAGACTGTCAGGGCAGTTTTTCTTGATAATTTCATGAAAGATGAAATCTAGGCTGTTTTTTTGATCATGGCTTTCAGGTAGTCCCATAATTTTTAAATTGTCTCTCCTGGATCTATTTTCCAGGTCAGTTGTTTTTCCCATGAGATATTTCACATTCTCTTCTATTTTTTCATTTTTTTTGGTTTGTTTTGTGATTTCTTGGTTTCTGATAAAGTTACTAGCCTCCATCTGCTCCATTCTCATTTTTAAAGAACTATTTTCTTCAGTGAACTTTTGAACCTCCTTTTCCATTTGGCTAATTCTGCTTTTGAAAGCATTCTTATCCTCATTGGCTTTTTGAACCTCTTTTGCCAATTGAGTTAGCCTATTTTTCAAGGTGTTATTTTCTTCAGCATTTTTTGGGGTTTCCTTTAGCAAGGTATTGACCTGCTTTCATGCTTTTCTTGCATCTTTCTAATTTCTCTTCCCAGTTTCTCCTTCACCTCTCTAACTTGATTTTCAAAATCCTTTCTGAGCTCTTCCATGGCCTGAGCCCTTTGAAAATTTATTTTGGATGTTTGGGATACAGAGGCCCCGACCTCCACGTCTTTCCCTGATGGTAAGCATTGTTCTTCCTCATCAGAAAGGAAAGGAGGAAATATCTGTTCACCAGGAAAGTAACTTTCTATGGTCTTATATTTTTTTTCCTTTTTCTGGGCATGTTCCCAGCCAGTTACTTGTCTTCTGAGATTCCTCTCCATCCCTACCTCACCTGCAGGTCCACCCAGCTAGTGCTTGGGGGCTGAGACTCAAATGCTGCTTCCCAGCCTCAGGGCTTTCAGTGGGGCAGGGCTGCTATTCATTGTGGGATAAAGTTCAGGTGCTGAGGTGGGGGCAGGACTGCCTCACAGACTCAGTTCCCTCAGTGGGTTTATGGGGAGATCTTCAACAATGGATCCAATCTCTTGCCTGCTTTGTGAGCCCCTGTCTGCTGCTGCCTCTGTGGCTGCCTCCACTGCTGCCTCCCGAGGGTGCCTGAGTTATGGAGACAACCCACTCCCACCTCGGACAGCCAAAAAGGCTCTGTCACTGACCTTTGGTGCCTGTGGGTGGAGGAGCCTGTGTGGCTGCTGGAGATTCTGCCCCTGAAGCCTGCTCGGGACTGCTTCTCTCAGTGCTGTGCATCCAAGGCAGGGCTGGACTCTGCTTGCGTCCAGTAGGTGACTGACCTTTGGTGTTGCTTTTTCAGGTTTCTCTGGAACAGAATCTTCTCCACTCTGCTGCTGTGTGGCTTCTGCTGCTCCAGAATTTGTTGGGAGTTCTTCTTTACAGGTACTTTATGGGCTGTGGGTAGGAGCTAGCATATGTGAATCTTTCTATTCTACCATCTTGCCTGCTCCCCCCATGGAACATTTTCTAAAATAGAGTGGTATGTTTTTTTTGTTTTTTTTCTAAAGTTTATGTAAGACATTTAAGTTCGTTGGTTGAAATAATACTTGAATTTTCTGGTTGTTGTAGGGCATTAATTAGATTATCTTTCACTTGGTGGAAGTGGTTTTTGATTCTTTTATCTAGCTCATTTTGAATAGGACTTCATGTCTACATCTCATTCAATTTGATTTGATAAGCTTCCTTCAACTGTTGCTTTTTAATGTTCATTTATTTATTTATTGTTAGTTTTCAACATTCATTTCCACCAAATTTTGAGTTCAAAATTTTCTCCCCATCTCTCCCCTCCTCCTCCCCAAAACTCATTCTGATTACCCTTACTCCTTCTATCACACTCCTCCCTTCCCTTATACCCATCTCCTCTCTTTTTCTGTAGGGCAAGTTAGATTTCTATACCCTATTACCTGTATTTCTTATTTCCCAGTTGTACGCAAAAACAGTTCTTAACAATTGTTCCTAAAAATTTGATTTCCAACTTCTCTCCATCCTCCCGCTCCTCACCTATACCCACTGAGAATGCAAGGAATTCACCATAGGCTATATATGTGTACTTACTCAAAAGATTTCCATATTAGTCATGTTGTGCAAGACTAACTATATTTCCCTCCATCCCATCCTGTTCCTCATTTATTCTATTCTCTCTTTTGACTTTGTCCCTCCCCAACCATGTTGTCTTCTAATTACTCTTTCCTCTAGTTTTCCCTCCCTTCTGTCCCCACTCCAAGCCTCTCCACAGCCTCCCCCAGCTCCACTGCCAGCACTCTTCCTCAACTTAGGAGAATCACTCAGGGCTAAGATTCAGATCAGTGGCTCAGTTCCCCCAGGTTCTTTTGATGGAAGGCTCCGAAAATGGATGCTACTGCTGCAGTGTCTGCTCCTGATGGGTCCAGGCTGTGTTTCCTTCTCACTCAAGTGAAGGAACTTTTTCACTTGCCTTCAAAGCTGTCTTTGGCGTTTGTGGGCTGAGCAATCTGGGAACTGCTACTGCCAGTAGTGTCTTGAAACCTGTTCCATGTCCTGTCCCTTCTGCGCAGCAGGGCCCATACTGGGCTGTACTTCACTTTGTGTTCAGTGTGACAGTCCCTTCTTGTTAGCCCTCCAGGCTGTACTGGGCTGGAAATCTCCTTCACTCTGTCCTTCTGTGGCTTCTGTTGCGCTAGAACTTGTTCAGTCATTTTTTACAGATATTTCATGAGCTATGAGGTGGGGAGAACTTCTACAGGTCCATCTTTTTACTCCACCATCTTGGCTCCACTCTCCCTTCAATTGTTGCTTTTTAAAAACAATATTCTCCCTTTTCTAGCCTACCTCCATCTCTTTAACATTCTCTCTTCCATCCATATTTATTTTTTCGATTAATATAATTACTTTTGGGATATTTTGGTAGGATAATATAGTTATTTTTTTTCAAGTATTCCTCTTTGACCAGATGTTACTTTCCTCATCAGGTATGTGCATCTCACATAGGTACCCCAATCTCTCAATCATATTGCTGTATCTACCTTTCTATTATTTATCTTTCTATCTCATTTGAGGATTGGTTAAAAGAATATAAAATGTGGTTTCATTTATGTGGGAGAATATTTATTTGAGCATTAAAGGTAGAGATTGAGCTCTTTTTCACTCTAATAACTATTTTTCTCATTTTTTTTTCTGAAAGGCTTCATCATAAAGACTTGAATGTATGGCTGAAGTAAATCATTCCACAGTGTCTGAATTTGTACTGTTGGGACTCTGTAATTCATGGGAACTTCAGATTTTCTTTTTTATTTTCATATTGGTGCTCTACCTGGTAATTGTTTTAGGTAATATCTTTATTGTGATTTTAGTTATCACTGACTCTCATCTCCATTCCCCCATGTATTTCCTGTTGTCCAACCTTTCTTTTATTGATTTGTGGCTTTCCTCAGTTACTACTCCAAAGATGATCACAGACTTGCTCAAGGAAAACAAAACCATTTCCTTTGGGGGCTGCATGTGTCAGATCCTCTTTGTGCATTTTGCTGGAGGGTCTGAGATGATGCTGCTCGTGGCCTTGGCCTATGACCGCTATGTAGCCATATGCAAGCCACTCCACTACACAACCATCATGAGCCAAAGAAGATGCATTTGGCTTGTAACGATCTCATGGACCACTGGATTTATACACTCTGTGAGTCAATTGGTTATGATTTTGGAGCTGCCTTTCTGTGGGCCTAGAGTAGTGAACAGTTTTTTCTGTGACATCCCATTAGTGATTGAGCTTGCCTGCATTGATACCTATTCCCTGGGAATATTGATGAATTCTGAAAGTGGTGTTCTTGGTATGACATGCTTCATAATCTTATTTGCCTCTTATACTTACATCTTGCTCACAGTCTGCCACTACTCCAAAGATGGGGCAACCAAGGCACTCTCCACTTGCACTGCTCATATCACTGTGGTGGTCTTATTCTTCGGACCCTGCATCTTCATCTATGTATGGCCACTTAACATAACATCAGTGGACAAATTTCTGGCTGTGTTTTATTCAGTCATCACACCTCTCTTGAATCCAGCTATCTATACATTTAGAAACAAAGAGATGAAATTTTCCCTGAAAAGATTTAAAAATCAGTATTTAATTTCTAGGTAGAATTTGTAAGAGCTTTGTAATTGGTAATTCCATATTTTATTCATTCTCAGTGAATTTCAGATCAATGACTGCACTCATGTTGCATACAGTTCCAGGTTCTTTATTTGTAAAAAAATAAAACCAATATCCCATATACAAAATTAATATGTTGATAATCAAATTAATATATACTTTATTTTGAGCATATTATTCATGATATTATAATTTATAATAAATAATTGAGCAAATTAAATAAATATCTTACCAACAAAATTTAATGTCCAAGTCTCCATGAGCAATGCTCCATAATGACTAGTTTTCATGCCTCCAGAAAATTTTATATATCCTGATAGTTCTTTAGATGGCTACACTTTATCTTTCATGGGGTACCAGTGGATTCATTGAAACATGAATTGCTTTGGCGACTGTGCTTGTCCTGTAGTTCAACTTAGAATATCAACTCTAGGGACTATTTCATTTTCGTCTTTGTATCCTTGTCACAAATCTTTGAGAGGAGAATAATCATATTGTCTTTGCATACATAGAATACGAATCTTTGAGAGGAGAGTAATCATATTGTCTTTGCATACATAGTTCCCTCTGTATAGGTATTTAATAAAATTTTTGAAGCAACAAATTTCAAATAAGATTGGTAGAGGTAAATTTAGATAAAGAAATGAGAGGAAAGGAAGAAAATTATGAAAATGCAATTAGTAATTTGGTAAAAGAGGCAAAAAAAACCTGAAGAAAATAACATCTTAAACAACAGAGCTGTTCTAATAGAGAGTTAAAGAAAATCAGTGATGAAAATTACTCCTTAAAAATCAGAATTGGCCAAATGGAAGAAGAGGAACAAAAGTTGAAGAAAATAATTCTTTTTTCAAAAATTCAATTAATTTGTTTGTTTTAAGTTTTCAATAATTGCTTGCATAAGTCTTAAATTTTCTCCCTCTCCCTCCCTGAGATGTCTTTCAATTTTAAATGGGTTCTACACATGGATTCTTTTGAAAACATTTTCATATTAGTCATGTTGCTTACAATAATTAAAACAAATGGGAGAAACTATGAGAAAAATCAAACTACAACAACACATAACACAAGAGAAAATAGTCTGCTTCATTCTGTGTTCTGGTTATTTAGTTCCTTATCTGGATATGGATGTCATTTTGCCTCAAGAATTCTTTTGGAATGTTTTAGGTACTTGCATTACTGTGAAGGGCTTAGTCTAGCAGAAACAGTATTCACACACTGTGGCTGTTATTGTGTATAATGTTCTCCCTGTTCTGCTCATTTCACTCAGCATCGATTGATATAAATCTTTCCAGGTTTTTCTGAAGTGGTCCACTTAACCATTTCTTATATTCCATAACATTCATGTACCACAACTTCTTTAGCCATTTTCAGATTGATGGATGTTCACTCAATTTTCCATCCTTGGCCACTACAAAAAGAGATGCTATAAATATTTTTGTATATGTGGGACCTTTTCCCATTTTTATGATGTCTTTGAGATACAGCCCTAGAAATGATATTGTTGGGTCATCGTTTTTGTATCCCTTTGTGTATAGTTCCAAATTGTTCTCCAGTTCATCAACAATGTTCATCAACAATGAACTAGTATTCCAACTCTCCCACTTCTTTTCCAACATTTATCATGAAGAAAATTAGAATTGGTCAAGTGGAGGCTAATGGCTTTATGAAGCATCAAGAAACAATAAAACAGAACCACAAGGGAGAAAAAAGGCTGAAGAAAATTTGATATATCTCATTGGAGAAACAACTGATCTGGAAAACAGATTCAGGAGAGATGATTTAAGAATTAATGGACTACTTAAAAACCATGACAAAAAAGAACTTAAGCATTATCTTTCAAGAAATTATCAAGGAATACTTCCCTGGTATTATAAAACCAGAGAGTAAAATAGAAACTGAAAGAATTCACCAATTACCTTCTGAAAGAAATCCTCAAATGAAAATTTCCAGGAATATTGTAGCCAAATTCCAGAGTTCCCAAGACAAGGAGAAAATATTGCATGTACCCAAAATAAGCAATTCAAATGTTATGGAGATATAGTCAACATAACACAAGATTTAGCAGTTTCTCCACTAAAAGCTCAGAAGACTTGGTATATGGTATTCCAGAGGATAAAAGGGATAGGATTACAGTGAATAACCAACTACCCAGAAAAACTCAGTATAATTCTTTCGGTGAAAAAATAGATATTTAGTTAAATAGAGGACTTGCAAACATTCCTAATAAAAAAAGAATAGATCTGAACAGAAACTATGACTTTCAAATACAAGACTTAGGGGGTAAACAAGCCAGAGAAATGATAAGGGAATTCAATAAAGTTAAACAGTTTACATTCCTATATGGGAAGGTGATATTTGTAACTCCTAAAATTTTTCTTATTACTAGGTAAATTAGGAGTGTATATTCACAGGGAGAATGAGTGTGGGTTGAATATGATGGGATGATGACATAAAAAATAAAATTAAGGGTGAGAGAGGAATGCACTGGGAGAATGAGAAAGGGAGAAGTAGAATGGGGGAAATAATCTAATATAAAAGAGACCTACAAGGAAGAGCTCTTACAGTGAAGGGGAATATGAGGGAGCTGAGTGGAAGAACTCATGAACCCTACTCTCATCAGAATTGACTCAAAAAGGAAATAGTGTACACACTCAGTTGGGGATAGAATTCTACTCTATTCTACAGGAAAGTAGGAAGACAAGGAGACAAGAGTGTTCCTGATAGAAGGGTAGGTGAATTGGGGGAGGCAATACTCAGAAGAAAATTGTTTTTAAGAATGGACAATGTGAAAAGAGACAGAGGGAGTAACATGAACAGGAAAAAATAGGGTGGAGGAAAATGTATAACTGTGAAAATATTTTTAAAACAAATCAAAACCTCATTTCTTAAATATAGAGTTCTGAGTCAAATTTATAGAAATACCATTTTTCATGAATTGATAAATGGTCAAAGGATTTGAACAGACAGCTTTTTTATTAATGAAGTACTCAAAGCTAACTCTACAGTTATATGAAAAACTGATCTAAATCACTCTTGATTTAAGAAATGCCAATTAAAACTTTATGAGCTACACCCCAATATCTATCAGACTGGTCAATATGACATAAAAAGAAGATGAGGATTGTTGAAGTAGATGTGAGAAAACTGAGATACTGACGAACTGTTGGTGAAACTGTATACTGATCCAACCATTCTGTAGAGCAATTTGAAACTAAATCCAAAGAACTATAAAACCAAATATACTGTGAAGTGGCTAGGTTAAAGGAAAGGAAGTTCAGATGTGGATATGTCTAGTGCTGAAAGGTGCTGAAAGGAAAGTCTGATGCTTTAAAGATCAACATTGCATATCGATATGGAATGTAAGATTTATGAACCAAAGGAAGCTGGATGGGAATAAACAAGAGATAGAAAGATTAAACATCAACATCTTGAGTATTTGTGGACTTAAGTGGACATAAATTGATGAATTTAAATCACATTATCATTGCATATACTATTTTGGTCAAGAATATCTTAGAACAAATTGATTTCTCTTCATAATCAATAAAGAGATGAGCAAAAAGGTACTGAGTATAATCTTAAAAATGACAGAATGCTATCTGTTTCAACTGAGGGAAACTATTCAAAATCACGGCAACCTAAGTCTATGCCTACATCACTAATGGTGAAGAGGCCAAAGTTGATTAGTTCTATGAAGAACTATAAAATCTTCTGGTAATAATAGCAAAGAAAGTCAAACTCATCATATGGGCTTGGAATGCTAAAGTAGGAAATTAAAATATAATTGGAATAACAGGCAATGTTAGCTTTGGAGGACAAAATGAAACAGAGCATTGACCAATATAGTTTTCTCAAGATTACTCACTAGTCAAAGCAAACACCATGTATGAAATACTCCAAAATTTCCAGTTTATACTATAGTCTTCCCCTTCTTAAGGGCAAGGAGAGGAAGGGAATAAGTATTTATTAAGTACCTACTATGTACCATTTACTGTGCTAAGAGCTTTAAAACAGAAATAAGTATTTTTTAAATGTGTACTATGAACCAAGCACTTTGCTAAGTCTAAACAAAGGGAGATAATAAGCATTTAAGTAAGTCCTACTACATGCTAGAGACTATGCTAAGCACAAAAGGAAAGTAAAAAGGCATAGCTTCTTAAGGGTCTCTAAAATCTGCTTCCAGCAGTTCTTTGAGTAGATGGCTGGGTAGTGAGATTGAGGAAAAACACTTGGAAATAGAGAATATGCAAGGGATTTAGTCACATTCTATCCCTGAGCTTGCTTGACATTCTAGAATCTGCTAGAATTGAGTTTCCAGTTTGAAAGATTTCATCACTCCCAACTAAAGACCTAATTCACTTTTGTACATGCTTTGTTATAATGGAATCTGTATAGCTTCCCTTCTATTTATTGTTTTGCTTGGAAAATATTTGCTCCCTATGAGAAATTTGTTATTTTTTTTTATGAATGTCAGTATACAGTGAGAAGGAATTAAGTTGTTAAGTGTAATTTAAGGGTTACTCTTTTCTATAAAACCAACCAACTCTATTTTTCCTATTTGAATGTAAACTCCTTGAAGGTAGAAATTATCTTCCTTTCAAAGTCTGTATTCCAAGAATTTCGAGCAGTGCCTAGCACCTAGTAAAGGTCTAATCAAATACTTTCATTCATAAATTCATTTGGCAAGCATTCAGTTTGGAAAACACTGAACTTTTAAGTGCTTCACTAGTATTGAATTTGCTTCTATAAGTTTTTCCTCCTACTTTTTGAGTGCTTGATGGAGGAGCAGAAACTATTTCTGGAAAGGGAAGAATAGACCAGGTTATGGAGAGGTTTATAAACCAAACAGGATTTTACATTTGTTCTTAGAAGCAATAGAGAGTCATTGGAGATAATTACATGGATGTGGGCAATAATATGTTCCAACTTATACTTTAAGAAGATCAATTTTATGACCAAGTAGGTGACAGCTAGGAATGGAGTTAGACTTAAGAAATGGATATCAGCTATCTAGTTAAAGTAATAGTCTAAATGATGAAGGCCTGAATCAAGTAGCCAACTTTTTCTGGAACAGGTCCAAATGGATAATATGCCTACCCTTTTAGTACAATTTATTATCTCCTTTAATGAATGGACAATTCTTTGCTTTTGAAGCCTAGGAAAAACCAGCAAGATTCTTTAGTAATTCTCAGTGGGGTTTATTCTCTAGTCTCCTAGACTCATTATCCAAAGATATTTCCTGCCATTTCCTTCTGACTGGTAATAACATTATCTATAAGTTTTCATTACTGGGGTAACAACAAAAAAATCTATCTAGCAAGAATGTCAGTGTGTCCTTGTCTCATTGAAGAAGCTGATTCTTAGGTGTTACGCTAAGTCTGGTAGGTTGAATCCCCAACATAGAAATACTAAGAATTTTGTATTTCCACAGTAGAACAAAATGATTTCCACATAGAATACGTAACTGTATGAAAAAGGTGGGAACTTTTGAAACAGGAGAAGAACATAAGGTCATTGTCATGGTCAGCCATTTACTTGGAAGAAAGTTCTTGAGCTTATGAGAATTAAGAGGTCTTTGTCACTCATCTTCGTGATTAAACTGGAGAGTTTCATATTATGAATGGAAAATTTTAGATTATTACATATATTTTATTAGCACATAGGTAGTAAAAGGGAGAGCATGGTTTGAAATACTCTTTTAAAAAGTCAACTAGGTTGAGGCAATTGGACTTGGCTCCTAAGGTTCCTTCAATCTTTAAAATGATGATCCTAAGCAATTCTCACAATTGAGTCCAGAATGTATCTGCACAGAAAGAACAAGACTTTCCCTTCCTTTTATATTGGTGTGTTCAATATCAACTAATAAAACCTGAGAGCTGGAATTAGAAAGATGGTTAGAAATTATTTTAACTCTTTACTTTATTAGAACTTTACTGGTCCACTTTGATTGTTCAGTTACAATTAGAAAGTATGTATCTGTTTGTGGAGTGCCTGAGAAACTACCTGTTTGTATTTGAAACCTGTTTCTTGTTCTCCAGCCATCATAGCTAACTCCCTTCTTTGAACTACTACCCTTCTGTCAGCGCAGCAGTATTCAGTGCATAATTGTTTTATAATCATAATTGTATACTAGAATCTTATATCGTCAACTAGGCCAAGCTATTCTGGAGATTAGGAAACTTATCTCATATTATTTCTTTGTGTTCTCATAGTGCCTAGTCCTTTACTCTCTTTAGACATGTGAAGATGCTAAACAATACTTAATCGGTATGGATAAATATGATCAGACAACTTCCCTCTTCCAAATATGGTTGAAGACTAGAGTGCGTTGGTGCTAACGTGGCCCAATTTCAAATTCTGTCTATGGTACAAACTAGTTGTATGCAAATTTTAACCCCTCAGTGCCACCAGCAGACTTCTAAAACTATCAGTTAGAGACTACTTGATGACTGATAATTGATAGAGGGAGTGACCGCAATGGAAGGACCCTATAGCAATAAAATCACAGATAGAAAGCAAAAATTTGAATATAATTATTGAAATAGTGTCTCACCAATGCCAGACCATTCACTCAAATCTGTTAGTTCAATGGGAAATAAAAAAAAGAATTCAATTTCCTGTAGGACATATTACTTTCTCCCCTTCTTCCTTCCTAAGAAGTTCTCCCTGACCCCTAAGCCCACCAAAGCAAAAGAAGAACAAGAACAACAAAACACTCCTAGTTTATGGTTGGTCAGAGTGGCAACTAGTCTTAATAATACATTTTTCTTGTTCTTTTTTTACAAAAATATTTAAAACATTTTTATTTAAAATTTCAAGTTCTAAATTCTATCCTCTCTCCTCCCCCTCTTTCTTCCTTGAGGTGGTAAGTTATCAGATATAGGTTATATGTATGCAATTAGATAAAAATTTCCATGATAGCCATTTTGTACAAGAATACTCCAGTAAAAGAAAAAAATGCAAGAAAGTGAAAACTAGTATGCTTTAGTGTGCATTCAATGAATATCAATTCTTTCTCTGGAGGCAAACAATATACTTCATGATTAATCTTTGAGAATTATGTTGGATTGATCATCGTATTGCTAAGAACCATTAATCATTCATAATCCTTTGTTAAATGATACTGCTATTCCTATGCACAACATTCTCCTGCTTCTGTTCATATCATTACACATTGGTTCATGTAAGTCTTTCCAGCTTTTTCTGCAATTATCCTGCTTGTCATTTCTTACAACACAATAATACTCTATTTAAATCATATATCACAACTTTGAAATGATGAGCATCCCTTTGTTTTCCAATTCTTAGCCACCACAAAAGAACTGCTATAAATATTTTTGTACAAATAGGTCCTTTTCCCTCTTTTTTGAATGTCTTTCAGATAGAGTCCTAGGAGTGGCGCTGCTGAATCAAAGGTTATGCACAGTTTTAGATGCCTTTGGGCATAGTTCCAAATTCTTCTCCAAAATAATTGGATTAGTTCACTACACCACCAATACATTAGTTTCCTAGTTTTCATATATCCCAGCCAATATGTAACATTTTCCTTTTCTGTTGTATTAGTCACTCTGATAGATGCGAAGTGGTACCTCAGAGCAGCTAGCATTTATTAAATGCATACTGTATGATTTTTATAAAAAGTTACTTTGGTACTATTTAAACAAGAATTTTTTGAGCAAATGATAACCCCACAGGTCTAAGCCTGTATCAAACAAAACTCATGGTCAAATCATGTATAGACAGGAGTTGCACAAATTACTATTATGTACACAACTGTCTTTACTATTACTATTTTGTTACAATTATTTTATTTCTGGATTAGATATATGTTTGAAGGGCATTGAAGATTCCTGATGAAAAACTTCATTTAACCATGCGAATGCACCAGTGCTCTATAAATTATGGTCTAAGAAAGTTTTCATGGGACACTCAGAGGTTAAATGGCATGTCAAATATTCAATACACATCAGATGCAAACTATGGACTCAAGAAGACCTTGAGACTGTTTTTTACCATTACAGAACATTTGCTCTTATTTTATTGATATTATTAATTGCATGAGATTGATGGAACCCATTTTCTTAGGTTTGGTCAAAATGTATGCAGAAGTAATCTCTTAATAAGAAGTTATCACATTAAAAATAATTTCATCAATAATCCCTTAGGGAAAAGTTTAATAGTCCTTTCACCTGTGCACTTTTACTTCAAAGGTAGGTGGGATATAGGGTGCTGAAATTGAGATTAAGAGGACCTAAGTTCAAGTTTAGTGACCTTGGACAAATTATTTAATCTCTTTCATTTCAGTTTCTTCATCTTTGCTATTAGAATAATAATACCAGTCAAATCATGGGATTGCTGAGAAAAAGAAAATCAAATGATACAGTATGTGTAAAGTGCTTTGAAAATCTTAAAATGCTAATAATATTGGTAATGGTACTCATCATTGTAATAGTGGTGTAGTAATAGCAGCAGCAGCAGCAGCAGCAGTAGTTAGTAGTAGTAGTAGTAGTAGTAGTAGCAGTAGTAGTAGTAGTAGTAGTAGTAGTAGTAGTAGTAGTAGTATAGTAGTAGTATAGTACTTGTAGCAGCAGCAGTAGTATTTGACTGATGTGGTTAGGGAATGTTTTGGGAAATAATTGCACCATGCAATATTTAACCTCCCTCCTACACAGTCCCAGGTCAGAAAGGTCAGAAAGACTTATAGTTTTCCTTTGTCTGTCATATAGAAAGAGTTATTTAGGGTTGAACCACAGATTATTATTTTCCCCACAGTCTTAAGGCAAAAAGCGAATTCAACACCTACTTGATATGACTATATTTCATTTCTTCTTGCCCTGCAGACTTTAAGAAAGCCAGTCTTTGTCATTTCCTAATATTCTTTTAAATTTTTTTTAAAAATATACTTTTAAATCTAAGAAACTGAAACAAGTAAGACATTATTTTTAAGGTTGAATGTCTTGCACGTAAGAAAGTACCCTTTTTCCTCCTTCACCTCTTCTGCTGGGTTTTGGTAACATCATATATCTGAATGAAATCTAAAAACATTGTGATACTTACTCTCCCTAAATATTCAGATCTTGTGCATCTTAGACATAAATAATTTATCATTATTTTTTATTTTGTTCAATTTTTGATATTAAATTCAGCTTTACAATAATTCCTTTGTGTTTATAGAATGATAATTTTGAAAAAGAAAAAAGAAAAACTACTTTCCCAAATAAAGACATCACTCCACTTCTAAAGCCTGATTTCCATCTTCAATTTCTATCTAAAGCAAATTGGATTTTCTTCTAAGCACTGTTGCTATAATAAAATAGCATCTCCTCAATGATAAGGATTATACAATTTTGACACCTACCGCAAAAGAGCTATGCAGCAAACTCTAAAGGTGATTGTTATAACGATTATCCTAGTGGCATTTAGGCAAGGACTCATTATCCCTACTTTCCTTCTGCTTATGCTCTTTCAGATATCTTTTATCACATGGAAATTTCTTTATGGATCATTTTAATTTTCATGCAGAATTTTAGAAATAATTTAATAGAATTTCTCTACCATTCACTTTAAAAATGTTTTCATAGATCTATGTAATTTTTAGCATCTCCGTAGTTTCAAACTCCTCCCCTTCTCAGATAACTATCCCATTTAATAAAAGTTATTTTTTAAATATGGAAAGAAAGAGAAAAAGAAACCAGCATAGCTGATTAATCAAAACGAATCAAAATACTTTTTCAGAAAAAGTCTAAAAGTATGTTTCATGTACATCAGTTCTATCACTATCTGAGTAAAGTAAACTTTTGCATGTATTATGCATTTTGAGGAAACAACGAAATGTAGTTCACTTGAGAGGAAGCAGGGAGGGGAGATAGTGAGAAATCACTAGCTGATTTGTCCTTGACAAGCCCTGGCATACAGATTTTGTGGCAAGGAAAGTTTGTGACATGCTAACATATGTTTTCCCCTGTGTATTGTAGTGAAACTCTCATTCTATAGAAGCATTATGCTATTTACATGTTGGGTGCCTTTTTGTAAGAATACATATTTTTCCAATTCTGTTTCCTCAGTGGTAGGATACTTAAAGTCTATATTTGCCTTGTGTCAGTAATCACTTTTTTTTTTGTTTTGAGTGCAATGAGCTAAAGTTTCAACAGATAAGAACTTTATTTTAGCTAAGAAATGATATAGACTTAATTTTACTTCCAATATAGGTGAACAAGGTAATCCTGGGAAATTGACTTGTGCTATATCCTTTTTGTGTTAGACTACTAACTGAAAAGCAAAAATGGGATAAGTGAAGTCTGCACATGCTGACATACTACTACTGTTATGTGCTAAGGGAGCATTTTATGGCAGTAAAATACAACAGAAAATCATATGTAGCTCCATTTTAGCTGAATTAAATGAGCATACTCCTGCTTAGCAAAAAAAATAGTTTCTGATGACTCTTATTGGTATATTTTTAGGTAAATCACAGCCTTCCTTGGTCTCCATTTACTTATTTGCAAATTAAGGTATTTGGGTTAGGTGGAACTCTGAGTTACCTCCCATATAGAGGTTTATGATACCCAAAATAAAATGAAATTTATTTAAAATTATATAATTGTGATTCTCATGAAAATGATGGGTGAGGTGGCACCTATAATTCAAGAATGGATGACCAAATGTTAAAATAGGAATATACTGGAATACTATTACCCTCAAAGAAATGATGTAAAGAATAGTTTCAGAGAAACTTGTGACTACTTTTATATGATAATAACATTGTATTGACCAATAACTTTTAAAAGCTTAAGAATTCTTGATCTTGGAAGGTAGTCATGACGAAGAGAAATCGAAATTTTAAAGTATGGTAGCAGTTGTCATAATAGTACTATAAGTAATAGTAGTAATTGCAGTAGTAGTGGTAGTAGGAGGAGGAGGAGGAGGAGGAGTAAGAGTAGTAGTAATAATACAGAAAAACAGTTCAGAATAAAGAATGGAAGAAGAATTGAAAGTAAAAGGTAATAAAAGACTTAAGTGTCTAAGTAATAGATTTAGGCATCCAGATACTCAGTTGATAAAGCTGAACCGTAAGCACAAGAATTACCAAATGCAGTCTGGGCAACAGTCACAAAAACATCGTCATTTTGAAAGAAATTTCTTTGTCACCCAGGGAGTGTCATAACCTCCTTGCTGAGGGGGGAACCAATTCCACGCCTTAGAGTAAGCAAATTAGTCACTGCAGGTGGTTAGAGTGGGAGCATGACAGAAATGGGTTTTCTAACAAAGGAAGTATCTTTAGCTTCAAATCAATTAGAAAAAAAACTATCACTAAAATAACTATCTGAGGAACTATAGATATGATTGTCTATTTATTTTTATTTTTTTTGGAGCACATGTGTAGGCTTTATTACTGATACAAGCTACATGCAGGATGAGTTCTCCCCGCGGGAGCCTCCTTCTCCTTTGGAGGCGTGAGGAAAACCCCCTTCTCAGGCTTTCTTGTCCCCAGTTGAGCTCTCCCAGATGCATAGTTTCCTCGTGGACAGCATGCTCTCAGCCCCTTAGCCAATTAACAAAACCTGCTCAGACCACGGACCAACCTCAAGGGTGGGATGCTCTCTCCAGCAAGTTCCAACTGAGAAGAGGTGGAAAAACAAGATAACTCGTGTCTCACTCCTCAATTCTCAGCTGTTCTCTGGGGGGCCTCGTGAGAGCTCAGCACTTAAGCCCTCACCTTTACCTGACCCGATACCGTTCACATGAGAACTGAGCTTGTGCCTTAACAGCTATGTACCACTGAGAAAAAGGTATATTTCTTTTTATTCCCATCCAGCCCTCTCTGGTTGTCTACCATATCTAGTTTATCTGTGATTCTGTTTATCTCTTCACTTCCTTATTTTTTTTTGTTAGACTCATTTAGTTTTGAGAGGAAAATTGAAGTCCTCCATTATTATAGTTTTGCTATTTCTACCTAAAATTTATTTATCTTTTCCTTTGTAAGTTTGAATGCTATAGAATTTGGTACATATATAGATTTAGTATTGATTTTACTTCATTATGTATGGTACATTTTAACATAATGTAATTTTTGCTTATCTCTTTTTAATTAATTTTATTTTAGCTTTAACTTTGAGATCATGTTCCTATTTCTGCTTTTTTAAAATTTTATTTATTTTTAATGTTCTACAATCACTTCCTTAAAATGAAGATTTTATCCCCCCCCACCTTCCTCCCACTACCGCCCTCCCTCCACAAGACAGCATACAATTCTGTACAGGTTCTACATATACTTTCCTATTGAGTACGTTTTCGCTATAGTCATGCTATGTAGTCGAACTAAAATAGATGGAAGAAATAATATAGCAAATCGAAACACAATACACTAAAACGCACACGCACAAACATAATCTGCTACATTCTGTGAATGACTTCCTTATTTCTTTCTCTGAGTGTGGAAGGCATTTTGCCTTAGAAAACCACCACTGGAATTTTTTTTTAGATAAGTTCTTGCGTTTTTACAAAGTTCCAAATCTACCAGGAAAAACTCTCGCACACTGTGGTCGTTGCTGTGCACAAAGTTCTCCTGGTTCTGCTCCTTTCGCTCAGCATCAGATCATATAAGTCCTTCCAGGCCTCCCTGAAGTCTTCTTCTTCATCATTTCTTATGGCACAATAGTACTCCATTACATTCATATACCATAATTTATTCAGCCATTCCCCAATTGATGGGCATCCCCTTGATTTGCAGTTTTTGGCAACTACAAAGAGAGCTGCTATACATTTTTTGTACATGTGGGACCCTTTCCCATCTTTATGATGTCTTGGGGATACAGTCCTAGTAGCAATATTGCTGGGTCAAAGGGTATGTACACTTTGTAGCCCTTTGCGCATAGTTCCAAACCATTCTCCAGAAGGGCTGGATGATCTCACAGCTCCACCAACAAAGAAATAGTGTTCCAACTCTCCCACATCCTCTCCAGCATTTATCATTTTCTTTTTTTGTCATGTTTACCAATCTTATAGGTGTGATGTGGTACCTCAGAGTTGTTTTGATTTGCATCTCTCTAATCAATAGTGATTTAGAGCACTTTTTCATATGATTATAGATATTTTTAATTTCTTCCTCTGAAAATTGCCTGTTCATATCCTTTGACCATTTATCAATTGGGGAATGACTTGTATGGTTACACATTTGAGTCAGTTATCTATATATTCTAGAAATGAGGCCTTTATCCTCGAGCTTAGCCATAAAATATTTTCCCAATTTACTACATCCCTCCGAATTTTGGTTGCATTGGGTTTGGTTGTGCAAAAACTTTTCAGTTTAATGTAATCAAAATTATCTATCTTGAATTTCATAATGCTTTCTATCACTTCTTTAATAAAAAAAAATTCTTCCCTTCTCCGTAAATCTGATAAATACACTATTCCTTGCTCCTCTAGTTTACTTATGGTATCAATCTTTATAACTAAATCATGTACTCATTTGGACTTTATTCTTGTGTACGGTGTCAGGCATGGGTCTATGCCTAATTTCTGCCACACTGTTAACCAGTTTTCCCAGCAATTTTTATTGAACAGTGAGTTCTTATCCCAGAAGCTGAGGTCTTTGGGTATATCTAACAGGAGGTTGTTATATTCCTTGCCTACTGTGTCTTGAGTGCCAAGTCTATTCCATTTGTCTACCTCTCTGTTTCTTAGCCAATACCAAGTGATTTTGATGATTGCTGCTTTATAGCATCATTTGAGGTCTGGTAGTGTTAGGCCACCTTCCCAAGCATTTCTTTTCATTAGTCCCTTTGATATTCTGGACCTTTTTGTTCTTCCAAATGAATTTTGATATTATTTTATCCAGCTCTAGAAAATAATTATCTGATAGTTTAATTGGTATGGAACTAAATAAGTAAATTAATTTAGATATAATTGTCATTTTTATTATATTAGCTCGGCCTACCCATGAACAACTGATGTTTTTCCACTTACTTACATCTGACTTTATTTGTGCAAAAAGTGTCTTGTAATTGTGTTCATATAATCCCTGGGTTTGTTTTGGATGATGGTTTATTTTACTTGTTTCATAGCTAAAGGTTGATGTCTTATCTATGTGTGTGTGTTGATCCTTCGTTGATGAAGAAGACCATGCCATCAGATAAATAATGGCATGACTTGCACTTGACTTTATTTTGAGTGAGGGAGGGCTGTGCAGGTCACCCGCCTCACTTCTCTTCCACATCCATCTGAATCCAGTGACCAAATATTCATCAGAGTGCTTGGAGATGACCCAGGATGAGGCAGTTGGGGTCAAGTGACTTGGCCAAGGTCACACAGCTAGTGGGTGTCAGGTGTCCAAGATGAGATTTGAACTCAGGTACTCCTGACTCCTGCACTGGTGCTCTATCCACTGCACTACCTAGATGTCCCTTGCCTTACCTACCTGAAGACTAGAATGTGCATTATCTGCATCCTAAACATAGATTAGTCATTGTGACTGAATTCAATAAGAAATTGAAGTTTCTTGGCTAGTAATTAGGGGTACATCAGTTAGTGATTAACATGTAATTGGTTGGTGCCCAATCACTTTAAACTGTTCATTCTATAGTGTAATGTGAACAAGTTAAATGCCATTTTCAGCACTTTGTTTTAATTATTTCTATTTTTAAATGACTTGGTTTGGTAAAATGAATTAATTTCAGCATTTCATGTAGTAATTAATGTGACATTTTTTTCTATTTTATTTGGAGCTGCCTCTAGGAGGTGTATTTCTTTTTAATACATGCCCGTATAATGATCATGAATACTCAATTCAAGCTGAATTTTTTGTTTGTTTTACCTTCAGAAAATTTTTTGGGAATTTGGAACAGTATAGATGGATCTGAAGAATGACTCTCTGATATCTGAATTTGTCTTATTAGGACTTACCAGCATTTGGGAACTTGAGATTTTATTTTTTGCAGTCTTTTTCCTGGCCTATGCATCAATCATGGCAGGAAATATTCTTATTATAATTATGGTGATCTTTGACTCCCAACTGCACTCTACCCCCATGTATTTCCTCCTGGCTAATCTTTCTTTTTTTGATATGACTATTTCTACTATTACTGTCCCTAAGATGATCACAGACTTCTTCAGGGAGAGAAAAACCATCTCCTTATGGGGCTGCATGGCCCAGATGTTTTTCCTCCACTTCTTGGGAGGTAGTGAAATGACTCTCCTTATATTCATGGCAGTTGATCGATATGTTGCAATATGTAAACCACTCCACTACACAACAATTATGAACCATCGAACACTGATAGGCTTTGTGTTATTTTCCTGGGCTGTGGGATTTGTGCACACCATGAGCCAAATGGCCTTTACTGTGAACCTTCCATTTTGTGGCCCCAATGTGGTTGACAATGTTTTTTGTGACCTTCCCCTGGTGATCAAGCTTGCCTGCACTGACACCTATATCTTGGACCTGCTTGTTATTTCTGACAGTGGGTTGCTCTCACTAATTTGTTTTATTCTCTTGCTTGTCTCCTACACTGTTATTTTGGTCATTGTCCACCGTCACCCCTCAGGTGGGCTCTCCAAGGCTCTGTCTACATTGTCTGCTCATATCACAGTGGTTACTCTTTTCTTTGGACCATGCATTTTCATCTATGCCTCACCATTTAGTAGCTTTTCAGTAGACAAATTTCTCTCAGTGTTTTACTCAGTTATTACTCCTCTCCTGAATCCAATCATCTACACCCTGAGAAATCAGGAGATAAAAGCAGCTATGATTAGAATGAGGAGCCGACATGTGAGTTCCAGGCAAGCTTTATAGATGATGTTCATTATAACAATAATGGTTAAGGCACATCCAAGATAAATTCTTTTTCAGAATGACCCATTGTGCTTTACTTTCATTTTCAAATATTTCAACTTTTATTAATAAAGATTATGTATATTTATAATATGGTTCTTCTTTGATACCCTAGGGATGTGTTTTGGGAGTATGTATGTCTTTGCATTTCTTTAAGTGAAAGGACCAAATTGCCAGAAATTAATTTAACTGTTCAATGACAAAAATATTCAGAAAAAATAAAAAAAAAATTATATGTGCAGTCGATGATCCCTAAAGTCTCCTTGTTCCCTAAGTCCTTTGATCCCTCAATTTTTTGTGATATCATGAAATATTGAGGTATTACAGTCAGATTAATCCTCCCTTAGTGACTGTGTGACTCTGGGTTAGGAAATTAACCTCTGTGAGAATCAGTTTCCTAATTTCTGAAGTGGGGATAATAAACAATATTTCATAATAGATTTTTCCCTACAGGGTTGTTGTGAGGATCAGATGAACTAATATATAAATGTCCATCATCATCAGAACTGAAATTAAAGGGTCATTTTGAGAATCTGAATCTAGGTTGGAAATCACTCCACCAAATATTACAAATATATAAAGAGAGAAATGGGAAGGTGCAAAGTATGCCAAGTAACTCCATAGAGAGTAAGGGTTTTGTAACTCTCTATATTTCATGGAATAATCATCTCTAGCTTTTATATAATTCTTTAGGGTATGGATAGTGTTTTTTATATATAACCATCTCACCTGATCTTCACAATTTTCTTGAGAAATTGGTACTATTATTATCTCCATTTTCCAGAAGAGGAAATTGAGATAGGTAGAGGTTAAGTATTGCCTATGGTCACATAACTAGAAAGTGTCTGAGTATGAAGCTGAACTCCACTTTTCCATCCTCCAGGTCCAATACTCTACTGCACCATCCAGATGTACAGGAGAGCAAACTTTTTTGAGTAGTGAAAATGATCTAACACTAAGGGTGTGACCAGAACTCAAAATGGTTAGTACCATGATGAGGTCATAAAGCTCATATTTCAAAGCATTCAGCATCATGAAATGCGCATACAAACACAGGCATGTGGACACACACACACACACACACAAACACACATCCTTCTGAATGAAACCAAAATCCCTAAAATCAGCATTAGTTCATACTTGGGTCAGAGGGAAGTTATATTGTCACAGCAATAGTAAGAAGAAACATCAGCCAAACTGTTTACTCAACTTACACAAGCCCTAAAACTAAAGTTAAGGTCATGAATAAAACTCTTTTCTATTAGACTCATGGTATATTTTTTAATGCTTATAAGAAACATTTTATGTCAGGGCAAAGCTGCTTTCCATAATGTGAAAGTACAAAGTATAGTCACCACAAATCTCTTTCAAACCCTGAAGCAATACTCAGCAGAATTAGTTTCAGCAGAATCAAGCCTGGATATCTCCACAATGTGAATTAGACACCAGCCATCAATGTAGAAGGAATGAATGATGAATGAAAAATCATTTATTAAGCAATTTTGATGTCCAAAGAACTGCACTAAAATCCGGAGAAACAAATAATAAGTTGAGACCACCATCATTGTGAAGAAGCAAACATTATTGAGTTTGACTTTGGCTTAGTTGGAAAGACCCAGCTGCCAAGAGGGTTCCATTACTGGGATAAATGGAAATGCCTGTTATCTGTACAGTACATTGGCTTGATTCCTTCTTTCTGGAAAAATGTCCACGGATAGAAGTTAAAAATCCTTGTTGCCCAAGTGTTTTCAAATTGCTTACTACAATTAATACTTCCTAATTATTCCCTATATTACATCAAATTCCTCAGATCTTGATCTTTAAGATCTAAAGATCTTTCTAGATCTAAACATAAGATAAGATCATATGAAATTTCCTCTCTTTTTTTTATGGGAAATTGCTATATATAACACACTTTGCCTTTTAGAAGTGACATAAAGGCCGTTTTCTTGGAGTTTTTTTGTTTGTTTGTTTTTTACTTTCTAGTGCATTTCTTATATTAGGATATTGTTCTTCATTTATTCAGCTATGTCTTAGTCTTTGTGACTTCATGGACCATATGGTGCCAATGGGGTTTTCCCAGCAAAGGCACCATTTCCTTTCCAGTGGATTAAGACAGAGTGAAAGTGAGTTGCACAGGGTCACACAACTGAATCGGTAAGCACCCCAACATACACAAGGGGGCCTGCTACAATAAGTTCTTCGATCTTCTCTAAAAGGAAAGGCAACTTTTGAGGGGTTAACAATCACTTTATTTAAGTATAGGTATCAGAAAAAATCAAAATTTCAGAGAAACCAAAAATCAATAGACAGTGCTTCGAAACTACCTGACCATTAACATACATACATCTTCACCAGAGAGGGAAGCACCAATATCCAGGTTTTCAAAGCTAGGGGGGCTGCTTAACGGCTTCCCAGAGTCTCATCTGGCATTCAAACCTTCTTACAAAAACTAAGACCCAAAGTAAATCCTTATCCTCAGAGTTTTTATACACTTTTCAGAGCCAGAGGACATGACCTCCTGACTCAATGCTTCAGTAGAAAAAACAAAAATTTTGGACCTTCCTACAAAACAACTCCCCTAATCCAGCTTCCCTCAATAGGAAGGTTCAACAATGGGTGGGAAAGATCCTCCTAAATCACTTTATTCAGAGTTATTATAATTCTTGGTATAAACAAAAAAAAAAAAAAAACCAGTAAAAAATCCTAGTTTGATTGCGATCACAACAACCAGTAAGAGTCTCAGACTGGTCATCCTGACACCAGGCCCAGGGCTCAATCTACTGAGTCACTTAGCTGCTTCTCATATTAATAAAGCCATTGAAAAATATCCTTTATGACAGCAACTTGTGAAAATACAGATTTGGGTTTGGAAGGGTATAGGTAAAAGTCAAGGACAAAATAAAGGTGAGTTGTCAGAAATATGAATGAGAGAAAAAAGAAGAGACATACATTCTGACACTCAGTGGAGCAAAAATCAAAATAGTGCTTCTAGAATACCAGATAGAAAAAAAGAGCACATATTAAAAAAGTGAATAGTCAAGTGTCTTTTTCTCCCCTATATCCATGAAAGTTGGTTGATCTTTAGAGTGCACTGGTTTCATTCGTTCCTTCACGAAGGAAGTCCCCAGACAAGAGTTATAAATCCTTGGTGCCCAGGTATTTCCTAATTGTGTGCTAGAACTAATACCCCATAACAACACTCTATTCCATACCAAATTCCTCAGATTCACTTTCCCATGAGAAATGTTGTTGCTGAAGGATCTGAGAAACGAGTGTTTGGGTCCTGCAAAGGTGAGAATCAGAGGCCTGCTGAAAGTCATTACATCAGTCAATAAACATATATTAAACACCTACTGTATGCCAGACACTGTGCTGGCACACTGATGAACAAAGAAAAGCAAAAGACCATTTGTGCTTTCAAGGAACTAATCATCTAAAGAGAAGTTCATTTTAATAGACGAAGGTCCCATGTTATGGACAATATGCTAGGTTAAGAAAGAAGTAATACACGATAACTGGATTCTGCCTGAATGAAAATAACATCCCCGGATGAAAGGAAAGTGAGACTTTGCTCAGTTTTTGGTCTAAGTGATATATCATCACATATATGCTTAGGAAGGCTAGTGTTCACTTCTTTCACATTTTTTTTTACCTTTCTCCATATAAGAATACAATACTAAACATGGAGATAGGTGAAGAATATGCTTGACCTTCTCTCTAGATTGCTGATTTTCCTGACCACCATCTAAAATATATGCATTCATTTACTGTAGTTATGATTATTCAGTTCATTGATCAAAGTTGTGACATCTTTAAAAATTATTTTCCTTTAAATTATTGTAGTTATAGTAATAGCTAGCTTTTGTATAATGCTTCAACATTTCAGAATTCCATGCATGTTGCTTCATTTGATCCTCACAATAATCCTGTGGGGTAGGTGCTATTATTTTCCTCGTTTTACTTATGAGAAAACTGAGGCAGAAAGAGGTTGTGACTTGTCCAGGGTCACACAAATATTATATATCTAAGAGAAGCTTTGAACTCTGTTCTTCTTGACTCTGAGTCCAGCACTCTACCCACTGTGCTACCTACATGGTACATTATTCTTCTGGTTCTGCTCGTTTTACTCTGCATTTGATCATTAAAGTCTTCTCAATTTCTTCTGGTTTTTTTCACACTTATCATTTTTATAGTATAATTATATTCCATCCTATTTGTATGTCAAGCTTTGTTCAATAATTCCCCCACTGAAGGACAGTTCTTTACAACAAAATGTAGTTATACGTGTGGATCCTTTTCCTATGTCTTTGAACTCTTTGGGGTATATGCTGGTAATTGGATTCCGGAGTCAGAGGGCACATGTGGTTTGATGATATTTAAGATAAAGTTCTAAAATGTTTGCCAGAATGGTCTGAAAAATTGACAATTTGACCTATAGAGGATTAGTGTATCTGCCCTCCCAGATCTCTTCCAAAAACTTTCATTTTCAAGTTTTAGGTTTTGTCATTTTTCAGCCTATCTTTCCAGATGATTATAACTTACTCTCACTCAGGTACTTATATACTTCAGCAAAACTTTCCTTCCTGCTTTTCCACATCATATAAGATTTCATTTTACCCTTTTTGCCTTTGTTCTTAGGTTTCTAGCATGTGCTCTCTCACTCCATGCACTGATTTTGTATATGTTCTCTGTGTATTTATCTATAAACATTGATTATAGCCTTGTTACAAAGTAAACTCTTGAAGGCAGGGATTTCCTCATGTTTGTATTTTTATCCATAGTGCACAGGAACACAAATAACGTTATAGTAGTCCTAATAAAGTAGTCATTTCCTTCATTTCTCTTGACTGAATGCCAAAATACTGGAGTTGCTCTATCAAGTGATTAAAGTGGTCAAAAAGGAGTCAAGTAAGGGGACAGGCCCTTATGATCCTCTATTATGTGCCTGGAACTCTTTTAAGCACATTCATTACAAACATTGTCTCATTGGTCCATCAAAAGTATTATGGAAGGTAAGTGCTAAGAACCCCATTTTGCAGTTTGGGAACATGAAGTTAAGTAACTTGTTCAGGGTTCCATAGCTACTAGGTCTTCAAAACCACATGTGGACTCTGGTCTTTTTGATTTCAGCCCTTTCAGTTTGTCAACTGCATTACCGAGCTGCCTCATCTTACTGAGGTATAACAACAGACGGCTGAGCCGTAATGTGGAGAAGTAAACATAGAACTTGTATTTCAATACCCTTGTGACTCATGTGGTCTGCATAAGTCCTTAAGTCCATGGAAGGAAGGAGTAAGCTCTTCCTTTTGAGTGCTTGACCCTTTTATTCATTATAAGTTTGAAGTATTGGTAAAGTAAATCATTTGGCAAGCATTTAAATGCCTACAATGTGATAAGTGGGCCCTTTAGTTTTCTAATGATTCACAGTTCTTTCCTCCTTTTGATTTTCATGCCCAGACTAGAACGTAAAGGCTGGAAGACTGTCTAAGTCTGTAGGAAAGAAGAGAATACTTAAATATTTGACTTTATGAGTGTCTTTTCTATTTTCTCTCAGGTTAAATAAAAAAAATAACTTTCCTATATGTAGTTAGGTGGTACAGTAAATAAATGATGGAACTAGAGTTTACAAAACCTAAGCTGGAATATGTCCTCAGAAATTAACTAGCCATGTGAAAGTTATCAATTTATTAATCACTTAACTTGGATTAAGTTTCCCCTCTATAAGGTAGGAATAATCGCACTTACCTCATAGGATTGCTGTGAGAATCAAATGAGATATTAGTGAAACATTTTGTAAACATTAAAGTGCTATCTAAATTGTAGCTATTACTTTTATTATTAAATATTACTGCAATCTTGGTGCTTGCATGGGATTCTAGTACATTTTTCTCCTTTTGTGTAGAGATCCAGAAATGAGTCAAATTTTGGTATGTTGGGGAATATCCTGTGGGTAAAGAGAAGCCAAATCAAAAAGAATCTAATTCTCCTATAGGAATCCCTGAGAGGGGATTTAAGTCAAAGACAGATTTTATATAAGAAATTCCCATCCCTGAACCCTATCTATTTTAACTCAGAATTTTGGTTCTGGGCATTAATTATAGGAAGATTATTTTGGTGACAGTGTAGAGGATGGATTGTAGAGGGAAGAGACTTGAGAGAGGCAGACAGATTAGGAGGTTACTCACATAATCTGCTTGATAAGTGACTGAGTTAGGGTCATAGCAGTATTAATAGCAAAGAAGAAGTGGAGTCAGCTATAATAGAATTATCAAGGAGGGTAAAAGAGAGGTAGTAAGCAAAGATAATTTCAACATTTGAATCCTAAGTGATTAGGATTATACCAATCAAATTAAGGAAATTTTAAGGAATTCAGTGGGTCTCTAAGGCTACAAAATAAAGCTTCCATTTTAATCTCTTTTCTATTAACATTTCATTTTGTCATTCAATGTGTTACACATATGAATTTTTTCTGGAGCAAATTCAGGCAGAAAATATATCAATCCCTTTAGTGAAATTTGCATCCGCTCTAATGACCAAACAACAAATCTTTCCCTTGAAACCAAGGGAAATCATGGTTCTATAAGAATTCCCATGTGAATTTGCTCTTCAGTCTACTATGCTCATTGTTATATAAAAGTGTTTCCAAATTTTTCCTGCTGCCTACTTGGGAGGTCATATATGTCTTTTCCTGGAACCCCAGAAAACCCATCTTCATTTTGTCCATGTCTCATTGAAGAACTTGCTCCTTGATGTCTTCATCCATACATGGTAGATTGCATGGCCAGTGCTATGATATGTATATTGTACTAGAACCATGTAACAGATTTTTGTATAAAGAGTAATTGAATATCAAAGATGGGCATTTTTTATTCAAAATGTCAGTTTTAGTAACTAGGAAAAACCATTTCATATTTCCTAATCTCACCATTTCCTCTCTTGCATTTATTTATTCTTTTGAGTGAGTTATCCTCCATGTCTGACTTGTCCTTCCTTTCAGCTCCTCATTCTGATTTCTGTTATTATTTTCTCAGTCAACTAGTAGCTGAGACTGAAAAACTGAGAATTTCTTTTGCTCATCATCCTCCCCTCTCCCACTCATGTCTAATCAGTGGTCATATACTTTCAGCATTACCTCTAAAATATTGCTTGAATCTATTTCCATCCATAGGTCACATAGCATCTAAAGCAATTTTCCTAAATCTCTCATTAAACCTTGTTGCTCTCTTCCTTTATATACTTTATATGTTTCCTTTCACATTTAGGATCAAATATACATTCATTTGTTTAGCATTTAAAGCCCTTCATAATAATAATAACTGTCATTTATAATATGCTTCAAGGCTTGCAAAGCACCACTCATAAGTTTCCTTATTTTATCCTCTCAAGAATCCCGTCAGATTGAAGCTGGGAGAAACTAAGTGACTTGATCGGCATAACACAACTGGTAAGTGTCTGAGAAATCATTTAAACTCAGGACTTTTGACTGCATGTCAGCATTTCATTCACATATCTATCTATCTATCTATCTATCTATCTATCTATCTATCTATCTATCTATCTATCAACTGTCTGTCTATCATCTTTCTATCTATCTATCTATCTATCTATCTATCTATCTATCTATCTATCTATCTATCTATCTATCTATCTTACAGGTAAATGCATCCCAATCACATTCAGTTATGGTTGTAACTATGTTTCGCCCTAAATCATAATCAAATCATATAAATTTTCCTCTCTTTGCCCTCATTATTACCCTTTTCTCATTCCAAAAAGAGTGGTAGAAAGAAAAAAGGAAAGTGTCAACATTAGTAAGTTTAAATGGAACATGTTTGATCCTCTCCTTAGCCCTTCCTCCTTTCATTCAGTATACATTTGGATCCCTGGTTCTTTGTATCTCTTTGCTTTTCATTTCCCCTTTATGAGATATTCTCTATAGCTGAAGTTTATTTTTTTCCTGACTGTTACCCTCCCCTTTACACACACTTCACCCTCTTTCCTTTTCACACCGATTTGTTTGTTAAACTTAATGTATTTATATACCAAATTTTGAATGTGTCTATGAAAGTGTTGTGCCTGCGTGTGTCTGTGTGTGTGTCTGTGTGTGTATGTGTATGGAGAGAGAGAGAGAGAGAGAGAGAGAGAGAGAGAGAGAGAGAGAGAGAGAGAGAGAGAGAGAGAGAGAGAGAGAGAGAAAGAGAGAAAGTTCAATCTTTCTTTCTCTGGTTCACATAAAAATGAGATTCTAGAGATGTCCCTCTCCCCTAACCTTCACCTCTATGTCAGTATACTCTTTGTGTACCTATTCTAATTGTGAAACATTCTGGAGGGCCTCTTATTTCTCCTTTTCCTTTGTGTATTTCTCTCTCTTTTTTTTCTTCACTTTAAACCAACAAAACATAAACAATCAACTGTATTTGTCTTTCTTCACTTCCTCATTGATCACATAAGACAATAACATTCCATAGGGGCCTTTGTGTCTTTCCTTCTATTAAATCATAGGCAATTGACCATGATTCAGACACTTTACATTGTGAAATTCATCATGATGTACAGGTTACACAGCTGACTAGAGAGAGGAAAACTTGGCTTCAGATCTACTTTGAATTCATATGCACTGTGTGACTCTGTCCAAATTGCAAATGCTCAGTGGTCCAATACATCTGTGATACTATATATTTCAAAAAAGGTGCTGGCTTGCATTAGTAGAGAAGTTTGGTCACCAAGAGTGAATAAAAACACAAGTTTAGGACTAAAATATCTATATCTATATTTATATCTTTGACTATCTTTACATACATATATATGTATGTCTATATTATATATTTCTACATAGCTGTCATTTCTATCTTTTTCTCTAACCATATAATCTGCCATCTCTATGTTTCTGTATGTCTCTATCTCATCTCTATTAAATGTCTATTTTTCCTTGTAGGATTGTCCTATTTTGCAGGATAATATACTTGTGTAGATAATTTTTGGTTTGCTTTTTAGTATATTTTATTCCAGTATTTTTTTGTTTATCATAATTATTGCATGATTTAGTGTGAACATAATTGCATATACTCTGTATAATTTAGTGTGGTTCCTAGGTATTTGACTCCTTTCTGTACTTTTTCTTCTTTAGCATTTTTTTTTTCTGCTGTATTCAGACTATATAACATCACTGCATATTTTCAATTTGGGTTTCTTCTGAGAGTTGATTGATAGATTCCACTTTCACTTTCCTTTAGTACTAATAATTCTGAAATAGTTTTATTGTTTCTTGAAATATTGTGTTGGGGCATTCTGTTTCTTCATACTTTTTTCCAGGAAATTTTCTGATTCCTAAATGACTTCTCTTCCTTTTCTCCATGTCCAGCATTTTCATAGTACAACTCCTATAATTTTTTCCCTATTTTGATTTGCCTTAATATTTCTTGTTTTTCTATTGAGTTATTGAGTTGTTTGCTCCATTCTAATTTTTCCAGTTATTTATTACTTGAGTCTTATTTTTGACTCATGCTTTTCTCTTATCATATTTACTCAATAATTCTACTTTCATTTTACCTTTCGATTAATTTCTACTATGCACTCTTAGATTCCTTATGGAAAAGTCATTTTTTCTCCTAGGTCCAATTTTACTTAATTTCGAGTTATTCTCTTCTTCTGTATTGACTCATTGAACTTCCAACTCACGATATTTCTTTATTTAGTTAACTTTTTTATTATTTGCTCATGTCTCCAGCATCAGTTTGTGGATTGATTTTTTTTTATATATATTAGGTTCTACTCTCACCTAATGCTTCTAAGAGGAAGGGATGGCTAAACCCTTCACAACAAAATATAAACCTGATCTCATTACTTTCAATATTTACCTTAGATAAAGTAATTTGCATAAGCAGACAAAATAGTCATCCTAATAGAGAGAACCGACCAAGTCACTACCTAGAGTTAGAACAAGTGTTTATATTGCATTTTGTGCCAGCAGTCTTGCTAGGTGATGCGAATACAAAAACAACAAGCATGGCTGTTGATGGTAAGTGTGTATGTAATGTTTACAGAGTAAGTATGACATAATAAATCTTGTTGATTATCTGCTTCAACATAATGATCAAATTAATAAGAAGAAGAAGGCTAGGTGGTAGCTTAGGGTTTGCATCTTAAGCACTGGGTTATAGAAAAGTGATTCTTGGATTTTCAAAATGTGAAGACCTTTTCTTAATTTCTAAGAATTATTCAAAATGCAATTCCTAAAGACAATTCTGATAACCCTTAGTGTCCAAATTTATTTGAAAATATTCGGCAATAACTCCGAGACCAAAGGGTCTGTGGCATACAAAAGAGAGTCATTGGTCAAGACTCATGTCTAACTAGAAAGATTAATTTTGAACATTTTCGCAGAAAACTCTTGTGTTCTACACCTTTAGTTAAAAAGAAAACAATTAATACATTATAGTTAATCATCAGGATGAGAGGATTTTAGATCTCCAGATAACTTACAAGTCGTCTAGTGCCACCTCCTCGTGTCTAATGGCAGGAAAACTGAGGTCCAGTGAGTAAATGACTTGTGATTGTTTCATTTTACCAAAATGGTCGAGGCTGTAGGGATGCAGTCAGTCCTTTCTCCAAAGTGTAAGTCCATCACTCTGATTCTCTTTGATTTTTATGATTTACATTTTTAAAAACATATCATTTTAAATATCCTGGCATTAGATATATTTCAAAGAGCTTTGGATAGTCAATATTTATTGTATTAAATCAAAATACACTTTCCATACTTCTCAAAAATATTCAATAATGCTTACATAAACTATTTATTTTTCACGTTCTTCCCTTCAGAGAACTTCTGTATGCTTGAAATTTATTAAGTAGGCGAAGACGAAGATGAAGAATAACTATCGTAAATGAGTTCATTTTGCTAGTACTCACACATAATTGGGAGCTTGACATTTTCTTTTTCGTGACCTTATTCCTGGCTTAGACTTGAATGATGGCCGGAAACAGTGTCATTATGTTGATGGTGGTCTTTGGCTCCCACTTGCTTTCCACTCCCATATGCTTCTTCCCGGCCAACCTCTCCAATCTTGACATGACACTTTCCAGTGTTACTGTCCCTAAGGTGATCACAGACTTCTTCAGGGAGAGGAAAACCATCTCCTTAAGGGGCTGCATGGCCCAGATGTGTTTCCTCCACTCCTTGGGTGATAGAGAGATGACTCTCCTTATTTTCAAGGAGATTGGTTGATATGTTGCAACATGTAAACCTTTCTACTACAGAAATATCATGAACTATCAAACACTGATAGGCCTTGTGTTGCTTTCCTGAGCTGTGGAATTTGGGCAAAACATGAGCCAAATGGCCTTTACTGTGAACCTTCCATTCTGTAGCCCCAATTTGGTTAACAATGTTTTTGTGATCTTCCTCTGGTGATCAAGCTTGTCTGCACTGACACCTATATCCTGGACCTACCTGCTGTTGCTGACAGTGGACTGCTCTCTCTCATTTGTTTCATCCTCTTGCTTCTCTCTTACACAGTCGTCTTGGTCCTGTCCACTGTCACTCTTCTGCTGGCACTCCAAGGTTGGGTCTACATTGTCTGCTCACATCCCAGTGGTAACTGTATTCTTTGGGTCACACATTTTCATCTATGCCTCATCATTTAGTTGCTTTTCAGTGAGTGTTTTTTTCAGTTATCACTCCTCTCCTAAATCCAATCAACTATAACTTGAGAAATCAAGAGATAAAGGCAGCTATGATTAGAATGAAGAACTCACATGTCAGCTCCAGGCAGGGTTTGTAAAAGAAGTTCTTGAAAAAAATAATGATTAAAGCACAACCAAGATAAATCCCAACTCAGAATGACCTATGATCTTTATAGTCATTAGCAAATATATTAGCTTTTACTAGTAAAGGTAAAGTATATTTATAATATGATCCATCACTGATATTCTAGGGTTCTGTTTTAGGATTATGCATGTCTTTGTGTTTCTTTAAGCAAAAGGACCAAATTACTGGATATTTATTTATTTTTTCAGTGACAAAATACCCTGAGAAATAAAGCAATGTTTAGATAGAAAATAATATATGTGGGCTTGATCCCTAAAGTCTCTTTGTTCCCTAAGTCCTATGACACCCTGAATTTTTGTGATAGCACAAAGTATTGATGGAATAAAGACAGGCTGATCCTCCCTTAGTGACTGTGTGACTCTCTCTGTGTGAATAAGTTTCCTTATCTGGAAAACAGGAATAATAATAGTTTATAATAGCTTTTCCCCCACAGGGTTTTTTGTGAGGATAAAATGAAATCAAATTTGTAAAGCACCTTGAAAACCTGAAAGGAGGACTATATAAACAGCCCTCATCATCATCAGGAATGAAATTATACAGCAGTTTTGAGAATCTGCATCCAAACTTGGAATCACACCATCAAACCGAACAAGAATATAATGGGAGATGTGGCAAGGTTCAAAGAGTGTGAGGTAACTCCATAAAGAGTAAGGATTCTATAACCCTTTATATTGCATGGAATAATAATACCTAAATTTTATTTGGTTCTCTAGAGTTTGAAAAGCATTTTGTAAATATTATCTCATGTAATCTTCACAACATCCCTGAGGGGTGGGTGCTATTACTATCTCCATTTTTTAGATGAGGAAATTGAGGTAGAGGTAATTATCTGAATCAGAAGCTGAATTCAGGTCTTCCTTTCTCCAGGTCCAGTACTTGATCTACTGCACCACTTAGATGCACAGTAGAGAGAAACTCTGTTAGCAGTGAAATTGATCTCAGACAAAGGATGGGGACAGAACTCAAGATGATCAGTTCCATGATGTGGCCAAAAGCCTAATATTTTTTTTTATTCACAAAATTCTTATAGGTTTTATTAATCTAAAACTGTTGGGGGAGAAGTGACCAAGAGGGACCTGCTAAATTATCTATCACTCTGGTTACCTGAGCAAGGCAATGGATTCATGACAAGAGCTAGGATACCTGGCAAGTTGGGGAGAGATCTGCCTCTAGACCCTAGAATCAGCAGAGAACACTAGTATTGAAGTGTTACACCCCAGCCAAATGATATTAGGAAGTCACTCTTACCCTCAGTTTCATCATTTGTAAAAATTCAAGTATATGGTCTTTCTAAAAAGTCCTTTTCAGACCAGGGTTTAAAGTCCTTTACATCTCTAAATCCTTTTGATTCCCTTCCCATCCATCCAAATCTAGACTAGAAAAGGGTCTAGGAAATCTGGGTCTTCCAGACGTCCATGGTAGGGAAGTCTTTTCTTTGAGGGAGGGGGAGGTTACTTTGTAGGGGCCTGGGTCTGAGGCAATTCATCAATTCTTCTGTATTTCATTTAACACCCAGGTCCGGTAGCGCCACAGGTTGGTATAAACACCAGGATACCCGGGCAAGGTGCAGTGTTCCATGCCCCAAGATACCAGTCCCTGCAGGACCCCATTGCCCACCAAGGGGACCCCAGAGTCACCCCGGCAGGAATCTTTGCCACTTTTCTCATCCCCAGCACACATCATACCAGGAGTGATGCCTTTTCCATAGTAAGCATTTTTGAAGTTTTCCTCAGAAAAAATACTGATCTTCAGACACCGGAGGGTGCTGGGATATTTGGCGAAAGGACTGGACACAGTACCCTAACCACACACCAGGCAGTCTATGCCGGGATTCTTTGCAGATGATATGATGACATACTCAGAGAATCCTAGAGAATCAAGTGAAAATCTATTTGAAATGAGAAAAAAACCTTTGCAAATTTGCAGGATACAAAACAAACCTACATGAAAACCATCCACATTTGCATCTATTACTCATAAAGTCCAACAGCAAGAGATAGAAAGAGAACTCCCATTTAAAGCTATAGTAGACACCATAAAAATCTGGGAGTCTACCTGCCAAAACAAACCCAGGGACTATATAAACACAATTGCACATAATTTTTTGCACAAATACAGTCAGATTTAAGCAAATGGGAAAATATCAGTTATTTGTGGGTAGGCCAAGTTGATATAATAAAAATGACAATTGTACCTAAATGAATTTACTTTTTCAGTGCCATACCAATCAAACTGACAAAAAATATTTTCTAGAGCTAGAAAAAGTAATATCAAAATTTATCTGGAAGAACAAAAAGTCCAGAATATCAAAGTAATTAATGAAAAGATATGCTAGGGAACTTGGCCAGACATACCAGATCTCAATTTCCATTATAAAACAGCCATCATCTAAACCACTTGCTTCTAAGTAATAGAGAGACACATCAGGTAAATAGGTTAGGTACACAAGACATAGTAGTTAATGATTATAACAGTCTACTGTTCAGTAAATCTAAGGACCCCATCTTGTGGGATAAGAACTCACTGTTCGACAAAATCTGCTGGGAAAACTGGATAATAATGTGGTAGACACTGGGCATAGACCAATTACTGACACCATATACAAGAAAAAAGTCCAAATTTCTACAAAATCTAGTTATAAATACTGGTACTACAAACAAATTAGAGAAACAAGAAATAGTATATTTGCCAGATTTTTGAAGAATGGAGAAATTTATGAAAAAACAAGTGATAGAGAACATTATGAAGTGCAAAATGGATAATTTTGATTACAATAAATTGAAAAGTTTTTGCACAAACAAACCCAATGCAACCAAAATAAGGAGGAAAGCAGAAAACTGAGAAGCAATTTTTACAATGAATATCTGTGATAAAGCTCTCATTTCTAAAATATATGAAGAACTAAGCCAAATTTGCAAGAATATAAACCATCCCCCAATTGATAAATGGTCAAAGGATATGAACAGACAATTTACAGAGGAAGAAATTAAAGCTACCTATAGTAATATGAAAAACATGTTCTAAATCACTATTGATTAGAGAGATGCAAGTTAAAACAGTTCTCAGGGACAACATTATACTGATCAGATTGACTAACATCACAAAACAGGAAGATGATAAATATTGGAGAAGATGTGGGAGAGTTGAAACAATAATTTATAGTTGGTGGAGCTGTGAGCTGATGCAATTTGGAACTGTGCCCAAAGAAAAACAAAAATGTGCATACGCTTTGAGCTACCAATATCATTTCTAGGGTTGTATTGCAAAGACATCATAAAAATGGGAAAAGGTCCCACATGCACAAAAATATTTATAGCAGCTCTCTTTGTGGTGGCCCAGAACTGGAAATTGAGGGGATGTCCATCAACTGAGGAATGACTGAACAAGCTGTGGTACATGAATGTAATGGAAAATCACTTGGGTGGTTACTATAGGAAATGATAAGCAATAAGACTTCAGAAAAACCTGGAAAAAACTTGCATGAACTGATGGTGAATAAAATGAGCAGAACAAGAAGAAAATTATACACCATAGCAGTCAAAGCATATAAGGACTGTTTCTGATAGATTTAGCACTTCACAGCAATGCAAGAACCTAAATTCTCAAAGGACTCTTGATGCAAAATGACATCCACATCCAGAGAAAAACTATGGAATCAGAATGCAGATTGAAACAGATTATTTTCTCTTGGTTTCTCCCACTCATTTTAATTCTTCTATGCAAAATGGCCAATGTAAAAATGTGTTTAATAAGAATGTAACTACAGAACCCATGCAAGACTGTATGTCATCTCAGGGAGGGGGATAAAGTCGAAAATTTATGGAAGTGAAAATCGAAAATTGAAAACAAATAAATTAAATAAATTTTAATAAAGGTTTTACACAATTTTAAAGAAGCTGGGATTAGAAAGGAAATATTTAACTGGAGAAAAATCTCAGTAACAAACTTCACTCATAGTGATTTCATTTCCATGATATATACAGAAGTAATTAAAATCAGTACTAATAACAATGATAATTATAACTCAAATCTATATAGATCTTAAAAGTTTTGAAAAGAGTTGTGGAACTAATTGTCTCATTTTATCCTCATCAAACTCTAAAGAGGTAAGTACTATTATTATTTTTATTTTATGGATGAAGAAACTGAGGCAAAATTAGAACTTTTCTCTAGTTGATAAATAGCCAAAGTATATGAACAGGCAATTCCAAAAGTCAGAAATGCAAGCTATGTATACACACAGGAAAAAATGGCACCAATCACTAATAAGAGATATGCCTACTAAAGCATTTCCGAAGTTGTACCGGATAAAAACCAGATTGGCAAAGTTGACAAAATGGGAAAAAGACTAGTGTTGGAAGTGCTGTGGGGAAAAAAAAAGGTTCTTTGATGCACTCCTGGTAGAGCTATGAATTGACCCAGCCATTCTGGAAAGCAATTTAGTATAGTATCACTAAAATTATTGAACCTTGTATACCTTTTCTCTTAGCAATATTATGATATGCAGAGACTAAAAAGAGAAAAATATCTTATATGTAAACAAATATTTATAACAGCTCTATTTTTAGTAACAAGAAACTGAAGACTAAGAACACAACCATTACAGAATGGTTGAGCATATTATTGTATATGAAGATAATGGAATGCTATTGTGCTGTAAAAAATGAAGAAAGATATATTTCAGAGAATCCTAGGAAGACTTGCATGAACTGGTGCAGAGAGAAGTGAATAGAATAAGGCGGGATAATGTATACTATAAGGTCAAGTTTTTTAAAAATGAACAGTTTTGAAAGATCTGCAAATTCTGATTAATGTAACGATCAATGATGCTTACAGAAAATTGATCATGAAAACTTCTGCCTACCTTCTGACAGGAAGGTAATAGGTTAATGTGCTGAATGAGGCACATTTAAAAGTAAAGGAAAAGCTACTGTAAACTATATATCAGTCATATTGTTAGACTACATGTGCATGAACGTATCACTGGGGGAGTTAATTTTGAATGACTTGGGAGGAGAGTTGCAAAATACCTATATCAATACAGAAATATTCTAGATGGGGACTTTGGATTTGTTCCTTTCTAGAATTTATTTTTTACATTCTTTTCTTTTTAAATTTTGAGTTCCACATTCTCTCTCTTCTTACTACACCTTCCATACTCATTGAGGAGTCAAATAACATTATATCACTAACACATGTGAAATTATCCCAAACCTATTTTCCTATTAGCTATACTGACAAAAAAGGGAAAAAAGGAAATAAAGTAAAAAAAAAAATACTTCAATTTGCACTCAGAGTTCATCATTTCTCTCTCTGTAGTTGGATAATATTGTTTTTATTATGAGTTCTTTGGAATTGCCTTGAATCATTATATTGATCAGAATAGATGTCTTTCACAGTTGATCATTACAATACTGCCGTTAATGTGTACAATGATATCTTAGCTCTTCTCACTTCACTTTGTATTAGTTGATATAGATCTTGCCGTGTTTTTTTCTGAAACCGCCTCCTCATTTCTTTTTAAAAAACTTTTAAGGGGAGGAGCCAAAATGGCGGAGTAGAAAGACTCACGTATGCTAGCTCCGAACCCACAATCTATATATTTTCTGTAAAAAGAACTCCTCACAAATTCTGGATCAGTGCAAGCTGCGCAGAAACACGGTGGAAGATATTTCCATTCCAGAGAGCCCTGGAAAGCCATCCTCAGGGGTCCATGGTGCTCCAGACAGCGGAGCCCACCCCTGCACTGCCCTGCACACATGGCCCCAGAGGAGGAGATCCAAGCAGGATTCAGGGACAGAATGTCCGGGCATCAAGAAGGTCCCTCCACCCACAGGCACAACAGGTCAGTGAGAGAGATTTCTGGGCTGGCCAAGAGAGGAGCGGGGTGTCTCCGTGACTCGGGCCACCTCAGAAGGCAGCAGCAGAGGCAGCAGCAGAGGCAGGAGTGGCCAGGCGCAGGCAGGGGCTCAGGTCCATTGCCAAAGGTCTCTGCATAAACCCCCAAGGGAACTGAGCCTGGGAGGCGGCCCTGCCCCCTCCCCAGAACCAGAACTTAAGTTTGCATTGAATAGCAGCCACGGCCACCACTGAAAGCCCCAAGGCTGGGGAGCAGCATTTGAACCTCAGACCCCAAGGACTAGCTGGGAGGATCAAGGAGGGGGTGCAGAGGAATCTCAGAAGTCAAGTAACTGGCTGGGAAAATGACCAGAAAAGGGAAGAAAAATAAGACCATAGAAAGCTACGTTCTTAGGGGATCGATGTTCCCCGCCTGTCATTTCTGATGATGAGGAACAATTCTGACTATCAGGGAAAGACATGGAGGTTGGGGCCTCTGTATCCCAGACATCCCAGGTGGATGTCCAGTGGGCTCAGGTCATGGAAGAGCCCAAAAAGGATTTTGAAAATCAAGTTAGACAGGTGGAGGAAAAACTGGGAAGAGAAATGAGAGAGATGCAAGAAAAGTATGAAAAACGGGTCAATACCTAGGTAAAGGAGACCCAAAAAAATGCTGAGGAAATTAACACCTTGAAAAATAGGCTCACTCAATTGGCAAAAGAGGTTCAAAAAGCCAATGAGGAGAAGAATGCTTTAAAAAGCAGAATTAGCCAAATGGAAAAAGAGGTTCAAAAGCTCACTGAAGTTAATAGTTCTCTCAAAACTAGAATGGAACAGATGGAGGCTAATGACTTTCTGAGAAACCAAGAAATCATAAAACAAAGCCAAAAGAATGAAAAAATGGAAGAGAATGTGAAATATCTCATGGGAAAAACAACTGACCTGGAAAAGAGATCCAGGAGAGACAATTTAAAAATTATGGGACTACCAGAAGCCATGATCAAAAAAAGAGCCTAGACATCATCTTTCATGAAATTATCAAGGAAAACTGCCCTGATATTCTAGAATCAGAGGGCAAAATAAGTATTGAAGGAATCCATCGATCACCTCCTGAAAGAGATCCAAAAAGAGAAACTCCTAGGAACATTGTGGCCAAATTCCAGAATTCCCAAGTCAAGGAGAAAATATTGCAAGCAGCTAGAAAGAAACAATTCCAGTATTGTGGAAATACAATCAGGATAACACAAGATCTAGCAGCTTCTACCTTAAGGGATCGAAGGGCGTGGATTAGGACATTCCAGAAGTCAAAGGAACTAGGACTCAAACCAAGAATCACCTACCCAGCAAAACTGAGTATAATACTTCAGGGGAAAATATTGTCTTTCAATGAAACAGAGGATTTTCAAGCATTCTTGATGAAAAGACCAGAGCTGAAAAGAAAATTTGACTTTCAAACACAAGAATGAGAAGAAGCATGAAAAAGTCAACAGCAAAGAGAAGTTATAAGGGACTTACCAAAGGTGAACTGTTTGCATTCCTACATGGAAAGACAATATTTGTAACTCTTAAAACTTTTCAGTATCTGGGTAGTTGGTGAGACCACACACACACATATACACACATGCATGCACACACACACATGTACACATGTGTGTGCACACATACACACACATGCACGCACACACAGAGACAGAGAACACAGAGTGAATTGAATACAATGGGACCATATCTTAAAAGAGATTAATGTAAACGGTGAGAGAGAAATGTAGTGGGAAGAGAGAGGGTGAAATGGAAAGGGGTAAATTATATCTCATTCAAGAGGCAAGCAGGAGACTTTTTAGTGGAGGGAAAAAGAGGAGAGCTGAGAAAGAAACATGACGTTTACCCTCATCACATTCGACTAAAGGAAGGAATAAAATGCACACTCATTTTGATATGAAAACCTATCTTACAATACAGGAAAGTGGGGGAGAAGGAGATAAGCAGGGTGGGGGGGAAGATGGGAGGGAGGGCAATGGGAAGAGGGAGCAATTTGAAGTCAGAATTTGGGGAGGGACAGGATCAAAAGACAGAATAGAAACAATGGGGGGCAGGATAGGATGGAGGGAAATGCAGTTAGTCTTACACAACACAACTATTATCGAAGTCATTTGCAAAACTACAAAGATATGGCCCATTCCGAATTCCGTGCCTTCCCAAATGGAATGGGTAGGGAGGAAGGGAAGGGGAGAATTTGGAATTCAAAGTTTTAGGAACAACTGTTTAGTATTGTTCTTGCTACTAGGAAATAAGAAATACAGTTAATGGGGAATAGAAAGTCATCTGGCCCTACAGGACAAAAGAGAAGATGGGGACAAGAGAAGGGAGGGATGATAGAAGAGTGGGCATATTGGTGATAGGTAAAATTAGAATGCCTGGTGTATTGGGGTGGGGGGAGGCGATAAATAGGGAGAAAATTTGGTACCCAAAATTTTGTGAAATGAATGTAAAAAGTTAAATAAGTAAATTTATATTAAAAACTTCTAAAATATATAATTTATTTATTTTCTCAGCTTTCAACATTCTCTTCCACAAGAATTTGAATTCCAAATTTTCTCCCCATCTCTACCATGCTCACTTCAGGACATCATGTACCCCATTCATCCCTTCCTCCAGTCTGTCCTCCCTTCTATCACCTCCTCCCACTTTGTTCATAATCCTCCCCTCTGTTTTTCTGTAGGGCAAAATAGAATTCTATACCTCATTGTATGTGCATCTTATTTCCCAGTTGCATGCAAAACTAATTTTCACATTCATTCTTAAAGTTCTGAGTTCCATTGAGAAAGAAAGCAATTCAATATAGATCATACTGGTATAGCCATGCAAAATATTTCTGTTAACCGTTAGATGGTGAAAAACCAACCACATTTGCCTCTCTCCTATTCTGCCTTCCATTTATTCTCTTCTCTTCTTTGACCTGTTCCCCCACAATAGTGTTTAATATTTGCTTCTGATTGTTCTTTCACCTAATACTTTGTCCCTATTATTATCTTTTCCTCTCCTATCCCTTTTCACCCCTCCCCCCACCTCCTGAAGGGCAAATAAATTTCCATATCAAATTGAGGGTATGTTGTTCCCTCCTTAAGGCAAGTCCCACCAAGTGATGCTCACTTATTCTTTTTCCTCTCTGCTATTTGTCTCCATTGTAAAAACTCTTTCTTCCCTCTTTTAACTGAAATGATTTGTTACATGTTACCTCTCCCAGCAGTATGGGAACTCAACAGTAAATTTTGTCTTTTTAGGTATTATCCCTTCCTATTAACCTCACCTTGTGCCCTCTCTCCCCACCTCTCTCTCTTTCTCTCTCTCCTTCTCCTTCTCTCTCTCTCTCTCTCCTTCTCTCTCTCTCTCTCTCTCGTTATATATATATATGTATACATATATACATATATATACATACATATGTAAATACACCCATAAAAGTCCCTACAAATACACATACACATGTGTAATATACACTTGTATACATATCCATACAAACCTACATATATAACTATAATCATAAATAAATAAATAAATAAATATATATATATATATATATATATATATATATATATATATATATATACTCCCTCTAACTAGTCTATTAATGAAAAATGTCACGCGAGTTACAAATACCGTCTTTCCATGTAGTAATGTAAACAACTCAACTTTAATGAGTTCCTTATGACTTCTCTTTCCTGTTTGCCTTTTCACATTTCTCTTAATTCTTATATTTGAAAGTCAAATTTTCTATTCAGTTCTTGTCTTTTTATCAAGAATGACTGGAAGTCCTCCATTTCATTGATATTTCATTTTTCCCCTTAAATATTATACTCAGTTTTGCTAGGTTGGTAACTCTTGGTTTTTATCCTATCTCCTTTGACCTATGGAGTATCATATTCCAAGACTTTCAATCCATTAGAGTAGATGCTGCTAAATCCTGTGTTATCCTGAGTGTATTTCCACAACATTTTAATTGTTTCTTTTTAGCTGCTTGTAATATTTTCTCCTTTGGGGTCCATTTCAGGCTGTAAATGGTGGATTCTTTTGATTTCTATTTTCTCTCTGATTCTAGAATATCAGGAGAATTTTCTTTGATAATTTCTTGAAGGATGAAGTAAAGGCTTTTTTTTTGATCACGGTTTTCAGGTAAACCAATAATTTTAAAATTATCTCTCCTGGATCTATTTTCCATGTCACTTGTTTTTCCAATGAAATGTTTTATATTATCTTTTATTTTTTCTTTCTTTTGGTTTTGTTTGGTTTTGTTTGATAATTTCTTGATTTCTCATAAAGTCATTATCATCCATCTGCTCCATTCTATTTTTTTTAATTAATTTATTAATTTATTCGTTTTCAGTTTTCAGGACTACTCTGCCATCTTGGCTCCACCTTCCTCATCATAAAATAGGATTCCATCTCCATCATATGCCATACCTTGCTCAGCCATTCACCAACTGATGAGTATGCCTTGAATTTACAATTCTTTGCCACCACAAAAGGAGCTGCTATAAATATTTTTGCACATGTAGTTTTTCAATGTCCTTGAGGTACAGACCTATTAGTAGTATTTCTCAGTCCTAAAACGTTTTATAACTTTTTGGGAATAGTTGTGAATTTCTTTCATATAATTGAAGAGCTAACTATTTTGCCAGTGGTTCATTAATACACCTAATTTCCCTCATCTCCACCAACACTTGTCATTTTTCATAGATATGAGGTGGTACATCAAAGTTGCTTTAATTTGTATTTTTCTAATCCACAATAATCTAGAGCATTTTTAGATGACTATATTACATAATGTCTTCTTTTGAATGCTACCTATTCACATATTTTGACCATTTATCAATTGTAGATTGACTTTTTTTTATGACTTTGGCTCAGTTCTCTATATATTTGAAAAGTAATGCCTTTATCAGAGAAATTTCTGCAAAAAGTTTTTGATACTACTTCATCGTCTATGGTTGGTTGGTTTTGTCCATCATTATCAAAGAGGACCAAAATGACATCACTATGCTAAAGTCAAGTTTCAGTGTGTCTGACTGTGCAAATTACACTCATACAAGCTTGGAATGCTCTACCACAATTTGGGCACAAATAGTCCATGTGAACATTTGGGGTGGATATTCTAAATTTGTGCACATGCATTTCTTTGAGCTGTTTCAATCCTGCTTTGCTTACAGAGTACAGCACCTTCTCAGGTGCAGCACACGGTGATGAGTGGTCCTGTGCCTGTGTCTCCCATGGTACACAAGCAATTACAATGTTTTCAAGAGATTCCCTGAAAGTGACCATCTGAACACTTGCCTTGTATCAGTTCTCCATTAAACAGTCATTTTGGCAAGCATACATTTTGCATTCAAAATCATGGCCAGTCAATCGGTGTTACACTCTCTGAAGGAGAATGTGAATGCTTGGCAGTTCAGTTTGAGTAAGAATCTAGGTATCTGGTACCTTATCTTGCCAGGTGATCTTCAGAATCTTGCTTAAACAATTCAAATGGAAGTCATCCAGTTTCCTATTCTGGCTCTTTGAAGATCAGATTTTCTCCTGACCTCTGGCCTCTTAATCAGGAAGGTCTGTAAATCTCATACTTCATTGAATGTCCATCTCCTTGCCTGAAACTTTATGCTCATTTGTGCTTGGTAATTGATCTTTCTTTGCAGTCCTTGCTACTTTGCCTTAAGGAATATTGCATTCCTATTCCTCCGATCTCTTAATGTAGAAGCTGCAAGGTCCTGTGTGATCCTGACTATAGTTACTCAATATTTGAATTGTCTCTTTCTGACTACTTGCAGTATTTTCTCCTTAATGTGACAGTTTTGGAATTTGGCAACAATATTCCTTGGAGTTTTCAGTTTGGGATCTCTTTAAGGAGGTGATCTGTGGATTCTTTGAATGACTATTTTCCTTTCTGGATCTAAGACCTCAGGGAAGTTTTCCTTGATGGTTCTGTGGAAGATATAATCCACACTCTTTTTTTATCATGAATTTCAAGTAAGGAAATTATTCTTATATTTATTTTCTCCTGGATCTGTTGTCCAGGTCACTTGTTTTTCTAGTGAAGTATTTTGTATTTTCTTCTATTTTTTCATTCTTTAGATTAGGTTTGACTGATTCTTGATGTCTCATAGAGTTATCAGCTTCCACTTGCCCAATTCTAATTTGTAAAACATTTTCTTCAGTTAATTTTTGCACCTCCTTTTACATTTGTCCAAATGTTCCTTTTAAGGAGTTACTTTTGCCACTTAAGTTCTGTGTCTCTTTATCCACTTGCCAATTTTTCCTTTCAAATTCTTCCACAAAATTTTTTTCATATTTTTTAAATAATTGGCCAATTTTTCTTCTACCTCTATAATTTGGCTTTTAAAATTGCCCTTGATTTCTTCAAAGAATGCTCTTTGGGCTTGAGACCAGTTAACTTTCCCCTCTGAGGTTTCAGATGTGAGTGCAGTCTCAATGCTATCTGTTTTTCAATTTGTGTTTTAGTCTTTGTCCACATAGTAAGATTTTATAGGGATTTTTTTTTTCTTTTCTGGTTTCTTTTTCTCATGATGATAGAGTTTTTTCCTGGCTTTTAAAATGGTTCTTTGATTCTGGGACACAGGTGCTCTGCCCCACATTTCTTGTGCTGAGAACTTAGACCTTGTGTGTTGTGGCCTCTGGTTCTTTTAGCTAGAAGCTAAAATGCTGCAGTTTACCTGGTACTGAGCTGGGTGGTGTGCGAAGGCAGGGGCTAGGTGAAGTTTTTGTGAGTTTCCCAGGAGTTACCCTGAAGCTCACTAAATGTGGTATGTATGTGTGGAGGGAGGGTCGTTTGGCTGAAGGAGATCTTCTCTGAACTAGAGTGAAGGCAGGCTCAGCTGTTGGTGAACCACTATCTGGATTAGTGTCTTCCTGCTTCCCCTGGCTGCCCTAGGTTTCTACTGTTAGCAACTATGGGGTCCACACCTCTGGGACTCAGGATCTCCTCTTGGTTCACTGAGGTGGGGCTATCTGGGACAGCTGCTGTTCCTGAACTGCTCCCTTTCAGCCACAGTAAGAGGGTCTGTCCTTGATTTTTTTCCTAGCCTCTCGAGAGAAGAGACTATTTATTTCTACTGCTGATCCCACTATTCCAGGATTTTTCATTGGAAATGTTATCTGGGTTTTTCAAGGCTGACAAGGGGAGGGAAAAAACACTTACAGATCCCTCCACCACCTTGGCTCCCCTAAATTCATGTAGATGACATCCAAACATTTAATCTGCAGGCTTATAATCTCTGGCATGACTGCAACTGTTACTAGGGGTCCTGCGTTTCTCTCTCATTCCATTTGGCTGCATTCTCATCCTGTGTTAATATCCCTGAGAATCCACACTGTTGTTTCTCATCCAGGCTGCCCTGATGCCTGCTTGGCTTTGCTATGGCTGGGTCTGCACTAGTACAGTGTTTGTACTCTGCACTCCCCTACTCCCATGTAACAAATCCTTCCCATTGACCTTCTAGACTTTACTGGGCTGGAAATCTGTCACACTCTGTCTCCTAGTGGATTCTGCCGCTCTAAAATTTGTCCAGATTCTATTTTCAGATATATTTGTAGGAATTTGTGGCAGAGTTTAGGTGAGTACATGCTCTCATTTTGCCATCTTGGCTCCACCCTCTGAAGTTTCTCTATACTACCCTATTCTTCAAGGGAAAGAGAGGCAACGACTGGAACTTAGGTTCAAGAGTTACAAGACAGCAAAAACTAGCAGATTGATTACACACACAGCATATTTAATAAATATGTACTGAATTGAATGAAAATGAATTGAAATTAAAGTTAACAGGGATGAGAAATATTCAAGAAGAGTTTTGTTGACATGAAAATATGCCTGTGGCAATTCTTTTAAAATTATAAATGGGCAAATTGGAGGGTAAAGTCTCTCACAAATAAAAGAAGTGTCACGAATCTTGTCCTTCTTATGCTCTATTTGGGTGTCCTAAGAGGGGAGATGATACAAAAATCTCCTTGCCTACCTAGGCAGTACTGTAACTTCTCAGATCTATCATGTTTTAAGCTCTACCTTAGATTTTGAACCAATATGACCTCTAATCTGGAGGAACATGAGAAATCATGTACCATCTCATTATGGGCACTGTTTTGCTTCAGCCTTGCTCTGAGACATGTTTCCTTCACAGTGAATTGGACCTTGCCTTATCCTGATGTGATTAAACTTCTGTTTGTTATGTAGGAACTAAAATTAGTCTCCCTTATATAATTCTCCATTACTTTGATTATATTTAAATTCAAATCATTACACTACTAGAGTATGTTATTTATTGTTACATAGTGCTTCACAGAATATTATTCAGGTACATAATCATAACACATACTCACTTCTTCTGAGACCCTGGTATATTGATGACTACACATCTCCTGACATAATAGATTGATGATGGATAAAAAATGGATATCATTTACCCTGATAAAAATCTTATCAGTTTTGATGCTGAATGATTTCACAGTGCCAAAGCTTTTGCTGTCAACAGTTTTATTCTCTGGGTTTTCAGTTGCTGTGTCTGTACCACCTGTAAGAAAGTTACCAAACTGCAGCTGTACAGGGTTTCCTTTCCACGCTCATGGTTACAGATCTTGGACTAGAATAATGGGTATTTCAAAGGCTCTTTGATAATGGGTCCAGTGTAGTCTTTATCAAGATACAAGGAGAGATACTGATCAAAATGCTGGTATTAGTTTGATTTCTTCTCTTTTTCTCAAAGTGCCATGTTCTTCTAGGCTAGCTTATTTGCTATGTGGAGAAAAACTGACTGGCAGTTTGTGGGAATGGGTGGTCACATTGCCATAGGAGTAGTTTCCCAGAATAAGAGCCAGGAGATGTAGGCTTGAAGTAGGACTGAAAGTCAGGTGATGCAGCCATTCCTGGGGCTTTGCTGCTTATCTGTCTGTTGGTCATTAATTGATGCCTGTAAAGATGAAGAAATTGGCTACTTTTCCATAATGATTTCTCTCCTCAATAATGGTCATATGGGTTTGGGTTGGAAAACAGGTCCCTTGGGTTGGGGGACACTACAATTCTCAAGATTTTAGATATCACCATCACCACTCCCATATCTCAGTTACTCAATGAAACTCTTCAGGATTGGTTTTATTTTCTGACCTGGTTCCCAAAGTGATTCTCAAGATAAAAACATCATTTTCTTTTTTCAAAAAAATTAACTAATTTATTTGTTTTCAGTTTTCAATAAACACTTCCATAAGTTTTAAATTTTCTCCCCCTCCCTCTGTCTTCCCTCCTTGAGGCTTGCAATCGTATATGTGTTCCACACATACATTCTTATTAAACATATTTTCACATTAGTCATGTTGCATAGAAGAATTAAAATCAATGGGAGAAACCAGGAGAAAAACCAAACCACAACAAAACATAACATAACCCAAGAGAAAGTAGTCTGCTTCTTTCTGCATTCTGATTCCACAGTTCTTTCTCTGGATGTGGAAGGCATTTTGCCTCAAGAATCTTCGGGAATGTTTTAGGTCCTTGCATTGCTGTGAAAGGCTTAGTCTATCAGAAACTGTCCTCCTACATTGGGAAAGAAATTCTTAAATTATTGATTGTTTGAGGGCTTTCTATTTACATTTAGTTGTTCTTCATATTGAATTTTGAGAGATGATTTGTCAATGATTATTTTATCCTAAGGAACCTTAGGCATAAAGAGGTCTCAGAGGACTATAGAAAATAGAACTTTTTCATGAACCTTATGCCCTGCTTTGCCCAGAACACAATGTGGGAAGCTCCCTGATTTACCGCAGGGAATACAATACTTCCCTGAAGTAAATATAATATATTCTACCAAATCAAGGATGATGGTCATTCAAAGTTCAATGGTCTCTCCTAGAAGGACTAGCTGCCTATAATTCTCCACAAACTTGTGATCTAATGAGAAATCACTTGCTGAGAGACTGTGTATAGTAAGTAATTTTTGTTATTTTTCTACCTCTATAGTTTTTCCCTTTCTCTCACCCTCTCTTATCAGGGACACAGGACTGAGTTTTAGAACACCGAGCAAATGAATTGTTGCAAAACCACGATATTAGAAGAGAAGAAAAGCTTAGTTCATTTTCCTTTTCTGACGTTTTCTACTTTGCTATTTCCAAAGTCTCCAACTTTTTAAAAGTGTAGGAGAGGGAGAGTTTTGCCTGTATTCACAGAATGGTAAAATTAACTGTGCCAGGTAGCACAAAGAGACTCATTTCTTCTGTGGGACTTACCTAGTCTCCCTAGTATTAAGGAAGTAAACTCATCTTTTCATTGTTAGATTTTTAACCAGTTTCATGTTAAAGAAAGCAGGGAAATGAAAGGAGAGGAAGTTATTGATGTCTTTGAGAGATAATTTATTTTGTGTACTCCCAGAGGACCACTTATATTTGAAAATAAAGCATAAGTTTGTAGAATCACAGATTTTTCCAGCTAGAAGGTCTTAATTTCTTCCATTTCCTTTTCATCTCCATTGCAATATTATGAATGAAGGAATTTAAGCCAAGAGATGTTACCTCCTAAATTTTACTAAGTCCTTCCTAATGGTAGCCCATCTGTAGTGTGTGTATATGTGTGTGTATGTTTGTGTATGTGTGTGTGTATTTGTTCTGGAGGATGGAAGAAAAAATGAAGAAATTTACATGATGAATTTATTATATATTTGAAAGCAATAGCCAGTTGAACATAATAGTTTTATAGTTTCATGTGTAATTATCTTTTTAAAATTTATATTGTTATGGAAATTCTTGTTTTGTTACATAAATTCAAAATATAAATACAATTTAAAAATAAAATAAAATCTCTTTTTTAGTTTGACAATCTATTTTATCTGAAAAGTGTTATATAAAGTAAAGAAAAAAATTCCTCATAGTTATTTATTGTTTTTCTTCTGTTTTCTCAATTTTATCTGCTTTGAAATCAGTATGAAAGCAAAAACCAAAATTGTACTCATCCAAATGCATTAGGATCTATAAGGCCAGCCTAGATTAATGAAAACATATTAATGAGTGATTATTTTAAGAGCAACTTAGAATTATGGATTTCAATATTTTTTCAATTTTTCCAATTATTTTCAGTATTGAATAGTAGTAGTGCGAATTTTAGCATTTTAACTCAATTATTTGAAATGGAATTTTAAACAACAACAAATTTTATCGACATTTAATCAGAAAACATTTATTGAATGTCTTCTGTGTACCTGACTACTGTGCTGAGCAGCAAAATATTCCAGGGACTTGTTTTGAGGACTAAACAACAATGGTTAATACTCCAAATCACAAATATTAGAAGTCCTCATATGACTTAAAAAGAGTTTTCTTAATTAAGTGAAACATTGATTTTGTAAAAATAAATTTCTATATTAATTTTACTATGAATAATATTTTTTCATGCCTGGGGCATAGAGAATGTTTGACCATGCTTGTTGTATGCATTCCAAATCATGATATGGGACAAAATAATGGATTTGAGTGGAAAAAGCACTAGATTAAACAACAGGAAAACTGAATATAAGTTCTAGTCTCATCACTTTCTAAGGGATGATGGGTAAATCCCATCACTTCTCTGGTCCCTAGTTTCCACACCTGCAAAAGAAAGATTTGAAGAATTTGGATTAAAATTTCTTGTAACACCTCTGATTTATTCCATGTCTAAAACGCCATGATTCAGAATCTCCCCATTATGAAAACCCCTTATATAACAAGTGTGTTTATGCAAAAGAATTTCTTTCTCTCAGGGAATTTATGTCCATGGGCACATGACCTCACAACATTTCTTTTTAACTTAAAAAATTTCTTCAGTTTATATCAAGTGGACAACATGTTTTTTGGTGAGATTTGAATTCTCCAAGTATAAACATTTTCCCTTTAGACAGTGATAAATTCCCCTGCTTCACCTGAATGAACTCTCTTAAAAGAATGAAGTTAATTTCTCATAATAATGAAACTTCCTTTTTTATAAATGTCAGACTGAACTGCTTTAATCCTGCTAAAATGATTGTTTAAGTTTGTCATCTCACTTCAACAAAAGACTGAAGATCCTGGGAAGAGAGTAAATAAGAGAGAGATAAAAAATCTCTCTCCCCTTTATCTTGGAAAATTATGCCAAACTGTCCGTCATCATTTTCCCCCTTTATCCTTATGATCTGAAGAGATTGTTGATGATGGACAGTGATGGCATAATTTTTCAGTGCTTCTCATAACACCTAATATAGTTTCAATCCATCAATCACTCAATAGACATTCACTAATCTTTTACTTTGTGCCAGACACTGTGCTAAGTGTTGAAGAGTATCCCTTCAATGAATTTGTTGAGATGATGTCAATCAACTCAGTCTTAAGAAAGAAAGCCTATGGTTCCAAGGGTGGAAACATAGTTGATGGTAATAATGATTCAGTGAAGGTAAAGCTGAGTAAAGACATAGGGTTCCAATAGCAAATGAAGATGTGGTGGAGCTTAATTTCTCTTCCTCGGTGGATGCTGAGGCAGTTTTTTGATTTCTTTCTGGTCCAGAACACCTGTGATTTAATTGGAACAGGAACTCCCCTCATCAACAGTATAGATTGGCATTTGCTGGTAATTTACATCTTAGAGCATATCTTGAAGCATTGATAGGTTAAATTATTTGCCATAACACCTTCCAAGTTTGTCTTCAGTGAAAACATGTAGTCATTAGGTCTTAGGGTATTGAGTAGTATCTACATTTAAATGAAAAGTTTAATCCATTTCATTGGCAGTTGATGCACAGCTTCTCCTCTCACATATCAAAATATTATCACCAAACCATATCATTTGGTCTGAAGCAAATTTAAGATTCATTATTCTAACTATATTGTTTTCCAGCTAAGGAAATATCAATTTCCAATTTCATTGGACCAAGCCAATGTCACACAAATAGGAAGTAATAAAATTAGAGTTTTGAGCTCCTCTTTCTGAAATTTCCAATTTATATAAAACTGCTATTGAATTAGGTCATTTAAAGCTTAGAATTCCATTTAGTGCTTTATTTTAATTGCTTTTTAGTCGTAAATTGAACATACTTCAGGAAAATTTCAGGATTTTATTCTGATCACTCAGTTAAAGATTATTTGTTAAGTGCCTGCTATCAGCCAGACAAGTGAATACAAGTATTATCTTGTTGAAGTCTCAGAGTGCACTTTAGAGTTCCCTGATTAAGATGGTGGATGAAGTCATTTAGTTTGTATTTCCCTAGGAATCTCTTTGTAATTCTTTTTACCAAATCTGACGACTGATTCCCTTATTGGTTTATACTTGGAATCACACAGTGGGTGGGATACTTGAGACATGATATACCTCAAGTATTTCTCAACTCTCTATTTTTTTAAGTCTTCTTGCCTTTTTTTCTTTTTTTAGTACATTTCAGCTTTTAGCAAACCTTCACAAATTTCCTATTCAACATAAAAGGAAATGCATTCTAGAATCTGTCATGCATATGTATATTAAGACAAGATCAATATATTAATTATTCAAAAAATAAATTTTATGTTTTTAAACTGAACCTTGATAAAAAGAAAATATTTTATGACTGTATTAATTCTGCATAATAAAGTTGTTAAACATTTGTCAAAACACAATCAAATGAATTACTGTGAAACGTTTTTATTTCTTAAGTAACGGTATTATTCTCAATATAGTTTTTGAACATTTACATATGGTGTTCTCCCTCTAGTTTGTTTTTTTTTCTTTTGCTATTGATTTGCTTGAGAATAGTATTGATAATAGTGATTCAGAGAGATAATTTTTAAAAATATACTGAAAACCTCATGGGACCTTTTTTCTTTTACAATTAAGAATGGGGTATTCTTTTCCAAGTTTATGCCAAACATTTAACTTCATGGCTTGAATTACAATTCAGAGGCTCTGATTATTGCAGGGCATCAATCAGATCACTTTTCACTTAGTAGAATTTGTCTTTTTATTTTTTTCTAGCTCATTATGAAAAGGACTTTTTATACAGATCTCTTTCACTTAGTTTTGATTAGCTTTCCCTCAACTGTCTCTTTTTTTTTTCAGGAGTCTTCCCTCTCCCAGTCTACCTCCACCTTTTCACTTTTCCCTCTTCATTCATAATCATTTTTTCAGCTAAAACTATTACTTTTGGAATATTTCAATGGGATAATATAGTTATTTTTCAAATATTGCACATACCCCTTTGATCAGATATTCCTTTTCCCTTGTGGTATGTGCATCTCACATAGGTTGGGAAACCATAATCTCTCAAATCATATTATCATATATATATTACTGTGCGACTGGTTAAGTGAACATAAGATGTGGTTTCATATTTATGTGGGAGAATATTTATATGAGCATTAAAGTTATAGAATTAAGCCCTTTTACATTGTAATATTATTTTTCTCATTTTCTCCAAGAGGTTTATAGTAAAAACTTGAATGAATGGCTGAAGGAAATCATTCTACAGTGTCTGAATTTGTGCTATTGGGACTTTGTGATTCAGGAGAACTTCAGATTTTCTTTTTTATTTTTATATTGGTTCTCTACCTGGTAATTGTATTAAGTAATATCTTTATTGTGATTTTAGTTATCACTGACCTCCATCTCCATTCCCCCATGTATTTCCTGTTGTCCAACCTCTCTTTTGTTGATTTGTGGCTTTCCTCAATCACTACTCCAAAGATGATCACAGACTTGCTCAAGGAAAACAAAACTATCTCCTTTGGGGGCTGCATGTGTCAGATCTTTTTTGTGCATTTTGCTGGAGGGTGTGAGATGACACTACTTGTGGCCATGGCCTATGACCGTTATGTAGCCATATGCAAGCCACTTCACTACACAACCATCATGAGCCAAAGAAGATGCATTTGGCTTGTTGTGATCTCATGGACTATTGGGTTTGTACACTCTCTGAGTGAATTTGTTGTGATTGTGCAGCTGCCTTTCTGTGGCCCTAAAGTAGTGAACAGTTTTTTCTGTGACATCCCACTGGTGATTGAACTTGCCTGCATTGACACCTATTCCTTGGGAATCTGGATGAATTATGATAGTGGTAGTGTTGCTATGGCATGCTTCATTATCTTGCTGATCTCCTATACTTACATCCTTTTTACAGTCTGCCATTACTCCAAAGATGGAGCATCCAAGGCTCTCTCCACTTGCACGGCTCATATCATGGTGGTGGTATTATTCTTTGGGCCCTGCATCTTCATCTACGTGTGGCCACTTAACATAACATCACTGGACAAATTTTTGGCTGTGTTTTACTTAGTCATTACACCTCTCTTGAATCCAGCTATCTATACATTTAGAAACAAAGAGATGAAAATTTCCCTGAGAAGATTTATAAGTCAGTATGTGAGTTCTAGGTGAAATTTGTAAGAGCCTTGTAATCATCAGATCCATATTTTATGCATCTCAGTGGACAATCAATGTCTTCCAGCACATTGCCTTCAATTACAGGTATTTAATTTGCAAATAAAAGTTGTAATATAAAATAGGATAATATACAAAATTAGTGTGTTGATAATCAAATTAATAAATATTTTATTATTGTTCTTTGTTAGTATATTACACATTATTATATTATAATTATAACAAATAATTGAATAAAGTAAATAAGTGTCTTACTATAGAAATTTACTGCCTAGTCTCCATGAGCAATGCTCCATAATCGCTTATTTTCATGTTTCCAGAAAAATCCATCTATCTTGATAGATCTGTAGATGAGTAGACTTCATCCATCATGTGGTGCCAGTGGAATTGGTTTGGTGACTGTATTCTTCCTGAAGTTCAACATAGAATGTGAATTTCAAGGATTAGTTCATTTTTGTCTTTGTGTTCCTGGCACTGAGTCCACTGCTTGATACACAATGGACAGTTAATGAGTGCTTGTTCATTGATTGATTGAGGTCTCATTTTTTACCTTTATCACAATTGGGATCTTAAAAATTGTTGGTGATTATGTTTAATTTGTTAAATTTAAGTGACTTTTGAATAATGAAGAAAAAAGCAGCAGGAGCACTAACTCTTCCCTTCTTGTCTCATAAGAAAACAGATTTTTTTTTTAAGGGTGAGAAAAAAGGAAGTCAGTATACAAGGCAGAAAGAAATGTACAGATTTCAGATGTCATTTTAGAGTGTTTTTCACCCAGTCACAAGGAATTGTATGAAATTAAGCCCAAGGTATATGCATAACATAATATCGTTCTTTGAAGAGTGAGTAACCAGCTCCTCCTTCCTCAATCCCAAACAAAAATGTCCAAGCAAAATCCTCTTGGGGGTGTGTTTTCCCAACACTGACCTTGCATGCACTCTCGGGTACAGGTGCTAATGAGTAAAGTTCTAATCTTACCAATGCTCCAGCCCCACTTCCAAGTCCTGAAGGGTGACTGGGAAAGAAATACATCAGGGTGGGGTCCCTGGGGTACAGGGCACTGCCCCCCCACCATAGGCAACTCCACCCCCTGAGTCCCAAACTGTCCCAGGAGAATACTGGGGAAAAAAACACACTCAGTGCTGAGCATACATCATCTTGCCTCCTAGATGAATTCAGAGCTCCTGGGTTCCTCCTCCTCCAGCAGGAAGCACCTCTCCCCTGAATCTGCAAGCAGGCAGCTCTCCACTCCAAGTTCTGCCCCTTTTCCATCAGTTGATTCTCAAAGGTGGGCACACTGGTATTTCCCGTTCCTGCTCCAAGGCTCAATTCTAAGCTCTTGTAGTTCTTGTCTGAATTCTGAATACAATGCACTTTCAGAGACTTCACCCCTCTGGCAATGTCAGGAGCTAGGCTAATCCAGTTGAACTCTGGCTCTAGCCATCCTCACCTTCTGGGGCTCCACAGAACCATATCCACCACAACTGGGAAACAACAGACTATTATTCCAGTCTGAGAAAACCTCATTCCTTCCTTTTAATCTGTAGATCATACTACTGACCTCAACATCATGTAAAAGTAAGCACCCTGACACAAACAGGAGGACCAGCTATCATAGTTTCTTAGATCTTCACTTCTACAGGGAAGAGAAATTTGATGGCTCAAGAAGCACTTTAATCCAGCACACACACACACACACACACACACACACACACACACACACAAATGCATTTATATATATATATATATAATTCACTTAGTTAAGGGGTAAAAGTTAGCTCCTTGAACTTCAGAGAAAATATAGAGAAATCAAAATCAACAGACAGCGCTTCCAGCTGCCTGACATAAGCAATGCATAATTGCCTATCCATTACATGCATAGTTACTAGAGAAAGGAACACCAACATATGGGTTTTCAAAGTCTAGGGCTCCTTAATGACTGCCCAGAATCTCATCTGGTCAGAGAACACACTTCAAATCAGTAAGCCCCACCAAAATGATTTTTAAGATCAAATAGGATAGGCGGAGGAAAATTTACATGAAAAATGAGAGCAAAGGAAGAAAACTATGAAAAGGCAATTAACAGGCTGATAAAAGACAGACAAAAAATGCTGAAGAAAATAATATCTTAAGCAACAAAATTGGTCATATGAAAAGGGAGGCACAAAAATTCACTGATGAAAACAACTCCTTAAAAAGCAGAAATGCTCAAATGGAAAAGGATATACACAACCTCAATGAAAAAATTAACTCTTGAAAAGTGAGAGAGAGAGAGAGAGAGAGAGAGAGAGAGAGAGAGAGAGAGAGAGAGAATGATAAATGGGGAGAAAATAATGCGGAGGGAAATATATAGTAGCCATAATTGTGAAAAAAATTTCACAAAGTAATTTCTCTGACAAAGGCCCAATTTCTCACATACATAGAGAAGTGACTCAAATTTATAGAACTAAGAGCCATTCATCCATTGATAAATAGTCAAAAGATATGAACAGGCAGTTTTTAGAAGAAGCAATCAAAGCTATGTGTAGTCACTTGACAAATTTTTCTCATTGCTATTGATTAGGAAAAAATCAAATTAAAGTGTCTCTGAGCTACCACTCTACATCTATCAGATTGGCTCAAATTATGGAAAAGGAAAATGACAAATGTTGAAGGGGATGTGAGAAAATTGAGGTGTTAATGTACTGTTGGTAAAGTTGTATACTGATTCATTCATTCTGTAGAGCAATTTGGAACTATGTCCAAGGAGCTATAAAACAATGAATACCATGAACTGTTTTGACCAGAGCTTAAAGTAAGCTCAGCTACAGATGTGTCTGATGCTGAAATGAATGCCTGATGATGTAAAGATTCATATTGCATAGGAATCTGGAATGTAAGATTTATTAACCAGGTAAGCTGGATCAAACAGGAGTTGGAATGGTTAAACATCAACATCTTGGGTGTCAGTGAACTTAAATGTACATAAATATGTGAATTATATTCAGGTTATCATTGCCTATATTATTGTGGGAAGGAATACAGTAGAAGAAACAGATTAGCCCTCACAACCAATAAAAGGATGAGAAAAGCAGAACTGCGGTATAATTTCAAAAATAACAGAATGATATCAGTTTTAATTCAAAGGAAACCATTCAAGTTCATAGTAATATAAGTCTAGGCCAAAGTTGATAAATTACATGAAGGCCTACAATATCTTCTCGAAATAATAGCGAAAAAATGTTGAGTTCATTATAGGGGAATTCAGAGCTAAAGAAGGCAATCAAAATGTAGTTATAATAAGACAATTTAGACCTTGTAGGACAAAATGAAACAGAGTAGTGACTAATATAATTTTCTTATGATAACTCACAAGCAAACACTTTTTCAACAACCCAAAAAGCCACTCTTTGTTTTTCAACCATGTCTGCCTACAACTGACCTCATTTGGAGTTTTCTTGGTACAGATACTGGAGTGATTTACCATCTCCTTTTCCAGCTCATTTTACAGATGAGGAAACTGAGGTAAACAGGGTTAGGTGACTTGCCCAGGATTACACAGCTAGTATGTCTCTGAGGTCACATTTCAACTTCTAAAAATGAGTCTCTCTAACTTCAGGCCCAGAACTCTATCCACTCTGCCACCTAGCTGCCCTAAAGGTGACTGACTATAAATAGAAAATATCAGATACTCAATAGTAAAAGCAATTGATTATATATTTTGTAGCCGAAGGTGAAGCTCCATACTGTTAAAACAAAACCTGGAGTTCACTGTACCTCAGATCATGAGTTTCTTATTGCAAAATTCAAAAAATAGAGAAAGCCTTCAGATAATATAGGTGTGAGCTAAATAACATTCCTTATTAAAGTGAAGTGGAAATGATGAATAGATTTAGTGGATTGAATCTGGTAGATAGAGTGCCTGAAGAACTGTACAGTAGTTCACATTTACAGGAAGTAGCAGCAAAAAGCATCTATAGAAAAAGAAAATCGATAAAGGAAAATGAGTTTCTTATTAGGCTTCACAAATAGTTGATGAAAGATGGAAAGCAAAAAGTAAAGGAGAAAGGAAAGACATATGTAGCTGAATGTAGAATTCCAAAGAACAGCAAGAAGTGCTGGGTTTTTTTGTTGTTTTTTTTTTTAGTGAACATTGAAATGAAATGGATGAAAATAGTAGAATGGGAAAGACATATCTCTTCAAGAATGGCTGAGATGTTAAAGGAACATTTCATGCAACAGTGGGCATGATAGAAGACAAAAATATTAGGGACTTAACAGAAGCAACAAGCCTAAAAATGAAGTGGGAAGACTACACAGAAAACTCTGAAAAGAAGGATCTTAACATCACCAATAATCACAATGGTGTGGTTCCTGATTTACAACAGACATTCTGTAAAATAACGTTTAGTACCTTACAAAATTTTACTAACAATAAAGCTAGGAGTAATGACAGAATTCCATCTGAGGTATTGAAAGTCTTAAAAAATGGTGTTGTTAAAGTGCTGCACTCAATATGTCAGCAAGTTTAGAAAACTCAGCAGTAGTCACTAGATTGGAAAAAACATCATTTTAAATCCTAGTCCTAAAGTAAGGCAATGCCAAAGAATGTACAAATTACTGAACTCATTTTCCATGTCAGCAAGTATCTGCTTGAGATCCTGTAAGTTTGACTTCAGAAATATGTGAATCAAGAATTACCAGAAAAGTAGTCATATAAATCAAACCCAGTCAAAAAAATGCAATTTTCTCTTTTCCTTGATAAATGCAAGGATATCCTATGTTCTTCTAGGCTACCCCACAGATAAAGATCTGGACTTGAGTCAGGAAGACCTGAGTTCAAATCCGGCCTCAGACATTTCATCACGTAACTTGAGACAAGTCACTTCATCAGCCTCAGTTTCTTCATCTGTAATGAATGGGATAATATAAGCACCTCAATCCCAGTGGTTTGTGAGGATAAAATGAAATGTTTGTAAAGTGTTTTGTAAATATAAAAGCATTTTATAAATATGTACTATTAGTTTTTTTTCTAGACTTCCATTTTTCTCCTTGAAATCTTTTCTTTTAAAAATCCAAACTACCTTGTTTCTTCCATGTCCTGCCCAGTAGTCTAAAGTATAGGATACTCCAAAATTTCCAGGTTACACTATGATCCCTTCCATATGTAAAGGAAGGAAAGGAGGGAAGTAAACATACATTAACTGCCTTCTATGTACCAAGTACTTTGCTAAGGGCTTTACAAAGGAAGATAATAAGTATTTAGTAAGCATCTACTATATTCCAGGCACTATACTGAGTGTTTTTGGGGTTTTTTTCTTGCAAATATCATCTCATTTGATCCTAGAGACAACTCTGTGAGTTAGGTGCTATTATCTCCATTTTACAGTTGAGGAAATTGAGGAATATAAATGACAAGTGACTTACTCCATATCACATTATAGATAGATAGATAGATAGATAGATATAGATATATTTAAAAAAGAAAATTCTTATAAAAATAGGAATATTTTTGAAAAACTAATTTCCACATTGCTCACATCCCACAATGTACTTAGACTTTACAAAGTCTGAGAACATTTCATCTTCAGAGTTCTGAAGTCACTTAAAGTTGTTTTTCTTTATACTGTTGTAATTGTATACCATTCTACATGTCTTTTCACTTCATTCTGTACCACTTCATTGAAGTATTTCTTTCTTTTTAATTGATCGGTTTTTTTTTCATTTTTATGGCACAATAGTATTTCATTATATTGATATGCAATGATTTGTGTAGTCATTTAATACAAGAAAACACTTCATGCACTGCTCAATATCAATTAACAAAAACGTTTATTAAAGATAGAGTGGTACTGTAAATTCTCATAGGACTGAGAATAATTATCTAAGTGTTAGCTGACTGAAGACTGGGTCTTCACATTAACTTCCTTAAGGAAGATTTAATCATTCCCATTTAGTTATTACATCTGTATGGGAAGGAAATTTTTTTCCATGATTAGAGTATAATAATAAAATATAACATATTAATGTTGGTCATCCAATAAAAACACTCAAGGATGAATCTCTTCAGTGGAAATATAGATTTTCACCTTACAGACTGGTAGACTTTAGCTGTGGCCCTGGGAATTCACACATATAAGAACTCTTTCTTAGGGAGAGAAAAATAAAAGAAAAATTTTTGTACAAAAATGAGTACTGGCAGAGATTCAATCCCAGTGGAATTTATTAAAGAATCATATTAATTTCCCTTAGGCTTTAAAGCAAAGAATTATATGTTCTTGTTGTTCAGTTGTTTCAATCATAGCCAACTCTTCCTGACTTCAGTCATGCCTTCCAGATTCCATTGTTTTTTGGGGAAAGATTCTAGAGTGGTTTGCCATTTCCTTCTCCTTCTCATTTTACAGGTGAGGAAATTGAGGTAAACCAGGCTAAGCAACTTGTGCAGGACCACACAGCTAATAAGTGTCTGAGGTCAGATTTCAATTCAGGAAGATGAGTTTTCCTGACTTCAGGCTTAGGAATCTATTCACTGCGCCACAACTCTATCCACTTAACTTCCTTAAAGAATTATTTTCTATTCATTGAAGTTAATGGTGAATTTTTCCAAAAGGGTAAGTGTGCTATCTATTTGAATTTCCTTTTAATACTTGACAGAAGCACTGAATACTGATGTAAATGAGTTCATTAAAAATGACTGTAGTAGTAAGCACCCTAGCACACACATGGAGACCTGCTAGCATCATGTGTTCTTTGATCTGTTTTTCCAAAGGAAATACTACTCTAAATGGGTCAACAATTTTATTTTAATTTTAGATAAGTTGAAATAAGTGAGTAGAAAAAATACAAGAAGAAAAATTAGCACAGAGATTCAACAGACAGGGCTCCAGCTATCTCAACAAAGTCATGCAAGGAGGTACAAACCCCACCAGACTGGGAGACTACCAAATCTGAGTACTTGGGGGGTTGGACTGTTAGCAAATGGCTACTCAGAGTCCTGCCCAGGGAATCTAAAAGTCCTGCTCGTTAACACGTCCCCAAAGAAAAATACCACCCTCCCAGAATATATAATAAAGACTCAACCCTTGATTGGCTCCGAACCAGGAGGCACAAAACCTACATGATTCAGCACAGCTGTGAATTATCAGGGTCCAAAGAAGATCAGTTCTTCAGATGTTCACAATTTAGCCTCAACCTGGGAAATGGAATTCCAGAAAGAAAACAACAAAATCCCACCTTACTCTTACAATGACTTTAAAATTATGTTTTCTGAGATGAACATCTCTGTTATGTAAATTCAGTATCCTGAACTTCAGTTTAAAATTAATTCTTGTTCTACTGTTGTTCATGGATTCTAAAAGGCCATACCAGAACACAGAAAGTTCCTATAGGTCCTACCAAACTGAAAAATCCTTGAGGAAATGAGTGACTTACAGTTGGGCAAGATAAGTTTTCTAAACTGAGACACATGAAATCTGGATCTGTCAAAGAATCTGGATCTGTCTTTTCACAGAAGGAAGATAGTCAGGGGGAACAAAAAGCCAGCCCAGCAAAATCTAAATATCTCTTTTCCCCACAGGAGAAGGAAAATGTGAAATCCAAAGTGACCTTTATTAAGTAGGTATAATATGATCATATGGAGCAGACAGCTTAATGACAGAACAGCTCTGGTGGCCAGAGGCTGAACATCCTGTACATACTTTCCTGAAAAAATGGAGTCAGGGAATTGGATTAGGTTGTTCAGAAGAGCAATTAAGGCTTTAATGGGAGGAGAACTTCAGGCATGAGTGGAGCAACACTGTCAGGAAACAAGGGGAGTGAGGAATTTCAGGTGCGAAAAGTGCAAAAATGTAAAAGTTTTTGATACATATAACAGAAGACATTCTTAGTGTACAAACATGGTAAGCATGCAAGGCAGTTCAATGATCAAACATAAAAAGATGCAAGATGTCTCCCAGAGTTCTTTCCTCTTTTTTTTAACTGTTTGTGCCAAAGAATTTATAAAATTATCTATTAAAGTCATAGAAGGTCTTTGTCTATCAAATGAGTGGGCAGATGACTTAATGAAGTTTAAGTAAGGTTCAATGTTCTAAGATATAGCACCAAAAGGTGGCAATCTCCCTTACATGCCTTTAGATGATAGTAAACTTTTGTGGCCAGGGAACAGCCTGGGATATACCTTCTGTTTTAAAAGGATTTATTTTTTTTTTAATTCAATGGTGAAGTGGAACAGTGAAAGGATAGAGAAAGACTTGTGTGTATATGTGTGTATACATACATATTACATATATTATACACACCATGAATGCTTTATATATATATACATTATATGTAATTATATAATATGTATTATATGCACACACACATATAATTTAAAAATGTGATCCTGAGTTAGTTACTTAACTTCTATTTTCCTCAGTTTCCTTAATTCTAAAATGGAAATAAAAGAAACTACCTCGCAGGATTGTCTTGAGGGTTAATGAAATATTTGTACAAAAAACTTAGCGTAATGCCTGGCACAAAGTAGGTGACTAATAAATGCCTATACTTTTCCTTTGTAGAGCTCTTACCACACACATGGCACATAGAAAGCAGTTAATAAATACTAATTCCCTTCCTCTCTTTCCTTTTAAGATGGAGAAGATCATAATTTCAATTGGAATTTTTGGAATATGTCATTGTTATCATTGGGCCTGAAATGACCATACTGCAGTGACTTAGAACATCCCTTTTTCTCAGGAGAGAAGAACAATGGAGTTACACAACAACCAGGTAATTAGAAGGAATTCTGAGGCTCAGAACTACTTGACACACCAGTGATCCTTTTTAAGTGAACACTAGCTCAGTTTGGAGTTTATTGTAACTGCCACAAATGACTGAACCAGTGTTGATCAGCTGAAGGGAAACCTTGAGTAGAAGCTGCAGAATCAAGATCTTCCTTGGGACTTTTTAAATATCCTTCTTCCAAGCTTATTGTGTCCAAAGATGTCCTCCCAAGCTTATTGTGTCCGAAGATGTCCTCCCTCTTAACCCCTAATCTCCACCCGAAAGCCTCTAGAAACTGTAATATCTCACTCATCCTCAATTTTCTTATGAGCAGCTGAAGATCTCTCTCACCCTCCTTGATCCCTTGTAGTATATTCTCTCCCCTACAAGTATTTTTATCAGACAGTAAATGCTATTAATTGGTGATCATTGGACATTGTTTCATTTCAGGCCTTTTATGGGCCTGGGGTAAATTTTTAATACTGTACACTAGACTACTGGGAAGGACGTGGAAGAAACAAGGTAGTAGGGGGTGGAGCCAAGATGGTGGAGTAGAAAGATGCACATACTCTACGTCTTCCCCCACAACCCATAAAATACCTGTGAAAAATGACTCTCAACAAATTCTAGAGCAGCAGAACACACAGAAAGACAGAGTAAAAGAGATTTCCAGGACTGGAAGGCCGATAAGAAAGTTGTATTCCATGGGACACTGAGTGGAGCAGAGCTCAGCCCTGACTTCCTAGCACTGGGAGGAACAGGACCAGAACAAGCCCCTGGGTCAGAATCCACAGCAGGGAGGATCTTAGATCCCTCAACCCACAAGTGCCAAAGAAAGCTTCAAAGGTCAGTAAGAGGGCTTTCCAAATTGGGCAAGAGGGGAACAGGCCCACCCCAGCACCGGGGGCAGTTGACAGCAGTAGCTGTGGTTGCAGCAGTGGTGGCAGCAACAATGGGCTTCCATTTATGAAGCACTTGGAATTAAAGCCTCTGGGCTAATTGAGCAGCTGAGTTGAACCTCAACCCTGAGCAAGGTCATGCAGTGAGGAGGAACACTAGGAACTTCCTCTTGACAAAGGATTCAGAAGTCAAGTACCTGGCTGAGAAAAGGCCCCCAAAACAGAAAAAAAAATAAGACCATAGAAAGCTACTTTATTGGTGAACAGGTATTTCCTTCCATCCTTTTGGATGAAGAGCAATGCCATACTGTCAGAGGAAGACAAGGCTTCTGCATCCAGTACCTCCAGAATGAATATGCAGTGGGCTCAGGTCATAGAAGTGCTTGAAAAGTGAGTCAACAGCTTATCAAAGGAGACTCAAAAAATGCTGAAAAAAATGACACCTTTAAAAATAGGCTAACTCAATTGGAAAAAGATGTCTGAAAAGCCAGTGAGGAGAAGAAGGCTATAAAAGCAGAATTAACCTAATGGAAAAGGAGGTTCAAAAGCTCACTGAAGAAAATAGTTCAAAAAGGTCATTTTTTCTTGTGTGTGTGTGTGTGTGTGTGTGTGTGTGTGTGTTATGTTTTGGTTTGTTACATGATTTTTCCTGTGTGCTTTAGTTCATCTACATAGCATGACTATAGTGAAAATGTGTTCAATGGGAATGTATGTGTAGATCCTATATAAAATTATATGCCATCATGGGGAGAGAGGGTGGTGGTGGGAGTAGATAGGGGGGGAAATATAAGTTTTATGGTAGTGATTGTAGAACCTTAAAAAGAAAAATAAAAAAAAAGAAAAAGAAAAACAACTGACCTGGAAAATAGATGCTGGAGAGACAAGTTAAAAATTATGGGACTACCTGAAAGTCATGATCAAAAAAAGAGCTAGATATCATCTTTCATGAAATTATCAAGGAAAACTGCCTTGATATTCTAGAACCAGAGGGCAAAATAAGTACTGAAAGAATCCACCGATCACCTCCTGAAACAGGTCTAAAAAGAGAAACTCCTAGGAATATTGTGGTCAAATTTCAGAGTTCCCAGGTCAAGGAGAAAATATTCCAGGCATCCAGAAAAAAAAAAACGATTAGAGTATTGTGGAAATACAATCAGGATAAAACAAGATCTGGCAGCTTCTACATTAAGGGATCGAAATCTTGGAATAGGATATTCCAGAAGTCAAAGGAATTGGGATTAAAACCAAGAATCACCTACCCAGCAAAACTGAGTGTAATACTTCAGGGGAAAAATGGTCATCCAGTGATATAGAGGACTTTCCAGTATTCTTGTTGAAAAGATCAGAACTGAAGAGAAAATTTCATTTTCAAACACAAGAATCAAGAGAAGCCTGAAAAGGTAAACCAAAAAGAGAAATCATAAAGAACTTTCTGAAGCTAAACTGTTTACAGCCCTACATAAAAAGATAATATTTGTAGCTCTTGAATTTTTCTCAGTATCTGGGTAGGTGGAGGGATTATGCGCACACACACACACACACACACACACACACACACACACACACATAGACAGAGAGCACGGGTTGAGTTGAATCAGAGGGGATGATATCTATAAAAACAAAATTACGAAGTGAGAGAAGAATATATTGGGACAAGAAAGGGAGAAATGGAATGAGGCAAATTATCACTCATAAAAGAGACAAGAAAAGTCTTTTTCAATGGAGAAGAAAAGAAAGGAAGTGAGAGGGGAAAAGTGAAGCTTATACTATTCACATAAGGCTTAAGGAGGGAATAATATGTTTACTGAATTTGGTATGAAAATCTAGCTTGTACTACAGGAAAGAAAGGGAGAAAGGGACAAGTAGGGTGAGAGGGGATGATAGAAGGGAGGGAAAATAGGAGAAGGGAGTAATTAAAAGGAAATACTTTTGGCAAGAGACAACATCGAACAGGAGAACAGAATCAATGGGGAACAGGGCAGGATGAAGGGAAATATGATAAGTCTTACACAACATAACTATTATGGAAGTCTTTTGCAAAACTATACACATATAGCCTGCATTGAATTCTTGCCTTCTCAGCGGGGATAGGTGGGGAGGGTGAAAGGGAGAGAAGATAGAATTTAAAGTAATAGAAAAGAATGTTGAGATTTGTTATTGCATATATCTGGGAAAGAAGAAATACAGATAATGGGGTATAGAAATCTATCTTGCCCTACAAAAAAAGAGAGAAGATGGAGATAAGGGAAAGGTGGGGTGTGATAGAAGGGAGGGCACATTGAGGGAAGGGACAATCGGAATGCAAGTTGCTATGGTGTGGGGGAAGGGGAAAGATGGGGAGAAAAATTGGAACTCAAAATTTTGTGGAAATGAATGTTGAAATCTAAAAATAAATAAATAAAGCTATACAAAAGATACAAGGTAGTATTGAATTATTTTTAAAAAAAATATTAATTTATTTAAGTTTTCTACAATCACTTCCACAAGTCTTGACTTTTCTCCTGCTCCTTCCCCACACCCTCCCTTAGACAGCATGCAATGTTATGACTCTTCTACAAATACATTCTTATTAATCACATTTTCACATTATACATCTTGCATAGAATAATTGAAACGAATGGCAGAAGCCATGAGAAAAAGCATACCAAACCAAAACATATCACAACAGAAAATATTCTGCTTCATTATGCATTCCAATTCCAATTTTTTTCCTCTGGATGTGGATGGCATTTTCCTGAAGTGTACTTTGGGAATATTTTAGGTCCTTGCATTGCTGTGAAGAGTTAAGTCTATCACAAAAATTCCTCGTACACTTTGGTTGTTATGGGCTACAATGATCTCCTGGTCCTGCTCCTTTCACTAATTATCACTTCATATAAGTCCTTTCAGTCCTCAGTGAAGTCTTCCTATACATCATTTCTCATAGTACAATAGTATTCCAATACATTCATACAACAACTTCTTCAGTCATTCCCCAATTAGTGGGCACCCCTTTGAATTCCAGTTCTTGGCCACCCTAAAGAAAGCCGATATAATTATTTTTGTACACATGGGAGCCTTTCCCATTTTTATAATTTCTTAGGTATTCAGTCCTAGAAACAAAATTGCTTGGTCAAAGGGTATGCATATTTTTGTAGACTTTTGGGCAGAGTTCCAAATTTTTCTCCAGAATGTCTGGATTAGCTCACAGTTCCACCAACAATGAGTTTTCCAACTCTCTCACATCTTCTCCAACATTTATCATCTTCCTGTTTGGTCATGTTAGCCAAACTGATGTGGCACCTTAGAGTTGGTTTGATTTGCATCTCTCTAATCAATAGTGATTTAGAGCAATTTTTCATATGATATAGATAGATTTAACTTCTTCCTCTGAAAACTCCCTGTTCATATTCTTTGACCATTTATCAATTGGGAATAACTTTTACTTTTGTACATTTGACCCAGTTCTATATATATTTTAGAAATGAGGCTACTATCACAGGCACTAGATGCAGTAATTCTTTCCCAGTTTTGTCCTTCCCTCCTAATCTTGGATACATTGAGTTTCTTTGCACAAAACTTTTCAATTTAATGTAATCCAAATTATCTAATTTGTACTTCATAATCTTCTCTTTCTATTATTTTGTGAAAAATTTCTCCATTCTCTAAAAATCTGACAAATACACTATTCCTTGCTCTCTTAATGTGTTTATAGTATAAGTTTTCATACCTAGATCATGTGTCCACTTGAACTTCCTTGTATATGCTGTTAGGAATTGTACTATGCCTACTTTCTGCCACAATATCATCCAGTTTTCCCAACAGTTTTTCTTAAACAGTGAGTTCTTACCCCGAAGCTGTGTTCCTTTTGTTTGTCAAACAGTAGATTGCTACACTGATTACTATGTCTTGAGTACCTAAGTTATTTCACTGGTTTAGCCCTCTGTTTCTTAGCCAGTACCAAGTGTTTTTGATGATTGCTGACTTATAGTACAATTTGAGATCTGGTAAGGCTAGTCCACTTTCCCCAGCATTTTTTAAATTAATTCCCTTGGTATTTTGGACCTTTTGTTCTTCTAGAAAAATGTCCTAAAAAGCAAAATTAGCCAGATTGAAAAAGACATCCAAAAGTTCCCTGCAGATAATAATTACTCAAAGATTAGAATGGAGCAGATGGAAGCTATAACCTTATGAATGACTTTCTGAATGAAAATGACTTTATTAAAAATCAAGAAATTATGAAACAAAGCCAAGGGAATGAAAGAAAATAGCATATAATGTGAAATATCTCATTGGAAAAATAACTGACCTGGAAAATAGATCCAGAAAAGATGATCTAAAAATTATTGGACTACTTGAAAGCCATGTTAAAAAAAAAAGAACCTAGACATCATAATTCAAGGAATAATCAAGAATAACTGCCCTGATATGGTTGAACTAGAAGATAAAATATATATTTAAAGAATCCAGTGATAGTCTACTTAAAGAAATTCCCAAAAGAAAAGTTTTAGGAATATTGTAGCTAAATTCCAGAGCTCCCAGGAAAAGGAGATAATATTGCAAGCAGTTGGAGAGAAACAATTTGAGTATTTTGGAAGTACAGTCAGAAAAACACAAGATCTAGAATCCTCCACATTAAGGGAACACAGGGTTTGGAATACATTATTCCAGAGGTCAAATGAGCTAGGATTAAAACCAAGAAAATTAAAATTAAAACTAAAAAATTGACTATAATACTTCAGGGGAAAAATGGTCATTCAATGAAATAGAGGACTTTCAGGCATTCTTGTTGAAAATACCAGAGTTGAATAGAAAATTTGACTTTCAAACACCATATACAAGGGAAGCATGAAATAGTAAACAGCAAAGAGAACTCATAAGGGACTTACTAAAGTTGAATTGTTTGCATTCCTCAATGGAAAAATCATATTTGTAACTTGAGATTTTCTCAGTATTAATGTAGTTGGAGGGATTATATACATATAGACAGAGGGTACAGGATGTGTTGAACAGGTAGGGATGATATCTAAAAAATAAAATTAAGGGATGAGAGAAGAATATATAGGAAGGAGAAAGGGAGAAAGAGAATGAGGTAAACTATCTCACCTAAAAGAGAAAGAAAAAAGTTTTTTCAGTGGAAGGGAACAGGGGAGAAATTAGAGAGAAAGAGTGAATCTTATTCTCATTACATTTGGCTTCAGGAGGGAATTAGATACACACACAATTTGGTATGAAAATCTATCTTACACCACAGCAGAATAGTGGGGAAGGGGATAAGGGGGTGTGGGGAGATGATAGAAGGGAGAGCAAATGGGAGGAGGGGGTAATTTGAGGTAAACACTCTTGAGTAGGGATAGGGTCAAATGAGACAATATAATAAATGGGTAGTAGGATAGGATGGAGGGAAATACAGTTAGTCTTTCACAATATGACTATTATGGAAGTGTTTTGAATGACTATAGATGTATAACCTATATTCAATTGATGGCTTTCTCAGTGGGGATGTATGGGGTGGGAGCAGGGGAGAGTAGTTACAACTCAAAGTTAAAAACTCTTTTACAGGCAAATGGAAAATAAAACATACAGGGGAGAAAATAAAATAAAATAAAATCCTTCTTGAGGTCTTCCAAGAATGTTCTTTGAGATTGAGATCTCTTCATATTCCCTTCTGAGGTATCAGATGGGAGTACAGTCTCTGTGCTGACTTTTTCTGTATTCGTGTTTTGATCTTGATCCCCAAAGTAAGATTCTGTGTTTTTTTTTCTTTTCTAGTCTGCTCTTTACCCATGGTGATTGCCTTTCTCCTGGCTTTTTTAGTGGATCTCTGCTTCCAGGACACAGGGTGCTCAGCCCCAGTGTTCTTGTGCTGAGCACTTGATGATTTGTTGTGGCCTCTAGTTCTTTCAGCTAGAAGCTAGAATGGTGAATCTTACCTGGTGTTGTGCTGGCTGGTGTGCCAAGGAAGAGGCCAGGTGAAGTCTTCCTGAATTTCCCTGGAGTTACACTGAAGCTAACCTGAGTCGGGTGTGGGGGAGGTGGGGTTTGACTGCAGGAGTTCTCCTCTACTGACCTAGAGCACAGGCAAGTTCAGCAGTTGGGGAACCCCCATCTGTGCTGGTGTCTTACTGATTACCCTGGATGGGATAGGGCATACCTAGGGCTCTGGTGTTGGTTCTTATGAGCTCCACCCACCTGGGACCCAGGATCTCCTCTTGGTTCACAGAGATGGGGCTATCTGGGACAGCTGCATTCTTCCACTAATCAGCCACAGAAAGAACATCTTTCCTTAACGATTTTCCTAACCTCTGGAGAGAAGAGACTCTTTATCCATTCAGCTGATCCCACTATTTCATGATTTTGCAGGGAAATATTCTCTTGGTTTTTCAAGGTCAACAAGGGGAGAGTGAGACAACCTATAGGTAACTCCACCATCTTGGATCCCTGGAGTTTAAGTAGGTGACTTTCAAACATTTAATATGTGGGCCAGTAATCTCAGGAGTGGCTGCTGTTATTATGAGGGTCCTGGGCTTCTCTCTTACTCAGTTCCCCTGGACTCTCATGCTGGGCTAATATGTTGGAGATTTTGCACTGCTCCTTTTGCTTCAGTCCATCCCAGTTCTATGTGACAACTTGATCTGTGTTGCTGCATCCGGAATGCTCTGCCCTCTGCCAAATTTATCTAGCTCTGAAAGTGGAAGATTGATGTTCCCCACTTTTGCAATTTAATTCTCTATTCTCATCTATAATAGATTTAACATTTCATTTAAAAACTTTTGATGCCATAGTATTTGGTGTATATACGTTTAATATTGATATTACATCATTATCTATAGTACTTTTTATCACAATGCATGTTACCTGTTGATCTTTTTTAATTAAATCATTTTAGCTTTAATTTTAAGACCATTGTGGCCACCCCTGCTTTTTTTCACATCAGCTGAAGAATTATAATTGATCTTAAATTATATTTCGTGCATCTATTTTCCTGATCAGTTTTTCTCCAATGAAGTATTTCATATTTTCCTCTATCTTTCACGCTTTTGATTTTTTAAAAGAGCATTCTTGGAAAAGCTGAAGAAGGATTTTAAAAGCCAAATCAGAGACCTAGAAGAAAACTGACCAACTAATGATTTTAAAAATATGGAAAAAAAATCACTGAAGAGAACAGCTCCTTAAAAAGGAAAATTAGACAAATGGAAAAGCAAGGACTAAAACTAACTGACACATTAAAAGGAACAATTGGGCAAATGGAAAAGAGAATGAAAAAATTATCTAAGGGAAAGAATCTATTACAAATTAGAATTGGGCAAATAGAATCTAATGACTCTATGAGACATCAAGAATCAGTGAAACTGAATCAAAAGAATGAAAAGAGAGAAGAAAATGTAAAATATCTAATTGGAAGAACAACTGACCTAGAAAATAGATCCAGGAGAGAGAATTTAAGAAGTATTGGCCTACCAGAAAGCCATGATGAAAAAAAGAGCTTGGACAAAATCTTCCAAGAAATCATCAAGGAAAACTGCAATAGTCATCAAATGAATTCACCATTCACTTCCTGAAAGGGATGCCAAACCAAAAACACCAAGGAATATTGTTGCCAGATTCCAGAGCTGTCAAGTGAAGGAGAAAATACTGTAGGCAGCCCAAAAAAAATTCGGATATCAGCCAGAAAAATTTTGGATACCAGTCAGAAAAAATTTCTGATATTGAGGAATTACAGTCAGGATCACATAGTACCTTGTAACTTCCACATGAAAAGATTGAAGGAATTAGAATATATTACATAAGGCAAAGGAGCTGGGACTACAACCAAGGATCAATTACCCAGCAAAGTTGAGCATAATATTTCAGGCAAAGAGATGGCTAGCCAATAAAATATTGGATTTCCAGACCTTCCTGATGAAAAGGTCAGAGCTCAATTAAAAAAATCTGTTTTTGAACACAAGTCACAAGAGAGGCATAAAAACGTAAACAGGGAAAAATAACTTGTTATTAAAAATGAACATGCACTTGACATTCCCATAAGTGAAGATATTACCTGTTAATCTTCAGAAATATATTTATCAAGATGTACAAAAGGGATATGCATAGATAGAGGGAGTATATACAAACTAAATTATGTGATGATAAAAATATGATTTAAGAATGCAAAGGGATTGTAACAGAAGATGTGAAAACACAGAGAGAGAAAATGATAAATTATATTGTAGGAAGAAAAACAAAATTATATTACAGTAGAGGGAAGAGGGGAGGGAGATGAGAATTGTCTGATATTTACTCTTATCTGATTTGGTTGAAGGAGGGAAGAGCAAACTCAGTTAATTATAGAAATATAACTAGCTCTATAGGTAAGAGGAGGGTAAGGGGGAAAGAAAAGGGAGGTGAGGGTAAAAGGGAGGCAAGAAGTAGTAAGGGTAAAGGATTAAAAGGGAAGGGGGCTGAAAGAAAGAAGGGAAGACTGAGGCACATGGTGGTCAAAAATTAAAACTGTGTTGTGGAGGGGAAAGGGGAAGGGAGAAATAAAAGCACAAATGGGGGAAAGAGGATGGAGGGAAAGACAAAGATAGCAATCATAACTGTGAGTGTGAATGGGACGAACTCTCATAAAATGGAGACAGAAGAATTGAATAAAAACTATAATCCAAAAATATGTTCTTTAAAAGAAACACATTTGAAACGATGGGATACGCACAGGATAAAGAGAAAAGCTTGGATCAGAATATATTGTCCTTCATCTGATGTAAAAAAAAGCAGGGGTAGCAATCCTAACCTCAGACAAAGCAAAAGCAGAAATAGACCTAATCAAAAGAGATAATAAAGTAAACTACATCCTGCTAAAAGGCACCATAGGCCACAAAGAAATATCATTACTAAACATATATGCACCAAGTGGTATCACATCCAAATTTTTAGAGGAGAAGTTAAGGGAGTTACAGGAAGAAATAGAGAGCAAAATTACACTATTGGGGGACCTCAACCTACCCCTCTCTGAACTTCATAAACCTAGCTATAAAACAAACAAGAAAGAAGTTAAGGAGGTGCATACAACTCTGGATAAGGTAGATATGATAGAACTCTGGAGAAAATTGAATGGGGAGGGAGAAGGAATATACCATTTGCTCAGTGGTACATGGCACATATAAAAAATTTGACCATGTCTCAGGTCATAAAAGCCCCACAATCCAGTGCAGAAAGGCAGATGTTGTGAATGCATCCTTCTCAGATCACAATATAACATAAATTATATGTAATAAAAGGTCATGGAAAGATAGACCAAACATTAACTGGAAAATAAATGATCTAATCCAAAAGAATGAGTTGGTTAAACAACTAATCATAGAAACAATCAACAATGTCATTCAAGAGAATGACAATAATGAGACGGTCTACCAAATCTTATGGGATACTTCAAAAGCAGTTCTTAAGGGAAGTTTTATATCTTTGAATGACTACATAAATAAAATAGAGAAAGAGGAGATCAATGACTTGGGCATGCAGCTGAAAAAGCTACAAAAAGAACAGATTGAAATCCCCAAGTAAATACCAGGTTAGAAATACTGAAAACCAAAGGAGAGATTAATAAAATTGAAATTAAGAAAACTATTAAACTAATAAATAAAACCAAAAATTAGTTTTATGAAAAGCCTAATAAAATTGATAAACCTTTGGTCAATTTGATTTAAAAAAAAGAAAGAAGACAACCAAATTATCAGCATCAAAAATGAAAAGGGCGAACTTAACTCCAATGAGGAGGAAATTAAAACAATAATTAGAAATTACTTTGTCCAACACTATGCCCACAAATTCGACAATCTAAATGAGATGGAAGATTATTTTTAAAAAACTGTAAGTTGCCCAGATTAATAGAAGAGGAAGTTAAATATTTCAATAACCCCATCTCAGAAAAAGAAATTGAACAAGCCATCATTGAACTCCCTAGGGAAAAATCTCCAGGGTCCGATGGATTTGCAAGTGACTTCTATCAAACATCTAAAGAACAGTTAATTCTAATTGTATATAGACTATTTGGAAAAATTGAGGAAGAAGGAATCCTCCCAAATTATTTTTATGGTACAAATATGGTTCTGATACCTAAACTAGGAAGAATCAAAGCAGAGAAAGAAAATGGTAGGCTAATTTGTCTGATGATTATAAATGCAAAATTTTAAATAAGATTCTAGCAAAAACAAAATCCAGCAACTTATCACAAGAATAATAGATTAAAGCTGGATCAATTTTAAGAAAACTACTAGCCTCATTGGTAATATCAACAACAAACCTAACAGAAACCACATGATTATCTGAATAGATACAGAAAAAGTTTTTGACAAAATAAAACATCCATTCCTACTGAAAACACTGGAGAACATAGGAATGAATGGACCTTTCCGTAAAATCATAAGCAGTATCTATCTAAAACCTTCAGCAAGCACTATGTGCAATGGGGATAACACAGATGCAATTTCAATAAAATCAGGGGTGAAATACATATGTCTATTATCACCACTATTATTCAATATGGTAGTAGAAATGTTCACTGTAACAATAAGAGAAGAAAAAGAAATTGAAGGAATTAGAATGGGCATAGAAGAAACTGAATTATCACTCTTTGCAGATGATATGATGATATACTTAGAGAATCCCAGAGAATCAAGTAAAAACATACTTGAAGTAATAAAAACCTTTGGCAAATTGCAGGTTACAAAATAGGTCCACATAAATCTTTTGCATTTCTATATATTACTAAGAAAGCCCAGCAGCAAGAGATAGAAAGAGAAATCCCATTTAAAACTAAGGTGGACACTATAAAATATTTAAGAGTCTACCTGTCAAAGCACACCCAGAGACTATATGAACACCATTACAAAACACTTTTCACACAAATAAAGTCAGATCTAAGTAAGTGGAAAAATATTAACTACTCCTGGGTAGCTCAGCCAATATCATAAAAATGACAATTCTACGTAAATTGATCTGCTAATTGAGTGCCAAACCAATTAAACTATCAGGTAATTATTTTATAAACTAGAATAAATAGAAATTCGTCTGAAAGACCAAAATGTCCAGAATATCAAGGGAACTAAGGAAAAGCAATGTTAGGGAAGGTGGCCTCGCCAAACCACATCTCAAGTTGTATTATAATGCAGCCATTATCAAAATCACTTGGTACTGGCTAAGAAACAGAGGGGTAGACTTGTGGAATTTGTTAGGTACTTAAGACAGAGTAGTTTATGAATGTAGACTATATATTCTATATATAGATTATTATCTACTGTTTAGTAAACCCAAGGATCCTATCTTCTGGGATAAGAACTCACTGTTCAACAGAACTTCCTGAGGAAACTGGATAACACTGTGGCGAAAACTGAGAATAGAGCAATGCTTAACACTGTGCAGAAAAATAAAGTCCAAGTGGGTTCATGATCTAGGTATAAAGATTGATACTCTAAATAAATAGGTGGAGCAAGGAATAGTGGTTTTATCAGATTTTGGGAGAATGGAGACATTTTTGACTAAGCAAGAGACAAAAAACATTAGGAAGTGCAAAACAGATAATTTTGATTACATTGAATAGAAAAGTTTTTGCACAAACAAACCCAAATGCAACCAAGATTAGGAGGGAAGCAGAAAATTGGCAAATCATTTTTGAAACTAATATCTGTGATAAAGGCCTCTTTTCTAAAATATACAGAGTACTAAGTCAAATGTACAAAAATAGAAGTCATTCCCCAATCGATAAATGGTCAGAGGATATGAGAAGGCAGTTTTCAGAGGAAGAAATTAAAGATATCTACACTTATATGAAAAAATTCTCTAAATCACTATTGATTAGGGAGATTCAAATCAAAACAACTCTAAGATACCACATCACACCTATCAGATTGGCTAACGTGACAAAACAAGAAGATGACAAATGTTGGAGAAGATGTGGGAGAGTTGGCACACGAATTAATTGTTGATGGAGCTCTGTGCTGATCCAATCATTCTGGAGAGTAAGTTGGAATTATTTGTACTCAAAGGGCTACAAAAATGTGTGTACCCTTTGCTCCAGGAATACCACTTGTAAGACTGTATCTTCAAGAGATCATAAAAATGGAAACGGGCCCACATATACAAAAAAAAAAATAGCAACTCTCTTTCTGGTGGCCAAATATTGGAAATCAAGGGATTGCCCATCAATTGGGGAATGACTGAATAAATTGTGGTATTTGAATATAATGGAGTACTATTTTGTTGTAAGAAATGGTGAACAGGAAGACTTAAGAGAGGCCTGAAAAAAAACTTATATGAACTGATGGTTAGCGAAGGGAGCAGAACCAGGAGAATTTTATACACAATAACAACCACAGTGTGTGAGCAATTTTTCTGGTAAACTTAGTACTTCATTACAATGCAAGAACTTAAAAAATTCCCATTGTACTCTTGAGGCAAAATGCCTTCCATGTTCAAAGAAAGAAATATGGAATTCAATCACAGAATGAAGCAGACTATTTTCTTTTGTATTATGTTTTGTTTTGTTGTATGACTTCTCCCATTCATTTTAGTTCTTCTATGCAACATGACTAAGGTAAAAATGTATTTAATAGGAATGTATGTGTAGAACTTATAGATGCAGATAAGTATAGATATGTACATATGTATACATATATAGAATGTATAGAATGTATGTGTAGAACGGATAAAATTTTATCACGTCTTACGGAGGGTGTGGGGAGGGAGGAGGGACAGAGGGGGATTGAAGAACACTGAAAACAAATAAAACAATTTAATCTCAAAAAAGAAACCCAAATATGTGTCTAATCTAGACACACCCAACATGTATTCTGTTTTCTATACACGTTTCATCTGGGAACAAGTCTCAGTACATACCACAACAATTCAATCAATGAGACTAATGGGACAAAATCAGTGTGGGAAAAGGGGAACCATGTTTGTTTGTTTGTTTGTTTTTTAAAGAAAGAAAACATATTTTCAAGTACTAAAAATCATGGAAAATAAACCAATAAAATATCAAAGGGTATAGCAATGAAGTATTCTGAACAATCATTTTAAAGAATGAATAGGAAAGGTTACTGCATTGATGGTATATGCATGGTTAGAAATTAGGAAGGGATTAAAAACGATGTATTTTCACAAATAAGTTAAAGGGCCTTTCCCTATTTCATTTTATAATTCACAAACAAATTATTTTTTATTCCAATGAGTAGTAATTCAATCAAGCCCCATTCTTGAATAATATTCATTGAAAACTGGAAATGACGACGATCAGAATTCGTAAGGCAGTGCAGCTGCATGGAAAGAGCACTGAACTTGGTATCACAATATCCAGGCTCCATTGTTTACGAACTTGGAGATGTTGAGTAAGTGAAAGGCCCTTAGTTGTCATTTCTTTAGAATGAAGAAGTAAGTTATCTCTAAGGACTCTTTCAATGCTATTCTTCTATGATATTGTGGCTTCCTACTTTGGAAACCCCTCATATAGTACAGATAAGTATTTACATGTCAAAATGAAGTAATATCTCTCTCCCACTGTCTCTCTGTCTTTTCCTTTTCCTCCTCTCTTTTCTTTTTTTGTCTTTCATTACCTCTCCTACCTATTACTCTTCATCTCCTCCAATCTCCCTTTCTCTATCCTTCATACTCTTCTTTCTCCTATGGTTGTGTCCGTATGAGTGACAAATAGCTTTGAGATGGAGGAATATCTTGAACAAGTTACACAGGCATCAATACATTTATGGGGGAGACACTTATATGAGAGCAAAAATTAAAAATTATACTTTTTTTTCCATTTCAGTGAACCTGTCTTTTTTCTTATTCTTCCCAGGAAGTTTTCTAGTAAATATTGGACTGAATGGATAAGCAAAAAATTCTGTGGTGTTGGAATTTGTGCTATCAGGGCTTTGTGAGTCTGAGGAGCTACAGAACTTCTTGTTTTAATTGTTTTCTACACTTTACTTTTCAGCAACATCCTGATTATTCTCTCTATCATCAGTGATCCTAATATGCACTCTTCCGTGCAATTCTTGTTGGCCAATCTCTCCTTCATTGATTTGTGACTTTCCTCATTCACAACACCAAAAATTAACATGAATTTTCTCAGAGAATGGAAAACCTTATCCTTTGGGGGCTGTTTGTGCCAGATCTTCTTTGGGTGTTTTTTTTTTGTAGGATGTGATAAGGTGCTGCTTGTGGTCAAGGCCTATGCCCACGATGGAGCCATTTGAAAACCATTTTACTACACAACCATCACAAACCAGCAAGATTCATTTGGTTTGTAGTTGATCTCATGGACTGTGAGTTTGTGTCTTCAATGTGTCAACTGGCTGTGGTCATGGATTTGCCCTTCTGTGGCCCTAAAGAGATGGACAGCTGTTTTGTGAAATTCTACTGGTGGTTAAGTTTGCATGCATGGATACTCATATCCTAGGAGTAATAGTAAATGCTAACAGTGGAATCCTTGCCTTGGTTTACTTCTTTCTCTTGTTGATGTCTTACACCTATTCTAGTCACTGCCTGTCATCACTCTATGGATGTGACAGGTAAGGCATTATCCACCCGTACTGCCTACATTATGTTTGTAGTGATATTCTTTGGACCATGCAACTTGATCTGTCTGTGGCCACTCAACATCATCTCAGTGCACGAGTTTCTTGCAGTGTTTTACACAGCCTCCATACCTCTGTTGAACCCTGCCTTACATACCTTGAGAAACAAAGAGATGAAGGTTGCTCTGAGGAAAGTAAGAAGTCAGCATGGGAATGCAAAGTGGAATTCTGAGATAAACCTTTTCATGGGAAGTCTTATATTGAAATTTCTATACTGTTAAGTGGAAAACTATTCTTCCCATCACCCAGGCTTGTAATCTAGGTGCCATTCTTGAATCTTTATTCTGTCTTACTCTCTGTATCCAATCTATTGTTAAATCCTGTCAGTATTGTCTTTACAACATTGGTTTTATATACCCCTTCTCTGATCCTGTCACCACTCTGGTGTAGGTACTCATCATTTCACTCCTGTACTATTGTAATAAACATTCAGTCAATAAACATTTAAGTGTCTATAGAGTGCCAGACACTGTGTGAAGCAATGCAGATAAAAGAATAAAATGCAATCTCTGCTTTCAAGGTGCTCACAGTCTGTTGGGGAGGCACTGTCCAAACAACTGTGTACAAAGAAATTGTGTACAAGACAGATTTGAAACAAGGTAGTAGAATTAAAGGGATTAATAAAGAATTTCACCTTCTTTATAGAAGGAGGGATATTAGCTGAGACTTGGAGCAAAGGAAGGAAATCAGGAGGCAGAAAGGAAGAAGGAGATCTTTTCAGTCTTGGCGTTTAGGCAGGGAAAATTCCCCAAACAAGAAGATGAAAGAGATGTAAAGAGACCAGGATCACTGAATTCGAATATAGATGATGTAAGAGGTAAAAAGTGAAGGAGACAGAAAGGTAGATGAGGGCAAGTTGTGAGTGTCTTTGAATGCCAGAAGATTTTATATTTGATCCAGAAATGATAGGTAGTGACTGGAGCTTACTGAGTAACAGGATGGCAGGCATAGACCTGTGTTTTGGGGAGATCAGTTTGGCAGCGATATAGAAGAGAGCCTGGAATAAGAGAGACTCGTGGCAGGTAGAGCCACCATCAGGCTATTACAATAGTTCCAGTGTAAGTTGTACCAATGTAGTGGCAGTATCAGAGGATTGAAAAGAACATATGTGAGAGATATAATGAAGAGAAAATGGACAGCCTTGACACTCGATTAGATATAGGGATGACAGAAGTGAAGAGTTGAGGAGGAATATTCTTTATTGAAATACAGACTTGTTTTATCAATAAACACTATTTTGTTGTTGTGTTCATCCTTCATTGCTGAAGACCATTCCTTCAGAGAAATGAGGACATCACTTGTCCTCGACCTTGTTTTGAGTGAGAGAGGGTTTGCAAGATTACCAGTCTCACTTCACCTCCAGAGTCATCTGGAGGCAGTGACCAGATATTCATCAGGATGCCTGAAGATGGCCCAGGTTGCAAAGGGAGACCTTGACCCCTTTAGGCCAAAGCCAGTTCAGGCAATCTTTTAGGATGAGTTAACACTCATTCCATGAATAGGTCTATTTAGGAGGTAGTCAGGGGATGACTCCTTTAGTGAGGCAAAGAAAAATAAGTAAATCAGGATGGGAGGGAAACAACAACAGTTACTATTGATAATCACTCTTAAGCCAGTAGAGTCCAGAAAACAGACTTTAAGTGGAGCTTGGGCAGGGGTCTATGTGGTGCAATATATGGGCTTCAGAGAACAGTAGATTTAAGGTTTGGGGAAAGGAAAGGGAAAAAGGAAAGCAAAGGAAAGGGAAGGGAAGGGAAGAAAATGATCTATCCAATAAACACCAAGTTAACTGGGCATCCTCTGGTCATCCAAATTTACATTCCTTTGGGTAGGAGAAGGAAGGGCAATGGGAGACAGACAGGAGAGGAGGAACTGAGTTATGAAGCTAGCTGGGTCCCCATTCAGGCAACTGCATCTACTGAGATTGTTTTGGTCATCGTTCATTGCCAAAGAAGACCATGTCATCAGAGAAATGATAACATGGCTTGCACTTGACTTTACTTTGAGAGACTGCTGTGCAAGGTCAAAAGTCTCACTTTCCCCCGGAGCCATCTGGGACCAGTGACAAGATACTCATTAGGATGACTAGAGATGGCAAGGCATTCCTCACTCACATCACCATCCTGTATTGGATCCCAGAATTTAGTCAAGCAGAGATACTCAATAACCTCCCATATCCACATTTCCTTGCAGAAAATGGGAAGTGATGCTAAAATACTTAGGGTTTCATCAAGAAAAGAGGAGAATCATCACCAGGTCTTCCTGTTACTAATCCCTGGGTACTGTGGAGGAAATGGAATTGATATTTTCAACACATACATATACATATACACACATTATAATTTTTCTGTGTGTGTGCATATATATATAAAACCATTTAAAATGTAAATATATACTGTTGTAATTAATAAAAACTCGCAAACTTAAAGGTGTTAACTTATAGATATTATTTGTGAATGTATATTTCCTGAATTAATAAATATTATAATGTAGGGAACCATGATTTTTTGCCTTTAAAATTGTTATAATACTCAAAAAGATTGGAAATTCCTACTTGAACAAATTCTCTAGTTCATAATTCTGTATCAGTCAAATTAACCTTCATTCCTAAATGAGTTTATTGAGATTTCATTGTATTCAAAGGTGTTCTCAAATGGCATCAACTAGGAAATGAGAATCAGAAGTTTGGAGTATAAAGAGCACTTGTCTTAGAGTAAAGTAAATGTATTTGTCACAGCTTCGACAATCACCAGTTCTATGAAAAGCATTATAACATAATAGAAGCAGTTGACCTCAGAGTTAGGAAGAGCTAATTTCTGTCCCTTTTTGTAATGGCCATATATTCTATGTCAAGTAAATACATCTCTTAGTGTTATGAATAATTAAGACTATTATTTAGAGAAGAAGTGCTAACATACCTTGCTAGAGAGAGTTCTTTCTATTTTTCTTTAAAAAAAAACATTTATTCCTAAAATTCTTAAGATACCATTGTTAGAGCCTTGGCCTAAAGCCCCTAAGGGAATTGAGCAGCTGATCTGAGTATCAGCCTTGAGTGGGGGCCCTGGAGTGAGAAGGAGTGCTGGCTGATATGGCAGAGCTGGTGGAGGTTCTGGAGAGGGAATCTTGCTCACAGACCAGAGCACCGGCCAGGAGAGGTATAAATTCCTGTCCCTTGATTGTGCAATCTTGGAAGAACTGAGAACTTACAGGTCCCCAGAATATGCACTCCCCTTCACAAAGAACTCAGAAGTCAAGTAATTCGATGGGAAAATGCCCAAAAAATGGAAAAAGAATAAGACAATAGAAGGTTACTTTCTATTTTTAATTGTATTTGCTTTCAGTGTTCTACAATCACTTCCATATAACTTAGATTTTTTCCTTTCCTCCCCCTCCATCCCTTCTCCATTCTCCCTCCCTTCCTGAGAGGGCATGAAATTTATACAGGCTCTACAATAAATTCCTATTAAATACATTTTCACCTCAGTCATGTCGCATAGAAGAATTAAAATGAATGGGAGAAATAAAAAAAAAAAAAACCCAAAATGTAATATAAAAGAAAATCATCTTCTACGTTCTTCCATCGAATTCCATAATTTTTCTCTGGATGTAGAAGGCATTTGCTTTAAGAGACCATTGAGAATTTTTTAAATCTGTGCGTTTCAATGAAGTTCTAAGTCTACCAGAAAAAAAACCTCATGGCTGTGCGCTCCCTCTCTCCTCTCTCCTGGCAGGCAGGTGTTGGCTGCGGAGGAGGAGGAGGCGGTGGGGGAAGCGCTCTCTCTCACTCAGTCCCTCCTCCTTCCCTCTCCCTCCCTCCCTCTCTCCCCTCTTCCCACCTCGCCCCCCCCCCACCCCTAGTCGGGCAGGGAGACTGGACTGTCCAGCCCCTATACGGCTTGTGGACAAAAGAAGACTCAGTCTCAACAGAAAAATGCCAAAAAACAATCTGGATAGAAAAAGGAACAAGGACATGATCAGAAGGCTGCTGCTAAGGCTGCCTTAATATATACCAGCACTGTCTGTAGGATACAAATGCTGGGCCCCAAGACCTTCAACAGACTTTGAAAGTAAACATCCTAAGACTCCACTTCTTCCAGAATTGTCTCATATTCATGCATAAAGTTGTTTACAGGTGAATTTATGGCATCTATTGACTCTTCTACTACCTCGGACCTTAGGTAACAAACCTGCAGCTGCTTTTCTAACAAACTGTGGATCAGCAAAAATAAAAGGGCTATAGAAACACTCATTTTTACGCTGTTCCCTTTTGGGCTTCAGGCAAAGAAAATTCTATGTAAATGTACAGTTGGTCCCTGATTTGGAAATCCTGAAAATCAGTCCATCCTTGTTATAAATGTTGTGGGTTTTTTTTTTAGAATTGTAATTATGTTGATGTTCATATTGTGTATAATAACTCGTTTAGTAAAGTAGCACTTTGATTTTACAACATCACAAGATAAATGCTTGTAGAAGTTCTGTTACACCTTCATTCATTAGCCATGAAATCTAAAGAAGACATCGTTTAGAATAGCAAAACTTTGGCTCTGCCCTCTGTCTCCCCGATAGACCTTTCTGGTTGGTCTTCCAGGTTGCTTACGGCCAGAAAACTCTTTTACTCTGTTGTTTTGTGGCTTCTTCTGCTCTAGAATTTTAGAGTCATTTTACAGGTATTTTATGGGCTGTGGGGGTAGTGGTAGAGCAGGTCTGTCCATCTTCTCTGCCATCTTGGTTTCACCTCCTACAATCACTAATTGTATGAGGCGCATTATAGTAAAATAGAGACATTTGGCCTTAGAAGTAGGAAGACCTTCTTCCCATCTCATTACATAATAGCTATATGTTCTTGTTCAAGTAAATACATCTCTTAGTGTTCTCAGAAATTAAGACTTTAAGTTATGGAAGAAGTGCTCATATATATATATATATATATATATATATATATATATATATATATATATATATATATATATATATAGCTAAAAAGAGTTCTTTCTAAAGCAATTTCCCATACTTGTAAAATCACAAATCTAGTTTAGATGAAAAGGACCCAGGTAAATAATTTTAAACACTTCAAGTTGCTATTCACATACCTATAAAAATAACAATGCCATCATTATTATTATTGATCTTTCTAGAACAAACAAGTCACTAATGCAAAGTAAAGTAAGCAGAATTAGGAGAAAAATTTATACAATGATGAAAATATTCTAGGGAAAGACAACTCTAAAAGGCTGCAGGACTCTGATCAATGTATCTATGTTCTACATGTCCAAAAAAGAATGAAGGTGAAACTTCACTGCCACTCATCTGAGAGACAAACATAAAATGCAGAAAGACATCTTTTGTGCAATGAATAATGTGGGAATTTCTTTTGCTGAACCATGTACATTTAAATTGAGGGATTTATTTATATTTATGCCAAATTTGGGAAGGGAATAGGTAAAGTAATAGATGGATTAAAAACAAAACTTCTTACTTGAAAAATTAAAAACAAAGTGATTTAAATCAAATAGGAGAATGTCCACTTGTAAAAAAACAAAAACAAAACAAAAAAAATACAACTCTAATACCTTTGATGATTTAGGAAATAAATTGTACTTGAGCTTGGGAATAGAGAGAAATCTTTCCCTTAGTCACCAGGGCTTGCTCCCCCAAAATATTTACTCCAAAGAATGCAGGTAAAATTGGAAAAAAATGTTATTTTGAAGAAAAAAATTAGAGGAAAATGTTTTTGAAAAGATCCAATTTTAAAGCTTTATAGGGAATTAGTCCAAACATATAAGACCAAAAGCCATTTCTCCAATTGAAAAAGAATCAAAGAATATAAAAAGATGTTTTTCAAAATAAGACAGGTATACTATCAAAAGCCATATGCAAACTGTTACAAGTAATTGAAATTATTTGTAAATTCAATTACACCCAGTAAATTACATCCAGAGAATAGAATGAAATTACAATTATTGGTTTGTAGATGGAGGCACACTAATGGGTTTCAGTGCAAATAGCCATAAAGCAAGTTGGAACTATTCCCCAGTTGATAAGAAAACTTGTGTGAATAATCTTGTCCTAATAATACCATAATTTGGTTTGCCATGAGGAGATCAAAGAAAAATGAAAAGGACCCATATGTACTGAGATATTTATAGTGAAACTTTTAATTTTAGGAAGGAATAGGAAACAAAATGGGAGCCTATCGAATAAATTAAGCACATGGATGTGATAGCATGCTATGGTGCTCTACGAAATGAGAAAAGAAATACGTAGCACTTCCATGTATTCATTCATAATGGAGTGGGCGGTGCATGAAGAACAATTTATATTATAACAACATTGCAAAGAACACATCTGTGAAAAGTTTTTGAACTATAATCAGACATCACAGGTGGTGTCTGAAAGATGGATGATTTATCATTGCCATTTGGCAGAAGGTGAATGAAGTTGAAATACAAATTTTACAGATATGACAAGTTAATGAATTTATTTTGTATGATTATTTGATTTGAAGGAGTGGATAGTTAGATGGAGAGTATGATTGTGATACAAAAAGGAGGAAAATTAGCATTATTTAGTCACTAAAATGCACAGAGCAGCTCATTAGGAAGTTTAGATAAGTACACATATACGAGTGGGAGTATTGGAACTACCAGAATGAATTAAAAATAGTTCAAAATTTTATACAGTGAAGATTCATGACTTCATATGATATCCTTTTTAAAACAGAGAAATGTTAATTTTGGATCATAATATTGAATAGGAAAAATTAAGAATAAGATAAAAATAAATAAAATGAAAATAATGTGTAGTTGTCAGTGGTCTACTGATAAATGGTTAACCACTAGCTCAAGCATTATAACAACAGCAACAATAACAACAACATATACATGACACTATTTTTAGTTTGATCTGCATTGTTAACATTTTCTCTAGCATTTAAATCTCAACAATCAGCAAAACAATCAATCAAGACCTGATTTGTAGGATTTTCTGATTTGCGAGGTGTAAGTACTCACACTGAAGACTTAAGAATCAATTCCTACAACCTGAATCAAGCTGACTCTATCACATTCTTGTGCATAATCCAAAAATATTTAAGAGCATTTAATAATGTCATAATATTGAATGTTTATAATCTTTAAACTGTAGCACGAAAGCCTTTCAAAATAGAGAGCTAGCAAAAAAAAACAACACCAGGATCATGTGGCAATGGGACAAGACATAGATCATCTGTGTTATTTTGTCTTCCAATACAGTTGTCCAAAAGATGCCTTTAGAGTGTCTACAAATGATGGACTTGTACTTCAATATTTATTCAATTACAAAAAAACCACTTATTGACTACACCCACAGCATAATCTACAGAACAAAAATTGAAAACAGCATTAAAAATAAACAGAAGACATTAAATATAAAATGAGTTTGAAGGTTATCCTGGAACCATTTTTATGAAAATTCCATAAAAATGATGGGGATAATGGAATGATGTTGATGACATTTGTAATAATTCAAAGTTTTTGCAGTAATATTAATTACACTATGTAGTGCTCAGATTACTTAGTTTTAGTTTTCTACTCAGGTTCATGTAGGGAATTTTTATACACAAGCTGTTCTATGATATTTAATTCATATCTGGCATGTTATCAATTATCAATTCATAGGCAGGTTCAACTGTTGGAAATTGTCAGTTTGCCTATCATAAAATCTGTTACATATAATCTTCTCAATCTTTTGCAGTCATATATGTTGCAACACATATTACTATGGAAACTCACAAATCAAATCAAATCAACACTATGTATATAGTCTCATGCTGGACCTTAAGGATAGAAATAGGAAAAGAAAAACCCTCTACAGTCACTCCACTGAAGGATCTTACAATACAAGATAGATAAAGGAATATGACATACATACTCCAAATAGAAAGTGATAAGCATAAAACACTCTTAATGGTATTATTAGAAATTTTAGAAAAGAAACACTTCTTTCAAGTTTTGTTGATAGGGGGTCCTGATCAGGATAGTCTTCTTGAAGGAGATTGCACCTGAGAGGCACCTTGAAAGAAGAGAGGGAACAGATGGGACGTGTGGAGAAATTACATTCTAGGGACAAAATATAGAGGAAAGCCTTCAAGGAAAAAACTTAAACTATTGTTTGTTTTGGGGCTTTCTGTTTATATTTGTTTGTTATTGGTCTCGAATTTTGAGAGATGATTTGTCAGATGATCATTTCATCCTAAGGAACCTTAGGCAAAAAGAGGTCTCAGAGGACCATAGAATATGAATCTTTTCCATGAACCTTATGCCCTGCTCTGCCCAAAACACAATGTGGGAAGTTCCCTGATTTACCACAGGGAATACACTACTTCTATGAAGTGAATATAATATATTCCACTAAATCATGGATGATGGTCATTCAAAGATCAGTGGTCTCCACTAGGAAGACTAGATGTCCACCATTCTCCATAAACTGTGACCAAATGAGAAAGCACTGGTTGAGAGACTGCATGTGGTAAGCCATTTCTGTTATTTTTCTACCTCTTTTGTTTTCCCCCTTCTCTCATCCTCTTTTACCATTGTTTTAAAATATTGAGCATATGAAATGGTACAAAAATACAATACTAGAAGAGAGAAGAAAAGTTTGGTTCATTTTCCTTTCCTTTCCTTTTTCTACTTTGCTATTTCCAAAGTTTCCACTTTTTTTGAATTGGGGGAGAGGGAGAGTTTTGCCTGTATTCACAGAATTGCAAAATTAACCATGCCAGGAAGCACAAAGAGACTCATCCCTTCAGTGGGTCTTAAGCTATTCTCTTCAGTATTAAGTAGGTTGATTCATCTTTTCCTTATTAGATTTTTAACTATTTAAAAGAAAGCAGTGAAAGAAAAGAAGAGGAAATTATTGATAGCTGGGAGTAAATTTATTTTGTGGAGCTCCAGAGGACCTAGGATATTTAAAAATATACTATAAATTTCTAGAATCACAGCTTTTTAGAGCTAGAAGACCCCAATTTCTTCCATTTCCTTTTAATCTCCACCCCAATGTTATGACTTTAAGCCAAAAGATGCTACCTCCCAATTTTTTATATGTGTGTGAGTGTGTGTGTGTGTGTGTGTGTGTGTGTGTGTGTGTGTTTAATTGTTGGGGGGGAAGGTAGAAAAAATAAATTTACATGATACATTTATTATATATTTAAAAGGAATAGCAAATTCTGTATCATAGGTTTGTAGTTTTATGAGCAACCATCTTTTTAAAAAATATACTGTTATGGAAACCCATATTTTATTCCGTAATTTAAAAATAAAATAAATGAAATCAAAATTCATTATTCATTGGACTTAATCTTTAGTATCTGAAAAGTGCTGTAGAAATTAAAGGGAAAAAATCCCTCATAGTTATTTATTGTTTTCTTTCTGTTTTCTCATATTTTCTGCCTTGAAATAAGTATGAAAGCAAAAAACAACATTTTACTCATATAAATGCATGAGTATCCATAAGGACAGCCTAGATTAAGGGAAAAATATTAATCAGGGAGTATTTTAAGAGAAACTTAGATTTCATTAGTTTTCAATATTTCCAATTATTTTTGGTATTCAATAGTATATGAATTTCAGTATTTTTAGCTCAGTTATTAGAAGTGGAACTAGAAAATTCTGTCAAGAAATTTTATCCACATTTAATCAGTAAATATTTATTAAGTGTCTATTATGTACCAGGTTGCTGTGCTGAACAGCAAAACATTCCAGGAACTTGTTTTAAGGAATAAATAACAATGTTTAAATAATCCAACTCTTAAATATTAAGAGTCCTCACATAACTTAAAACTATTAACTTTCTTAATTAATTGAAACATTAACTCTCTAAAATTCATTTCTATATACGTTTGCTAAGAATTATCTTATTTCGTATGCGGGGTATAGACGATTTTTGACCATGCTTGCTGTATGTATTGCAAATTATGATTGCAAACCAATGAACTTTGGTTGAAAGAGAACTAGATTAAGCAACAGGAAAGCTGAATTTGAGTCCTAGTCCCATCACTTTCTATGTGATGTTGGACAAATCCCATCACTTCTCTGGGCCCTATTTTCCACACCTGGAAAGGGAGGATTTGGAGAATTTGGATTAAAATTCGTTATAACACCTCTGATTTCTTCAGTCTCTAAAATTCTGTGATTCAGAATCTTCTCATTATGAAAACCCCTTATATATCACATAACAAGCATTCTTTTTCCAAAATATTTTCTTTCTCTCAGTAGATTTATGTCCATGGGTACATGACCTCACAATATTTATTTTTAACTTAAAAATTCCTTCAATTTTTTATCAATTGGAGAATATGTTTTTGGTGAGATTTGAAGTCTCCAAATATGAACATTTTCCCTTTAGTCAGTGCAAAATTCCCTCCTTCTTCTCAATGAACTCTCTTAATGGAAAGAAGTTAATTTCTCACAATGATCAAACTTCCTTTTTAAAAATTTCAGACTGGACTGCTTTAATCCTGTGAAAATGATTGTTTGAAACTAGTCATTTCACTTCAACAAAAGACTGAAGATCCTTGGAAGAGATGAGAGAGAGAGCGAGAGCGAGAGAGAGAGAGAGAGAGAGAGAGCGAGAGAGAGAGAGAGAGAGAGAGAGAGAGAGAGAGAATATTTCTGCCTTTTATCTTGAGAAATCATGCAAAAACTGTCCATCATCATTTTGCCCTTTATCATTCTGATCTGAGGAGATTATTGTTAATGTAATGAACAATGATGGCATAATTTTCCGGGTTTTCATAACACCTAGGAGAGTTTCAATTAATCAATGACTCAATGGATATTTATTCATTGTTTACTATGTACCAGAGACTTTGCTAATTGTTGAAGAGTTTCACTTGAATGAATTTGTCGAACTGATGTCAATCAACACAGTCTTAAGAAAGAAAGCTTATTGGTTGCAACGGTGGAAGTAGAGTTAGTGGTAATAATCCATTTCACCGGGTAGTTGATACATAGCTTCTCCTTCTCTCACATATCAAAATTTCATCCGAAGGTCATATCATTTGGACTTGAAGTAAATTTAAGTTTCTTTATTCTAACAACATTTTTTCCAGCTAAGGAAATATCAATTTCCAATTTGATTGAATCAAGTCAATGTCACATAAATAGTAAGCAATAAAATTAGTGTTTGAGCTCCTCTGGTTCTGAAACTTGCTGTTCATGTCAAACTGCTCTTAAATTAGGTCAATTAAATCTTAATATTCCATTTAGTGATTTATTTTACTTGTTCTTTTAGTCACACATTGAACACATTTCAGGATCATTTCAGAATTTTCTTCTTGTCACTTGGTTAAATATCATTTTTTAAATGCCTGCTATGAGCTGGACAAGTGGATACAACTGCTACCCTGCTGAAGCTTCACATTGCGTTTTAGAATTCTCTGATTAAGATGTTGGATTAAGTCATTTATTTTGGATTTGCACAGTGTTCTCTTTGTAGTTCTTCTTGCCAAATTTAATGATTGACTTACCTTGTTTGTCTGCTTTGGAATCACAAACTCATTGAATGTTGAATATGGGTGGGATATTTGAGACATGATCTAACCGAGGGATGTCTCAATTGTTCATTTTTTTGAAGTCTCTTTTTTAATACATTTTGGATTTTAGCAAACTTACACATGCTTCATATTCAATATGATAAGAAAAGCATAAGACAAAATTAATATATTAATTATTCATAAAATTAAATTTTATGTATTGAAACTCAACATTGGTAAAATACAATATTTTATTAACATATTAATTTAGTGTAATAAAGTTGTTAAACATTTATCAGAACACTGTTAAATAAATTACCATGAACTGTAATTTTATTTCTTATTAACTAACAGTTTTATTGTTAGTATAGTTTTTGGACATCTGCATATGAAGTTCACCCTCCAGTTTCTTTTTCTTTTGGACTTGCTTGAGAACAGGATTGATGATCCTGATTCACAGTGATAATTTTTTTAAAAATCTACTGCAAACCTCATGGCATATTTTTTTTCAATTAAGAATGGGGCACTCTTTTCCAAGTTTATGCCAAACATTTAACTTCATTGGCTGAATTACAATGTGGAGGCTCTGGTTATTGTAGATGATAAATCAGATCATTTTTCTCTTGGTGAAATGTTTTGTTTTTTTTTTTATTTTTTTGCTGGCTCATTATGAATAGGGCTTCTTATTCAGACCTCATTCACTTAGTTTTGATTAGCTTTACCTCAATTGTCACTTTTTCTTCAGGAGTCTTCCCTTTCCAAACCTACCTCAGCCTTTTTGCCATTCCCTTTTTATCCATATTTTTTTTTCAGTTAACATCATTACTTTTTGAAATTTCAATAAGATAATATATTTATTTTTTTCAAATATTTCACATTCCCCTTTGACCAGTTGTTTCATTTCGCTTGGGCTATGTGCATATCACATAGGTTAGCAATCAGTAATCTCTCAAATCATATTGCCATATATAGTATTGCAAAACTGGTTAAGTGAATAGAAGATGAAATTTCATATTTATGTGGAAGAATATTTATTTGAGGATTAAAGTTATAAAATTAAGTTCTTTGACATTCTAATAACTATTTATCTCATTTTCTCCAGGAGGTTTATAGTAAAGACTTGAATGAATGACTGAGGTAAATCATTCTACAGTGTCTGAGTTTGTGCTATTGGGCCTTTGTGATTCATGGGAACTTCAGATTTTCTTTTTTATTTTCATTTTGGTGCTCTACCTGGTAATTCTTTTAGGTAATATTTTTATTGTGATTTTAGTTATCACTGAAACTCATCTCCATTCCCCCATGTACTTCCTGTTGGCCAACCTTTCATTTGTTGATTTGTGGCTTTCCTCAGTCACTACTCCGAAGATGATCACAGATTTGCTCAAGGAAAATAAAACCATCTCCTTTGGGGGCTGCATGTGTCAGATATTCTTTGGGCATTTTGTTGGAGGGGGTGAAATGGTACTTCTTGTGGCCATGGCCTACGACCGATATGTAGCCATATGCAAGCCACTCCACTACATAACCATCATGAGCCAAAGAAGATGCATTTGGCTTGTAATGATCTCATGGACTATTGGATTTGTACACTCTATAAGTCAATTAATTGTAATTGTGGAGCTGCCTTTCTGTGGCCCTAGAGTAGTGAACAGTTTTTTCTGTGACATTCCACTGATGATTGAGATTGCCTGCATTGATTCCTATTCCCTGAAAGTCTTGATGAATTCTCATAGTGGTGTTCTTGCTATGACATGCTTTATTCTCTTACTGATCTCCTATACTTACATCCTTCTCACTGTCTGTCATCTCTCCAAAGATGGGGCATCCAAGGCACTCTCCACTTGCACTGCTCATATCATGGTGGTGGTGTTATTCTTTGGGCCCTGCATCTTTATCTATGTGTGGCCACTTAATATAACATCAGTGGACAAATTTCTTGCTGTATTTTACTCAGTTATCACACCTCTGTTGAATCCAGTCATCTATACATTTAGAAACAAAGAGATGAGAGTCTCCCTTAGAAGATTTAAAAGTCAGTATATGAGTTATAGGTGGAATTTGTAATACCTTTGTAATTAAAAGTTCTGTATTTTATGCCTCTCAGTGGACCCATCAATGGCTGCCACCATGTTGCATTCAGTTCCAGGTACTTGATTTGCATATATAAGTTATTACATAAAAATGGAATAATATACAAAACTAGTGTGTTAATAGTCAAGTTAATAATTTATGATTATTCTTTGTTAGCACATTATTCATTAATTTAGTATGATATATGATAAATAATTGAACAAATTAAATAAATATCTTACCACAGTAATTTAATCCCTCTATCTTGATAGATATTTGGATGACTGGACTTTATCTATCATGTGGCCCGAATGGAATTGATTTAGTCATAGTGTTCATCCTGAAGTTCACCATAAAATTTAAGCTTCAGAGACTGTTTCATTTTTGTCCCTGTGTCTATGACACTAAGTCCACTGCTTGACACACAGTGGACATTTAAGAAATGCTTGTTGGTTTGTTGGTTGAGGTCTTGAACTTGATCTTTATCACAACAGGGATCCTGAAAATTATGGGTAATTGTGCTTAATTTGTGAAATTTTGGTGACTTTTGAATAGTGGAAAAAAAGTAACAGAATCAATTCTTCTTCCCTTCTCACTTAAAAAGAAAATACGAATATTTTTGTGGGGGAGAGAATAGACAAATAATAGAGGAGACAATAGGAAATGTAAAGATTGTTCACGTCCTTTTAGAGTCCTTTTTACCCACTCAGGAAGAATTAAATGAAAGTAAGCCATGACAGTTCCCCTATTAGTCCTTATAATATCAAGCATAGAGTATTTTACATCTGTTTTTTTCCCTCCATTTGGTTATAATTATATGTTGTCTGTATATTCTAGTCATCAAATACAGAATTTGAAAAACGATGTTTTACTAGTACTAGTTTGGTTTACTTTATTTATCTTCAAGGAAAAATGATATATAAGAACCTATTTCTTCAGAGAAAAGGTTAAATGTGTCATCGTTAAAATGAAAGAAATCATCCTTATTATTTTAACAAATTAATCAAAATATATGAATGGAGATGATATTGTCAACAACCTTTGATATTACATGGCAAGAAATAAAATAGACTAAAAGAGGTAAACATAGACATAAATGATGAACAACAAACAACAAATACTAGCATTTCAATGTTTGCAAAGTGATATTTGCAAACAACATCATTTAGTAATCAAAATGACCTGATTTTTGCCAAATTCCAAAGACAACTTTTTGCCAGGGATCAAGATGGTGTAGTGATCTCTAAATGCTCTTCCCTTCCTCTTTCTGACCTTGAAAAACTCAGGGAATATTTACCCAGGAAAAATCCTGGAATAGTGGGATCAGTCAGTGGGGTAAATAGTCTCTTACCTCATGAAGCTAGGAAAATCGCAAAGGTGTGTGGGGGGGGGTCACTCTTGCTGTGGCTTAAGGGGACAAGTGCAGGACCAGAGCTGTCCCAGACAGCCCCACCTCAACAAATCAAGAGAAGATCCTGAGCCCCATGGTACACACAGTAATCACCAACACCAGGAACCCAAGTGTGCCTTGAAAAAGCCAGGGGAATCTGAAAGACACTACTGCAGATGGGATTTACCAATCACTAAGCCTGCCTGTGCTCTAGCTCAGGAGAGGAGACCTCCTGTGTCCAGACCACCCCTCTCCCACATCTCACGCAGGGAATACTGGAGTAACTCCAGGGAAACTCAGAAACATTTCATCTGGCCTCTGCTTTGGCACACAAACCAGTTCAGCATCAGGTAAAGTGCAGTATTCTAGCTTCTAACTGACAGATCAACATGCCACAATACAAAAAGCCTCAAATTCCAAGCACAAGGGTCTTGGGACAGAGCCTGCTATGCCCCAGAAGCAGACATCTACTTGAAAAGCCAAGAAAATGTCAATCATCGTGAGCAGGCAGTAAATCAGAAAAGAAAAGACCGTAGAATCTCACTATAGCGGAAGGACCAAAACACAGATATGGTGGAAGTCAGCATTGTGATTATACACCCATTTGAAAACTCAGAAGGGAAAATGAATTTCTCTCAGGCCAAAAAAGCATTCTTGGAAGAGCTCAAAAAGGGTTTTAAAAGACAAATTAGAGAGGTAGAATAAAAACTGGCAAACGACTTTAAAAATAAGGTAAAAGGATTCACTGAAGAGAACAGTACCTTAAACAAAGACAATGGGACAAATGGAAAAGGAAGGACAAAACGTGACTGGAGATAATAACTCCTTAAAAGGAAAAAATTGAACAAACGGATGCAAAAGTTAGCTGAAGAAAACAATCTATTAAAAATTAGAACTGGGGGGGTGGTTCCAACATGGCAGAGTAGAAAGACTCATGTATGCTAGCTCCGAATCCACAGCCCATATATTTCCTACAAGAAGAATTCCCCACAAATTCTGGATCACTGCAAGGCATGCAGAAACACAGTGGAAAAGATTTCCGTTCCAGAGAGCCCTGGAGAGCAGTCCCCAAGGGTCCCTCGTGCCCTGGAAAGTGGAGCCTACCCCTGTGCTGCGACTGAGCGGAGCAGATCCGAGCAGGCTTCAGGGATGGAATCTCTGGGGGCTACGAAAGTCCCTTCACCCACAGGCGATACAGGTCAGTGAGAGAGACTTCTGGGATGGCCGAGAGGGGAGCAGAGTGTCTCGGTGACTCGGGCCCCCTAGGGAGGAAGCAGCGGAGGCAGCCGTGGAGGGAGCGGTAGAGGCAGCAGCGGCCCAGGACTCCCCGAGCAGGCAGGATCTTCATTACTGAAGGTCTCTGCATAAAGCCCCTGAGGGAACTGAGCCTGGGAGACGGCCGTGCCCCCACCCAAGCACCAGAATTTAAGCTCACATTGAATAGCAGCCCTGCCTGCCATGGAAAGCCCATTTGAATCTCAGACCCCAAGCACTAGCTGGGCAGATCTAGGCAGGGGTGGACAAGAATCTCAGAAGTCAAGTAACTGGCTGGGAAAATGCCCAGAAAAGGGAAAAAAATAAGACTGTAGAGAGCAACTTTGAGAGGGCACAGATGTTCCCGCCTTTCAATTCTGATGAGGAGGAAATATTCTTACCATCAGGGAAAGATGTGGAGGTCGGGGCCTCTGTATCCCAGACATCCGAGGTGGATGTCTGGTGGGCTCAGGCCATGGAAGAGATCAAAAAGGATTTTGAAAATCAAGTTAGACAGGTGGAGGATAAACTGGGAAGAGAAATGAGAGAGATGCAAGAAAAGCATGAAAAATGGGTCAATACCTTGCTAAAGAAGACCCAAAAAAATGCTGAAGAAAATAACACCTTGAAAAATAGGCTGACTCAATTGGCAAAAGAGGTTCAAAAAGCCAATGAGGAGAAGAATGCTTTCAAAAGCAGAATTAGCCAAATGGAAAAAGAGGTTCAAAAGCTCACTGAAAAAAATAGTTCTCTCAAGATTAGAATGGAACAGATGGAGTCTAATGACTTTTGGAGAAACCAAGAAATCACAAAACAAAACCAAAAGAATGAAAAAATGGAAAAGAATGTGAAATATCTCACTGGAAAAACAATTGACCTGGAAAATAGATCCAGGAAAGACAATTTAAAAATTATGGGACTACCTGAAAGCCATGATCAAAAAAAGAGCCTAGACATCATCTTCCATGAAATTATCAAGGAAAACTGCCCTGATATTCTACAACCAGAGGGCAAAATAAGTATTGAAAGAATCCATCAATCACCGCCTGAAAGAGATCCAAAAAGAGAAACTCCTAGGAACGTTGTGGCCAAATTCCAAAACTCCCAGGTCAAGGAGAAAATCTTACAAGCAGCTAGAAAGAAACAATTCCAGTATTGTGGAAATGCAATCAGTATAACTCAAGATCTAGCAGCTTCTACATTAAGGGATCAAAGGGCATAGAATAGGATATTCCAGAAGTCAAAAGAACTAGGACTCAAACCAAGAATCACCTACCCAGCAAAACTGAGTATAATACTTCAGGGGAAAATATGGTCTTTCAATGAAACAGAGGACTTTCAAGCATTCTTGATGAAAAGTCCAGAGCTGAAAAGAAAATTTGACTTTCAAACACAAGAATGAGAAGAAGCATGAAAAAGTAAACAGCAAAGAGAAGTCATAAGGGACTTACCAAAAGTGAACTGTTTACATTCTTACATGGAAAGACAATATTTGTAACTCTTAAAACTTTTCAGTATCTGGGTAGTTGGTGGGTCCACACACACACACATACACACATGTACACACGTGCACGCACACACACATACACATATGCACACACATACAGAGACAGAGAGCACAGAGTGAATTGAATAGGATGGGACCATATCTTAAAAGAAATTAAGGTAAATGGTGACAGAGAAATGTAGTGGGAGGAAAGAGGGTGAAATGGAATGGGGTAAATTATATCTCATTCTAGAGGCAAGCAGGAGACTTGTTAGTGGAGGGAAAAAGAGGAGAGCTGAGAAAAAAACAAGAAATTTACCCTCATCACATTCGACTAAAGGAAGGAATAAAATGCACACTCATTTTTGGTATGAAAACTATCTTACAGTACAGGAAAGTGGGGGAGAATGAGATAAGCAAGGGGGGTTGATGGTAGGGAGGGTAATGGGAGGAGGGAGCAATTTGAAGTCAACACTCGGGGGGGACAGGATCAAAAGAGAGAATAGAAACAATGGGGGCAGGATAGGATGGAGGGAAATACAGTTAGTCTTACACAATACGACTATTATCGAAGTCATTTGCAAAACTACACAGATATGGCCCATATTGAATTGCCTGCCTTCCTAAAGGGAATGGGTGGGGAGGGAGGGATTGGTCGAATTTGGAACTCAAAGTTTTAGGAACAACTGTTGAGTATTGTTGTTGGTACTAGGAAATAAGAAATACAGTTAATAGGGAATAGAAAGTCATCTGGCCCTACAGGACAAAAGAGAAGATGGGGACAAGGGAAGGGAGGGATCTTAGAAGAGAGGGCAGATTGGTGATAGGGAAAATTAGAATGCTCGGTGTATTGGGGTGGGGGGAGGGGATAAAAGGGGAGAAAATTTGGAACCCAAAATTTTGTGAAAATGAATGTATAAAGTTAAATTAATTTTTAATTAATTTGATTAATTAATTAATTTAAAAAAAATTAGAACTGGGCAGGTAGAAGCTAGTGACTCTATGGGACATCAATAATCAGTCAAACTGAATCTAAGAAATGAAAAAAAATGAAGAAAATGTAAAATATCTCATTGGAAAGAAACAATTTACCTGAAAAATAGACCCAGGAGAGAAAATTTAAGAATTGTTGGCCTACCAGAAAGCCATGCTGAAAAAAAGAGCCTGGATTATACCTTCCAAGAAATCATCTAGTAAAACTGCCCGAAAAGTGCTAGATCCAGAGGGCAAAGTAGCATTGACAGAATCCACCAATCACCTCCTGAAAGACATCTCAAACAGACAACATTAAGGAATATCGTTGCCAAATTCCAGAGGTATCAAGTGAAGAAGAAAATATTGCAAGTAGACAGAAAAAAGAAATTCAAATACCAGGAACTACAGCCAGAATTACACAGAACTTTACAGTTTCTACATTAAAAAATCAAATGAATTGGAATATGATGTTTCATAAGCAAATGAGCTTGGACTGTAACAAAGGATCAAATTACCCAGTAAAATTGAGCATAATATTTCAGGCAAAAAAATGGACATTCAGTGAAATACGAAATTTCCAGACCTTCTTGATGAAAAAAGCCAGAGCTCAACAGAAAATTTGATCTTAAAACACAGGGTCAAGAGAAGCACTAAAAGGCAAGTAGGGAAAAAAAAGCCTCATTCAATGTGGGGAGATTGTTTGCATCTCTATAAGAGAAGATGATACTTATTAATCTTGAGAATTGTTTATTTATTATGATATTTAAAAGGGATATACATAGATAGATGGAGTGGATATGTATAAAATGATGTAATGATAAAAATGTGCTTTAAGGGTATAAAGCTATGGTAATGGAAGATGTGAAAAGGAGGAGGGAGGACAAAGTAAATTACATGACAGGAAGAGGGACAAAAACATATTAGAGGGAGAGAGTGGAGGAAGATGGGCCCTGTTTAAGATTTACTGTCATCTCATTTGGTTCCAAGAGGGAATAATAAACTCAGTTAACTATAGAAATGTAAGTAGCTTCATAGGCAGTAGGAAGGGAAAGGGGAAAGGAAAGAGAGGGAGAAAGTAGTAAGAGAAAATGGTAATAAAAGCGATGGAGGTTGAAAGAAGGGAGGGAAGACTGAAGGAGGTAGTGACCAAAAATTAAAACTATTGTGGAGGGGAAGAGAGAATGGAGAAATAAAAACATAAACAGGGGGAAAGAGGATGGGGGGAAAGATGATGGAGGGAAAGACACAGATAGGAATCATAACTGTGAATGTGAATGGGATGAAATCTCCCATAAAATGGAGATAGAAAGCAGAATGGATTAAAAGTCATAATCCAAAAATACTTGTTAAAAATTATTTTTACATGCAACAAGGAAACATGATAGATAGGTGATGGGGGTATAGAAATCTATCTTGCCCTACAAGAAAACAGATGGGATGGGAATAAGACAAGGGAAGGGTGTGATAGAAGGGAGGGCAGATTGGGGGAATTGTTAATCCGAATGCATGCTGTCTTCAATTTGGCTGAGGGGAGAGAGAGGGAGAAAACTTGGAACTCAAAATCTTGTAGATGTGTCTGTTGAAAACTAAAAATAAATAAATAAATTTAAAATGCTGAACTAACAAATAAAAATGAGTCTTCCTGACTTCAGGCACAGCACTCTAACCACTGTGCCACCTAAATTCCCTAAAGATCAGTTACTACACATGGACATCATCAGATGGTCAATATTATAATTAGATTTATTATATATTTTGCAGCCAAAAGTTTAAAAAAGTTCTATACCGTCAAAACAAGACCTGCATTTGATAGCAGTTCAGCTCATGAACTTCTTATTCTAAAATTCATACAGTAGGGAAAACAATCAGACTATATAAGTATGACTTAAATAGCATCTCTTATGAATACAAAGTGGAAATTACAAATAGATTTAAAGTATTAGATCTGGTAGACAGAGTGCCAGAAGAACTATGTCCAGTGGTTTGCATTTATAGTAGAGAGCAACAAAAAAACTTTCCATAAAAATAGCAGAGCAAGAAACAAAATGGGCATCTGATTAGGCTTTACAAGCAGCTGAGGAAAGGTGGAAAGCAAACGGTAAAAGAAAATGGAAATGATGCACTCAGCTAATTGCAGAATTATAGAGAGAAACAAGGAGTGATAAGTAGTTTCTGTTAAATGAGCGAAGCAAACAGATAAAAGAAAATCATAGAAAGGGAAAGACATATCTCTTCAAGAAAATTAGAGATGTCTTGGGTATATTTCATGCAAAAATGGGCATGATGGAATACAAAAATGGTAGGAATTCACAGAAGCAACAAAAATGGAAAAAGAAGTGAGAGAAATATGCAAAAGAACTATACCAGAAAGGTCTCAATATCACCAACAAACGCAATGATGTGGTTGCTGGTCTGGAGCCAGACATCTTGGAGAATGAAGTTCAGTGGATCTTATGAAATATCACTAATACCAAAGCCAACAGATACAGATTATATATGTGCAATTATGTAAAACTTTTCCATCTTAGTCATTTTCTACAGGAAGACTCCAGTAAAAAGAAAAGAAAATGAAAGAAATGGAAAGTTAGCATGCTTAATCTGTATGCAATGAATATCAGTTCTTACTCTGGAGGCAAATAATATGCTTCAGCAAAAGTACTTTAGGACTGGGTTGGGTTGATCATTGTATTGCAAAGAATAGTTAGTCAAATTTCTACGTTGAATGATATTGATGTTACTATGTACAATATTCTCCTTGTTCTATTCAAGTGACTATAAGTCAATTCATGTAGGTGTTTGCAGTATTTTTCTTAAATTTTCCTGCATGTCATTTCTTACAACATAATAATATTCCATTAAAGTCATATATCACAACTTCCAATTGATGGGCATCCCTTTGTTTTCCAATTCTTAGTCACCATGACACAACTGCTAGAAATATTTTTCTACAAATAGTAACTTTCCCCTATTTTGGGGTGTCTGTGGGATAAAAGTAGTGGTATTGTTTAATGAAAGGTTATGCACAGTTTTATAACATAGTTTTAAGTTGTTTTCCAAAATGGTTGAATCAGTTCACTACTGCACAAATGATGCATTAGTATTTTAGTTTTCCCACCTTTCCTCCAAAAATTAACATTTTCCTTTTCAGTTGTATTAGCCATTCTGGTAGATGTGAGGTGGTACCTCAGGGCAACTAGAATTTATTAAATCCTTACTATATGATTTTTAATATCAGTTGTTTTAGCGATATCAAAACAGAAAATTTTGGGGCAAAAGATAGCCTCACAGTTCTAACCCTGTGTCAAGCAAAAATCATGATCAGGCCATGTATGGACATGACTCATACAAATTACCCTGTCATGTGCACAACTATTTAGAATTATTATTTTGTTACGGTTATTACATCTGGATTGGATCTATGTTTGAAGGGCAAAGGAGATGCCTGATGAAAAACCCCATTTAACCATGCAAATGGACCACTGTTTCATCAATTATGGTTTTAGAAAATTTCCTTGGTGCACTGAGAGTCTACATGACAATGGAAGAGCCAAATATTCAGTATACATCAGAGGCAAACTTTGAACTCATGAAGATGCTGTGGCTGGTTCTTTAGCCATTATAGAACATTTCCTCTTATTTTATTAAGTTTATTCATTGCATGTGATTGATTAAACCCATTTTCTTAGGTTTTTGAGAGAATACATGAACAATTAATCTGTTAATAAAAGTTATCACAGGAAACATAATTTCCACAATAATCCCTTAAAGAAAATTTTAAATTATACTTTCATATATGTGCTCGTACTTCAAAACCAGGTGGAATATAGGGTGCTGAATTTGAGGTCAAGTGGACCTAAATTCAAATTTAGTGACATTGGACAACTAATTTAATCTCTTTTGTTTTAGTTTCTTCATTTTTACTATTACAAAAATCATACCACTCAAATCATGAGATTGTTGAGAAAAGAACATTAAATGATATAGTATATGTAAAGTGCTTTGAAAACCTGAAAATGTTCATAGTAATAGTAATGGTACTCATCGTTGTAATAGTGGTGTACTAGTAGTAGTAGTAGTAGTAGTAGTAGTAGTAGTAGCAGTAGCAGTAGCAACAGGAGTAGTATTTGATTGATGTGGATAGATCTTTGGGGGGATATTCTTGGAAATAGTTGTACCATGTAATATTTAACCTCCCTGATCTACAATCCCAGGTCAGAAACACTAAACATTTTCTCCTTTCAATCATATGGAAAGAGTTATTTAGGGTTGAACCAAGGATTATTTTCCCCAACAGCCTTAGGAGAAAAAGTGAATTCAACATCTACTTGTTGCAACTCTGTACTATTTCTTCTTGCCCTGGAGACCTGAAAAAAAAAGTCTTTTTCATTGCCTAAAATTCTTTTTAAAAAATAAAATATACCTTTAAACCTAAGAAACTGAAACTAAGAAGTCAATATTTTAAAGCTGAATGTCTTGCAAATAAGAACCTATCCTTTTATCTCCTTCAAATCTTCTGCTGGGTTTTGATAATATCATACGTCTGGATGAATTCTAAAAAAATTGTGATATATACTGTTTCTACATATTCAGATCTTGTGCAGGGGTAGCTAATTGGTGCAGTGGATAGAGCACAAGTGCAGGAGTCAGGAAGACCTGAGTTCAAATCTCATCTCAGACACTTGACACTCACTAGCTATGTCACCTTGGGCAAGTCACTTAACCCCAAATTGCCTCATCTTGAGTCATCTCTAGTAATCCTTATGAATAACTGGTCATTGAATTCAGGTGACTCTGGAGGAGAAGTGAGGCTGGTGACCTGCACAGTCCTCCCTCATTTGAAACAAAGTCAAGTGCAAGTCATGTCATTATTTCTCTGATGGTATGGTCTTCTTTGGCAACAAAGGATGAACACACACACAATCTTGTGTATCATAGACATAAATACTTTTAGGACTAATTATTCATTTTGTTCCATTTTGACGTTACATTGAGATTTATATTAATTCCTATGCATTTATAGAATGATAATTTTGAAAAACAAGCAAAATAAAACCTACCTTCTTAGATAAAACCTGAACTACCTTCCACTCCTAAAGCCTGATTTCCATCTTCAATTTCTATCTAAATCAAAATGGGTTTTCTTCTAAATACTATTGCTGTTATAAAATAGAGTCCCTTTGAAAATAAGGAACATATACTTTTGATACCTACTACACAAGGGCTATGGAGCAAATTCTAACGGTGATTGTTATATTGATAATCATAGTGACAATTAGGCAATGACTCATAATTTCTACTCTCATTTTGTTTTACTCTTTGAGATATCCTTTATCGTGGAAATTTGATTTTCATTCAGAAATTTAAAAATAATCCAATACAGCTTCCCCATACATCATTTAATAAATGCTTTCATTGATGTGTGTTCTTTTTAAATCACCATAGTTTCAAAAAACTCCTATTCTCAAGTAACTATCCCATTTAACAAATAGTATTTTTCTAAATACAGAAAAGAGAAAAGAAACCAACATATCTCATCAATCAAAAAGAATCGCAATACTTTTTCTGAAAAAATCTTAAAATATGTTTAATGTACATCAGTTCTATCACTAGCTTTGAGTAAAGTGAATTTTTGCATGAATTTTGCATTTTGAGGAAGCAATAAAATGTAATTCACTTGAGAATAAGATTGGAAAATAATGAGAAGTCACTAGCTGATTTAACCTTTTCAAGCCCTGGCATACACACTTTGTGGCAGGGAAAGTTTATGACGTGAAAACATAATTTTTTTTCTACAGCTTTGTGATGAAACTATAAGTATATAGAAACATTATGTTAGTTACTTACTGAGTGCCATTTGGCAAGCAAAATTACTTTTCAAGTTTTTCTTTTCCTCAGCAGTAGGACTTAACTTAAATTTAATACTTTCTATGTCAGTCATATTTTTTTTTTAGTGCAACGAGCTAACCTTTAACCAGATAAGAGTTTTATTCTTTTAGCTACGAAAAGATGTGAACTTTATTTTAATTCCAAGCTAGGTTAATAAAGTACTCCTGGGGCACCTGGATTGTGCTACATTCTTTATGTGTCAGACTACAAATGCGATAAGTGGAGTTTGCACATACTGACATACTACTACTTTTGGATGCTGAGGAAGCATATTACTGAAGTTAAGTACAACAGAAAATCATCTCTAGCTTCATTTTAGGTTTATTAAATGAGGATACTTCTGCTTAGCAAAAAAAAAATAGTTTTTGATGACTCTTATTGCTGTGATTTTAGGTAAGTAAAGATTTTCCAGGGTATCTATTTCCTTTTTTGCAAATTGACGTATTTGGGTTAGATGAACGTCTGAGTTGCCTTCTATATAGGGTTCTACAATTCCCCAAATGAAGTGGAATTTGTTTTAAAATACGTAATTGTAATTTTCATGAAAATTATGAGTGAGGGGTTACCTATAACTTGGGAAATGGATGACCAAATTTAAAAATAGAATATAATGGAATATTATTGTCCTCAAATAAATGATGAAAAGAATAGTTTCAGAGAAACTTGGGACTATTTTATATGAAATAACATTGTGTTGATTAACAATTTTTATTTTTTTAATTTTATTTATTTTCAATGTTCTGCAATCACTACCATGTAACTTAGATTTTTTTTTGCCTCCCTCCCCCGCTTCCCTGTATCTTCTCCCTACCTCCCCTAGACAGCATGCAATTTTATATAGGTCCTACACATGCATTCTTCTTAAATACAATTTCACCATAGTCATGTTATATAGAAGAATTAAAATAAGTGGGAGAAATCATTAATCAAATTAAAATATAATACAAAAGAAAATGATCTGCTAAATTCTGGGATTGAATTCCACAGTTCTTTTTCTGGATGTGGAAGGCATTTTGGCTTAAAAGACCATTGGGAATTTTTTAAGTCTTTACATTGCAATGAAGTTCTAAGGCTACCAGAAAAAAAACCTCACACACTGTGATTCTTACTGTGTACAAAGTTCTCCTGGTTCTGCTCCTTTCACTCAACATCTGATCATATAAGTCTCAGGCCTCTCTGAAGTCTTCCTCTTCATTATTTCTTATAGCACAATATTCCATTACATGCATATACCACAATTTGTTCAGCCATTCCCCAATTGATGGGCATCTCCTTGATTTAGAGTTTTTGGCTACCACAAAGAATGCTGCTATCAATATTTTTGTTTATGTGAGACCCTTTCCCATTTTTATGACCTCTTGGGGATGCAGTTCTATTGCTCAGTCAAAGGGCATGCATATTTTTACAGTCCTTTGGGCATAGTTCCAAATTGCTCTCCAGAATGGTTGATCAGTTCACATCTTCACCAACAATGAATGAGTGTTCCAACTCTCCCACATCTTCTCCAACATTTATCATCTTCCTGTTTTGTCATATTAGCCAATCTGATACGTGTGAGGTGGTATCTCAGAGTTGTTTTGCTTTGCATGTCTCTAATCAACCCTGATTTAGCCCATGTTTTCATATGGGTATAGATATCTTCCTCTGAAAACTGCGTGTTCATATGCTTTGAGCATTTATCAATTGGAGAACGATTTGTCTTTTTGTACATTTGACTCAGTTCTCTATATATTTTAGAAATGAGGCTTTTTTGATGAACAATTTTCAAAGACTTAAGAACTCTTCATCTTGGAAGGCAACTATGACTGAGATTGTATATTAAAATATACTACTAGGCATAAAAGTAGTAGAGAAAGTAGTGGTGATAGCAGTAGTAGTAGTAGTAGTAATAGTAGTAGTAGCAGTAGCAGTAGTAGTAGTAGTAGTAGTAGCAGTAGTAGTAGTAGTAGTAACTGGATAGAAAAGCAGCTGTGCATCAAGAACTGAATAAGAACTGAAAATAATGGGTAGTAAAGCCTTGCTTAAGTAAGTAATAGGAGATTTAGGCATCCAGATAGCCAGTTGATAAAGCTGAACTGCAAATCACAAGAATCACCAAATGTAGTCTGGGCAACAGTCACAAAAACACTCTCATGGTGAAACAAATTGTTTTGTCACACATGAAGTGTCTTACAGTCTCTTTCCTGGAGGAGGAACCAGTTCCATGCCTTATAGTAAGCAAATTAGTGATTGTAAGTGGTTGGAGTGGGACAGCTAGAGAAATGGGTTATCTGACTAAAGAAGAACGTTTAACTCCGTCAATTTGAAAAAAAAAATCTATGATTAAAATACCTGTCTGAGAAATTACACATGTTTGTTTATTTTACTTCTTTTATAACTAAAGGTCTGTATCCTATCTACCTGAAGACTAGAATCTGTATTATTTGCATCCTAAACCTCGATTAGTCATTGTGACTGAATTCAATAAGAAGTTGTAGTTTTTAATCAATTGGCTAATAATTAGTAGAAAATCGGTTAGTGATTAACATGTAATTGGTCACTTTAAAGTGTTCAAATTAAATTGTAATGTAAACATACCAAATGACATTTTTAGCATTTTGTTTTAATTATTTCTCATTTTCTAATGACTGGTTTGAGAAAATGAATTAATTTCAATATGGCTTGTACCAATTAAAACAGCTTTTTTTTTTATTTTATTCAGATCTGACTCTAGCAGGACTATGTCTCTGTCACTTATGTGCGCATAATGATAGTGAATACTCAACTCAACCAGATTTTTTTTTGTTTCTTTTCCATTCAGAAATTTTTTGGGGGAATTTGGAACAGAATTAATGGATCAGAAGAATGACTCACTGCTATCTGAATTTGTCTTATTAGGACTTACCAATATTTGGGAACTTGTGATTGTATTTTTGCAGTCTTCTTCCTTGCCTATGCATCAATCATGGCAGAAAACTTTCTTATTATACTTGTGATCATCTCTGACTCCCTGGTGCACTCTACCTCCATGTATTTCCTCCTGGCCAATCCCTCCTTTTATGATATGACTATTTCTACTATTACTGTCCCCAAGATGATCACATATTGCCTCAGCAAACAGAAAACCATCTCCTTATGGGGATGCATGCACAAATGTTTTACTTCTACCTCTTGGGGGATAGTGAAATGACTCTCCTTATATTCATGGCAATTGATCGATATGTTGCAATATGTAAACCTCTCTGCTCCACAACTATTATGAACCATCAAACACTGATAGGTTTTCTGTCATTTTCCTGAGCTGTGGGTTTTGTGCACCATGAGTCAAATGGCTTTACTTTGACATTGCCCTTCTGTGGCCCCAATGTAGCTGACAATATTTCTTGTAACCTTGCTCTGGTGATCAAGCTTGCCTGCACTGATACCTGTGTCCTGGGCCTACTCATTACTGCTGACAGTGGCCTGCTCTCATTAATTTGTTTTATTCTCTTGCTTGTTTCTTACATTGTCATCCTGTCACTGTCCAACATCACTCTTCGGGTGGAGTCTTCAAAGCTCTGTCAACATTGTCTGCTCACATCACAGTGGTAACTCTTTTCTTTGGGCCATGTATTTTCATCTATATCTCACCATTTGGAAGCTTTTCTGTGGACAAATTTCTCCCTGTATTTTACTCAGTTATTACTCCTCTCCTGAATCCAATCATCTACACCTTGAGAAATCAGGAAATAAAGGCATCAATGATTAGATTGAGAAGTCAGCATATCAATTTCAAGCAGGTTTGTAGATGACATTCATGATAATAGTAATGACTAAGTCCAATATCAATCACTTTTCAGAATGACCTCTTGCTATTTACACTCATTTTCAAATATTTTAGTTTTTATTAATAAAGATAAAGCACATTTATAATATGATCCATCATTGATATTCTAAGGATATGTTTGGGAAATTAGGTGTGTCTTTGCATTTCCTTAAATAAAATGACAAAAATTATTGGACATCCATTTAACTTTTTAATGACAAAAATATGCTGAAAGAAGAAATATTTAGATAAAAAAACTATAGGTGCAATGGATGATCCCTAAAGTCTCCTTGTTCCCTCAGTCCTTTTATCCCCTGATTTTTTTGTGTTATTATGAAGTAGTGAAGCATTATAGTCAGATTGATCCTCCTTTCTTGGTTATGTAACTGGGTAATCAATTCAATCTCTGTGAGAATAAGCGTCCTTATCCGTAAAATGAGGATAATAATAGTTAATAATAGCTCTCCCCCACAGAATTCTTGTGAGGATCAAATGAAATAGTATTTATAAATCGCCTTGTAAACCTTAAAGGAATGCTATATAAATGGTATCAGGATTGCAGTTATAGAGCCATTTTGAGAATCTGTGTTGAAGTTTGAAATCACTCCATCAAATAGTACAAATATGTAAAGAGAGACATGGAAAGGTTCAAAGCTTTCCTGGTAAATCTATAAAGATTAAGGCTTCTACAAATCTGGGATAATGCATGGAATAATTCCTAGCTTTTATATAGTTCATTAGGGCTTGAAAACTGTTTTCTAAATAACATCTCACTTCATCTTCACACCATCCCTGAAGGGCTGATACTATTACTTTATCCATTTTCTAGATGATGGAAGAAAGTAGCCTTAAGGGATATTGGGAAAGGCCTCCTGGAGAAAGGAAGACTGCCTGAGGAAGGAAGCTAGGTAAGCCAACTTAGACCAAAGATAAAACTATTTCCACACCTTTGAAGTGTCAATGCCTATATCAAAATATGAATATACGATCCCACAGCTAAATTCACTCTCTATGGACATCTGCATAAATGTCAATCCTTTAACTGTGATAACCAAATTTACAGTGACAGTTCAAGATATTCTCACCAGAATGCACCATAGCCTGACCATCCTAGAGGGGGAAAAAATATCATTGAAGACAAGCCACCCCAATTCAAAGGTTTTTATCGCTTCCTGCTATGGCCAATACTTTTAGGTTCATCAAGACAGGAGCAGAAAGTGTAAATTTCAGTCAACTAAAATAACCTTAAATCAATACCCAGCAGAATTAATCCCACTGGAATCTGGTCCAGATATCTCTAAGGCTTCCAAGTGTGGACTGGATGCCAATTAACACTGAATGTATGAATGAAAAAGTATTTATTAAGCCATTATTATGTTCAAAGGAGGATACTAAAATCTGAGGAAAAAAACAGAAAATGGAGACATTCTTCATTGTGAAGAAGCTCACCTTCCAATTGGGTAGGCAACACATGTTAAGTTTAGTTTTGGGAAATGTGGAAAATCCTATCTATCTAGAAGTTCCCAAAACTTGGATATGGATATGCCCACGAGTTTTTAAAGTACATTGGCTTCATTCCATCTTTCCTGAAAGAAAGCCCTAGATAGAAGGTACAAAACCTTCATTCCCAAGTATTTCCTAATTGCTTTCAGGTACCAATATGCCCTAACAACACCCTATACCAAATTCCTCAGATCTTGACCTCTAAGGTTCTTTCTAGATCGAAATTTGAGATGATATATGAAATTTCCCCTCTTTCTTCCATGGAAAATTGATATGTATAATACACTTTGCCTTTTGAACTAATATAAAGATCATGTTTCCCGTTTCCATTTTTATTTTCTAGCATATATTTTATGTTAGGGTGATGTTTCTCAGTTTGAATCTTTGTTACCCCATAGACCATATCCTACCAATGGAGTTTTTATTTGCCTTTCATATTAGGAAAACAACAGAAAATAAAATCCTTTATGAGAGAGCTTGGGTAAAGATAGATTTGAAATTGGAAAAGTATGTAGGTATGAAAAGAAGGATAAAATAAAGGTGAGTTGGTTGAAATATCAATGAGAGAAACAAGAGGAGGCACATATTCTGAAACTTTGTGAAGTGAACATTAAAATAACTTCTAGACTTACAGGTGGAAAAAAGAACAGTTAAAAAAATCATTTGAACAATCAAGTGTTATTTTCTCCCCTGCATACATGAGAATTACCTGATCACACAAATTTCCCAGGAGAAATGCTGTTGCTTAAAATCTGAGAAAGAATTGAGCATTTGGATCCTGCCTGGGTGAGAATCAGAGGCTGTACCACCAAGGCAGTATTCATAGCACTAGTGGTGATTATGAATATGACAGCGTAGTTCCCAATTGCAAAATATAAAAGACTCTCCATATAGGAAGAAGAAAAACATTTATTTAAACACCAAAAATCCAAAATCCCAGAATCAGAAAGCAAAATCCATCGTGGTGACCAAGAAATTAATAATCATGATCACAGCAGAGAGTAAAGTCATTCTCAAACCTCCCCTCCCTCAGCCAGGGCCTTTTCACCATCAGCTGTCACAATGTGTCAGTTGGGCCTGTGTCATTTGGCCTGCATTCTTTCCCCTCGGACCTGACCCTACTCATTCAATTGCTCCTGGCTCCACTTCATCTTTCCTGTTCTTCCCTTTCAGCAAACTACTCCTACCAATATGTCATCTGGCTTCTATTTTACCCATATTTAGCTCTTGATTTTATTCCATCAGAAGAATCCAATCCTTCAGTTCCTCTGTTAGTTATTTCTGAAGGAGAGTAGGTTTTCACAAGTGGTCTTGTTTCACAAGGAATAATAATCATGGGTTGTATGGGTCCATCACCTAAATTTGGGAACACTACAAAAATTTCTCCTTGATAATTAGAATCTATCACTCCAGTCAATACATGTATTCATCGAACTCCTAATCCTAATTTGAGCTGGGGTTGACCAACTTCCTATTCTCCCTGAAGGTGTGACAAACTTGGATACAAGGATGCAGCAGGCTCTGTAAGAGAAGTTCTTACTTCTCCATTTTGTCTAGTATTAAGTCCCTTTTTTTGATACATTTTGTATAGTTCATTACTTGGAATACCATCTATGGTTCTAAAATCTACCCCTGATCTCAATAGAGCAATAAACAATTCTCTCCTCAATTTATTCTGATTCTGCTGGGTATTTATGTTTCTCTCTCTAGCAGTGTTGTCTTTTCCCAAGTCTCCTAAGTCACCTAACTGTGAAATCTTGTCCAGCACATCTGAAAATTATTAGAATCAAAATCAAGTGCTTGTAAGTAGAAAGAGCCATTTTCACTATTATATTCCTATGGCAAACTGCAAAGGGAGTCTCTTAGCATGTATCTACATTTCCTATTATTATGGCAGTCTTCATTACCTCTTCCTTAACTTGCTTATACAGTCCCTAAGTGAATACCAGGGCCTGTCTCCACTAGGCCACATAGAGTCAGTAGGATACTGCCTACTCAAGGCTACTCAAGCCTTCTGCAGCCAAAGCTAACCCATTAGTTGTATTGTTTCCTCCTTGCATATTGTAATCTCTAAAAGTTTGCTGTACAAAAGGATTCTGACAAATACCTATAAATTTCAAGCAGTCTATGGGAACAATAGCTATTTCTCCAGCTCTGTCATCACTGACTCTCACTATCCAAGATATTAACGATTCTTCCATCCTTTGAGTGAATTTACTCAATATTTTTGTGACCTCCTGATGAGTAAAATCCTCAATTGTTTCCTTAAAATACTGAGTTACCTCCTTGGCTCTCCTATTTCCCCCTCACTATTGGACATGCTTCTGACTGAGAAATTTCTTCCTCTTAAATTATTTCACCTCCTTTGTTACTATGGCAACTAGACTGGGTCTGTACAAAGTTCAGATGTGCATTACTTTTCTTAGCCTTCAGCTTCTTTTGAGCTAAATGAACATCCTTTCCTTCTGCCTGAGACCCCTCAGACTTCTTTTTTACTCTTTTTCCATCTGAATTTTTTCCTTCAGTGGGTAAGCCATTACTAAGCCATTAGTAAAATCCAGCCTCTTCTACTTACCCCTGCCAACTCCTTCCCTGGTTTTATTGATATTCCTTGCAATCACTTTTCCAAATCTCCCAGTTTCCACTCCTGTAACCTCTCTTTCCAGTTGTCACAGGGCCCAGTGCTTTTAGCCCACTCCCTTGCTAGTGAGGGAAATCATAAATTTTCCCATCCTGGTATATTAATGTCTTGCTCTAAATCATTTCTACCTTCAAATAGAGAATTTTTGTTTACTTTGTGATCCTGCTTATCATGACAAATATGTCACCAAAGCAAATTCACATTACTGGTGGTGACTATGAATATGCCAGCGTACTTCTCAATCACAAAATATAAAAGACTCTAGAGGCGAAGTAGAAGGACGCACGTTTACGAGCTCCGAAACCAAAGCCCATAGAATTAATGTGAAAAGAGTCCCCCATAACTTCTGGGTCAATACAAGGTGTGCAGAAACGGAGTGGAAGAGATTTCCGTTCCGGGGAGCCCTGGAGACCCGTTCCCAGGGTCCGTCGCACTCCGGAAAGCGGACCCCACACCCAGCGCTGCCTTGGCCGCGGCCCCAGAGAAGCTGATCCGAGCAGGCTTCAGAGACGGAAGCTCCGGCAGCCAGGAAAGTCCCTCCGCCCACAGAAGCTACAGGTCAGTGAGAGAGAAGGCCGGGCTGGAGGAGGGGAGCGGAGCGTCTCCGAGACTCGGGCCCCCTCAGGAGGAAGCGACGGTGGCAGAGACGGGGGCAGGAAGTGGCGGAGGCAGAGGTGTGGGCAGCAGCTGAGGGGGCAGCAGCCTGGGACTCAGGAATCCCCCAGCAGCAGGCAGGATCTTCATTACGGAAGGTTTCTGCATAAAACATGAGGGAGCTGAGCCTGGGAGACGGCCCTGCCCCCACCCTGCTCTATTACTGAAGGCCTCTGCATAAAGCCCCTGAGGGAACTGAGCCTGGGAGGTGGACCCCCCACCCCGCCCCCACCCGCTCCATTCCTGAAAGTCTCTGCATAAAGCCCCTGAGGGAACTGAGCCTAGGAGGTGGCCCTGCCTCCACCCCTGCGCCAGAACTAAAGCTTGCTGCAGAAAGCCCATTTGAATCTCAGAGGCCAAGCACTAGCTGGGCGGATCCAGGCGGGGGTGGAAAGGAATCTCAGAAGTCAAGTAACTGGCTGGGAAAATGCCTAGAAAAGGGAAGAAAAATAAGACTATAGAGAGTTTTTTCCAACAAATGCAAATGATCCCGACCTTCGAATCTGATGACTAGGACGTATCCTTGCCATCAGGGAAAGACGTAGAGGGCGGGGCCTCAGTACCCCAGACACCCCAGGGGGGTGGTGGGTGGGCTCAGGCCCTGGAAGAGCTCAAAAAGGATTTTGAAAAGCAAGTTAGACAGGTGGAGGAAAAACTGGGAAGAGAAATGACAGAGATGCAAGAAAAGTATGAAAAACGGGTCAATACCTTGGTAAAGGAGACCCAAAAAAATGCTGAGGAAATTAACACCTTGAAAAATAGGCTCACTCAATTGGCAAAGGAGGTTCAAAAAGCCAATGAGGAGAAGAATGCTTTCAAAAGCAGAATGAGCCAAATGGAAAAAGAGGCTCAAAAGCTCACTGAATTTAATAGTTCTCTCAAAATTAGAATGGAACAGATGGAGTCTAATGACTTTACAAGAAACCAAGAAATCACCAAACAAAACCAAAAGAACGAAAGAATGGAAGAGAATGTGAAATATCTCATGGGAAAAATAACTGACCTGGAAAATAGATCCAGGAGAGACAATTTAAAAATTATGGGACTACCTGAAACTCATGATCAAAAAAAGAGCCTAGACATCGTCTTCCATGAAATTATCAAGGAAAACTGCCCTGACATTCTAGAACCAGAGGGCAAAATAAGTATTGAAAGAATCCATCGATCACCACCGGAAAGAGATCCAAAAAGAGAAACTCCTAGGAACATTGTGGCCAAATTCCAGAACTCCCAGCTCAAAGAAAAAATCTTGCAAGCAGCTAGAAAGAAACAATTCCAGTACTGTGGAAATACAATCAGGATAACTCAAGATCTAGCAGCTTCTACATTAAGGTATTGAAGGGCGTGGAATAGGATATTCCAGAAGGCAAAGGAACTAAGACTCAAACCAAGAATCACCTACCCAGCTAAACTGAGTATAATACTGCAAGGGAAAATATGGTCTTTCAATGAAACAGAGGACTTTCAATCATTCTTAATGAAAAGACCAGAGCTGAAAAGAAAATTTGACTTTCAAACACAAGAATGAGAAAAAGCATGAAAAAGAAAACAGCAAAGAGAAGTCTTAAGGGACTTAGCAGAAGTGAACTGTTTACATTCATACAGGGAAAGACAATATTTCTAACTCTTAAAACTTTTCAGTATCTGGGTAGTTGGTGGGACCACACATACACATGTCCACGCATGCACACACATACACACATGCACACACATACAGAGATAGAGAGCACAGATTGAACTGAATGGGAAGGGACCATACCTTAAAAGAAATTAAGGTAAATGGTGAGAGAGAAATGTAGTGGGAGGAAAGAGGGGGAAATGGAAGTGGGTAACTATATGTCATTTAAGAGGCAGGTAGGAGTTTTTCTTAGTGGAGGGAAAAAGAGGAGAGCTGAGAAAAAAAAAACAAGAAGTTTACCCTCATCACATTTGACTAAACGAAGGAGTGAAATGCATACTCATTTTGGTATGAAAACCTATCTTACAGTACAGGAAAGTGGGGGAGAAGGAGATATTGCAAGGGGGGATGATGGAAGGGAGGGCAAAGGGAGGAGGGAGCAATTTGAAGTCAACACTTGGGGAGGGACAGGATCAAAAGACAGAAGAGAAACAATGAGGGGCAGGTTAGGAGGGATGGTAATCCAGTTAGTCTTACACAACATGACTATCAGGGAGGTCATTTGCAAAACTACACAGATATGGCCTATATTGAATTGCCTGCTGTCCCAAAAGGAATGGGTGGGGAGGGAGGGATGGGGAGAATTTGAAACTCAAAGTTTTAGGAACAACTGTTTAGTATTGTTGTTGCAATTAGGAAAGAAGACATACAGTTAATGAGGAATAGAAAGTCATCTGGCCCTACAGGAGAAAAGAGATGATGGAGACAAGAGAAGGGAGGGATGACAGAAGAGAGGGCAGATTGGAGATAGGGAAAATTAGATTGCTTGGGGTATTGGGGTTGGGGGAGGGGATAAAAGGGGAGAAAATTTGGAACCCAAAAATTTGTGAAAATGAATGTAAAAAATTAAATAAATAAATAAAATTAAAAAAAAATATAAAAGACTCTCCATATAGAAGTTAGAAGAAAAATATTTATTTAAACACCAGGAAGCCAAATCTCAGAACCAGAAAGCAAAATCCTTCATAGTGACCAAGAAGTTAATAAACATGATCACAGAAGAGAACAAAGTCGTTCTCAAACAGCCCCTCCCTCAGCAAGGACCTTCTCACTATCAACTGTCACAATGGGTCAGTTGGCCTTGTGCCAGTTGACCTGTGTTCTTTCCCCTCTGACCTGACCCTATTCACTCTCTCTAGAAAGGTGTTCTACTCCACCTTTCCTATTCTGCCTGTTCAGCAAGCTCCTCCCACCATATGTGACCCAGGTTTCCAGATCACACGGTCCTATTAGTTAATGAGAAAGAGCATTCCACTTAAATTACTATTACAGAAGTCTGCAAAAATCATTGCATCCATCAATAAATATATATTAAGTACCTACTATGTGCCAGGAGCTGTGCTAAGCACTGATGATGCCAGGACAGGTAAAAGACCTTTTGTGCTTTCAAGCAACTAACCTTCTAATACAGAAGCTCATTCTAATGGAGAAAGCTCAGGTGTTAAGGACAATATGTTAGGTTAAGGAAGAAGTTGTGTACAAGTGCTGGATCTTGACAGAATCAAAATAAGATCCTAGAGTAAGAGGAAAGTGAGACTTTCTTCAGCTTTTGGTCTAAGAAGTGATATATTATCAGCGATGTGTTTAGGAACGCTGGAGCTCACTCATTTTATATTTTTAAACTTCTTCCATATTAGCATGTAATACTAAACACTGACAAGGTGGGTGAGGAATAGCCTTGACCCCTCTAGATTGTCGGCTTACTTGATCACCATCTAAAATATGTGGTGAATTCTGAATTTCTAGTGCATCATCTCTGCATACCACTTCATCATTCATTTATTTCAGCCGTGATCCAACATCTTTAGAAGCAATTTCCCTTAAAATTATTGTGGTCATACTAATACTTAGCATATATATAATGCTTCAAAGTTTGCAAAATATTTCACATATGTTGTTTCTTGTGTTTTCACAACAACCTTGTGAGGTGGGTGGTATTGTTTCCCTCATTTGAGAAAACTGAGGGAAACAGAGGTTGTGACTTGCCCAGTGTCTCACAAGTAGTATGTATCTAAGAGAAGATTTAAACTCTGTGCTTCTTGACTCCAAGTCCAGCACTCTACCCACTGTGCTACCTACATGTCACAGGTAAAATATTGTCCTGGTTCTGCTCATTTTATTCTACATAAGGTCATTAAAGGCTTCTCAAGTTCCTCTGCTTTCTTCACATTTGTCATTTTTCAGAATACAATCATATTCCATACTACTCGTGTATCAAGCTTTGTTCAGTCATTACCAAGGTCCAGGCATTCACATTGTTTCCAGTTCTTTACAACAAAAAACTGTGGTTCTGTCTATGGGACCTTTTCCTATGTGTTAGACCTCCTTATGGTTCATGCTGGTAACTGAATTATAGGGTCAAAGGGCACATATGGCTTAATGACATTTTAGGTAAAATTCTAAAATGCTTTCAAGAATTATCTGGCAAATTTACAACAGAATATTACTCTACCTGTCCTGCCAGAAGTCCTCCAAAAATATCCACTTTCAAGTTTTGAGTTTTCTCAGTTTTCCATCCTATCATTCCATGCTGATTCTAATTTACTCCCACTCAAGAATTTATATACTTCAGCCAAACTGACCTTCCTTCTTTCCCCTCATCTAAGATCTCATTTACTACTTTGGTGCTTTTGCACTTAGATTCCTGGAGTTCTCTTTCTTTCTCATTATGCATTTATTTTGTTTATATTCCCTATATATTTATCTATGAACATAGACTATAGCTTTGTTAGAAGGTAAACTCCTTGAAGGCAGGAATTTCCTACCATTTGCATTTTTATCCCTAGTGCTTAGGAACATAAATAGTGTTAAAGTGGCCTAAAATACTCCTTATGTCTTTTGACTAAATTACAAAGTAGAAGAGTTCCTAGATCAAGTGTTGAAATTGCTGGATCAAAAGGAGTCAGAATTAGGAATGGAAACAAGAAATTATTAATCCCCTACTATGTGCAAGTACTGTGTTAAGCACATTACAAATATTGTCTCATTTGTTCCTCTCAGCCATGAGGGTAGGTAAGTGCTAAGATCCCAATTGTACAGCTTGGGAACCTGAGATTAATTGACTTGCTCAAGGTCCCATAGTTACTGAATATTCAAAACCATAGTAGACTCAGGTCTTTTTTTTTGTATTTTAAATTTATTTTTTTCAATTTCCTGCATTCACCTTCAAATTTACTCCTTTTTCCTCCCTCGCTCAACACAAAAGTGTGTGCAATCTAATTATCTCTTCCTCAGTCTGCCCTCTCTTTTATCACACCCCTTCCTTTTCTTATCCCCATTCCTTCTATTGTCGTGTAGGGCAAGACAGATTTCTACACCCCCATTGCCAGAAATCTTATTTCTCAGTTGCATATAAAAACAATTTTACCATTCTTTTTTTAAAATATTGAGTTCCAACTTCTCTTTCTTCCTCCCCATCCATTCCCATTTACAAGGCAAGCAATTCAATATAGGTTACACATGTACAGTTATGCAAAATGCTTCCATAACAGTCATATTGAGAAAAACTAACTATATTTCCCTCCATCTTATCCTGACCTCCATTTATTCTATTCTCTCTTTTGACCCTATCTCTCCTCGAAAGTGTTTATTTCTGATTACCCCTTCCTCCCATTTGCCCTCCCTCTTATCATGCTCCAACCCCACGCTAATGCCCTTCCCTCCTACCTTCCTGTAGTGTACAATAGATTTTCATACCAAGTTAAGTATGCCTGTTATTGCCTCCTTAACCCAAATGCAATGAGAGTAAGGCTCACTGTTTCCTTCTCACCACCCCCGTATTTACCTCCATTGAAAAAGTTTTTTCTTGCCTGTTTTAGGTAAGATAATTTGCCCCATTCTATTTCTCCTTTCTCCTCCCAATGTATTCCTCTGTCACCTGTTAATTTTATTTTTATAGATTTCATCCCTTACTGTTCAACTCACCCTGTGACCTCTATCTATATATATGTAATCCCTCCAACTACCTTAATACTAAAAAAAGTCTCAAGAGTTATAAATATTATATTTTCTTGTAGGAATGCAAACAGTTCAACTTTAGTAAGTCCTTTATTATATCTCTTTCCTATTTACCTTTTCATTCTTTGACTTCTGGAATATCCTATTCCACACCCTTCGATCCCTTAATGTAGAAGCTGCTAGATCTTGTGTTATCCTGATTGTATTTCCACAATACTGGAATTATTTCTTTCTAGCTGCTTGCAATACTTTTCCTTGACCTGGGAATTCTGGAATTTGACCACAATGTTCCTAGCAGTTTCTCTTTTTGGATCTCTTTCAGGTGGTGATCAATGGATTCCTTCAATACTTATTTTGCCCTCTGGTTCTAGAATCTCAGGGCAGTTTTCCTTGATAATTTCATGAAAGATGATGTCTAGGCTCTTTTTTTGATCATGGCTTTCAGGTAGTCCCATAATTTTTAAATTGTCTCTCCTAGATCTATTTTCCAGGTCAGTTGTTTTTCCCATGACATATTTCACATTACCTTCCATTTTTTCATTCTTTTGGTTTTGTTTTATGATTTCTTGGTTTCTCAAAAAGTCATTAGCCTCGATCTGTTCCATTCTAATTTTGAGAGAATTATTTACTTCAGTGAGCTTTTGAACCTCCTTTTCCATTTGGCTCATTCTGCTTTTGAAAGCATTCTTCTCCTCATTGGCTTTTTGAACCTCTTTTGCCAATTGAGTGAGCCTATTTTTCAAGGTGTTATTTTCTTCAGCATTTTTTTGGGTCTCCTTTACCAAGGTATTGACCCATTTTTCATGCTTTTCTTGCATCTCTCTCATTTCTCTTCCCAGTTTTTCCTCCACCTGTCTGACTTGATTTTCAAAATCCTTTTTGAGCTCTTCCATGGCCTGAGCCCACCAGACATCCACCTCGGATGTCTGGGATAGAGAGTCCCCGACTTCCACGTCTTTCCCTGATGGCAAGCATTATACTTCCTCATCAGAAATGAAAGGAGGAAGGAACCTCTCTTCCCCAAGAAAGTAGCTCTCTACGGTCTTATTTTGCTTCCTTTTTCTGGGCATTTTCCCAGCCAGTTACTTGACTTCTGAGTTTCCTCTCCACCCCCACCTAGATCTGCCCAGCTAGTGCTTGGGGTCTGAGATTCAAATGCTGCTCCCCAGCCTCAGGGCTTTCTGCTGAGAGCAAATGTGAGCTTAAGTTCTGGTGCTTGGGTGGGGGCAGGGCCACCTCCCAGGCTCAGTTCCCTCAGGGGGTTTATGCAGAGACCTTCAGTAATGGAACTTCTGCCTGCTTGGGGACTCCCAGGCTGCTGCCTCTGCCGCTTCCTCTGCCGCTGCCTCCCAAGGGGGCCCGAGCCACAGAGACACCCTGCTCCCCTCTCGGTCAGCCCAGAAGTCTCTCTTACTGACCTGCAGTGCCTGTGGGTGGAGGGACCTTCACGGCCAGTGGAGATTCTGTCCCTCAAGCCTGCTCGGATCTGCTCCTCTGGGGCGCGGTGGCCAAGGCAGTGCAGGGGTAGGCTCCGGGTCCAGAGTGCAACGGACCCCTGGGGATGGCATTCCAGGGCTCTCTGGAATGGAAATCTCTTCCGCTGTATTTCTGCTTGGCTTGCTCTGCTCCAGAATTTGTGGGGAATTCTTTTCACAGGAAATTTATAGGCTTTGGATTCAGAGCTAGCATACGTGAGTCTTTCTACTCCACCATCTTGGCTCCTCCCCCAATAAATCAACAGTCATTCTTTTACAAGTATTTGTCTGAGTTTGGGTGGAGAATTCTAGGAAGCCCTTGTTTTTACTCCACAATCTTGGTTCCAGTCCAATGGACTCATAACGTTTTGACTCCAACTCTTTCAGTTTATCCACTGTATCATCTAGCTGCCTCACCTCACTGAGTTATGGCAGAAGACAAATGAGCCATTATATGGAGAAGCAAACACAGGACTTGTCTTTCTCCAGACTTGTCTTTCATCATTCTTGTGACTTGTGAGGTCTGCATAAGTCCTCAAGTCCAATGAAGAAAGGAGTAGACTCCCTCTCTCTCTGGAGTTGCTTGACCCTTTTAAGCATTTTAAGACTGGAATATTGGAGAGGTCAATTAATAGACAAGCATTTTAGTGTTACACATGGACTGTTTAGTTTTCTAATGATCCTAGTTCTTTCTCCCTTTTCATTTTCCTTCTCAAAGCAGAGCTTAGAGACAGGAGGACTGTTGAAGTCTGTGGGAGAGATGTGACTACTTAAAGATATGACTTTATGAGTGTCCTTTCAATTTCCTTTCAGGTTAAGTACAATTTTCCGATATGTATTTAGGTGGTGCACTAATTAGAGTGTTATATCTAGAGTCTACAACCTCTAAATTGAACTATGATCTCAGAATTAACTAGCTATGTGAACTCATCAATTTGTTAAATGCCTTCATTTCTGCTCTCTAAAGTAAGAATAATAGCACTTATCTCACAGGATTGCTGGCTTTCAAAAGAGATGTATATTAAACATTTTGCAAATATTAAGGCAATGTATGTATTATAGACATTATTAAATATTATGTGAGTCTGAGTCATTTCATAGGAGTGAAGTACCTTACCCTGTAGAGATCCGGAAATGAACCAATTTCTGGTATGCTGGGGGAAATCCTGTGAAAAGGAGAAATGAAACTAAAAAAAATCAGATTTTCCTTAAGGAATTTTTAGGAGGGCATGTAAGCCAAAGACAAATTTTATATAAGAAATGCCCAGCATTTTTCTGTATCTATTTTAATTCTGAGTTTTGTTATGGTTATTTGTTATAGGAAGATTGTTCTGGTGGCATTTAGGAGGATGGATTGTAGAAGGAAGAGACGTGAGCAAAGCTGACAAGTTAGAAGGTTCCTAAAATAGTCTAGTTGATAAGGGAATGAACTAGGGTCATAGCAATATAAATGTCAAGGAAGAAGTAGAGGCAGTATGTATATAAATAAAATAATCTTGGTAGTTAAGAGGGAGGTAGTAACCAAAGATTACTTCAAAATTTGGATCCTGAATGACCAGGATGGTGGTGATTATTGCAATTAAACTAAGGGAATTTTAGAGTTTAGTGGAAGTCTCTTTGCCTAAATAATAATGCTTCCATTATAATCTTTCTTCTATAAACATTCTTTTTTTGTCTTTGAATATGTCACATGGATAAAACTTTTCTGGAACAAATTCAGATAGAGAATATACCTATTACTTTGGTGAAATTCGCATGCACTCTAATGACCAGACAACAAATCTTTCCTTTGAAGTCTGGAGAAATCCATCATGAGTCTGTAATAACTCCCATGAGAATATGATTGTCGATCTTCTATGCTAATTACTATCTAAAATTGTATCTATTTCTTTCCCTGCCTGCTTGGGAGTTCATATATGTCTCTTCCTGGAGCCCCAGAAAACCCATCATCTTCGCTGTATGGGTGTCTCATTGAAGAGCTTGTTTCTTGATGTCTTCATCTAGGGGTGGTAGGTGATAGGGTGATTCTACATTATATGACGATTTTTGTATTAGAGCCAGACAGATTTCTTTATAGACTTGCTAACTTGCAAAGATGGATTCTTCCCACTGAAACAGAGTTAAGACACAGTCATCCTCAAGTAGTATCTGGATAACTATTTCTAGAATTAGGACATCCAAAATTCATCTTCTAGATGTTGTGCTTAAATTCAATTCTATAAACATTTATTAATTGCTTGACAGTTTTGCTCAGTATGTTATTTATTGGGAATACATAGATGAAAGTTGATAGAGTCTCTGCCTTTGAATGAGTTTACAATTTGAATGAAATGGACTATCAGAATGCTTCCAAGTCTTTATCTGTGATCCTATTGGCTGTTGTGGCTACTTCAAGCCATAACTGTTGCAGTGAGGAGGGACACGGTGATAATGAGTGTTTTACGGTGTGTTCAGAACTTTGCACTTTTTCATATGAAGTAAATGATTCAAATGAAGTAATGAACATAAAGAATCTTGTATATTTTAAAGCATTTATATTAAATATATAAATATATATTGCAAAATATATTATATATATATATATAGTGGGTGTGGATGTGGGTGTGCAAGCAAGTAAGTATTCTAATAGTAATTATTATTTGATGCATGATGGCAAAGACTTCTGTGCACCATTTTGTTGCTGAGTATAACAACCCTGTGAGGGAGGTAGTGCATGTATCATTCTAATTGTACAATGGAGGAAGCAGTCTGCAAGAGATTAAGTAATTTGCTTATGATCATAAAGAATTGGAACTTAGATCTCTTCTGCTTCTAAGTCTAGCACTCTTCCATACTCCTTCTTAGGTGCACATAGAATTATGAGAACAACATAGATAATCTAAAGTGACAAGAATAAACTAGAAAACACTAAAAAGTAAGGAAAGTGTTACCACTTTTAACTGGCTGGATCAGAGAAGGCTGAGTGGAATAAGGACACTAGTAGAAATGCTGAGTGATGATTTTCTGTGCCTTGCATAAGCCTATGAAAATGTGTCAAGGAAGTGAAGAACAAGATGAAAAGAGAAAACATACAGTTTTCTGCTTTCCTTTGTTACAGATAGGCTTTAAAACTGGGGGCATGAAATGAACCTAAGGCAAGAGTAACGGAAGTATATACATATGTGTGTATATATGTATATACACATACATACATACATATATGACTACACACATTATATATACATATATATGTATATATATATATGGAGAGGTAGAGAGAGAGAGAGACAGAGAGAGAGTGGGTGAAGAGAGAGGGAGAGAGAGAGGGAAGGGAGAGAGAGAGAGAGAGAGAGTCAGTAGGAAAACACTGATGGGTTTTGAGGTAGGCACTAAGCTGTTACTTAAGAAGACAGTATTGTCAGTTGCATAAGCAATAAATCAAAACAGGTCTTTAACTTGGGGTCTATGAACTTTTTTCTTAAAAATTTGTATTTTGATAGCTTTAATTTAACCGGTTTTCTTTGTAAACCAATTAATTTTATTTAATCCCTTTACATTCTCAGGAGTTCATAAATTTCGCCAGGCTGCTAAAAGGAACTTGTCACCTAAAAAAAGATAAAAAAATTTCTGGATAAGAGATAAAAAACAAGGAAAGTGAGGAAATCTCTTAGGGGACTATTAAAACATTCTAATTCAATTTCTTTTTATTTGACCAGTAAACACCAAGGCAGAAAATACTGAGAGCCTGAACTAAGTTAATACCTTTGTGAATGGACAGTAGGGGACACTTTTAAGCCGTATCATAGAAATACATTTAGAAGAACTTAGTATCTGCCTGACATTGGTAAGGGAGAGTAAAAAAAGGAAGGTTCCTAAATTACCATGAATTTCCAGGCTGAGTGATTGAGATAAGCTGGCAGAGGGGCAGGTTTAGGAGGTAAGGTAAAAATGGAAGAAAAATATTTCATTTTTCCCCATCTCACTATATATTCTCTTGCATTTACTCTTTTGCATGAGTCACTCCCCCAAATCTGTCCTTCCTTACAACTCCCCATGTTGATTTCCATTATTATTTTCTCAGTCAGCTAGTAACTGAGATTGAAAAACTGATCATTATTTCCTTACTTATTTCTCTCCCCTTCCTCCATTTCTATCTAATCAGTGGCCAAATATCTAAAATATTTTAATATCCCTTGAATCTATTTCCATCCATAATTCAATTAACTTCTAGATAGATCTTTCAAAAGGTGACATCAGAGTTTATTACTGCATTACATGATACATTTTAGAGGCTTCCTTTTACATTCAGTATAAAATATAAATTTATTTAGCACATAAGCCACTTCATAATAACAACAACTAGTATTTGTAAAGTGCAGCTTTAAACTTTGGAAAGCCCCATACGAATGCTTTTTTTTAATTTGACCTTCATGATAATTCCATGAGATAGATTATTGTCTTTATTTTAGGATGAGTCAATTGAGGCTGAGAAAAATTAAGTGATTTGCCCAGGGTAACACAGCAAGTAAGTGACTGGGAAAGGATTTGAACTCAGGAGTGTTTTGCTACATGTCCAGAACTTCATATATTCTTTATCTATCTATCTATCTATCTATCTATCTATCTATCTATCTACCTATTTTACAGGAAAGTATATCCAATTCACATCCAGAGTTATGCTTATAACTATATTTTGCCCTTAATCATATCCTCTTATAAATTTTCTTCACTTTGCCCTTATTGTTACCCTGTTCTTTCTTTGAAAAGAAAAAAAACTGGAGAAGCAAAATGTAAAGTGGCAACATGAGTAATTTTAAATGGATGTGCTCTGATTCTCTGCTTAGTCCTTCCTCTCTTCATCTGGTATACATTTACATCCCTGGTTCTTGTCATCCCTTTGCTTTTCATTTCCCCTTTATGTTCACTCTAACTGAAGTATTGTTTTTACTGCCGATTTCCTCCTGAACTTTACCCATTCCTTTAACCTCACTCTATCCTCTTTCCTCTTTCATTTTCCCTATTTCGTTGTTTAAATTAATATATTTATAAACCAAATTCTTAGTGTGTCTGTGAGTGTGGTATATGTGTGTGGGCATGTGTGCATGTGTGTGTGTGTGTGTGTGAGAGAGAGAGAGAGAGAGAGAGAGAGAGAGAGAGAGAGAGGGACAGGGAGAGGGAGAGAGAGGGAGGGAGGGAGGGAGAGAGAGAGATCTTCCTTTGTCTGGTTCAGATACAAGTTAGATTTCAAGATGTATTTCTCCCCAGACCTTCACCTCTATGTTAATATACTCTTTTCCCCTTCTAATTTTGAAAAAAAAAATAAGATCCACTTCTTTCTATCTTTCTCTTGTCCACTCTTTTTTTTCCTCCTTTTCCTTCTCTTAAAACCAACAAAACATAAATAATCAACTGTGTTTGTCTTTTTCCACTTCCCCATTGACCATTTATAGCAGTAGCATTACTTAGGGACCTTTGGCTCTTCTCCTTTAAATCATAAGGAAATGACCATGATTCAAATCTTTAAAATGTCCCAACATATCATCCTGTACCGCCCACACAGTTAACTCTAGAAACAGGAAAAATTGGCTTCAGATCCAATTTGGATGTGTATCAATTGTGTGACTGTCCAAATTGCATCCTCTCAGTGTTTCAGGTATTTCTGTAATAGAATGTTGAAATAGGATGCTTGTTTGCATTGATAGAGGAATTTGGTCACCAAAAGCGAATGAAAGCATAGATCTTGGAGGGAAGTATTTATATCTACAATTATCTTTATACATATGCATATCTCTATATAACTGTCATTTCTATCTTTGTCTCCAACTATATTACTTTCATCTCTCTCTATCTTTGTCTCTGTCTCATCTCTATTAAAGATCTATTTTTCCCTTGTGGGAATATGTTATTTTGCAGAATATATCTTTGTGTGGAAAACTTATTGTTTTCTTTTTGGCATGTTTTATTCCAGTATTATTTTGTTTTATCATAATTGTTGCATAGTTTAGTTGATCTTGATTGTAGTTCCTTGGTGTTTGACTTATGTATTTTATTCTTCTGCAGTATCTTTTTCCTTCTGGATTCTGCAAATGTTCTGTTTATTTCAAATTAAATTTCTTTTGAGAATCAGCTGATAGATTTTTTTTTCTATCCTCATCCCTCATTTTTCCTCTAATACTAATAATTCTTACATAATTTTATTATTTCTTGAACTATTGTGACCTGATATTTTGTTTGTTCACATTTCATCATTCCTAAGTTACTTCTCTTTTTCCTTTTTTGCATGTCTCGCATTTTTATAGTAGATAAAATTTATAATTTTTTCCATATTTTGATTTTTTCCTAATATTTCTTGTTCCCCCCCATTGAATTATTAAGTTGTTTCCTTCATTCTATTTTTTCAGTATATCTTTTGCTTGGTGATGTTTTTGACCTTTTGTCTAAGCTATACTTTTTATGATGGTTTCTTCAGTACATCTAATTTCATTTTATCTGTTGATTAATTTCTTCTATGCACTCATATTCCTTATGGAAAAGTGACATTTTTTGTAGGATCCATTTTTACTAAATTTTTAGTTGGTCTTATGTTCCACATTTCCTTATTGAACTTCTAACTCAAAATATTTCTTCATTTTGTTAGAAGTGTTTGCTGTTTGCTCATGGTCCTCAGTCCATGAATTGTAACTTTTTTGCCAAGGCCAGGTTCTACATTCTCCTATACCTTCCAAAATGAAAGGATGACTACATCCTGGTACTAACATGCATAATAGCATACATAACTGATCTCATTACTTTCAATATATCCCATAAGTGAACTACATGCAGCAGATAACATCGACTTCTTAATAAATAGAACTGATTTAATCGTTACCCAAAGGAAAGACATGTATTTATAGTATACTTTGTGACAGCATTTTTGCTAGATGATGTGAATACAAGCCAACAACAAAAAAAAAACAACACGTGTTGTAGATGAGTATGTACCTAATATAAATACAAAGTAGTAAATATTATTGATTATCTAATTCTACATAATGAGAACATTAATAATAAGAAGGTTAAAGTTAGCTAAGTGCTTTGCAACTTAAATACTGGATTATAGAAATGTGATTTCTGAACTTTTAAAAATGTGAAGACGTGCTCTTAATATCCAATAATTATTTAAAATACACTGATTAGATCTAAAGGTCAATCTGGTATTCCCTAGTGTTCAAATTTATTTGAAAATGTTGAGCAATAACTCCAAGAATTCAAAGGGTTGTTGCCCACACATGGAAGTCATTGATCAAGACGTCTTTCTAACTAGGCAGACTAATTTTAATATTTTCACAGAAAAATTATTCTACTCCACATCCTTTTTTCAATTTATTTATTTATTTTAAGTTTTCAACATTCATTTCCACAAGATTTTGAGTTTCAAATTTTCTCCCCATCTTTCCCCTGCTTTCACCCCAAAACACTGTACATTCTGATTGCCCTTTCCTCAATCTACCCTCCCTCTTATTACACCCCTCCCTATCCTCCCTGTCTTCTCTCTTTTCTTATAGGGCAAGATATATTTCAATACCCCATTATCTGCATCTCTTATTTTCCAGTTACATGCAGAAAAAAAACTCTCAATATTTGCTCCTAAAACATTGAGTTCCAACTTCTCTCCCTTCCTCCCTCTCCACCTATATCCACTGAGAAGGCAAGGAATTCAATATAGGCTGTATATGTGTAGTTTTCCTAAAGACTTCCATAATAGTCATGCTGTGAAAGACTAACTATATTTCCCTCCATCCTATCCTGCCCTCCCATTTATTCTATTCTCTCTTTTGATCTAATCCCTCCCCAAATGTATTTACTTCTAAGTACCCTCCTCCTCTCATTTGCCCTCACTTCTATCATCCCCCCACACTCCACATATCCCCTTCTCCACTACTTTCCTGTAGTGTAAGATAGATTTTCATGCCAAATTGAGTGTGTATGTTATTCCCTCCTTAAGTCAAATGTGATGAGAGTAAGCTCTCATATTCCTGCTTTCCCCTCCTCTGAAAAAGTTTTTTCTTGCCTTTTTTATGAAAGATAATTTGCCCCATTCCATTTCTCCCTTGCCCTTCCCATTATATTCTTCCCTCACCCCTTTATTTCACTTTTTTAGATAGCATCCCATCCTATTCAACTCACTCTGTGCTCTCTGTCTATGTGTGTGTGTGTGTGTGGGTGGGTGGGTGTATGTGTGTGTATAATCCCTCCAACTACTCAAATACTGAGAAAAGTTTCAAGATTTAAAAATATTATCTTTTAATGTAGGAATGTAAACAGTTCAACTTTAGTAAGGCCTTTATCATTTCTCTTTCATGTTTACCTTTTCATGCTTCTCTTGATTCTTGTTTTTAAAAGTCAAATTTCCTATTCAACTCTGGTCTTTTCATCAAGAATGATTGAAAGTCCTCTATTTCATTGAATGAATGTTTTTCCCTTGCAGCATTATACTCACTTTTCCTGGGTAGGTGATTCTTGGTTTTAATCTTAGTTCCTTTGATTTCTGGAATATCATATTCAAAGCTCTTCGATGCCTTCATGTAAAAGCTGCCAGATCCTGTGTTACCCTTATTGTATTTTCACAATACTCGAATTGCTTCTTTCTAGCTTCATGCAATATTTTCTCCTTGACCTAGGAACTCTGGAATTTGACTACTGTATTCCTAGGAGTTTTCCATTTCATATCTCTTTCAATAGGTGACAAGTGGATTCTTTCAATATTTATTTTGCCCTCTGATTCCAGAATATCAGAGTAGTTTTCCTTGATAATTTCATGAAAGATGATGTCTAGGCCCTTTTTTTGATCATGGCTTTCAGGTAGTCACATAATTTCTACACTGTTTCTCTTGGATATATTTTCCAAGTTAATTGTTTTTCCAATGAGATATTTCACATTATCTCTTCTCCTGGCCTGCACTCTGATGTGGGAGCAACAACAAGCATTCTTCTCTGCCCAGGAACTGGCAGTAGATTTCCTTCTCCAGAACTGTCTCCAGCTCCACCACACCTGCCAGTGCTGCTCCTCACCCTAGGGCTGCCACTCAGAGTTAAGATCAAGACCAGCAGCTCAATTCGCCCAGGGTCTTTACACCAGGGCTCCAGCAATGGAAACTGCCGCTGCCTGAGGCCTGGGCTATACCACTGTGTTCCTTTCTCACACAGGTGAAACAGCTTTCTCACTGATCTTTGAAGTTGCCTTTGGCATTTGTGGGTTGAGGAACGTAGTAATCACTATTACTGGTGGTGCCTTGAAGCCCCCTCTGCTCCCATGTCTGCTGAGCTGCCACAGCCAGTCAAAGCCCTGCTCCACGTCTGGTGTAATAGACCTTTCCTGTCAGCCTTCCAGGCTGCCTTGTGTTGGAAATCTCTTTCACTCTGGCCTTTTGTGGCTTCTTCTGCTCTAGAATTTGTTTAGTCGTGTTTTACAGGTATTTAATGGGCTGTGGGCAGACAGCTTCTAGAGGGAAACACTTTTACTTCACCATCTTGGTTCCGCCTCCTGTTCTACCCCTGTAGTTGAAAAAGTAATTGATAGCTTAGAGGCGATCTTTAGGAAGAGAAGATTATAAATCTACAAATGGAAGCAACTGTAAAAGCCATCTGGTGCCACTTCTTCATGTTTAACAGCAGGAAAACTGAGGTCCAGTCAGTAAATCCCTTGCGATTGTTTCATTGTACCAAAATGGTCAATGCTGTAGGGATACAATGTGTCCTATTTCCAAAGTGTAAGTTAGTTACTATAATTGTCTCTTGATTTTTATGATTCACATTTTTATTTCTAACACTGTATGATCTTAATATTTCTGGCATTAATTAAATCCCTGAGATATATTTTAAAGAGGTTTTGATATCCAATATTTTCTGGATTAAATCAAAATATATTTTTCATTCTACTCAACAATATTTGATAATACTCACCTTAAACTATTTCTTTTTCAGATTCTTCCCTTCAGAATACTTCTGTATCCTTGAAACATATCAAGTAGGTAAAGATGAAGAATAACTCTATGGTAAATGAATTCATTTTGCTAGGGCTCACCAATTCTTTGGAGTTTGAGATTATCTTTTTTGTGATCTTCTTCCTGGCCTACACATCAATCCTGACTGGAAATAGTCTCATTATATTGATAGTGATCTTTGACTCTCACTTGCACTCCACTCCCATGTACTTCCTTCTGGCCAATCTCTCCTTCCTTGATATGACCCTTTCCACGGTTACTGTCCCTAAGATGATCACAGACTTTTTCAGGAAGAGGAAAACCATCTCATTACGGGGTTGTATGGCCCAGATATTTTTTGTTCACCTCTTAGGTGGCAGTGAAATGGCTCTTCTAATAGTCATGGCTGTTGATCGTTATGTTGCAATATGTAAACCCCTCCACTATACAACTATTATGAACTGGCGAATGTTGGTAGGCAGTGTGCTACTTTCATGGTTTGTTGGCTTTGTACACACCATGAGTCAAATGGCCTTTGCTGTAACCTTACCTTTCTGTGGTCCCAATGTGATTGATGATGTTTTTTGTGACCTTCCTCTGGTGATAAGCCTTGCCTGCACTGACACCTACATCCTGGACCTCCTTGTTGCTGCTGACAATGGGCTGCTTTCATTGATCTGCTTTGTCCCCTTGCTTGTCTCCTACAGTGTCATCTTGCTCACTGTCCACCATCGCTCCTCTGGTGGGCTTTCTAAAGCTCTGTCCACACTGTCTGCCCACATAACAGTTGTTACTCTCTTCTTTGGACCAGTTATCTTAATCTATGCTTCTCCAACTAGTAGCTATTCATTGGATAAATTTCTGTCAGTGTTTTTCTCTGTTGTCATTCCTCTCCTGAATCCAATTATCTATAGTTTAAGGAATCAGGAAATGAAGGCAGCCATGATTAGACTGAGGAGTCGACATATCAGTTGTAGACCAGTACTCTAGATAATGCTTTTGATAATGAAATCTTCCTGCACAACCAGGATAAATTCTTTCTTTGAAGGACAATTTGCTATTTTAATTCATATTGAAATGTTTATTTTTACAAAATTATATTTAAAAATTATAATATAAATTTATAATATTAATTATATTTAAAAAACAATTCATCATTATATCATGGAAATGTGTTTTCATTGTACATATGGGTGATTGTATTTGTGTATTGTGTGTATTCATAAAAATAAAATAATTAATTAACTGGAATTCAATTTTCTTTTAGAATTTTAAATTGTATCAAAATATTTTAAAAAGTATTTATATTTAGCAACTTCCCTTTGACTATCTTGATTCTAACCTCTGTTGTAGTATAACCTCTGCTTTTATTTTCTTTTGCAATAATCATAAACATACCTGCCTTAAAATCTGACCATCAATAGAAAGGAAGCAATGAGTTTTGGAACCTCTCATAAGTTGTTGGTTCATACATGTAGTCTCTCTGCCAAATTCTCTCACTATGTCAAAAAAGAGTGAGAGATCGTGAATAATGCTCATTATATATCAAATAGTTTGCATAATACTACATGTCTCTGACTTATGTTATATGTGTATTATATTATTATATATGTATATTATATTTTCATATATACTATTACACACAAATGATACACATTATCTTACATACATATATATTATGTTGCTGCATGTTTATATGTAAAAGTATATATGTATGTGTGTATGTATGTATATGTGTTTGTGTGTATATGTATGTATGTACAATCCAGAGGTGAAAATCATAGAGGAGAGTTACATAGACAGACATCAGGGGAGCAATGACAAAACAAAGCCAAAATTGCCATGATTATAAGTATTTACTGACAAGAATCCTATACAGGATTCTGAGTGAAACAGAATTTCCATCTATTAATAACAGAACTTGGAGCAACATTAATGGTATTTTGTATCTATAATATGTTATGGCAGCCAGTTGAATAGAGAGAAATTAAGAACAACTGATCATTTAGCCTATGTAAACCACACTGCATATTGAATATAAGAAGAACAGAAATGCCATGAAAGGTCACATTCATGTTACAGTATTACTGGTATCAAACGATATTGAGGGTAACAACTGGAGTAATAATTTTGACAGCTAGTATTTACATAGTGCTATAATATTTGCAAAGTGTTTTACCAATGCTAATTCATTTGATTCTCACAGCCGCAATATATTTAGATACACCATTCTTATCCCAATTTTACAGGTGAGGAAAATGAAGCACACTGAAGTTAAGTAGTCTGTCCACAGTCACACAGCTAGTAAGAGTCTGAGATGAAATGTGAACTCAATCTTTCTGATTCCTGGTCCAATCCTCTCTCCACAAGACAGTTCTATCAGTAACTCTTTACATATTTGTCTTCCACTAATTTAAGTGATTTGGAGGATGATTTAGCAAAGGAGACTGACAAAGGTGATTAGCAAAGGTGATCAAATACTCCAGAGGTTAGAAGAGCACAATGAAAACCCAAGGAAGAAGAGGTAGACTCAAAGAGGTCAAGAAGTGTGAAGACTGAGAAAAGACCAGCAGATTTATAAATTAAGAGATCAATGATAACTTTGGAGAGACTTAATTCAGTTCATTGATGAGATCAGAAGGGAAATTTCAAAGTAGTAATCAGTGTGTTAAGGGAGAGGAATACAGATCTTTTTCCCCCTAAAACTTCAAAGGTACCAGGAGGTGAGTTATTGGACAATGATGTCAGAAGATGGTAGAGTTTCGAACGATTTGGATTTTTTTTGGATTTTTTATTCCAGGAGACAAGATGGCAGAGTGATGGGTAACCACTGTCTCTGTCCCCTTGTTGACCTTGACCAGCTCAAAGATTAATTCCCCGGAAAAATCCTAGGAACAGTGAGAGCAGCCAAAGGGGTAAACAGATTCTCAGCACAGGAGGCTAGAAAGGTCGTTAATGAGGGGTTCCTCTTGCTGTGGCCAAAGGCGACCAGTACAGGATCAGAGCTGTCCCATAAGTCCTCCCTCAACAAATCAGGTGACGATCCTGTACCCCAGAGGGATGAAGCAAGCAACTGCCAACACCGGAACTGCAGGTGTGCCTCAACACCCCAGTGGAATCTGGAAGACACTAGCCCTGAAAGCTGAGCTTATCTATGCTCTAGCTCAGTAGAGGTGCTTCCTGCATCCAGACCACCCCTGCCCCACCCTTAACCAGATATCTCCAGGGTAACTGCGAGGAAACCCAAAAAGACCTAATTGGCCGCTGCTTTCAAACACCAGCCAGCTCAGCAGCAGGTAAACTGCAGCATTTAATTGCTACCTAAGAGAATCAGAGGCCAAAACACAAAAAGCCTCAAGTTTCAGGTACAAGAACTGTGGGACAAAGCTCCCTGTGCCACAGACACAGAGATCTACCTTAAAAAGCCAGGATAAGGGTTATTATCAAGAGTAAAAAGCAAAGCAGTAAAGAAAAGATGACGGAATGTTTCTATGGGGACAAGGATCAAAACACAAATACCAAAGAGGACAGCATTGAGACTATATTCCCATCAGAAACTTCAGAAGGGAATATCAACTAGTCAGAAGAACAAAGAGCCTGGTTGGAAGAGCTCTGGGAGGATTTTAAAACCCAACTTAGAGAAATAAAAGAAAAACTGACAAATGATTTTAAAAATATGAAAAAAAAATTCACTGAAGAGACCAGCTCCTTACAAAGGAAAATTTGGACAAATGGGAAAGTAAATACAAAACCTAACTGGTGGAAAGAACTCCTTAAAAGGAACAATTGGACAGATGGAAAAGGAGATGCAAAAGTCAACTGAAGAAAACAATTTGATAAAAAATAGAATCAGTCCAGAAAAGCTAATGAATATATAAGACATGGAGAATCAGTCAAACAGAATCTAAAAAGTGAAAAGATAGAAGAAAATGTAAACTATCATACGGGAAAAATAACTGACCTGGAAAACAGATCTAGGAGAGAAAATCTAAGTATTATTGGGCTATGAGAAAGCCATGATGAAAGAAAGAGCCTGGACAATATCATCCAAGAAATCATCAAGGAAAATTGTCCAGAAGTCTTAGATCCAGAGGGCAAAATAGTCATCGAAAGACTCCACTACTAACCTCCTGAAAAGGACCCCAAACTAAAAACATCAGGCAATACCATTGCCTATTTCCAGAATTATCAAATGAAGGTGAAAATACTGCAGACAGCCAGAAAGAGAAAATGCAAATATTGAGGAGCTACAGTCAGGATCACATAGGACCTTGCAGCTTCCACATTAGAAGATCAAAGGCATTGGAACAAAATATTCCATAAGGCAAAGGATCTAGGACTACAACCAAAGATTAATTACTCAGCAAAGCTGAGCATAATATTTCATGGAGATGGACATTCAATGAAATTGGGGATTTCCAGACCTTCCTGATGAAAAGGCCAGAATTCAACAAGAAATCTGATCTTCAAACGCAGGTCGCAAGAAACGCATAAAAAGTTAAACCCGGGGATAAAACAACAACAACAAAAAAACAAAAACAAAACCTTGTTACACAAGATGGGCGAACCGTTTACACCCCTATAAGGGAAGAAGGTATTTGCTAATCTTGAGAATTGTATATTTATTTTGAAATCTAATAGGAATATACATAGATAGAGGAAGCAAGTATAAATTAAATGATGTGATGATAACACATGTGATTTAAGTGTGAAAAGGGATTGTAAAGGGAGATGCAAAAAGGAGGAAGCAGAAAAAAAATAAATCCCATCACAGAAAGAGGCACAAAAACACATTACAGAAGAGGAAAAGCAGGCAGGGACATGAGTATTGTTTGAGAGGTACCCTCATTTGATTGGATTCCAGGAGAGTACAACAAACTCTGTTATGAATGGAAATACAGTTATCTCTATAGGCAATAGGAGGGGAAGGGGGAAAGAAAAGGGAAGGGAAGCTAAAAGGGAGAGAAGAAGTAGTAAGGGAAAAGGGAATTAAAAGGGAGGGGGTGCTGAAAGAAAGGAGGGAAGATGAGGGAGATGTGGGAAGTGCTGGCCAAAAATTAAAACTCTATTGGGGAGGGGAAGGCAAAAGGGAGAACTAAAAGCATAAACAAGGGGAAAAGGGTTGAAAGGAAAGACACAAATAATAATCATAAATGTGAATGAGATGAACTCTCCCACAAAACAGAGGAATAGCAGAATGAATTAAAAACCATAATCCAACAATATGTTGTTTAGAAGAAACACAACTGAAAGGGGGAGGTACATATTGGGAAAGCGGAAAAAATTGGGGCAGAATTTTTAGTGCTTCAGTTGATGTAAAAAAAGCTGGAGTAGGAATGCTAAACTCAGACAAACCAGAAGCAGAAATAGATCTAATCAGAAGAGATAAGGAGGGAAACTATATCTACTAAAAGGCACCATAGACAATTTCATTACTAAACATATATGCTCCAAGTGATATATCATCAAAATTCTTAGAGGACAAGTTAAGGGAGCTACAAGAAGAAACAGAGAGCAAAACTATACTAGTGGAGGACCTCAACCTACTCCTCTCTGAATTTGATAAAGTAAACCTCAAAATAAATAGAAAAGTAAAGGAGGTGAATAGAACTCTAGATAAGGTAGATCTGATAGATCTCTGAAGAAAACTGAATGGGGATAGAAAGGAATACACCTTTTTCTCAACAGTAAATATCACATATACAAAAATTGACAATGTCCTAGTCCATAAAACCCTCACAATCCAGTGATGAAAGTCAAAGAGAGTCAATGCATCTTTCTCAGATCATAATGCAACAAAATTATACGTAATCAAGGCCTTAGAAACATAAACCAAAAACTAATTGGAAACTAATCCATCTAATCCTAAAGGATGAGTGAGTTAAACAACACATTAGAAACAATCAACAACTTCATTCAAGAGTATGACAATAATCGGGGAATCTTCCACGTTTTATGGAATACTGCAAAAGCAGTTCTTAGAGGAAGTTTTATATCCTTGAATACCTGTATGAATAAAATAGAGAAAGAGGAGTTCAATAAAGTGATCATGCAGCTGAAAAAGGAAAAAATCAAAGTTACCTCCAGTCATATGAAAAAATGTTCTAAATCACTGTTACTTAGAGAGATGCAAATCAAAACAACTCTGAGATACCACATCACACCTATCAGATCGGCTAACATGACCGAACGGGAAGATGACAAATGTTGGAGAAGATGTGGAGGAGTTGTAACATTAATTCATTGTTGGTGGAGCTGTGAGCTGATGCAACCATTCTGGAGAGCAATTTGGACCTCTGCCCAAAGGGCTACAAAAATGTGCATATCCTTTGACCCAGCAATACTGCTTCTAGGATTATATCTCAAGATATCATAAAAATGATAAAGGTCCCACATGTACAAAAATATTTATAGCTACCCTCTTTGTGGTGGCCATAAACTGGAAATCAAGGGGATGGCCATGAATTGGTGAATGACTGAAAAATTATGGTATATGAATGTAATGGATTACTATTGCACTATAAGAAATGATGAACAAGAAGACTTCAGAGAGACCTGGAAAGACTTAGGTGATCTGATGGTGAGCGAAAGGAACAGAACTAGAACTATGTGCACAGCAACGACCACAATATGTGAGAGATTTTCATTGCAATGCAAGGACTTAAAAAAATTCCCAATGATCTTTTAAGGCAAACCTTCTACACCCATAAAAAGAACTTTAGAATTCAATTGTAGAATGTAACAGATCTTTTTGTTTTCTATTACATTTTTGTTTTGTTATATGATTTCTCCCATTCATTTTAATTCGTATGCATGTATAGAACCCATATAAAATTGTATGCTTTCTAGGGGAGGGAGAGGGAAAATTCTAAGTTATATGGTAGTGATTGTAGAATACTGAAAATAAATAAAATTAATAATAAAATATATTTATAGTATTATTCTTTTTGTAATAGTATAGACCTAGAATTAAAGTAGATTCCTATAGACTTAGAAATAGCTATAGTTTTGTGGTATATGAATATAATGGAATTACTAATGTGAGACTATTAAATATTGCATTAATGACATGAAAAAAATTTCATATATATGTATAAATACATATTCACACATATATATGTGTGCATATATGCATGTATATATGTGTGTATATGTATGTGTATATATACACACATATGCACACTCACACACACATACATGCATATATATAATGGTATGCTTAACCAAACCTATTATTGCCGCAGCACTCAAGGAAAATGAAAATACCAATGCCAAAAATGAGGATCTGTTTCACTTATCCATGAAAATCTCCACAAACATAATCTGTAATCATAGCTGAAACTCAAAATTAGAGAAATTAATATAGAAATTGATAATCATCTTGTGTTAGCCAGATAATTTCAGTGAAAAAAAAAACAGTGGACAACCCAACCAGGGTTGTAAATTTGTTCTTTTTCTACCTTCTTTAGTTGTATCCCTGATTCATTTAACTACTTGTTCTCTAATTCATTTGATGCAAGCATTTAGAGACAGAAATTTTCCCCTAATACTGTTTTAACTGCATTGCATATATTTTGATATATTAATTCACTGTCATTTTCTTTGGTGACATTATAGATTGTTTCTATGACTTGTTCTTTGACCCACTCATTCTTTAGTATTATTTAATTTCAAAATTGATTTTAACCTATCTTTCCATGCCCCTTTATTCAGTGTAATTTTTAGTGCATTATAATCTGAAATGGATGCATTTAACATTTCTACTTTTCTGCATTTGAATATGAAGATTTTATGCTCTAATCCATGGTCAATTTTTCTGTAGGTGGCATATATCACTGAGAAAAAGGTATAATCATTTCTACTCATTTTTTCCAGAAGTGTATTTTATCTAACTTTGCTAAAATTCTATTCATATCCTTATCTTCTTTCCAGTTCATTTTTTTAGGTAGATGTCTCTGGTTATGAGGGGGGAAATTTTGGTGTAGGTTCCATATATCAGTGAGAAAAAGGTATATTATTTTCTATCACCATTCAGTCTTGTGCAGAATTTTTCTGAAATTCTATTCACCTCCTTAAGCTCTTTCTCATTTTTTTTGTGAAGCAGATAATTAGCACACACTCCTTAAAGTTCTGGACCTTTAGTCAGGAAGACTCATCTTTGTGAGTTCAAATCTAGCTTCTAACACTTACTACCTATGTGACTCTGCGCAAGTCACTTAACCCTGCTTGCCTCAATTTCTTCATCTATAAAATTATCTGGAGAAGAAATGTCTAACCACTGCAATATTTTTGCAATAAAACTCTAAACTCTTTATGTTGTGCACAATTGATATGTCTGCATAACAACAAAATTAAATATTTTTACATGAATATTGATACCTTAGATTTCTGCCTCAGAATACTGCTTGTTCATATCCTCTGACCATTTGTCAATTGAAGAATGGCCTCTTATTTTTGTAAACTTGGCTAATTTCTCTGTTTATCTTTCCTTAATGCCTCCCATTCCCAGTGCGGTATTGCTTACCAGTTAATGACTAAAGTCACAGTTCTATTTAATTGTTTAACACCTCTTAGATTTTATACAAGGATATCTAATTCAAAGACAAAGTGAGAACAGAAATGCGAACATCTTCACCTAATACCTTAGGAGCATACTCTTCCCTCCTATATACATATGCTCTCTGGGAAGAATGTACTCAGATTTGGCACATTTTCTACATATCATTGGATTCACCAAGTTTATTTACAAATATGACTTTGATAACAAATGAGTCATTATCTCAATAAACTGGGTTGTATCTCAAAGGTCCATCTCAAAGGCCTGGTTGAAAAACCCTACATGGACTAGACTTTTAGACTCTTAGACTTCTGTAATCCTAGACTCCTGTATTGCCAGTTGCTAGATTCACCCAGAAAGCTAGCTCTCTTTACTTCTTGAAATTCACACTGTGGGAACAACCTACAGATTTATCTCTTTCATTTAAAATATAAGAACAAATTCTGAAGAGAAGAACCAAGATTTATTGTTCTGAGATCACATACCATCCTTGGATGACCAATGGCTTAATTTACCATGTGGTGTCTCATCAAACGCCACCAGTAAAAGAGTAGCCAAGAAAGAAGAACATGACATTGAGAGGTGACACCATTTGGGGATTTTCAATTGTAGTTGATCAAAAAACTGCCAATCACTGTGTAGTTAGTTATTAGAACCAGTAACAGAATACCTGCATATGCTCCATAGTCTCTTTGTACCTTTATAACAAAACCTCCACTTGATAAATCATTTCAATTTTTAAAAGTTTTTCATATATTTTTAACATTTAAATGAATTGTCTCTTTCATATTGCATTGCATGGAAGAATATTTTCTAAAATACTGACTATTCTTTTAGTGAAATTTGCCCTTTAATTACAAAAGAATAAAATTTTCCTTTGAAGTCTAGAGAAAACAGGAATGGTTCTCTAATAATTCTCATGGGAATTTTATCCTGTAACTTCATGTCTGTTATCACATTAAGATTTTTACTGCCTTCTTTTCCTGAGGGTTAGTTTATATAAAGCCTTGTTCCTGAAGAGTCATGAGAAAATAATCAACAGAGTCATTATCTCAATGTGTGTGTGTTTCATTGAAGGGGGTGCTCTTTGAAGTCTTTTCTAGAGCTAGTAAGTTAGGTGACTAATATGAATATACAAGTATACTCATGCAATAACCACACGATGGATTTCTGCACGGATTTAGTAACTGAATGGAAAAGTTATACTTTTTCCATTGAAGGCATATGTATAATTTAACTTTCCCATTCCTCAGTTTCTTCATCTTTAAAAATTAGTGGATAGATTTCATGATTTCCCAGGTACATCTATTATTATTTTGATGGCCCTCTAATTGCTTTGTGATTGAGTGAAATAGTGAATTTCAGCTAGTGTATGAGTGACTGTTCCCAGGTACCATCAATTGGGGAAATACAATATACTTGTCCATCATTTTCCTGATCAAATTCTATAATTACTGTTCACTTTTGCAAGCATTTATTAGGCTCATTCTAAGTTATAAGGAGAGATCAGCCAAAGCTTTAGGATGTCACATAAGATAAAAAAAAGATTTGAAGTATTATAAAGGAATATCTCATAATAGAAGTTGGAATCCAAGAGAGCATTGGGTAATGTTGGGGAGGAGACAATAAGATTTATACAAGAACGACCTTTAATATCATACTTTGCAGTTTTCATTTTATCTTTGCAACAGAAAGGCATTCTAGAACATGGCCAAGAGAATTATCTGCCTAGACCCATTATTTTGGACGATTATTTTGACAACCATATGAATTACTAGAATTAATGAAATGTTATAAGGGTATTAAAACACTACAATTCAATAAGAATCAAGTTGAAGGTGATGAAATTCTGAATGAAGGCAGTGTTGTTATTATTGTGCTCATTCATAGTTGCTGAAGAAGACCATGCCTTCAGAGAAATGATGACATGTCTTGCACTTGACTTTGCTTTGAGTGAGGGAAGGCTGTGCAAGGCCACCAGTCTCACTTTTCCTCTGGAACCATCTGAATCCAGTGGCCAGATATTCATCAGGATGACTGGAGATGGCTGAGGATACAATGGGAGACCTTGACCCCTTTAGCCAAGATCTAGTCAGGTGCTCCCTTAGGGTGAAGGAAGGCCCATTCAGTGTATAGGAATGTTTAAGAAGTAACCAGGGGTTTGCCCCTTTAATGAAGCAAAGAGAAATAACTACATCAGGTTGCAAGGGAAACAGCAACAGTTGATACTGATAATCACTTCTAAGCCAGTAGGGTCCATAAAACAACCCTTAAGTGGAGCTTGGGGAGGTCTCTAGTGTTTTCCAATCTGTGGACTTCAGAGTGCAATAAAGTGTAAGGTTTTGGAAAGGAATGGAACAGAAAGGACTGGAACAGAAAGGAAAGGAATCTAGCCAGCAAACCCCAAGTATGCTGGAAATTCTCTGGCCACCCAAATCTACCTTCCTTTGGGGAGGAGAATGAACGGGAGGGGAAACAGACAGGAGAGGATGGCCTGAGCTATCTAACTAACTGGGTCTCCATTCAGGCAGTTTCATCTACTCATGGATTGTTTTGCTCTTTTTTCCTTTCCAAAGAAGACCATGCCGTCAGAGAAATGAGGACATGACTTACACTTGATTTTGTTGTGAGTGAAGGAGGGCTATGCAAGGTTACCAGCCTCTCTTCTCTTTAGGAGCCGTCTGAAGGAAAGGAAAGGAAAAAAAAAGAAAGGAAAGGAAGAAATCTGGCCAGTAAACCTCAAGTTAACTGGGTATCCCTCTGGCTTGGCAAATAGTAGGCGTTATATAAATGCTTATTCCTTTCTCTTTCATCAATACATATTTATTTATATCTGTTCTGTTCCAGTATCTCTGCAAGGTGATAAGGGATGGGAGGAGGAAGAAATCAGTTTTGTTCTCAAAGAGCCCACATTCTAATAGGAAAGAAAGCATTAAGTCTAAGTACATATAGAGATATGCAAAGTGGACAGAAAGTATTCCAGGAGGGGAGGGTGCTAGCAGCTCTCAGGGAGCTATTATTTTCTTAACCTAGAAGGGTCTTATTTTCCTCACTCAAAAAATGGGGAATTGGACTAGCTAACTTCAGTTTTTTTCTCAGTTCTAGGTCTATGCTTCCATATCTGACCACGAGAAGTAATTAGAAAGAGCCTGTTGTGGAGGTAGACTTTGAGCTGAGCCTTTGACTAAAAATCAGACATGAGAAGGGAGAGGTGCACAGGATAGTAAATGAAGAGACACAAAGTTGGGATATGGAGCTCATACACAAGGAAGACCAGCATGGCTTGACCATAGAGTTCATGAGATATGTTTAAAGAACTAAAAATATAGAAAGGGAAAAAGTTGTAAAAAGCTGTAAGTGACAAAAAGAGGAGTGAGTTGTATTTGTTCCTTTAAATAATAGGGATCCATTTAAGTTTATTTAGCAAGGGACTATTGTGGTCAGATCTGTGCTTAAGGAAGATCTTTTTGGCAGCTGAGCAGAAGATAATTGGAGAGGAGAGGGACTTGAGTCAGGGAGTCTAATTAGGTGTCTATTGCAGTAGACCAGGTGAGGAGGGCCTGCAGAAAGCACCATGTAAACCTTTGTTACTAGCCTGGGTGGCTTTTTGCAGCGTGTCTTGTGGTTGGGGGCCAGCAGTGTTGGGTGGAGCTGACCCAGAGTCAGCCTACTGAGGTACCAAGTTGATTAAGTAAAGGTTGCTGGTGACCATGTTCAAACCAGCAACCTATGGGAGCAGGGGAAGGGGTTGGGGATTTTGCACTATAGGTATCAAAGTAGAACCTGGCCCCAACTCAGACCCTGAGGCCACAGGGCAGATCTGAAGGCCACACCTCCATATTCCTTTTGTCTTCTCTGTTGAATTCTACTGCTTATATAAGATAATACTTAAGTTTCTCAGTTTACCGTTTAAAGACTACAACATTGGATCACCAATCAATAAAGTTGCTCAATATGGTGGGAAGAATGCTGCATTTGAAATCAGAGGATCTGGGTTCAAATCTTCATTCTACCATTCACTGCCTGAGTGACCTTGAAAAGGTCAAGGTCGAGGGGCAGAGCCAAGATGGTGGAGCCGAAAGATGCACATACTCTAGCTCTTTCCCCTCAGCCCATAAAATACCTGTAAAAATGACTCTAAAGAAATTATTGAGCAGCAGAAGCCACAAAAATACAGAATGAAAGAGATTTCCAGCCCAAGGTAGCTTGTAAGGCAGGCCAGAAAGGTCTATCACATGTGGCACAACTCACAGAGCCCAGTGTGACCCTGCTTACTTGGCACCAGCAGGAACAGGAGTGGAACAGGATCAGAACAGGACTCGGGGGAGTAATCCCCCACAGCAATGGTGGTTCTCAGATCTCTCTACCCACAAATGCAACAGACAGCTTCAAAAGTCAGTGAAAATGCTTTTTCATCTGGGTTAAAAGGGAATGCAGTCTGACCCCACTGGCAACAGCCACTGCAGCAGCAGCATCCATTTTTGGAACCCTCTCCTGGAGGTGGCTGTGGAAAAGGAATTCTATTACTCACAGATTCTGGGCAGAAAAGTTTTTAGTTGCTCCCAAACCAGTGTGCAGGCTAGGAGAGGAGTCAACTGCTCTGTCTTGATTGTGCAGCTTGGAGAATTGAGATCTTACAAGTCTCCCAAGTATACCGTACTCTTGACAAAGGACACAAAAGTCAAAGTCAAGTAACTGACTGGGAGAGTGCCCAAAAATGAAAAAAAAATGAGACTACAGAAGGTTACTTTCTTGGTAAACAGGTAGTTTCTTCCAATCTGTTCAGATGAGGAAGAACAGTACATAAAACAACAGGAAATTAAGGATTACAAAACCCAGAAAATGAATATGCAACAGTCTCAGGACATGGACAAGCTGAAAAAGGATTTTGAAAATAATGTAAGATAGGTACAGGAAAAATTGGGAAAAGAAATGAGAGCAATGCAAGAAAATCATGAAAAGTGAGTCAACAGCTTTCTAAAGGAGACCCAAAAATTGCTGAAGAAAATAACACCTTTAAAAATAGGCTAACTCAATTGACAAAAGAGGTCCAAAAGCCAATGAAGAGAAGAATGCTTTAAAAAGCAGAATGAGATGAAAGGAAAGGAGGGTTCAAAAGCTCACTGAAGAAAATAGTTCTTTCAAAATTAGAACAGAGCAGATGGAAGCTAATGACTTTATGAGAAAACAAGAAATTAAAAACAAAAACAAAAGAATGAAAAAGTAGATGGTAATGTGTAATACCTCACTGGAAAAACAACTGACCAGAAAAATAGAACAAGGAGGGACAATTTAAAAGTTATGCAACTACCTGAAAGCCATGATCAAAAAAAGAGCTTAGACATCATCTTTTATGAAATTATCAAGGAAAACTGTCCTGATACTCTAGGACCCGAGGGCAAAATAAATATTGAAAGAATTCACTGAACATTTTTTGAAAGAGAAGGAAAAAGATAAACTCCTAAGAATATTGTAACCAATTTCCAACTTAGCAATTTCCAGAGTTCCCAGGTCAAGGAGAAAATATTACAAACAGCAAGAAAGAAATAATTTGAGTATTGTGGAAATACAAGCAAGATAACACAAGATCCAGCAGTTTCAACATTAAGGGATCACTGGACTTAGAATATGATATTCCAGAAGTCACAGGAACTAGAATTAAAACCAAGAGTTACCTACCCAGTAAAACTGAATGTAATACTTCAGGGAGAAAATGGTCATTCAGTGAAACACAGGAGTTTTCTCTGATAAAAGAGGCAAGAAAAAGCTTTTTTAATGGAGGAGAAAAGGGAGGAGGTGAGAGGGAAAAAGTGAAGCTCACTGTCTTCATATGCGGCATAAGGAGGGAACAACATGCTGACTCAGTTTGGTGTGAAAATCTATTTAACATTACAGAAATCCAGGGAGAAAAGGACAAGTGTGGTGGGGTAGATGATAGAAATGAGGGCAAGTGGGAGAAGGGAGTAATTAGAAGTAAATACTTTTGGGGAGAAACAAGGTCAAAAGAGAGAATATAATAAACGGGGTGCAGGTTGTGGTGGAGGGAAATATAGTTAATCTTACACAACATAATGATTATGAAAGTCTTTCCAAACTGTTCATAGATAGCCTATATCGAATTTTTGCCTTCTCAGTGGGGATGGGTGGGGAGGAAAGAAGGGAGATAAGGTGAAACTCAAAGTATTAGGAGAGAATATTGAGAATTGTTTTTGCATTCAACTGGGAAATAAGAAATGCAGGTAATGGGGTATAAAAATCCATCTTGCTCTACAAGGAAAGAGAGAAGATGAGGATAAGGAAAGGAAGGAATGTGACAGAAGGCAAGGCATATTGAAAGAAGGGACAATCTGAATTCAAGGAGTTATGAGGTAAAGGAGGGGAGAAATGAGGAGAAAATTTGGAGCTCACAATTTTGTGGAAATGAATGTTAAAAAACTAAAAATACATAAAGAAACATTAAAGGGGGCGGAGCCAAGATGGCAGAGTGAGAGCAATGACTTACCTAAGCTCTTGGACAAACTCCTTCAGATACCTCTGAAAGGAGAATATGACCAAATTTTGGAGGTGTGGAATCCAATGGGAGACAGACTGTGACAGATTCCAAGCCCAGGTAAGACTGGAAGATCCACAGGAAGGATCTGTTCGGCAGGGGTGAGTCTCAGCCCGCAATGCCCACATCCAGTGCAGTGGAGCAGAAGGGGCCCAGGAAAACTGAGCAGGTGGAACCGGCAGAACAGCACCCAGGCCAGAGACAAGCCTAGCTAAGCCAGTGAGAGCCGTTGAGCACCAGATATCAGCACAGCAGCTCCTGAGACTTTCAGTCCAAAGATTAAATATTGGTAAGTCACCTACTTGAACTTCTGGGAGCCAGGATGGTGGAGTGATAAGTAAATGCTCTCTCCTCCCTCCTTGATGACTGTGAAAGAACCATAAAATATTTCCCCAGAAAGATCCTGGATCAGCGGAAACAGCAGAAGGGGGCAATAGTCTCATAATACCTGAGGTTAGGAAAATGGATAAGGGGGATTCCTCCTACTGTGGTGGAGGCAAACCGGAAGCACAGAGGACCCAGGGAAGAGAAAACTCCCACTAGGAGCCAGGAAAGCCTCAGCACCAGGAGAGGAACCACAGGAGGGGTGGGAAAACTCATTACCATCTAGCCATGCCTCAGCACTCCAGGTGAAACAGAAAGACAATAGGGAAGCTGGGGTCACCATCCCCTGAGCTTTCCTTTGCCTCAGTTCAGCTGAGGAGATCTCCTGTGGCCAGACCACTCCTCCACCACACTTAACAAGCTAACCCCAGGGCTGATCTGGGAAACACAAAACAAAAACCTGATTTCACCTTTTCGCACATCAGCTCAGCACAAAGTTCTGTAGCTTATGACTGAAAGAACCACAAGCCATAACACTCAATCAACATCATCAACAAGAAAAAGCAGAATGGTGAAAAAAGCATAGACTCTTTCTATGGGAATAAGGACCAAAACACAAACAACAAAGACATCAGAGGTGAGACTGTACTTCCATCTGAAACTTCAGAAGGGACTATGAACTGCTCGCGAGCACAAGCAGCTCTCCTGGAACAGCTGAAGAAGGAAACAGAAGATAAACTGGTCAATGATTTTAAAATAATGAAAAAAGAATTCACTGATGAGAACATCTCTTTGAAAAGGAAAATTGAACAAATGGAAGAGGAAGTTCAAAAATTAACTGGAGAAAATAACTCCCTAAAAGGAACAGTTGGTCAAAAGGAAAAGGAAGTACAAAAATTAACTGGAGAAAATAGCTCCTTAAAAGGAAAAAATGGATAGATTGAAAAGGAGATGCAAAAGTTAACTGAAGAAAACAATTTGATAAAGATTAGAATTGGGCAAATAGAAACTGACTCAATGAGACAGCAAGAATCAGTCAAACAAAATCTAAAGAATGAAAAGATACAAGAAAATGTAAAATATCTAATTGGAAAAACAACTGACCTGGAAAATGGATCCAGGAGAGAAAATTTAAGAATTATTGGACTGCCAGAAACCCAGGATGGAGAAAAGAGCCTGGACAATACCTTTTCACAGTCATCAAGAGGGGAGGAGAGAGCATTTACTGATCTTTCTGATATCTTGGCTACCAGAAGTTCAAGTAGGTGATTTTTCAACGTTTAATCTGTGGGATGAAAGTCTCAGGAGCTGCTGCACTCCTATCTGGCCCTCAGCCATGTTTCTGTTTTTTACCAATTCAAAATGTTTTCAAGCTCCCAGACATTTCTTTGGAATATCCTGAAATACAGCCATTGGATGAACCTCTTGAAGCAATATTAAAAATTTTCAGACTCTCTGGTCTAAATTCTGTACAACTTTTTTGTTTTCCTCCTGCATATCCTGATCGGCAGCCAGGAATCCTTACAGTGTGATGAAAATCTTGCTCTGTCCTGAAGGAGAAAGGCAAAAGGAAGAAAGAAGTCTTGTTTTTAAGACAACTAAATAAATAAACCTCATAGTCTGACTCATGAGCAAACAAGTGATAGAATCACAGAAGACAAAATGACCACAAAAGACAAATGGACAAAATGGACACAAAATTTAAATCCCTTTTGCACAAACACCCAATGAAGATTAGAATGGAAATCAGTAATGGGAGCCCTGCTCTCAAGGAGCTATAAATTTATCCAGCACTGTCTTCTGTGTTGAATCCAGGCTTGGATCTCTAACTGGATATACCAGAGACATGTTAAACAAAATATTTTCAAAACTCAACTGAGTAAACTCCCCCACTTCGCAGCCAGGCTCCAATTTCCCTCTCCTGTTCACCAAATCCTCCCCCTGCATCCAACTAAATCAGCGTCCTTTCTGAATATCTGTTCCATGGTATGGTCAAGTAAATTCACTTGTTTTTACTATTACTTGGTCTAATGAGGTCCCCTAATCTTGAACCTTAACTATCTGTAGAGAACTTTCAGGGGTTTGAAAGAGCCCCTGATCAAGAGTTCCCCTGCTCCAAGGGAGAAGAGTAGCTGGTGTGAGAAGTTAAGTGATATATTGTTCTCAGGTGCACATCCTTGAATTCGGGTGTTGAAGTTCCAGGAATCAGGACTCCTGCTATACAGGATAACATCCAATAGAGGCCTTGAAGCCTCCCTTTCTACTTATCACCATCTCCTTTGTTTCATGCTTCAATCACTGCTTTTATGGTTTTTTTACTATTTAAGCATGCCGATTCCTTGAATTATTGGCTCAGTATGTCCAGAATAAACTCAGTTAGTTCAGATTGCTGTGTCACTCCTGTCTTTTCATCCTTACTCTGTGAGCCCGTAACTGCCCCGGACTTGCCGGACTGTGCTGGCCGCAGCAACTATCTGATTGTCCTGAGTTTGGACTAGCTATACTAGTCTTTAACCAATATGTAAAAATTCTAAAGATTCATTTATTGTTGATTTGATGAAACAGAAAAATCACACCTCAGTCCTTTAGTTTCCTATGTGTCAAAGGCCAAGTCAAACTTCCAGCATAGCCTGGTACACATAACATTTTTGGGGAACACAAATAACAGAGAAACCAACAGGTAAATGGATAAACCTATCAAGGTATAAACAAAGCCCTGAATCTACACTACTTTGCCACACTAAGTCCTCATCTCCGTACCTTTTTCAAAATCTGTCTTCATCCTTTGTTTTCAAAGAGAACCATGACATCAGAGAAATGATGACATAACTTGCACTTGACTTGGTTTTGAGTGAGGGAGGGCTGTGCAAGGTCACCAGCCTCCCCTCCTCCTCCTGAGTCATGTGGATCCAGTGACCAGATATTCATCAAGATGACTGGAGATTGTCCAGGATACACTGGGAGACCTTGACCTATTCAGGTTCTCACTTAGAGTGAGGTGATGCCCATTCAGTGAATAGGCCTCTTTAACAAGCAAACAGGGAATGAACCCTTTAAGGAGCAAGAGAATGAAAAAAAAAATAAGTAAATTTTTCTGGGAGCGAAAGAGTGACAGTAATTATTGATAATCATTCTGAGGTCAGGAGTACATTGGATCACCCTAGTTCACTGGTCCTGGCACTCCATTCTTTTAAAGCTTCATCAGAGTGAGAGAAGAGACCAGTGCTATGAAAACCACTGTCATCTTCCTCCTTTTACAGATCTACTGCCTAACCTTCTTCATTAAGGTCACACCATAATTATATAACTTTATTTTCACCTTTTGCTTTCTCTCTCAAAGGAGCAAATATCAAACTAATGTGTAGAAACATTCTCCCTTCATTACTGCAATAACTCCAAACAGACTCCTCCATGAAAGTCATTGTTTTCAAATCAAGAAGGATATTATTTTCCCTCAAGCATAAGAATAACTTCTCTGTGCAATCTCACTTCCCTTCGGTTTCATTGAAAAGCAACCCTTCCATTGATTTTTCCATAGGGATAATCAGTGTGATTTCAAGACAAAATTATCAGTGAAACTCAATTATGGGTTGTGTGTTAAAGGTTTATATTGGTGTATATTACAGGTGTATATTAAAGGTGCATTATTCTACTTGGTCAAGCGAGGGGAATCATCTTACATAAATCAATCGCTTCCCACCCTACTGGCCAGGGACAGCTTCTAGTGATGGTACTCCATTTCGAATTTTCATTGAGGTGTGATGCCAGAATAACTCCAGTAGTAAAAAAAAAAATGTATCTGGGGGAGGAGTCAAGATGGCGGAGTACAAAGATGCACATATGCGAGCTCCAAACCCACAGCCCATAGATTTAATGTAAGAAGAGCTCCCCATAAGTTCTGGATCACTGCAGGGTGTGCAGAAACATAGTGGAAGAGATTTCCATTCCAGAGAGCCCTGGAGAGCTGTCCCCAGGGTCCATCGCACCCTGGAAAGCAGAGTCCACCCCAGTGCTGCCCTGGCCCCCAGAGAAGCTGATCCGAGCAGGCTTCAGGGACAGAAGCTCCGGCGGCTGGGAAGGTCCCTCCACCCACAGAAGCTACAGGTCAGTGAGAGAGACGGCTGGGCTGGCCGAGAGGGGAGCAGGGTGTATCCGTGACTCGGGCCCCCTCGGGAGGAAGCGGCGGAGGCAGAGGCGGGGGCAGGAAGTGGCAGAGGCAGGGGCGGCGGCGGGTGCGGCAGCGGCCCAGGACTCCCAGAGCAGCAGGCAGGATCTTCATTACTGAAAGTCTCTGCATAAACCACCTGAAGGAGCTGAGCCTGGGAGATGGCCCTGCCCCACTCGCTCCATTACTGAAGGACTCTGCATAAAGCCTCTGAGGGAACTGAGCCTGGGAGGCAGCCCTGCCCCCGCCCTAGCACCAGAACTATAGCTCACATTGAATAGCAGCCATGTCTGCCATGGAAAGCCCATTTGAATCTCAGACCGCAAGCACTAGCTGGGGGGATCTACACAGGGGTGGACAGGAATCTCAGAAGTCAAGTAACTGGCTGGGAAAATGCCCAGAAAAGGGAAGAAAATAAGACTATAGAGAGTTTTTTCGACCAGATGCAAATGATCCTGACTTTAAAATCTGATGATGAGGACATATTCTTGCCATCAGGGAAAGAGGTGGAGGGCGGGGCCTTGGTACCCCAGATATCCCAGGGGGATGTCAGGTGGGCTCAGGGCTTGGAAGAGCTCAAAAAGGATTTTGAAAAGCAAGTTAGACAGGTGGAGGAAAAAATGGGAAGAGAAATGAGAGAGATGCAAGAAAAGTATGAAAAACGGGTCAATACCTTGGTAAAGGAGACCCAAAAAAATGCTGAAGAAAATAAAACCTTGAAAAATAGGCTCACTCAATTGACAAAAGAGGTTCAAAAAGCCAATGAGGAGAAGAATGCTTTCAAAAGCAGAATGAGCCAAATGGAAAAAGAGGTTCAAAAGCTCACTGAAAAGAATAGTTCTCTAAAAATTAGAATGGAACAGATGGAGTCTAATGACTTTACAAGAAACCAAGAAATCACCAAACAAAACCAAAAGAATGAAAAAATGGAAGAGAATATGAAATATCTCATGGGAAAAACAACTGACCTGGAAAATAGATCCAGGAGAGACAATTTAAAAATTATGGGACTACCTGAAAGTCATGATCAAAAAAAGAGCCTCGATATCATCTTCCATGAAATTATCGAGGAAAACTGCCCTGACATTCTACAACCAGAAGGCAAAATAAGTATTGAAAGAATCCATCGATCACCACCTGAAATAGATCCAAAAAGAGAAACTCCTAGGAACATTGTGGCCAAATTCCAGAACTCCCAGGTCAAGGAGAAAATATTGCAAGCAGCTAGAAAGAAACAATTCCAGTATTGTGCAAATAAAATCAGGATAACTCAAGATCTAGCAGCTTCTACATTAAGGGACCGAAGGGCATGGAATAGGATATTCCAGAAGTCAAAGGAACTAGGACTCAAACCAAGAATCACCTACCCAGCAAAACTGAGTATAATACTTCAGGGGAAAATATGGTCTTTCAATGAAACAGAGGACTTTCAAACATTCTTAATAAAAAGACCAGAGCTGAAAAAAAAAATTTGACCTTCAAATACAAGAATGAGAAGAAGCATGAAAAAGTAAACAGCAAAGAGAAGTCTTAAGGGACTTACCATAAGTGAACTGTTTACATTCCTACATGGAAAGACAATATTGGTAACTCTTAAAACTTTTCAGTATCTGGGTAGTTGGTGGGACCATACACACACATACACGCATGCAAACACACACACATGCACACATGCCCACACATACAGAAACAGAGAGGATAGAGTGAATTGAATAGGATGGAACCATATCTTAAAACTAATTAAGGTAAATGGTGAGAGGGAAATGTACTGGAAGGAAAGAGGGTGAAATGGAATTGGGTAATTATATGTCATTTAAGAGGCAAGTAGGAGACTTTTTTAGTGGAGGGAAAAACAGGAGAGCTGAGAAAAACAAAAAACAAGAAGTTTACCCTTATCACATTTGACTAAAGGAAGGAATAAAATACACACTCATTTGGGTATGAAAACCTATCTTACAGTATAGGAAAGTGGGGGAGAAAGAGATAAGCAAGGGGGCAATGATGGAAGGGAGGGTAATGGGAGGAGGGAGAAATTTGAAGTCAACATTCGGGGAGGGACAGGATCAAAGGCAGAATAGAAACAATGAGGGGCAGGATAGGATGGAGGGTAATTCAGTTAGTCTTACACAACACGACTATTATGGAAGTCATTTCAAAAACTACACAAATTTGGCCTATATTGAATTGCTTGCCTTCCCAAAGGGAATGGGTGGGGAGAGAGGGATGGGGAGAATTTGGAACTCAACGTTTTAGGAACAACTGTTTAGTATTGTTGTTGCTACTAGGAAAGAAGACATACAGTTAATGAGGAATAGAAAGTCATCTGGCCCTGCAGGAGAAAAGAGAAGATGGAGACAAGAGAAGGGAAGGATGACAGAAGAGAGGGCAGATTGGAGATAGGGAAAATTAGATTGCTTGTGGTATTGGGGTGGGGGGATAAAAGGGGAGAAAATTTGGAACCCAAAATTTTGTGAAAATGAATGTAAAAATTTAAATAAGTAAATAAATAAAAAGAAAAAAAAAGAAAAAAATGTATCAATATAGCAAATGGATGTTTTTCTATTAGTCCAATAAAACCCCAAATTCATAAAACATGATCAAACTATTTTGGCCAAACATTTATTGACTGCAAAGCCCTTCCTCACCAATTTATTTACAAGTCACGGCATCACCTTCCTGATGCCTTGATTCTCTTTGAGAATGAAGGACAAACAAGAACCACCAAGTTGCAGAAGATAATGGGAGGTGAATGTCAAAAATGCTTTGATTTGTGTATTCATGTGTGTATTCATCCTTCGTTGCTGAAGTAGACCCATGCCATCAGAGAAATAATGACATGACTGGCACCTGAGTTTGTTTTGAGTGAGGGAAGGTTGTGCAAGTCACCAGTCTCATTTCTCCTCCTGAGTCATCTGGATCCAGGGACCAAATATTCATCAGGATGACTGGAGATGACCCAGGATGAGACAATTAGGGTTAAGTGACTTGCCCCAGGTCACACAGCTAGGGAGTGTCAAGTGTCTGAGGTGAGACTTGAACTCAGATCCCCCTGACTCCTGCACTGGTGCTCTACTCACTTCACCACCTAGCTGCTCCTATTATATTAGTGAAAAAGGTCTCATGAATGACAAATATCATCTTTCCATGTAGAAATGTAAACAGGTAAACTTTAATGAATCCCTTATGGCTTCTCTTTCCTATTTACCTTTTCATATTTGTCTTGATTCTTGCATTTGAAAGTCTTATTTTGTATTCAGCTCTAGTCTTTTTAACAAGAATGTTTGAAGTCTTTTATTTCCCTGAAATTACATTTTTCCCCCTCTGAAATATTATACCCACTTTTACTTGGTGGGTGATTCTTGGTTTTAATCCTTTCACCTCTCCAGTATCATATTCCAAGCCCTCTGATCCCTTAGTGTAGAAGCTGCTAAATCCTGTGTTATCCTGATTGTGTTTTCACAATATTTGACTTGCTTCTTTCTGGCTGCTTGTAATATTTTCTCCTTGACCTGGGAACTCTGGAATTTGACTACAGTATTCCTCAGAGTTGTCCTTTTGGGATGTCTTTCAGCAGGTGATTTGTGAATTTTTTCCATTTCTATTTTACTAGCTGGATCTAAGAGAGTAATTTCTTAAAATATGTCTAGGGTCTTTTTTTGATTATGTTTTTCAGGTAGAACAATAATTTTTAAATGATCTCTCCTTGATCTATTTCCCAAGTAAGTTCTTTTTTATTTCACATTGCCTTCTATTTTTTTATTGTTTTGCTGTTCCTTTATAATTTATTGATTTTTTGTAAAGTCATTAGCTTCCATTTGCTCCATTCTAATTTTGAAGGAATTATTTTCTTCAGTAAGCTTTAGGCCCTCCTTTTCCATTTGGTCCATTCTACTTTTTAAGGTATTCTTCTCCTCATTGATTTTTTGGAATTCTTTTTCACAGAGGCAAAAAATAGAGGCTTTCTATAATTCATCTGCTACAGGTTGTGCTAAGTGAGGAGGTTCTAAGGCCTTTGTCCAAATGAAGAGAGCTACAGTATATCTTCCTTCAACCCTAGATAGGAGAAGGAAACTTGAATCTCTTTGCTCTTCTTCTTCCCCTCCCTCTGACACCTCCCCCAGAGTTTCTATATGAATCCTCATATTTGTCTCAGTAGCTAATTGATGAAGTGGACCTAGCAGCTAGAATGTCAGCACATGCTCAGATGGCTCGGTGAAGAATCGCATCAAAACAAGGCATGTTCAAGTCCATGAGAAATCTCCTGTTGGCCAGTCTCTATTACATTTTTCTCTTGTTTAAAAAAAATTGCAATCCTTAGGAAATGGCCCAAGGTCCATTTTGAACACAGTCTCTGTGTCTCCAATTCAGAACTCTCCTCTATGATTTTGTCCTTTCACTTCCTTCCCCAGCTTTATTACTTGCTTTCCCATTGCTAATGGACCAGTGGTTCTCATTTCCTTTTTAAAAGTTGGAGATCTTCAGAACACTCCTAAAATGAGTCCTTGTCTGGTGATGTCAGGGCTTTGTGGCCAGATATAGAGCATTAAGAAAATGTAGTGAAGAGAATCCCTCTCAATCCACAATGACTTCTCATCCTTAAGCATTGTGAGAAATCAAGTCCTGTGATGATTTCTCCTTGTCCATGTTCAGAACACCAACCAAATAATTTCTACTTTGCATCACTTTGGAAGTTACTGTGAGGATAAAATAAGACAATGTAAGTTACTACAATTAGAAATCTGTAAGATATTGGGTGGTAATTCAGAGGAGACAAAATAAAAACATTTTCCTGTTGATATATAATGAAGAAAACATTTCTCAGTCATGATTCCTTACATGTAGCAGTCTTAGAGAAATGGGGAGAATGGAAACTATTCTAAGTTAAGGAAAATAAGGGAGGAATTCAAGGAAAAGGCAGAGAGAAGAAATGAATCTGGGCAGGTTGACCCTTGTTCAGGAAGGATTAACTCCTATTTACTGGAATACAAATTTATACTTTGTGCCTTTATCCAAATCAACACACGCCCTCCCTTATGTATCCTTTTTTTCTGGATCTCAAAAGAAAACAGGACATTTCTAAGGTTACTTCAAGTGTAAAGAATATTTACAGTGGACCTTTCTGTTAATCACAAGTGGTCTAATGATAGAACAGTTCCAGTTAAGTGTGAACATATTTGAGAATCTTCAAAATAACCATTTATTTAGTCATTATGATTTATACAAAACTGTAACATACATGTGGTCAATTCAAAGTTTATATGAGATACTGATTTCTAATGTTATGGAATTGAGATTCTACTAAGAGTATTTTTTTCTTTCATCTTAAGATTTTTTACTTTTTTTATACATTAATCCGGAGTTCTCTGATACCTAGTCCCAAGAGCTCAGTTTGTTTTCCTTTCTTTTTCTTTCTTCTTTTTATTAATTTCAAATTCCAAATCACATTTTTTAGGTACTTACCTGTCACTGTAAGAAAGACATCTGTCCCATAATTCTCAAGGAGACAGATGTTCCATCACAAGTCCTTTGGAACTGTGGTGAGCCATTGTATTCACCAGAGTTACTAAGTCTTTCAAAATTACCTTTACCATATTTCTGTTATTATATGGATTGTTCTCCTCATTATACTCTGACTTAACATTGCATCAGTTCATAAAACTCTTCCCAGAATTTCTCAGAATGTTTTATTAAGTAATTCTTGCTGACTTTTTGACACAGAGGCATCACCCCACAAACTTTTGGTATGTACAAAAGACCTGGACAGCTTTTCGCAGCACACAGAATGTCACTAAGAATACACATGACATGTGAAAGGGGAATAGAGGCACATTGGAAAATGTAGGCAGAAGCAAGATTCCTGAAATCAGTGCTTTCACATACATTTTCTATCTTTCTCTTTTTAAATTCCAAATAATTTTGGAACCACTGACTATCAGTCTGACCTATAGTAAAATACCAACTCAGTGATTTACTCTTCTTGTTTTACTATTCTGCTTCAGGGCTGATCTTCTTATAATGGACACTGCTGCTGAACACAAGTCGACCACTTTGCCTCCCTAGTTTGATGTTTTTACTTGTGGTTACTTCCCTACTTAGATGGTGGTTACCTTATGACACTGGCTTTTCCTTAAAGTCTTCCTTTTTACCCCAAGACAGTATAGCTATCTGTCATTTGTGTGGATACTCTTTTTTTTTTTTACCATCTTTCTCATTCCAATAAAGTTTATATTTCTGAGGCATTATTTCACATTTATTAGGACATTATTTTCTCTGGTGCATAAGAAACAATTCTCTGCATCACTCCTACCCTCTCTGCTTCTTTGCCAGGTAAATGTTTCAAGACATTTTCCTTAGGGAAATCCAGTGTACCTCTAAAATACAACTAGCAAGGGAAAGCCAATGATGAGTTGGATCTTGGGGCATCAACAGAGCAAAAACATTCAGGAAATTAATTATCTTCCTTGGTAGGGAAGAACTTTATCTAGTTCATTTTCTTGAAAAGTGATTACAGGAGGGAAAATTATATTCCTTGACTTTATCTGATGCCTGATGCTGTCTCATATCCTGCATCAGAACTGGTATGTGAGATTATTTTAAATTCTGTCAGATCATTTCATAGACGTTATTTTTGTTCTTACAGCAGCATTTTGATTTATGCCTCTCACTCTCCTTCATTTTCCCTTGTTATGTTTCTGTATCTATTACATTTGAGGTCTACTAACATTAATCTACATCTGACTCTTACTAATGAATGTATACACTCTTTAGAGAATAAGATTTGACAATCTTAGATTACATGTTCACCTCTCCAAATCATCACCCACAAATGTTCATACAGTCTCAGTTTTTCCACTTCCAGTGGAATTCTCCTGGAGGCAACTCAATTCATTCCACTAACATTTATTAAATATGGACTATGTGTAAGGGTAAGCTATGTGCTAGCACTCTGGTCACAAAGGTTATCACGGAGAAATAGGTAGGGACTGAAGATACATGGACAGTGGTGTAATACAGTCCATTCAGTGTTTTAGGAATATTAATTTCGTAGGAAGATAAATTAAAGGGGAAAGATACTGGATGCAGAGAGACCAACTAGGAACTTATTGCAATAGTGAGAAATGATTAGGAATTGAACCAGAGCAGAGGCTATGGGAGTAGAGAAAAAGAAATAGAGGCATGAGATGTTATGCAACTAGGAGCAAGAAAATTGGCCACTGACCAGGTATGGGGAGCAAAGGACAGAGGAAGAATAAAAAACGGTGCTGAGGTTGTGAACCTGGGTGACAGCTAGGATGGTGGTGTTCTCCACACACATTGGGAAGTTTGGAGAAGATATGTTTTTTAGGACAATATAGTTAAATTATATTTTGGGTATGTTTAATTTGACATGCCTGCAGGAAATCTAGGAAATTATATCTATCAAGCAGTTTCCAATAGAAGAATGGAGTTCAGAAGAGGAATTAGGGATAGAAAGATGGGTTCAAGGATCATCAGTACTAATCCCAATGAAGATTTTTTTTTATGGTGAACAAATTCATTCCTCTCTGTTATATTTGTTGAATCTATATCTAAAGGAGAAATTTTCGGAAACATTTTACTTCTGGGAAAAACGATTTGAACGAAAGACCAGAAAGTAATCATTAAATTAGATGAGCTAATCCCTCAGTGATTCGTGACAGTTTCACAGTTTTACAAAGTTCGTTTCCATAAAAAAAAAATACGGAAATATATTCATTAGACTGATTCATAGGCTTTACAGAGAAGTAGACATTGCAATATTCGGCTGCTGGACCTCTCAAGGGGTAAAACACCATGTTTTTAGGATGGGATAACCATTAGACTCAATATTTCATTCGTTGAGAACTTATGTTTATCATTCTGTGAATTTTTTTGAGAAGTCTCCTTCAGTAGTCCTTTAATGAATTCTGCTATGGGTCTAAGATGCTCAGTGAAAAAGAATTAACTTATTAAAACAGGAACTTCTGGTGCCCTGAGTCAACTTCCCACCCTCCAAGAGCTTGAAAAGGGCAGTTTGACCTTTACTAAAGAGTCCTGTGTTATCTCAGCTTCGTTCTATGATTCTATTACTGCTATAAAGATATATTTCCTATTTTAACTTATCTACTATTGATTTTTTAAAAACTACTTTTTTTTTAATTTATGAAATAAAACAAGCATTGCCATAATATAGAAGAAAAGATGATTGCACATAAAATTTCATATCTGTTGTGTACAGATTGTTATTCCTTTTAAATATATAATAAAATTAATAGGTAACTTTCTTTTTTCCTATTATTTTTCTCCTCCTCCCCTCCCTCACCGCTGCCCTAGAGATGGCTATCATGAGAGATAAATATGTATATATATATATGTAAACTCATTGCATACATACTTCTATTTATCAGGTCATTCTCTGGAGGTGAATTGCATCTCCCCTCGTAGATGCTTTGTAGTTAATTTCGGTATTTATAGTGGTCAAAATGAGTTAGCCACTCCAAGGTGTTCTTCAAACAATATTGCTGTTACTATTCACAAAAATCTCTCGGTCCTGTTCATTTCGTCCTTCATGATTTCATGCAAATCTATTCATGTTGTTCTAAAATCAATGAGCTAATCATTTCTTATACCACAACCTATTCAGCTACTCTCCCATTGATGGATATTTCTGCAGTTCTTTGCTACCACAAAGAAAGCCACTATAGTTTAGAACATAAAGGTTCTTTTCTTGTTTTTCCTAATCGTCTTTGGAAATAGACCTAGTAGTGATATTCATTGGTCAAAAGGGAGTAGCAGGGGTAGGCAACCTACAACTTCCAGGGTACTTGTGGCCTTCTAAGTCCTTAGGTGCAGCCTTTGGTCTGAATCCAAGTTTTACAGAACAAATCCTTTTATTAAGAGGATTTGATCTGTGAAGTTCAGATTCAGTCACACAGCTGCACTTGAGGACTTACAGGGCCCCATCTGACCTCAAGGCTATAGGTTCCTCAACCCTAGTAGGCAGTTTAAGAACTCTTTGGGCACAATTTCAGATTGCTCTCCAAAATGTTCAAATCAGTTTACAATTCTGTCAGCTACATTACTGAAAGTATACTGAAACTTGTTAAAATATTCATGTGCTGAATCTACAAGTAATTTAGGCTTAATAGAATATTTATACTGACTTAACTCTTCTTAATCTTTCAAACTAAGACAAATCAAAGTACTCAATATTAACTGATTTAGAAGTCACCAGTTTCATATCCATAAATCCTAGTCCTACCTTCTTCAGTCAAGGTGGTATAATCTCTATCTCACATGACAACCCTACAAATATCTGAAGACCATTGCCTTCTCTTTGCTGAACTAAATATCTCTGGTTCACTCAGTCAATCCCCTTATCATCCTGGTTGCCATCTCATTAATGTCTCTTCTGAAATGAGTCAGCGAAAACAGCACACAATACTTGAGGTGAGATTTAAATATGTCAAACCCAGGTATGGCCTAAGTCGCTTTGCTTATTTTGAATATTTCCACCTTTGGTGGATTGGTATTTTATTCATTATATCTTTCAGCTATTTTTGTAATCTAAGTTCAAGTGTCTCGTAGTGGGGACCAAATGATTAAGAATGTTTTGGCCATTTCTACCTTAATTAGTGCTTGGAAACTCTTATGAGAAGCAGGTTTGTTCTGCTTTGGGCAGGGATTAAGAGAATCTCCAGCTGGGTCAGTGTAATTATACAGGTGTGAGAAACATGCAAAGAGGTTAATTAACTTGCAAAGACTAGACTAGAGACAACTTTAGCAAGACTGATTGTTCTTGGCCCTTGTGAGAAGTGGCAACTTCATTAGATACTCCCCTTTTCATAGAAAATGATAGTGTATTGTTGTGAAAGAAGAGTTGACTGAAAATTAACAGACTAGGATTCCTGTAGTCATGGAAGATCGACCCCAAGTTCTAGTTGTGGCTTGTGAATGATTTGAAGGGTGATCTGGGAAAATTAATTCAGTTTTTTCATTTGTTAAATAAAGAAGTTACCCTAAATAATGTTATCAGATTCCTTCATATCAACCAAAATCTGTCTCTTTCTTCCCTTTTATTCTATTAAACTATATATCTCCATTTCTTCTATTTCAACTCAATATTCAGGGGTTGGGAACCTGCAGCTGGGCCTGGAGGTCACATGTGGCCTTCTAGGTCCTTGGGTGCACCCTTTTGACTGAGTCCAAGTTTTACAGAACAAATCCTTTTATTAACGGGATTTCTTCTGTAAAGTTTGGATTCAGTCCCCCCATCTTGATATGGCAAATACTTATGCCAAAGAGACAAGCTAGAAAAGATGACATTCTCTGAGTAAACGGAGGAGTCTAATATGCCCTTTTTAACTCCTTTAGATGAGGTCTGGAATTTTTTTTTCACTCAGGGTCATGATCTCAAATTAATCTCCATAACAATAGAATGAATGGTATCCTTTTCTTACCAATTTCTCTAGCCTTATTTTTTTAAACCCAATTGTCCCAACAGAAGATTGTGTAGAACACATATTAATAGATGGAATAATTTTCCAATTTTCCTGCTCGTGATGCCTTTTCTCTTTTTCCTAAGATACAGTTGGTTGGAATTCATCTTTGAAGAAATGCAATATATAAAGTGTGATGGGTGAAGGCAAATCTTTCATGAAAGCTGAGTCATACCTTTAATAAATTATTTATTAATATTTTCAGTTATTCCTTAACCTGTCAAATTTCTGGAATACAAAAGGACTTACATTAATTCCCATTCAGCCATCCAACACACACCTTTCCTTACACCAGAGAATGAGCACTATTTCATAGGAACTATTCATTCTTCCTCTTCAAGATATAACTTCATATAACGTTAAGGGTATCATCAGGCACAGAAGACATACTTGTGATACACAAATGACTTAGTGTGAACTGTTTGAAAAAAGCCTTGGTTCAGAGAAGATGGGTGAGTCTATGACCCTTGTGCCACCAGCTAAGCCCTGGAGCATGTCTGGCACTTTCACACTTTCAACTTATAAACATTCCCCCCCCCCCAAAAAAAAAGCTCATCTTTTTCTGTTTCTAATGGTTTTTAAAAAAAACATCTTTTTTACTCCCTCCTCTTCACCTTCCCCTGGACTTCTTTTATCCTTTGAGCTCTGCTTAGTCCTTAGACATTTTAGTGGTTTTAGCCTGTTAAACTCTCCTCAAAAACTCAAAGACTGTATTTTGGTCTGGGATGGAAGAAAAATTAAATTACTATCAGGGATCATGAATGGATTACATTCACATTATTGATGGTAACCATTTTCAAGCTCAGGGACTCGTAGTTAAGTATAATATTTGGTATTCTATTCTAGAACTGTTTGGTAAACTTCCCTCTGATCTCCAATACTCCCTGCCACCATTTATATGCAAACACACAATATTGGTATACACAGCACTACTAGAATTTTTGCTAATAATGAATTTTAGCGTAAGATAACCTCTAACAAAGTGATGTAGTGCCTTTGCCATTATTACATATTCATCTTCATTTTTCAAGCTTGAGCTTTAAATGAGAAAAAGAAATTATTTCACCTTTAAGAAAACACCATTTTTCTTATATATAGTTTAATATTTCAAGGTAACTAAAAATTTGGGGCTGCAGAAGGTAGTGGAAATGAATTTTTTTAAGTAGAGGATGGAAAAAAAAGTCATGAATCCTTCATTGTTTCTTTCATGATACTTTTGCTATATATTTTTGCTTTTAAAAAATCTTATTTTTGTATCAGTTTTATTTCTGAATAGATTCTACTTCTACCCCCACTTCTCTCTTGTAACTTAGCAAAAATGAAAGAAAAAAAAGTAGTTCAGCAGAAATAACCACAGCAACTGAACCTCGTGATGATCCAAGGTCATATAATCACTCCCCAACCTTCAAATTAGGCAAAGAGGTACATTTTTTCATTAAACTTGGTCATTACAAAAGTAACAGAATTCAATCTTTGTTTTTTTCTTTTTCTTCCATTTATGTTTTTCCCAATAGTATGCATAGAGTGTGTTCTTTTGAGTCTTTAATTTCCATCTGATCTCAGTTCTTCCCAGTCCACACTCGTTTACATTCATATTTATAAATAGTTATAAATTTATTCTTATAAATTTACACAATATTTATAAACATATAATATTTATATAAATTAATTATTAATTAATTAAATTATTAAATTAAAGTATTATATATTAAATTAATAAATTATTAAATTAAATTCATTAAATTATTTTAATATTTAAAAATTAAGCATTACTAGAATTTTCAAATAACATTTTAGGTTAAGACAATCTCTGGCAAAAAACGATGCTCTTTCTCTGCCAAGGTTACACTTATTAGCTTACTCCCTGATACTACAGTCTTGGGTGACAATGGAAAAAATGTATTTCACGTTTTTCACATCTGACGCTTTAAACTGACAGCAAGAACCTCGGAAGGCAGGGGAAATGGATCATTTTCTCCAGAAAGAGAAAAAAAAGTCCATTTTTCTGACAGTCACCCAGTAAGAGCCGAGCTCATCTGCCGCTCCGCAGAACGGGCTCAGGCCGCCTGGAGCTGCTCCAGCAGCTTCCGCTTCTCCCGCAGCAGGGCTTGAACCCGGGCTCTCCCCCACTCGACGCGGCTCTGGAGCGCGGCCATCTCCGCCGCCAACAGCAGGGCTGCCCGGAAACTTCCCTGGGCCTGCCGCAGGCTCCGGGGCACCAGGATCCCGAACCACGTCAGGGGGTCCCGCTCCGGGGGCGCCGCGGCGGCAGGGGGGGGCGGGGCGGGCCGCGGAGGAGAGGCCTGAGGCTGCGGCCGCCTCCGGAGCGCGGGGGGCGCATCCTGCGGGGACCCAGGCTCGGGGAAAACCGCCTCGAACTCGGGCCGCCCAGGCTCGGGCTCACTCGTGCACACCCGGAAGCAGGGAGCCATGGAGGAGCTGGACTGGAGGGGGCCCACAGCCTGGGCGCCCAGAGCGTAGCGAGTCTGGGCGAGCGAGAGCCAGCACTCCTCCACGCGGGCGTTCAGGGCCGCCCGCTTCCCTTCCAGCTGCTCCAGCTCCACAAACAGCTGCACGAGGCTCGCGTCCAGCCGCCTGCTCAAGGACAGCAAGGCGCCGGGCCTGGAGGCCGCTGCGCTCTGTCCGTCACCGGCCGCCTCCATCGCCCATCGCCCGGAAGCCGCTGCGCAGCCGCTCTGCCTGTCCCGCCCCTTCCCCTGCAGCGGGCCAATCAGGGTGCGCCCATCAGCCACTGCGCGGCCACCTGGCGCGCCATCTTTAGTAAGGGCAGGAAAACGCATCTTCCCTGAGCCCTCTAAATTCTCTGTATGAGCTTAGAGTTTCCATTTTATTTAAGGTGAAAAATGATACCACGTGAAGTATTATGCTGGAGTAGAAAGAGCAACAAATCTGGAGTCTGTTGTCTTAGATTTAAATTGTGGTTTTATTCCTCCCTATCAGCTCCTGGATCAAGTCACTTCATTTCTCCTGGCCTCAGTTTCCACATTTGTAGAATGCGGTGATTGGCGTGGATGAGACTTTCAGTCCTCCATGCTGAGACTAGTAGGAAAGCAGGATGTGTGTGTGTGTGCGCGCGTATATATATATATATATATATATGTATGTATGTATGTATGTATGTGTATGTATATATGTATACAGACACATATACATATACATTATATATGTATATGTACACATATATGTACTATGTATATATATACAACTAAGGGGTGGAAGTTAGACCTCAGAATTATTATTTTTTTATACTTTAAAAGCATAGCCGTGTACTTTTATATATATAAAAAGGCACCATTCCTTTTTATCTCTCCCCTTAAAAAAACACCCAAGAAAAACAAGAAAAAACCTTATAACACATATTCTTGGTCAAGCAAAAGAAATCCCTTCATTGTTCATGTCCAAAAATATTTCTTTCCTTTTGCACTTTGAAGCCCTCACTTATCCATTAGAAGATGGTTAATATTGTTCATTTTCAATCCCTGAAATAATGATTGGTCGTTGTATTGACCAGAGTTCTTGATTCATTCAAATAAGTTTTTCTTTACAATATTGTCATACAAATAGTTTAGTTTTCGTTTCCTTCAATCTCAGTTCACACAAGTCCCCCAAGGTTTCTCTTAAGCTACCCTTTTCATCCTTTCTTCTGGCACAATAGTATTCCATTTACGTATCATATTTATTCAGCCATTCCTTACTTAATTCCTTAATTAGCACAGTGCCTGGCATATAGGAGATGCTCAATAAAAGGTTATAGACTAATTGACTGACAGCCCCTTACAGTTTTATGACTCTACAAAAAAAAATTCTTAAATGTTTTTTGTGTATATGAGTTCTTTCTCTTTCTCTGCTCCCTCTGGGGATTTCAGTCTTGAAATAATAAGTTTAGTTGTGGTAGCCTTAAGTCAAAGGATATGACAGTTTAGTAACTTTATGGTCATAGTCCCAAATTCCTTTCCAGAATGGCTATATTAATTCACAGCTTTACCAATGGGATAGTAACTCCCTTCCAACATTTTTCACTCTACTTTTTTGGTCAGCTTTTCCAGTCTGATAGGTGTGAGTGAAACTTTAGAATTGCCTTATTTACCGTTTTTCTAATTACTAGCTATCTGTAGCATATGTATGTGTGCGCGTGCGCACATATGTGTGTGTATTATATTAATTTCTATTGATAGGTTGCATTTCTTTTGAAAATTACCTGTTCAGTTTTCAGAAGGAATCAAGACTATGAGTAATAACATTAAAAATTCTCTAAATCATGATTGATTAGAGAAATGCTAGTGAAACACTCTGAGACATCATGTCACGCCTATCAGATTGGCTAAAATGCTAGAGAAGGAAAATTTGAGGGCATGTGGAAAAATAGATACACTTAGTGCACTTCTGGAGTTGTCCAACCATTCTGAAGAATAATTTGAAACTATGGCCAAAAGGTTATTAAAATGTGCATACCCTTTGACCCAGAAATACCACTACTAAATCCATATCCCAAAGAGATTTTAGAAAGGGAAAAGGACCTATATCTACGCAAACATTTATAGCAGCTCTTGTTGTGGTGGCAAAGAATTCTAAATTGAAGGGATGCCCATCAGTTGGTGTATGTCTACACACATGGCGTATGATTGTGATGGAATATTGTTGTGCTGTTGAATACTATATAGGTATGTATACACACATACACATATATACACATATATGTATACATACACATATGTATACACATATACATATATACATGTGTGTGAATATATCTATATGTATGTTTGTGTATATATATCTTTGGGGCTTACTTTTGGAATAAGGTTTGTGTGCCAGATGAGATTCTGGGAAGACTCTAAGCAGCCCCCTTCCACCTTCCATCTCCCCTCCCTTGCTACCTCCCTTCTCCCTTCATTCCCCTTTGAAAGTCTAAATATTGGTGCTGACCTCTCTGGTAACCATGTATGTATGTATGTATGTATATATGTAATAGTCAGACAATTGGAAACCTGTCTGTTGGTTTTTATTTCTCTGTATTTTCTGCTGAATAGATAGGAGGCTTGGTAGCACTGGAAATTTAAAAGATAAAAAGGTATGTCTGAAAGGATGTAATTAAACTAATTAAAGTGATTGTTTAATTTACTTTTATAAATGCATAACTGTGATAGCATGCCCCTTACCCCTGCACCCTCCCAACCTGGCAACATCCAGTATGTCAGGGGGCTTACTGATACAGCCTCTCCTCCTCAGTTCCTTACTGATCCTAAGGACTTAATTTATTCAATTTCATCAACCTTTCCTGTTTACTTGTGTGGCCTTTAAAATTTCTTGGAACTCCTCTTTCCTTTCTAGGACCTTCCAAAATCATTGGTGGAACAAATAGGATAAACATTTTCATTCTCTACACTTCTAATACTTGTTGTTTCTCTACCCTTAGGTCATTTCAGTGTCTGTGATACGAGTTCTCAAAATGGATGTTATAAACAATTCTGTGGTAACTGAATTTGTGATGTTGGAGTTGTCAAGTTCTTGGGAAATGAAAATTTTCCTTTTCATATTTTTCCTTTCGTTCTACGTGGGAATTATGCTGGGAAACTTCTTCATTGTGATAACCGTGATTTTTGACTCTCACCTTCATTCCCCTATGTACTTCTTGCTAGCCAACCTTTCTCTTACTGACTTTGGTCTATCCTCTACCACAGTCCCAAGGATGATCCTTGACATTTTCAGTGAAGGTAAGGTCATATCTTTCGCAGGATGCATGATGGAGATGTTTTTTAGCCATTTCATAGGAGGAAGTGAGCTGGTCTTATTGATAGCCATGGCCTATGACAGATATGTAGCCATCTGTAAGCCTCTCCATTACCTGATTATTATGAACCGCAAAGTATGTATTTGTTTTGCCACTGTTGCCTGGATGATTGGGTTACTTCACTCTGTGTCTCAGTTTGTTTTAGTTATAAATTTGCCTTTCTGTGGTCCTAACAAACTTGAAAGCTTTTATTGTGACTATGCCCAGGTAGCACAACTTGCCTGCAGAGATACTTCCAGGGTAGTATATATGGTCAATGTAAATAATGGGATTTTCACGATGGGCACCTTCTTCTTCCTACTCATGTCCTACACCATTATTCTGGTCACTGTCAGACACCACTCTTCATCTGGTTTGTCCAAGGCTTTCTCCACACTCTCAGCTCACCTCTCTGTGGTATTCTTGTTTTTTGCTCCTTGTTTCTTTGTCTATGTGTGGCAAGTTCCCACATTATCTTTGGATAAATTTTTGCTCATTTTTATCTTTCTCATAACCCCCTTCTTGAATCCTATCATATACACGTTTAGGAATAAGGACATGAAGATGGCAGTTAAAAGATTAACCAAGAGAATTGTTGCCTCTGTGGAATTTTCATGATGAATTTTATTGATCAAGATCAAAAAATGCTTCGGGAACATCTTGACCAGCCCTTTAACTATTAGATGTTATGCTAGATAATTAGGAATTTAATTATAAATTCAGCTCCTCCTTAATTCCACATAGATGAGGATTCTAACCCTGAGCTGTTCTGGCATTGATGACATTCATTTTTTTTAGTGTATCTAATGCCACAAACTGGCTCCTTATTTGCATAGGATTATGTTCAGATAGCCCAGAACTTGGTAATAAATAGTTTAAGATAATTTTCAGGGAATAAATATTTTTCGTGGAAATTTCATGCTTACTTCAGATGATCATGTACAAGTTTCTAGGCCATGTATTTTCTTTGAGGAACATATATTAATGAGATGAAATAAGTGGTAACTTATCAAAAACTAGAAAGCTTTCTGATATAGGGTGAAAATGTAGAAGAAGAGGCATAGAAAAGATAATCCTCAGGTAAAAAATTTGAAATATTCTAAAGGGCAAAGAACATGCCTCATCATCTTTTCAATTAATCTTAATTTCTAACATAAGGTATCACACAAAGTAGAAACAATAAATTTTGCACAAGCAGGAAGAATCCACCAGTAGCACATCCTATAGTGCAGGAAGACAAAATTGATTTCATAGCTATCACTGAATCATGGTGCGATGATTTCTTTACGGTAATGTGGCTTTGTATGATTAAATTATACTTACTAAAAAGAATCAGGATAGGTAAATGGGAACATTTTACAATAAAAAATACATTTAAATGAGAAGTCTAGGCTATGGGAAGATAGAGAAAGAAGTATGGTGAAGAGCATTTCACTGATGATTAACGGATGAAGAAATATATGAGATTTTGTCATTGGAGGATATTCCATCTAGAAGGAAAGAAGAAACTGATGAAAACATCACAAGCAAGGCAAAGTAATTAAAATTACTGGAGACTTCAATTATATCTCTCCAGAAATCTCTAGATTTTACTCTGCCACTCTGTTTGCTGTCTCTGTCTTTTCTCAAAATAAAAACTCCAAAATATTTTCTTCAAAAGGTAGAAGAACAAAAAAAGAAGAGTTTTATACTATATCTGATTCTCACTCATATAGATCTCATTGTTGGGGATTAAATGTTGGGACTCTGCAGAGTGCTTGACCATTCTCTCAGAGTTTGTGATACAAAGGAATAGGTAATGTTTTACATAAACCCTAGATCTTGGGAAAGTAGATTGACAGGTAGGAAAAGGTTGTGGAAGGATTGTGGAAGGACTGTGATTCTTCATTTTCAAAGGGGATCAATGACATCATGGGTGATGCCTTGACCTGTGTGTGAATCGGATTTAAGTGAGGCAGAAATGCACAACGCTATCAACCTTACTCTGTGTTCCAGAGTCATCAAAGTCCAGTGCAGAGAGACAAAAGTCAGGATGACTGGTGATGCCTCAAGATGTAGTGAATGACTTTGGTGTCGTCCATATGTGACCAAGCTCTAAACACTACACAGCTCCTACTTCAGCTACTTTAATGGCCATTGGAACAAATTATTTTCATCCACCCATTCCACTGGACAAAAGTCCTGCTATATTTGGGGTGGGTAGACACTACCCTAACTCACCAATGTATTTGAGGCCTGTCATTTACCCTCAACCTAATTTAAGATCATCTGCCAGGTTGGTTACTGGGATGTAGCCACTGCACATTCTACAGCTTCTTGGAGCCATAGGTGAGAACTGAGTGTCAAGTAGACACCAAAGGAGAATGAGCAGGCTGGGAAAACGTTTGGCAAGCTCTCACACAAGAGGTGCCAGTTCTCCTTGAACACGCTATACACTCCCAGCTAGGATCCCAAAGACTGAATTCTATAGGCAAATATGCTCAGGAGGAATGGCAAAGTCTCAAGGTTAAAATTCTGAAGACAGAAAGAGAAGTGATTCCACTATCAAACACAAACCAGAATTACCTGAAGAGAATAATGTTGATGTATTGGGAATTCAACAACAAAATTAAGTACAAGAGATATATATGGAAGGTGGAGGTCCGGGAAAGGAACAGATGATGAGTCCAAAAGCATGGGTTGAATGTATAAGAAAGCATCAGGAAATGTTAAAAGTTATCAGCAGAGTCTGACAGAAATCTAAAGATGATAAAGTGCAGGATCAAAAAAGTGACAGGATCACTACTTGGTTTGGATGGAATGATAAGTGACTTGACACAAATGGTAGATATTTTGCTTCCATGATTCCTGTTGAGGGGAATGTCCTCTGTAGTAGAAATGACAGAACAAGAATGATAGAAATGGGAATGAATATTAAGTCACCACATTGTTGGTTATTGAAAGAACTTGCAGTCAGTCATGGAATATGGAATGCCTAAATAAATTCTGATTGATAAATCCAAAGGAATATTACTGTGCTTTGAGAAATAACAAATGTATCTATGGTGAAGTATGGAAAGATTTGTATGAACTGGTGAAAATTAACTAAGCAAACAGAAGAAAGTAACATATTTAATGATTATAGAAAAGTAAATAGAAAGAATATAAAACAATTAAAGTGAGTTTTGCAGAATTAAAAGGAATAAAGTTTAAAAAAGAAACATGAAAATTCCCATTCTTCTCCTTTGAACAGACATGGAATAGTGAATACATTTTCAGATTTCTCAAAATTTTGATAGGTTTTCCTGATTTTTCTTAAAAAAGTTTCTTTGATATGTTGGATGGTTCTCAGGGAGGGAAGATGGAAAGAGGGATACAGGGAGAAAATTGGGCAATGAACACACTAAATTTATTTAGTTAAATTAATTTAGTTAAATTTATTTTAAAAAAGAAAACTCAAAAATATGATTGCTAAGTAATTCTTGTGATGTGTGAAAGACCATAGAAAGTGAGAAAATTATGAAAATATTCACAAAGAGCCAATGTCCCATTTTTACAGAATTTTGAAAACTGTAAATCTATTAATGATTCAGGTTCTATTCATTCAAAATCTTTTCAACTTAATGTAATTGAAGACATCCATTTTATCTTTTGTGATTACCTTAATCTCTTGTTTAAGTTAAGACACTCTTTTAGCTATAGCTGTGAAATGTATCTTATCTGGATGACTTCTACTTTTAGCATTAAGTCATATAATTATCGTGAGTGAGATAATTCAAAACTAACAAGAGATCAAGGAAATCATAGAAAATAAAATAGAAATTTTGATATCTTAAATTAAAAACCTTTTGCCTAAGAAAAATTATTTTAGTTAGAATTCAAAAACATCAAGAGCTGTGAATCAGATGGGCCTTGGAGTCACATTGTTAATTCACAAATTCCCTAGCAAGAGTTAGCACTCCTGGGAAATAACCTTTAACATCAAATGAAATCTTTTTATCTATTTCAATATGAAGTATTCCTGTAACTCTTCTCCTGGTAAATAGAGTTTCTGTTTTTTACTGGTTGAAAATGCTTTTAAGCTTTCAGACATTTCTTTGGAATGTCCTGTAATGCAGACATTTGATGAACCTCCTGAAGCAGTATTAAAAATTTTCAGATTCTCTGGTCTAAATTCTGTACAACTTTTAGGTTTTCTTCCTGGATGTCCCAATTAGCAGCCAGGAATCCTTGCAGTATGATGAAAATCTTGCTCTGTCCTGAAGGAGAAAGGCTAAAAGGGAGAAAGAGGTTTTGTTTTTAAGACAACTAAATAAATAGATCCCATAGTCTGACTCATGATCAAACAAGTGATCGAATCGCAGAAGACAAAATGGACATAATAGAAAATGGACGAAATGGATACAAAATTTAAATAGCTTTTGCACAAACACCCAATGAGGTTAAGATTAGAAGGGAAACCAGTAATGGGAGCCCTGCCCTTAAGGATCTACAAATTTATCCAGCACTATCTTCTGTGTTGAATCCGGTCTTGTGTCTCTAACTGCATATTGGAAGTCTTAAACTGGATATACCAGAGACATCTGGAGCAAGAGAAAGAAAAAAAAATAAGTGAATGGATCTGGGAGCGAAAGAGTGACAGTTACTATTGATAATCCTTCTGAAGTCAGGAGTACAGTGGATCACCTTAGTCCCCTGGTCCTGCACTCCATTCTTTCAATGCTTCCTCAGAGTGAGAGAAGAGACCGGTGCTATGAAAGCCACTGTCATCTTCCTCCGTTTACAAAACAACTGCCTAACCTTCTTAATTAAGGTCACACCATAATTCTGATACAACTTGATTTTCACCTTTTGCTTTCTCTCTCAAAGGAATAAATATCGACCAATGTGTAGAAACACTCTCTCTTCCTTATTGCAAAAAACTCCAAACAGACTCCTCCCTGAAGGTTATTATTTCACATCAAGAAGGATATTATTTTCCTTAAAGCATAAGAATAACTTCTCTGTGCAATCTCACTTCCCTTCTGTTTCATTGCCAAGCAACCCTTCCATTGATTTTTCCATAGACAAAACCAGTGGGATTTCAAGACAAAATCATCAGTGGAACACAATTATGGGTTGTATATTGGAGGTTTCACCAACAACAAGTTACTAGATTTAGGACCAGCTAAGTGCTTTCATTTTTAGTAGGGAACAAACTTACAGTTATTTTTTCTTTAGGAACAATTACAAAGGAGGTGGAGTGGGAGACAGTCAATAACTTAGAGCTTTTTTAAACCCCAATGAGTCTTCCTTTTGTCCTGTGATGGAAGTGATAGGTAAGAGGTTTTAAATTCTATTGTATTCCTTTCACACAGTTATTCTCCCCTCTCATTCCCCTACCCCATCCCTCTTTTTGCACTCAGTTGACAATTTCCATTTTCCGTTACCCACCTCCCCAACTGCTGGTCCAACAATATTTTATTTCCCTACTTTGTGGTATCACCAAGAAATGGTCCTTCAATCTTAATTAATGATCTCTAGTGATGAGGGCAATTCCCTCTCTACCCTCAGAAGTAGCTTATCCAATTGTGGGGCCATTCTAATAACTAGGAATATTTTCCTCATATTGAACTGAGATCTTCCTACCTAATATCTGTCCGTTGATTCCAATATATCTTTCTATAATCAAATAGAACAAATCCTAATTCTTTTTTCTCAAGATACCCCTTTGTATAATTGATGACTTATGCCTTCTCCTTCCCAAGAAAAGCATTAAATTTCTTCAAACCATTTTTGTTAAGAATAATTTCTAATTACCTCGCTACACTGACTTCTCTCTACTGGAGTTGTTCTGGTTTTCCGTATTCCTTCTAAAATGTGGCTTTAAGAACTGAAAACTTAACTTAGATATCATTTGATTAAAGTTAAGATAGACCTTATGGATGGTCAGCCTTCTTTATGCTGAATATTTGCATGTCAAATATATATACATATATATATGTATGTATATGTATATGTGTATTGTATATCTACATTTATATAATTTTCTTCTGGAGGCCAAATTACAAAGTCTGACTTGTGGTTACTTCCACCATACTTTAGACCCTAAACAGACTATGTAATGAGATCTGATTCTTTTGGGTTTTGTTTTTTTTTGTTTTTTGTGTTTTTTTTTTGTAAAGGGAGAGCAAAAAGCTATCTCCAACCAAATCTTCGGAACAATGACATTTACTTTTTTTGTTTTAAAATTGTTTTTCTGTGTTTTTGATGGTGGAAATCAATATCTGGATAATGGGATGTCTTCAGAACCATAAAGAGAGTGATCGAGATTTTTCTCTTTTAATGACAATGAGGTAGTCAAGATGGGATGCTTGCCAATTGTGAAACACAAGCCTGAGAGAGGAAAGTTTGGGAGAAAGGGTAAGAGAAGGGGAAATAAAGAATGAGTAAAAGGAGATGACATGAGAAATCAAGAAATCCTTTAGGAGGAGAAGATATTTGCAGTCTTGAGTTTGTGAGATAGCCTACTGTAGGCTATCTATGACATTAGGTGAACCATTTACCAGTGGAGATTCAATTTTCACATCAGTAAAATAGTGATAATACTATAATTTACCTTAATGGATTGTGAGAAAAGTACTTTGTGTATGGCAAAGTGCTATTTTAATATAAACCATCGGTATTGTTCACTGAGTTTATTTGCTATCATAGGGATTGAGAATATGTCAGTAATACCAATTTCACTAAGGATGATTGCTCCTTTGACCTCTGGATAAAAGGGTAACTTTATTGGATATTCATTTCTTTGATGGAGTGGCAATGGTGTACAGTAAATCAGGAATGCCTCGAGAATCAAGAGACCTAGGTTCTAGTTCTGGCTCGGTAAATAACTCGGTATTCTCATTTATGTAGTCAATTTACTCAATTAAAGGAGAGAATTGGAGAAAATGATTTTTTTTCAAATCAGTCATACCTTGTATTTTTTATTTCCACCCATTTTTCTTTGTTTAAAATGATTGTATTTGAAGAGAATCTCAAAGAGTCATAGACAAACAATTCTTCTGGGGATCTCAGCACCTGCAGAATTCTTGGCTATGTCCCAATCCTGAAGATGTTCTCAGAGTAAGCAGAGAAATCAAATACACTCCCTGTTTCCTTCAAGTGAGCTCAAGTATCATTGATACTGTGGTTTAAATTATGCATTTTTTCATGTTTTTTGTTCATTATGATATCATTAGTCTCAGATCATTCATAGCTAGGGTTCTTCCCCACTTACCTGCTTTTACACTTTTATTTTCTTATACCTCATCATCACCAGAAAGAACACTGAGGAACAACGATGAAGAGGTGGGATCTTTCACCTCAACTTAGCCTGTTTCTCCTCACTTGTCTGCCTTTTACTTTCTTAAACTCCATTATTACTAGAGAGAAGACTGTTTGCAAGAGGTATTTGGAGGTGGGATTTTTTACTTCAGTCATAACCTTTTCACCATGATTTGATTAGATGAATCTGTTTCTAGGAACACTGAAGAAGAAGACTGAACAAACTCCTTCTTAGAGGCTGGTGGTTGCTTTAGATCAGTATTTATTTTGCAAACTTTTATTCTACACCATCTAACAACTTTTTGGAACACACAAAATGAGTACAACTAATATATACACATAGACATACCCATGCACACACCAATACTTCACTTCATCAGGTAGTGCAATTATTCCATTAAAGCACTGTTTCTCTTTTCATATCTCTCTTCTTTTACTGTCTTATCAAAAATTAATAAGAAACCTTGGATGGATTGAAGGTTAAATTGCTATCAGTTAATAGTTTTTCGCATATACTGGAGATGGAAGCAGTTCTTGAGCCACAGAACTAATGGGTGAGCATTATATTGGTACATTTCTATCTAGAAGTATTTAGTAAACCTTACCCTGCTCTTTATGTTCTCCTCACTCTCCATCTCCCTACTCCACAACTCGAAGCACACATTCACTTGAACACACACAGACATGTAATACATAATTCTGAAATCATTTAGCATTATTGGAGCTTTACAAATATTTTCTGTTATTGCAAGATCAACTAAGTGATGCACTGATTATGCAAATATCAAACATCCTGGTGTTCCACTTCTGATTCCAGAGATCAAGATTAATTATTAATTTTTTAAACAGAATTAAGGATCACTTTATTGATTTGTATTTTTGGAGGCAAGTGGGATTAAGTGACTAGCCCAGGGTCAAACAGCTAGTAAGTGTCTAAGGCTGCATTTGAATTCAGATCCTTTGAATACAGGCATAGTGCTCTATCCATTGTTTCACCTAGCTGACCCATTTTCATTTTTTTTGAGGTAACGTCACAGCTGTTTTCTATCTTTATTTTTGATTGTTCTAAATCATTGACACTTTTGGGAACTGGTGGAGAGATACAACGTGTTCTCCCCAGCAAGAAAAGGAAATAGACCCACTCTGAACCCTCTTATTTTCTCTGACTTTTAAGACAGGTTTATTTTTAGTGAGAAACCTCCTTCTTGCATGTGAAGTATTGTGGCATAGATGAATGAGAGTAATCTGAAGGCCTAGATTTAAATCCTTTCAATGCTAACAATCTGTATGATCTTGGTCAAGGCCATTACCTTCTCGGGGCTACATCTTTCTTATCTGTAAAATAGCGAGTTAGGCTAGATGATGTATAAGGTCTCTTTTACATCTATCTTTTCTTTTCTCTACTCAATTGTAGCACAACTGAACTATTTCCTACTCTGAATACACAATTTTTAATTGGTTATAAGGAAGGATATGAGAAAGTTTGATACATTTTCAAATTCTGAAGAATGTTAAGCATCATTTAGTTGAGTTCCTATATCTAATCAACAGGGAAGTGAGAGTCAGAGAAATGGCTTTGCCCAATGATAGGTTATTTCATTACAGAATCTCAGTTATAAGGGATCTCAGAAGCTATTTATATCAACCTATATTAGCTAAAACTCCTCTTTACAATGCACCCCAAAAGGGGTCATTCATTCTTCAGTGGAACACCTCAAATTACAAGTTAATGACCTTCTGTGAAAACTCATTCCACTTTGGGCCAGTTTTAATTGCTAACAATTTTTTCTTATTTAATTCTAAATGTTCCTCTCTGTAACTCCCATCTCAGTAGATGAGTGCAACAGCTCTCATTTCTACCATCTATTGGTAGAACAAACAGTTTTGTGTACTTTTATATAATGAAAATTTCAGTTTTTGGAGGATTCATATCAAAAGAAAGAAGGTTGGTTGTTGCAGTTAAAAAAATTGTGGTTGCAGATGTCCCATAATATACATACACACATGCATGCATGCATGCATACATATATGTATATATATATGTATATGCATATATGTGTGTCTTTCATTTTTAAATAAATATTTTAACTCAATGGATCACAATCAAAGATTATACAATCCCAAATTTCAAAATATGAAAATCAGAGTGCAACAAAATGACCACATATACACTTACCAGAGTTCAATATCCCTCAGCAAAGTCATTTATTATCTAATTTTCTTTCATCTTTTTCATCTTGTCTTTTATGTTTTTTTCCCACTCTTAATTACAGGTGTCTCATCACTCACACAGGTTAAGGAAGGATTCTTATTAGCAGGAAAAAAAACTGATCAACATTGGTGGAGGGTTTCTTCCCATGGACTTCCCTATATCAATAAAATTACACATTCACTCCATATTTCCCCCTCTTATGATCTAGGTGAGATGCTTATGGTTACTTATCAGCTAAGTATCATCAAAGTCTCTTCTAATTCTAAATTCCATGGCTCTAGGAGTACCCCAATTTGGCTTTCTATGAACAGTATGCCTAATTAATGTCTTATTTCTGAACAGACCTGGACAAAGATCATTGTAACAGAAATTGAATGAGCTCTCCTTTAATTTACAGTATTTGCCTGTTAAGTCCATTGTCATAGGAGTATAAAAATTTTGAGGGATTAATTAGAATGGCTTCTCATTTTTATGCCCCCTTCAGAATCTCTTTCTAATACATAATTATTAGGAATTCTCCATATGGTTAATGTTTGAGAAAGAGTGTGTACAGAATGCTTGGGGTTGAAAGGATTCCTCCAAGGATTCTGAGAGTGTGTTTTTGATTAGTGTTTCCCAATTTTTTTTTCCAATTTGTGATACAATCAAATTACTAGAATAGTGTAATGGAGTAAGTGAGTTCCCACTTAGCTGTCATCCAATTAGTGTGCTCTCTGTCTGTCTGTCTCTTTGTCTCTCTCTATCACTCGCTCACTCTCTGCCTCTTTGTCATATTTCTTACTTATTTCCCCCATTCCTAAATGATCAAAAAGAGAGAGATGTATGTCCTTGTTTCTTCTCTGGGCCTTGAGCTAATTTTTATAACTACTCAATGCTTATTTGCTACTCTTTTAAATTACGTTATTTTAGTCAATGTGTATATTATTCTCCTTTTCCAGCTTCTTCCCAGCCTTCTGCTCCATTCCATTTACATCTTTGTTTCACTCAATTCCTTATGCTCATTTCTTATTATGGCACAACAATGTTCTACCCTATTCATATATAATAATTTATTCAGCTATTTCTCAATCCATGAACTTCTATTTTTTCCAGTTTCTTAAAGGAAAGCAAAACAAGATGCTTTATATGTTATGCCAAATATGGGGTAAGAGGTAGGGTGTGTGTCATTCTTTGTGTATTATAGAGACCAAATTTCTTTTCAAAAACAAATTTTTATACCTTTTTTCCTAGTTGACGAGATTTGAGACCTAGGTGTCATCCTCAAATCCTCATGCTGTCTCACTTCTCATAGCCAGCTGATGGCTAAGTCTTGTTATTGCTACTTCTGAAACATTTCATAAGCCACCCCCTTTCTCTCTCTTCTGAGATAGTCATCACCCTGGCTGAGGCCCTCATCATGATATTACTGGACTGTTGTAATGCTCCTGATTTAATTATGTCTCCATTCTAGTACATTTTCCACTCAGTTGTCAAACTGCTTTTCTTAATGTGCAAGACTGACCATATCCCATCCTTTCTACTTCACTCATTCAACTCCAGTGGACCCTTATTGCCTCCAGGATCAAGTAACAAATGCTCTATTGTGCTTATGAAACATTCTTCCCCCACCCGTGACCTAGTCCCTTCCTACCTTTCCAATCTACTTATATTTCATACTTCCCCAGTGTCATTGTTCTCCTTACTGATCCTTGCACAAGACATTCCATCTTCTGATTCGAGCATTTTCATTGGTTGTTCTTCATGCCAGGAACTCTCTATTTCTTCATCTCTGCCTTCTAATTTCCCTGGTTTTCTTCATATCTCACCTTATGCAAGAAGCCTTTTTTGATTCCACTTAATGTCGTCCCTATGACATTTCCCCCAATTTATCCTCTTTATATTTTGTTTGTTCATAGTTGTTTGTCCACTATCTTCCTCATCATAGAAGATATTTGAAAGCAGGGATTTTCCTTTATTACTTAAAACAAGAGCTACATGTTAACTGCAGTGAAGACTTAGCTGACCTGTGTTCCTCAGAATATATCCACATTATTATTATGATTCCTACATGTATACACCAGACTTTAGCTTTATTTCACTACATGTCAAGTACTACTTCTGCTTTCATTTATACACTCTTACAGAGTAGCTAATCAACAAATGTGAACGCACAAGCCTTACGCTGTGAAGGATATTGTCACACCTTGTACTGTTCTCCCATTCAATAAACTCCAGTGATTCCTTTTACATCTATGGTTCTTGTTGCCATTGGTATCTGACAGTGGAGTGAATAGAATTCTATACTTTGAGTCAAGAAATCCTGAACTCAAATCAAACCATGCACCTTTACCAACTCTGTAATACTGGACAAGTCACAACCTCTATTTGCCTCAGTTTCCTCAACTATAAAATGGAGATAATAATAGAACTTTTCAGATTTGTTGTGCGGGTCAAATGAGAGAATAGTACAAAAAGCATGAGCACAGTACCTGGCATGTAGTAGGTAATGTATGGAAGTTGGCTAGAACATGGTAGGAGCACTGTGTTTGGGCCTTAGAGTAGATTACAGCAGGGATAACAGAAGCAGCCTCTGGAGCACTTAGCTCAAAGACAAAGATGGAATCAAATGCCTGATCAGAAAGAAATTATAAGGGACAACTCCTTGAAAATTAGAATTAGGCAAATAAAACTCAATGACTCCCTGAGACACCAAGAAATAATAAAAGAAAATCAAGAGACTGAAAAAGTGGAACATCTGAAATATCTAAAAAACAAACTTAACCTAGAAATTATGGGTGAGAGATAATTTAAGAATCATTGAGGGCCATGAAAGCAAGAGTCTAGACAGCATATATAAATAAAAACCTGCCCAAATATCTTAGAACCTGAGGTCAAAGTTGAAAGAATGCACTGTCATCTCTTGAAGGAACTGGTCAAATGAAAACTCAAGGAATATTATAGCCAAAATTCAAAGTGCCAAGGTCAACTTAAAAAGACAACAAGAAGCCAGAAAAAAAATAACTCCAGCACAGAGGTGTCACAATTACAAAGCAACCATTATTTTGAAGGAGCAGAGAGCTTAGAATATGATATTCTAGAATGTAAAAGATCTAGGTTGATAATCAGCATCAACTTTGTCAGAGAAATTGATTATAAACAACCAGGGATAAAATGAAGTTTTAACAAAATAAAGGACTTCCAAGAATTCATGAGGAAAAGACAAGAGGTAAGTAGAAAATTTGACATCTAGAAACATAAAAAAGTAAATACAAATAAGGAAACACAATCCCAAAGACAAATGGATGAAGAACAAATCACTGAAATTATCAATAATGGTATTACAAGTACTTTTATTAATTATTATGATTGCTTATTATAGATTATAAACAGTTTAACCTTATTGAATACTTTATGATTTTTTTCTTTCTTGATTATTTTTTTATGCTTTTCTTGAGTCTTCTATTTGAAAGTCAAATTTTCTATTCAAATGCAGTCTTTTTTTTTTCAGGAATGTTTGGAAGTTCTCTATTTCATTGAATATTCCTTTTTCCCCTTGAAGGAGTACATTCAGTTTTGCTGGGTAGGTGATTCTTGATTGTAATTCTAGCTCTTTTATCCTTAGGAATGTTACATTCCAAGCCTTATAATCTTTTAAAGTAAAAGCTGCTAAATCTTGTGTTATCCAACTGTGGCTCTATGATGTCTGAATTGGTTCTTTCTGCTTGCTTGCAGTATTTTGTCATTGGTCTGGGAGCTCTGGAATGTATCTGTATTTTTTCTAGGAGTTTTCATTTTGTGATCTCTTTCAGGAGGTTATTGGTGGCTTATTTTTATTTCTAATTCACCCTCTAACTGTAAAACATGAGGAAATTTCTTTTTCATAATTTCTTGAAAGATGATGTTTCGGCTCTTTTTATAAAAGGTATGATTTTCAGGTAGTCCAATATGTCTAAAATTATTTCTCTTTTATCTATTTTCCCAATAATATGCTTTTCAAAAGAGATATTTCACATTTTATTCTATTTTTTTCATTCTATTGATTTTGTTTTATTTTTTCTTGATGTCTCATGGGTTGTTAACTTCCAATTGTGCGATTTTATTTTTTATGGAATTATTTTCTTTAGTGAGAGTTTGTACTTCCTTTTCAATTTAACTAATTCTGTTTGTTAAGCTGTTCTTCTCTTCAGGAGATTATTGTGCCTCTTTTTTTTTTTTTACCATTTGACTCATTCTGTTTTTAAGGTGTTATTTTCAGTATTTTTTGTGTCTCCTTTACTAAGCTGTTGATTCTTTTTTCCCCCGTGATTTTCTTGCATCACACTGATTTTACACTCAACTTTTCCTCTACCTATCTTATTTAATTTTTAAAATTTCTTTTGAAATTTTCCTGGACTTCTTTTGTTAGGCCTGAGACTAGCTCAATTTTCTTTGAACCTTTAGATGTAGTAGTTTTGATTTCATTGTCTTCTGAGTTGTTGCCTTGAATTGGTTAGATTCTTTTTTTTTTGTTTGCTCATTTTCCAGATGATTTCTTGAATATAGAAGATATATTCTAGATGGATGCTGAAACTTAAATCGTTTGGTTGCGTAATGAGAAGATGAGAATCATTGGAAAAGATGCTGATGTAAGGAAAGATTGAAGGCAAAAGGAAGAGGGGATAGCAGAGGACGATATGGATAGATAGTATCATGGGACCAATGAACAAGAGCTTGGACAGACTTTGAGAGATAGTCGAGGACAGAAGGGCCTGGTCTGGTAGAGTCTGTGGGAATATTAAGAGTTGGATATTACTGAACCATTGAACAGCAATAACAAAAATTTGGGTTCTGCTCCTGGGGTGGAGGGGGTACTGTCTCACACTCCAATATTTTTTTTTTTTTGTGCAGCTATTTTTACTGAAAATTCTGGGGGTGGGAGAGAGTGTATGTCTGCAACTTTGCAATTTTTCCAGGGTGGTATGGCATAAGGAGAAGTGTGTTTAGTATTCTCCTGGCCTGTGCTTTAGTCTGTGAGAGACCGCCAGCACTCTTCCCTGCCCTGGACCTGGGACCAGGTCCCTACTCCCTTGTGCCTGCAATTTCTGATGTATGAGTGCTCTTCCTTGCTCTAGGTCTGTAACTCAGGACTGGGACCTGCATCTGTGTATGGTCAATGCAATAGAGTCCCAAACCTAGTGCCAGCAAAATCCTGCACCACCCATCAGACACCCCCCCACACAGTCTGTGACCTGAGAGCTCAATTAAGTTGCCCCCAAAGTCTGCATTGGATTACTGAGGTACAGCCTACTACTGTCTTACGGGGATGCTGTATATTGGACTGTGCTCTCCTTTCACCCCAATGAGACAGATCTTTTCTTTTGACCTTCTAAGTTGTCTTGGGCTAGACAATTATTTCACTCTATCCTTTTCTTGCTTCTGCTATTCCAGAATTCATTTAGAGGCATTATTTTAAAGCTGTTTGGAGAGGAATTTGGGAGAATTTGGGAATCCCCTTTTCTCCACTATCCTAAGACTAATTTTTTAAATCAATTAAAAGCAGATATTATTTGATCATTTCAATAGTTTCTAATTTTCAAAATTGCTTATTTGGTGCTTGATTTGTATTTATTAATTTTTTAAAATTCCATGTTTAGTTTCTTAATCTCTCTTTTTTAAAACATGTTGTTCATAGAAGTTTTAGGAAATACGATTTTTTTCCCTCTGAGCATTACTTTAGAGATATCCCCCCTCCCCCATGTTTGACGTATTGTCTCTTCGTAGTCATTATATTTTTTTTTTAACAATTTTCAATTGTTTTTATGATGTGTTCTTTGGTCTAATCATTATTTAAAATTTCTTTACCTACTTACAACCTAGACTTAATTTGTTCTTATTATATTATTGCATTATTTTTTTGTACTAAATGCTATACTTACAATTTCTATATTTTTATGACTCACTTATTAATCCTTTGTAACTTTGCACATGAAAAAACTTTGTAAAGGTTCTGTGAAAAACAGAAATGTATGGCTATTCTTAATTTTCCTATTCAAAGCTATGAATCTCAAAAATACTTTTCCAACAATTTAATTCCATATTTTATTCAGTGTTTATCTTGATGTTTGATGTTTCAAATTATGAAGGAATAACATTAATAAGCAACTAGAAAGAAACAATTTCAGTATTGTGGAAATACAATCAGGATAACACAAGATCTAGCAGCTTCTACATTAAAGGATCGAAGGGTATGGAATAGGATATTCCAGAAGTCAAAGGAATTAGGACTCAAACAAAGAATCACCAACCCAGCAAAACTGAGTATAATACCTCAGGGAAAAATATGATCTTTCAATGAAACAGAGGACTTTCAAACATTCTGGATGAAAAGACCAGAGCTGAAAAGAAAATTTGACTTTCAAACACAAGAGTCAGAAGAAGCATGAAAAAGTAAACAGCAAAGAGAAGTCATAAGGGACTTACCAAAAGTGAACTGTTTACATTCCTACATGGAAAGACAATATTGGTAACTCTTAAAACATTTCAGTATCTGGGTAGTTGGTGGGATTACACGCACACACACACACAGACACACACACATGTGCAAGCACACACAGAGACAGAGAGCACAGAATGAATTGAATAGGATGGGATCACATCTTTAAAAAATGAAGTTAAGTGGTGAGAGAGAAATGTATTGGGAGGAGAGAGGGAGAAATAATCCCTCATAGAAGAGGCAGGCAGGAGACTTTTTAGTGGAGGGGAAAAGAGGGGAGTTGAGAGAAAAACAAGAAGTTTACTCTCAACACATTCGACTAAAGGAAGGAATAAAATGCACACTCATTTTGGTATGATAACCTATCTTACAATACAGGAAAGAGGGGGAGGAGGGGATAAGCAGGGTTGGGGGGATGATGGAAGGGAGGGCAATGGGAGGAGGGAGCAATTTGAAATTAACACTCTTGGGGAGGGACAGGATCAAAAGACAGAATAGAAGCAATGGGGAGCAGGATAGGAGGGAGGGAAATCTAGTTAGTCTTACACGACTATTATGGAAGTCATTTGAAAAACCACCCAGATATAGCCGGTATTGAATTGCCTATCTTCCCAAAAGAAATCAGTGGGGAGGGAGGGATGGGGAGAAGTTGGAACTCAAAGTTTTAGGAACAACTGTTGAGTATTATTCTTGCTACTACGAAATAAGAAATATAGGTAATGAGGAATAGAAAGTTAACTGGCCCTACAGGGCAAAAGGGAAGATGGGGACAAGGGAAGGGAGGGATGATAGAAGAGAGGGAAGAATGGTGATAGAGGAAATTAGAATGCTTGGTGTATTGGGGTGGGGCAGGGGACAAATGGGGAGAAATCTTGGAATCCAAAATCTTGTGAAAATGAATGTAAAAAGTTAAATAAATAAATTTATTTTTAAAAAAACCTATCACTTTGATAATAGTGAGAACCTTGGATTTAAGGAGAGAGTTTGGAGGAAGTCCAAGTAAAAAACTATTGAGGTAGAATAGGAAAGAGGTGATGAAGATTTTCACCAGGCAAGAGATTGTATTGAATGCAGAAATGGAAATAGATACAGAAGAGTTTATGATGACAGTGTTGACTTAAGTTGGCAGTTTATTTTATATGAAGGATTGATGAGGTTCAAGTAGAGTTGCAGTGGGACATTTCTAAGGAATTTCAAAGACTCAGGTCAGCACCAAGCCAATTGGAAAGATTTATTTCCCTTTTGATGTTTCACACTCAGGTAAATCTCTAAATTCCTTAGAGGAATTTAGCAATTTCATTAAGGCAAGACAAACTATTTTATAGAGAATATAATTCTGATTACACAAGCTAAGTTTACATCGAATATATGAATATGATTTATCTTAACATACAGGAGGAATTTCTTAAAGAATTAGGTAATGGAGGAGGAGTTCGTCTCTCACTGGAACTGTGCATGGCATTGCTCATAACTCATGCAATTGGGGAGGTATGTATACTTGGTAATGACGTAATCAACCTCTCTAAGTTCATTCTAGGTAAGTTATTTACTAATACTGAGCAGGCACTATCATAAAATGGGTTGCTTCTTTGGTCTGGTGGCCAAGCATCCTGTTCTCTTCATCCTGGTGGTTCTGTCTCCTGACTGTCTAGCTATTGGTCAAGATGGATTATTACATATTGTGGACCTATCTTGGATTAAATGAATGATGCAATTGTGGTTGAGTACAAGAACACATCTCTTTCTGTGGGAATGAGTCTGGAGTCAGTGGTTGCTATCCCATTATATAGACATGCCTGCTGTTTCTGTGAGAACTATGAGTTCAGGGACATATCCATTGTTCTAATGAGCAGTGAAGCATATATGAAGAAGTTAGGCCATTGGCGAAGGCATAGATACTTGATATTGGGACTGGGGACAGCTGTATTAGGACTCCATCAGGTTGAAGGAGAGGGAAATATCAAGGACAACTCCATAGTTGTAAACTTAGGTGATTAGAAGAATGGGGATTCCATTTATGCAAGTGGAAAAGTTTGTAGGAAGTCTCTCAGTTCACTTGTATTTATTAAGTTCTTACTCTCTGGTAGTCACTGTGCTAAATCCTAGGTATACAATGAAAGGCAAAAACAAAAAACTCACACAAACAGAAAAACCACCCTTTCCCCTGACCTCCACTCAAAATGAAAAAGAAAAACCAAATAAACTCAGCCCAGATCTCTCAAGGAGCTTAGAGTATGAACTTGCAGGGACAGGGGTGGAATATCAGATTCTTTTTGGATATGTGGAGTTTGAGTTACAGGTCTAAGTAGAGCTGCTCCATAGACATTGGATGATAAAGGACTGGATTTCAGGAGACAGGTTTTATTTTTAAAATGGTTTAAATGATTGTGGGAGTCTTCGTATTCATGAACAAATTGTATCATTCTATTTTGAAAACAGTTTTGTGTACTTTTATATAATGAAAATTTCAGTTTTTGGAGGATTCATATCAAAAGAAAGAAGGTTGGTTGTTGCAGTTAAAAAAATTGTGGTTGCAGATGTCCCATAATATACATACACACATGCATGCATGCATGCATACATATATGTATATATATATGTATATGCATATATGTGTGTCTTTCATTTTTAAATAAATATTTTAACTCAATGGATCACAATCAAAGATTATACAATCCCAAATTTCAAAATATGAAAATCAGAGTGCCACAAAATGACCACATATACACTTACCAGAGTTCAATATCCCTCAGCAAAGTCATTTATTATCTAATTTTCTTTCATCTTTTTCATCTTGTCTTTTATGTTCTTTTTCCACTCTTAATTACAGGTGTCTCATCACTCACACAGGTTAAGGAAGGATTCCTATTAGCAGGAAAAAAAAACTGATCAACATTGATGGAGGGTTTCTTCCCATGGACTTCCCTATATCAATAAAATCACACATTCACTCCATATTTCCCCCTCTTATGATCTAGGTGAGATGCTTATGGTTACTTATCAGCTAAGTATCATCAAAGTCTCTTCTAATTCTAAATTCCATGGCTCTAGGAGTACCCCAATTTGGCTTTCTATGAACAGCATGCCTAATTAATGTCTTATTTCTGAACAGATCTGGACAAAGATCATTGTAACAGAAATTGAATGAGCTCTTCATTCATTTACAGTATTTGCCTGTTAAGTCCATTGTCATAGGAGTATAAAAAATTTTGAGGGATTAATTAGAATTGCTTCTCATTTTTATGCCCCCTTCAGAATCTCTTTCTAATACATAATTATTAGGAATTCTCCATATGGTTAATGTTTGAGAAAGAGTGTGTACAGAATGCTTGGGGTTGAAAGGATTCCTCCAAGGATTCTGAGAGTGTGTTTTTGATTAGTGTTCCCCAATTTTTTTTTCCAATTTGTGATACAATCAAATTACTAGAATAGTGTAATGGAGTAAGTGAGTTCCCACTTAGCTGTCATCCAATTAGTGTGCTCTCTGTCTGTCTGTCTCTTTGTCTCTCTGTATCACTTGCTCGCTCTCTGCCTCTTTGTCATATTTCTTACTTATTTCCCCCATTCCTAAATGATCAAAAAGAGAGAGATGTATGTCCTTGTTTCTTCTCTGGGCCTTGAGCTAATTTTTATAACTACTCAATGCTTGGCATTATTTGCTACTCTTTTAAATTACATTATTTTAATCAATGGGTATATTATTCTCCTTTTCCAGCTTCTTCCCAGCGTTCTGCTCCATTCCATTTACATCTTTGTTTCACTCAATTACTTATGCTCATTTCTTATTATGGCACAACAATGTTCTACCCTATTCGTATGTAATAATTTATTCAGCTATTTCCCAATCTATGAACTTCTATTTTTTCCAGTTTTTTAATGGAAAGCAAAACAAGATTCTTTAGATGTTATGCCAAATATGGGGTAAGAGGTAGGGTGTGTCATTCTTTGTGTATTATAGAGACCAAATTTCTTTTCAAAAACAAATTTTTATACCTTTTTTCCTAGTTGACGAGATTTGAGACCTAGGTGTCATCCTCAAATCCTCATGCTGTCTCACTTCTCATAGCCAGCTGATGGCTAAGTCTTGTTATTGCTACTTCTGAAACATTTCATAAGCCACCCCCTTTCTCTCTCTTCTGAGATAGTCATCACCCTGGCTGAGGCCCTCATCATGATATTACTGGACTGTTGTATTGCTCCTGATTTAATTATGTCTCCATTCTAGTACATTTTCCACTCAGTTGTGAAACTGCTTTTCTTAATGTGCAAGACTGACCATATCCCATCCTTTCTACTTCACTCATTCAACTCCAGTGGACCCTTATTGCCTCCAGGATCAAGTAACAAATGCTCTATTGTGCTTATGAAACATTCTTCCCCCACCCGTGACCTAGTCCCTTCCTACCTTTCCAATCTACTTATATTTCATACTTCCCCAGTGTCACTGGTCTCCTTACTGATCCTTGCACAAGACATTCCATCTTCTGATTCGAGCATTTTCATTGGTTGTTCTTCATGCCAGCAACTCTCTATTTCTTCATCTCTGCCTTCTAATTTCCCTGGTTTTCTTCGTATCTCACCTTATGCAAGAAGCCTTTTTTGTTTCCACTTAATGTCTTCCCTATGACATATCCCCCAATTTATCCTCTTTATATTTTCATTGATCATAGTTGTTTGTACACTATCTTCCTCATTATCATAGAAGATATTTGAAAGCAGGGATTTTCCTTTATCTTTTCTTCTATCGTTAGTGATTAGTCCAGTATCTGGTGTGCAGTCAGTTGATTGATTGACTGACATGACTTAAATTCTCCATCTATGTCTTTCCCTTCCCCTCTCAGATAACTAGGTGATAAAACAAACAAAAAAAATAGAAAAAATAAACCTGGAAAGAGCAAATATCACCAAAACCATTCTATAGAAATTTTTTTTTCTGAGAATGGATGTAACGGTCCTGTGACCACACATCTGTAAAGGAGTGGGATGTGTTCTTATGTCTCTTCTTTGGGACCATGTTTTTTCTTTGTAGTTTCACAATTTTCATTTTCTAATATTTTGTCAGTTTTCAATTTAAATTATTTTATTTCTTATGCATATGGTGTTCTTGCTTCTCTTTGCTTCACTCAACATCAGTTCTTGTCTTTCCATCCTTCTCTTTACTCATCATATTAATAATTTCATAGAGCACAGTAATATGCCATTATATTCACCTGCCACAAATTATTTACTCATTTCCAAATTCATTGTTTTCTGTTTTTATTCTTTTTTTCTTGTCACAAATATGCTTCTATAAACATTTTGGGCATAAGAAGACTGTCTTTTTTTTTTTATTAGTGATCTCCTTGGAGTACCTGTCTAGAATGGGTCCAAACTTTAAAGTTTACTTTAGAAGTTCTGGGAAAAACAAAGTTTCTCAGAGAGAGAATTCCCATGGTGGCCATGTTGAGCCCAGAGATGCATCAGTTGGTCACTTGTTTATCCAGCAGAGAATGATTACAAAATTGTACCCTTAACTCATATATTCTTCAGTAAATGAAGCTATGATAGTGAGTTCATGGACACCAGAAGCATGGCTGACCCTTAATCTACCCTGCTTCTGGTTACTGTCTCCTTGTTTCTTTTGGCTTTTTGTATGTTGTATTTCTCTGGTAGATTTGATTCCTGTAAGCTTAGTATCATCTGCCTACAGATGTCTGATCACCAGGTGTGTCACCACTATCCATCCAGATGTCACCCCTATCCAAGACTGTGATGTGTCATCTCTGGACCTGAAGTCGATCAAACTCCAGATGCCAGCTAAAGACTTCATCTCTCAATTGGGGCAGTGGCAGCTCTACATCCAATTTTAACAGAAAGTAGCTATGGAAGAAAAGATCTTCTCCTCTCACTCCAAGATTTTGGGCCCCATTTGTTTGAAGGGGATAATGGGGTGCTTGTGCTCAAGCCCGACCCTATAATATTGCTCTATGGGCTGTTTTTGTGTGATACCTGTTGTATTGTTGTAAAGTTCCAACGACTCCAGTTACCTAAGATAGCTTTTGTATGCTTATTTTCTGTTATCTCTGTTACAGTTCTGTTGATAGCTTCTACCCCATCAACCTATGTAATGAATAAGAAAATCTTGGGGCTGAAAATAATAGTAATTTAAATGGAAAGATCTTTGTCATTCATTAATAGGCCCATAACACTTGCTTAAATCACATGGAAGACTAAGTCACAGTGTGGTGGGAGGAGCTTGCTGAACAGGAGGAATAGAAAGGGTGGTGGAGAAGTGGGAGGAAGTGAGTGATCAAGGTCAGAGCAGAGGAGAGAAGACTCAGTCAGGCGGGCAGGTATGGCAAGGCACAGGCTCTTGAGTGTTTGCTTGTGATAAGGCCCTAGCAGAGGGAGGGAGGCTTGGGAGTGACTTTGCCCCCTGCAATGATCATGTTTATTACCTTCTTGGTCACCAGGACAGATTTAGCTTTCTGGTCTGGGAATTTGGCTTCTGGTGTCTAAATAAATGTTTTTCTTCTGTCTTCTGTAAGGAGGGTCTTTTATACTTAATGTTTGAGAACTCTGGTGGCATATTCATAGTCACCATCAGTGCTGAGGCGATACTCCTGGTGATATAATAAACATATATTACGTTTGGAGTTGAGAGTGTGCATGCATATGTGTGCGTGTGTGTGTGTTTTTGTGTGTGTGTATTTGTGTAAAACAGAATCAATCATGTAAAGGAGTGGGAACATAACTATAATATAACATAACATTATCATGAAAGGATTAATTGAGTGTGAATTTTAGTTGGAAAAAAACTATTCTATAGATGCCTTACTTTTCTCGTAAGTAATGATTCTCTGAATTTCGGGGTCAAGCTAGATGGCTTTCACTCTGTAGGGTTGATTGAGAAGACGAATGATTTTAAAGGGTGTTCCCAAGGGGGCAATCACTCATGCAAGATTTCTCTATCACATTTTGAATATCTGTGCTATCAGGACCAATGACAAAAGAAAGTAAAATAAACGGCACTATAAATAAAGTGAGACCATGAGGTAAAAGAGAGTGCCAAAGATTATCCAACTAGCAAGAGGTAAGAGTCTTCTTGCTTTGATTTTTTTACCCATAAATTTTACATAATGAGTCAGTATTTGGGACATAATTTCTGTCCGCTTTTACTCTATCACAGTACCTCATTCCCCTCTCCAAAGCTTTATCCCATGTTGATATTTCCCATCTTTCAGTCTCTGTACTACATTTTCAGAATGGTTTTTTCTTTGTAATTCTGGGGAAAATGCAGATATAAAGTTAGAATGTCTAGAATGAACATGGCAGTGACACTTAGATCAGAGGTATATTACTTGATGATAGATTCCTGATACCTGTGCTAGAGTGGCCTTTAAGGAGCTTAGATTTTTTTTGGAAGGAGGGAGAGATACACTTTGTGCAAAAGTAAATGCTATGACATACAAAGCAAATTAAAGAGGGAGAAGCTGCTAAATATTATTGGAAGCCAGTTAAGGATTCATTTATAAAATTTTTAGAAGTTGTGCCTGTAAGGTACTATGTATAAACTAAAGATGATATGTGGGGGTAAGTTGAGGAAATAATTCATTCTAGACAAGGGGTACCACTGTTGCAAACATATAAGGTTATGAAGATAGAATGTGTTTTTGTAGTAACAGGTGGGGAAAACTGAACGAAACTGTTAGCAAAGGAGAATTATATGTCAGGAAAATGTGGGTGGCAGCTAGAATATAGAGACTTTAAATGCCAGATCAGGTAGTTTTATTTTATGTGAAGACATCCAAGTACTACTAATTCATTCATTTGTTTATCTTTCTGTATTGCTGTTTATTTCTTTATTGATCTATATTTTAGTTATTTATTCCTCCATTTATTTATCTACATTTATTGCTATTTTTTTATTAAGTGGCATCATGGTGAAATATGAACTTTAAATATATCAAACTGATAATGATGAGAAACTTGGATTTAAGGGGAGAGATTTTTGAGGAAGAAAGTTCAATTAGGAAACTACTGAGGTAGAAGGTAGGTTGTGTGTCATTCTTTATGAGTTATATGGACTGCACTTTCTTTTCTAAAATAATTTTTATAGATTTTTAAAAGAGTGGGTACCACTCTTCCCCTAGTTATCAAGGTTTGTGACATGGGTGCCATCGTTAAATCCTTATGCTGTCTCACTTCTTATATGCAGCTGATTGCCAAGTCTTGTTGTTTCTACTTCTGAAACATCTCATATGCCTACTCTCTCTTCTGAGATAGTCGTCACCCTGGTAGAGACCCTCATCACCTTTTTTCTGCACAATTGTAATGCCCTGCTTTAATTATGTCTCCGGTCTTCTAAAGTTCTTCTTTACAGGTATTTTATGGGGTGTGGGGTAAGAGTTAAGTGTACGTGCTTCTTTCTACTCGGCCATCTTGGCTCCTCCCCAAGATAATGATTTCTAATGTTATCGAACTTAGATTCTACTAGGAGTATATTTTCTTTCATCTTAAGACCTATTATTTTATCTGTACATTGATCTGGAGTTTTCTAATACCCAATCCCAAGAGCTCAGTTTGTTTTCCTATTCTTTTCTTTCTTCCTTTTACAAATCCCAAATTCCAAAGCACATTTTTAGTTACTTATCTGTCACTATAAGAAAGACATTTGTCCTATAGTTCTCAAGGAGACAGATTATCCTTTCCTAAATTCTAAAGTGAGGAGGTAGGGTGAGCCATTTCTAGGCAACTCTTCCTATAAGCAGTTAGGGGCCTTCTTTGTTTATTTTCATGGTAGCTAAATGATCTGCTAGGGTTTCATGAGTCTGGTTGGTTGGTTGTTGTCCTTCATCTTCAAATAGGATCGAAATGACATCACCATGGTAAAGTGAAATTTCAGTGTACCCGACTGTGACTGATCAGACCAATATGAGCTTGGAATGCTCTACCACAAGTTGGGCACAGAAACTCCATGTGAATATTTGGGGATTCCCAAATTGGTGCATTCTGAGTTTATTTTGTGCTCTCTCAATTCTGCTTTGTTCAAAGAGTACAGCACTTTTTCTTATGTGGCACACCACGCTGAGCTGTCCTGTGCCAGTGTCTCCCATGTTGCATAGTCAAATCCAAAGGTCTTGAGAGAGACCATGAGAGTGTCCTTGTATCATTTCTTCTGGCCACCATGTGATTGCCTGCCCCATGCACATTCTTCATAAAATAGTGTTTTTGGCAAGCATACATTTTGCATTTGAACACCGTGGCCAGCCCATGAGAGTTGTGCTCTCTGAAGCATAGTTTGAGAACTTGGTAGTTGAGCTCAAGCAAAGACTTCAGTGTCTGGTACCTTATCTTGCCAGGTGATCCTCAGAATCTTCCTAAGACAGTTCAAATGGAAACAATTCAGTTTCTTGGCATGGTGCTGGTAGACTGTCCATGTTTCATAGGCATACAACAATGAGGTCAGCACAATGGCTCTGTAGACCTTCAAATTGGTAGTCCATGTAACACCTGTTCTCTCCCAAACTTTTCTTCAGGGCCTCCCAAACACTGAGCTAGCTCTGGCTATGCGTGGATCAACTTCACCATCAATGTTTACCTCCCTGAAAAGTACACTACCAAAGTAAGTGAACTTATCCACAGCACTCAAAACTTCTCAATTTGCCGCAATTGATAGTTCCACATAGAAGGTGCAATGGTGACTGATGGAGCGCCTGTATCTTTTTGATGTTAATCATTAGGCCAAAATTAGCACAGACAGAAGAGAATTGATCCATACTTTGTTGCATCTCAGCTTTAGACACTGCACTGAGTGCACAATCATCTGCAAACACAAAATCATGCACCAGCACTCCCTTCATTTTGGTTTTGGCTTGTAGTCTTTTCAAGTTGAAGAACTTACCATTGGTACGGTGCTTGACCTTGATGCAGTGTTCATCCTCATTGGAAGGATTTGTCAACCTGGCTGAAAACATCATGCTAAAAGGCATGGGAGGAAGCACGCAGCCCTTTTTCACTCCATTGTTGACTGGGAATGCACAAGACTTTTACCCATTATCCAGAACCCAGGAAAACATGCCTTGGTGAAACTGATGTACATTATTGATGAACTTCTCAGGGCAACCAAATTTTGAAATAATTTTCCATAAGCTCTCAGGACCAACAGTGTCAAAAGCCTTGGTCAGATCTATAAATATTGCAAACAAACCTCTGTTCTACTCCTGACATTTCTCCTGAGGTTGTCAGGCAGCAAACACCATATCAACTGTTCCTCAGTCCTTTCTGAAGCCATATTGGCTCTTAGGTATATGATCATCTTCTAGGTGAAGGATCAGCCTACTAAGGAGGACTCTAGCATGAATTTTGCCAACAATGACTAAGAGAGAGATCCCCCTGTGATTGTCATGTGAGTCATAAATCTATCACGTTTACAAAGATGTGAATCAGTTAAAAGGAAAGGACTTAGGTTTTGTTATATAAAGTAGAGAGACTTCTTTTATTCTTTTTTTTAAGTTCTAAATTCTTTCTCCTCCTCCCTCCATCTCTCAAGGAGAAAGCAAAGACAAAAAATCCTATTACAAATATGGATAATTCTGCAAAACTCATTTCTGCATTACCTGTGTTTGGGGAAAAAAGCAAGAAAAAAGAAAGAGAAAAAATATGCTTCAATTTGCAATTTGAGTCCATCAGTTGTCTATCTAGAGGTAGATAGCATGTTTCATCACAAGTCCTGTGGAATTGTGGTGGGCCATTATACTGACAGTTACTAAGTCTTTCAAAATTACCTTTACCATATTTCTGTTATTATGTAAAATGTTCTCAATTCTTCTCTGATTTAATTTTGCATCAGTTCATAAAGCTCTTCCCGGGTTTTCTCAGAATGTTTTCTTAAGTAATTCTTGCTGACTTTGTGACACAGAGGCATCACCCCACAAACTTTTGGTATGTACAAAAGACCTGGGCATCTTTTAGCAGAGTCTGGCACACAGAATGTCACCAAGGATACACATGACATGTAAAAGGGGAATACAGGCACATTGGGAAATATAGGCAGGAACAAGATTCCTGAAATCAGTGCTTTCACATACATTTTAAATCTTTCTCTTTTTAAATTCCAAATAGTTTTGAAACCACTGACTGTCAGTCTGACCTATAACAAAATACCAACTCAGGGATTTATTCTTCCTGTTTTTCTATGCTACATCTGAGTTGACTCTCTGGTAAAGGATATTGCTCCTGCACAGAAGTCAACCACTTTACCTTCCTAACTTGATGTTTACTTAGATGGTGGTTACTTCCTTACCTAGATGGTGATTACCTTATGGTACTGCCTTTTATGTCAAGTCTTCTTTTTTACTCAAAGGCAGTATAGATATCTGTCATTTCTGTGGATACTCTTTTTTTTCTTTACTATCTCTCTCATGAGTTTATATTTCTGTGGGATTATTTCACATTTGCTAGGACATTATTTTCTTTAGTGCATAAGAAACTGTTCTCTGCATCGCTCCTACCCTCTTTGTTTCTTTACTGGATAAATGTTTCAAGGCTTTTTCCTCAGAGAAATCTAGTGTACCTCTAAAATACAACCAGCAGAGGAAAGCCAATGATGAGCTGGATCTCAGGGGCATCAATAGAGAAAAAACATTCAGGAAATTAATTACTTTCCTTGGTAGGGAAGAACTTTTGTATAGTTCATTATCTTGAAAATTGATTATAGAAGGGACAGTTATATACCTCGGCTTTATTTGATGCCTGACTCTGCCTCATATCCTGTGTCAGAACTGGTATGTGAGATTATTTTAAATTCTATCAGATCATTTCATAGCTGTTCTTTTTGTTCTTACAGCAGATGCATTTTGATTTATGCCTCTCTTTCTCCCTCATCTTTCCTTGTTATGTTTCTGTATCTATTTTATTTGAGATCTTCTATCATTAATCTACATCTGACTCTCACTAATGAATGTATACACTCTTGAGACCATAAACTTAGTCAAATCTTAGATTACGTGTTCACCTCTCCAAAGCATCACCCAGAAATGTTCATACAGTCTCAGTTTTTCCACTTTCAGTGCCAGGGAACTCAATTCCCCTGCAGGCAACTCAATTCATCCCACTAACATTTATTAAATGCCAACTATGTGTAAGGGTACTGTGCTAGCACTCTGGAGACAAGGACTGCCATGGAGCAATAGGTAGGCACTGAAGATATTGGTAATGCAGTCAATTCTGTGTTTTAGGAATATTAATTTGGCAGCAATGTAGAAGATAGATTGAAGGGGAAAGAGAGTGGATGCAGAGAGGCCAAGTAGGAACTTATTACAATGGTGAGAAAAAATTAGGGACTGAATCAGAGCAGAGGTTATGAGAGTATAGAAAAAGGAAAAGATGCATGTGATGTTGTGCAGGTAGGAGTAAGAAAACTGGCCACTGACTGGGTATTGGGACGAAAGGACAGAGGAAGAATTAAAAATGGTGCTGATCTTGTGAACCTGCGTTACCACTAGCATGGTGGTGCTCTCCACAGATGTTAGCAAGCTTGAAGGAGATAGATTTTTTGGAAATTATAGTTAAGTTCTGCTTTGGGTATGTTTAATTTGACATGCCTATAGGAAGTCTAGGACACGATATCTATCATGCAGTTTGCCATATAAGAATGGGGTTCAGAAAGGGAATTATGATTAGAAAGATGGTTCAAGGATCATCAGTATTAATCCCAATGAAGATTTTCTTAATGTTGAACAAATTCATGCCTCTCTGTTATATTTGTTGAATTTATACCTAAAAGAGAAAGTTTCTGAGACTTTTTACTACTGGGAAAAATGATTTAAAAGCAAGGCCAAAAGGTAATCATTAAATCAGATCAGCTAATCCCTCAGTGATTAGTGACAGTTTCACAGGATTACAAAGTTCATCTTTATAACAACAAAAAAAGAAATATATTCATCAGGTTGATTCATAGGCTTTACAGAGAAGTAGATATTGCAATATTTGACTGCTGGATCTATCAGGGGGTAAAACAGCATGTTTTTAGGATAGGATAACCACTAGATTCAATATTTCATTGGAGTAGAACTCATGTTCCTCATTCTATGAATGTTTATCTCCTCAGCTACAAACTTGTTGATCTGTATGACTGATGGTGGCATCCAGTGTCTGTTTGTTGGTGTGTCTCCAGTGCTAGAAGAAAAGTAACCCATAGCTTTTAAGGATCAATGATGATAATCAGGAAGGAATATTGATCAATGCTGAAGGGGAAATTTCTTAAAGGCACTTAGGAGAAAGGGAAAAGAAGGGGTGAGTGGAAGGAAAGGACAGACAAAAGAGTCCAGTTCTATAGACATCAGATCCTTCTTGAAGGGCGGACTGGCAATTTGTAAAGTTCACTTGTCTTCCACTCAGAAAATCTGATTTTATGTTTTGAATGTCTGACCTTGGGCAAGTTACTTAGAAATAAATCTGTTTCCAATACTGCATATCTCAAGGGACTTTGGAAAAGTGTTTCATAAATTTCAATATGATAGGTAAGTACAAAAACTCTATTATTGTTTTTTAGATTGCTGTCATCCTGGGATCTGGGGTGCACACCAGATTTATATTAATAGGGTCATACATATAGATTTAAAATGGATCTTGGACAACATATAGTACAGTCTCTCGTTTTACAGGTGTGAGAAACATACAAAGAGGGTGACTAACTTGCTAAGACTAGCCTAAAGACAACTTTAGCAAGACTGATTGTTCTTGGCCCTTGTGAGAAGTGGCAACTTCATTAGATACTCCCCTTTTCATAGAAAATGATAGTGTATTGCTCTGAAAGAAGACTTGACTGAAAATGAAGAGAGTAGGATTCCTTTAGTCATGGAAGATAGACCTCAAGTTCTAGTTGTGGCTTGTGAATGATTTGAAGGGTGATCTGGGAAAATTAATTCAGTTTTTTCATTTGTTAAATAAAGAGGTTACCCCTAAATAACGTTATCAGATTCCTTCATATCAACCAAAACCTGTTCCTGATTTCTTCCCTTTTATTCTATTAAAGTATATATCTCTATTTCTTCTGTTTCAACTCAATATTCAGGGGTTGGAAACCTGCAGCTGGCCCTGGAGGTCACATGTGGCCTTCTAGGTCCTTGGGTGCAAACTTTTTTTTTTTTTTTTTTAAAGTTAAGATTTTATTCCCCCCTCACCCTTCCCCCAATACCCCCCTCCCTCCCCATGACAGCATACAATTCTGTTTAGGTTCTACATATACTTTCCTATTGAGCACATTTTCACTATATTCATGCTATGTAGTCGAACTAAAATAAATGGAAGAAATCATATAACAAATCAACACATAATACACTGAAACCCACCCAGCCACAAACATGATCTGCTACATTCTGTAAGTGACTTCCACATTTCTTTCTCTGAGTGTGGAAGGCATTTTGCCTTAGAAGACCGACATTAGGATTTTTTTTTTTTTCTCAGTAAGTTCTTGTGTTATTACAAAGTTCCAAGTCTACCAGAAAAAACTCTCGCACACTGTGGTCGTTGCTGTGCACAAAGTTCTCCTGGTTCTGCTCCTTTCGCTCAGCATCAGATCATATAAGTCCTTCCAGGCCTCCCTGAAGTCTTCTTGTTCATCATTTCTTATGGCACAATAATACTCCATTACATTCATATACCATAATTTATTCAGCCATTCCCCAATTGATGGGCATCCCCTTGACTTCCAGTTTTTGGCTACCACAAAGAGTGCTGCTATAAATATTTTTGTACACGTGGGACCCTTTCCCGTTTTTATAATCTCTTGGGGATACAATCCTAGTAGCGATATTTCTGGGTCAAAGGGTATGCACATTTTTGTAGCCCTTTGGGCATAGTTCCAAACCGTTCTCCAGAAGGGTTGGATGATCTCACAGCTCCACCAACAATGAATTAGTGTTCCAACTCTCCCACATCCTCTCCAGCATTTATCATTTTCTTGATCTGTCATGTTTGCCAATCTTACAGGTGTGATGTGGTACCTCAGAGTTGTTTTGATTTGCATCTCTCTAATCAATAGTGATTTAGAGCACTTTTTCATATGATTATAGATATTTTTGATTTCTTCCCCTGAAAATTGCTTGTTCATATCCTTTGACCATTTATCAATTGGGGAATGACTTGGATGGTTATATATTTGAGTCAGTTCTCTATATATTCTAGAAATGAGGCCTTTATCCCCGAGCTTAGCTGTAAAAATTTTTTCCCAATTTACTACATCCCTCCGAATTTTGGTTGCATTGGGTTTGGTTGTGCAAAAACTTTTCAGTTTAAAGTAATCAAAATTATCCATCTTGCATTTCATAATGCTTTCTATCGTTTCTTTAGAAAAAAATTCTTCCCCTCTCCATAAATCTGATAAATACACTATTCCTTGCTTCTCCAGTTTATTCATGGTATCAATCTTTATACCTAAATCATGTACCCATTTGGACTTTATTCTTGTGTACGGTGTCAGGCATGGGTCTATGCCTAATTTCCGCCACACAGTTAACCAGTTTTCCCAGCAATTTTTGTCGAACAATGAGTTCTTATCCCAGACGCTGGGATCTTTGGGTTTATCAAACAGGAGGTTGCTATATTCCTTGCCAACTGTGTCTTGAGTGCCAAGCCTATTCCATATGTCTACCCCTCTGTTTCTTAGCCAATACCAAGTGGTTTTGATAATTGCTGCTTTATAATACAATTTGAGGTTTGGTAGCGCTAGGCCTCCTTCCCAAGCATTTCTTTTCATTAGTCCCTTTGATATTCTGGACCTTTTGCTTTTCCAAATGAATTTTGATATTATTTTATCCAGCTCTAGAAAATAATTATCTGATAGTTTAATTGGTATGGCACTAAAGAAGTAGATTAATTTGGGTAGAATTGTCATTTTTATTATATTAGCTCGGCCTACCCATGAACAGCTGATGTTTTTCCACCTACTTAAATCTGACTTTATTTGTGCAAAAAGTGTCTTGTAATTGTGTTCATATAATCCCTGGGTTTGTTTTGGCAGGTAAACTCCTAAGTATTTTATAGTGTCTACTCTAGCTTTAAATGGGATTTCTCTTTCTATCTCTTGGAGCTGGACTTTGTTGCTAATATATAGGAATGCAGAAGATTTGTGTGGGTTTATTTTGTAACCTGCAACTTTGCCAAAGTTGTTTATTATTTCAAGTAGCTTTTTACTTGAATCTCTGGGATTCTCTAAGTATATCATCATATCATCTGCAAAGAGTGATAACTTAGTTTCTTCTTTGGCTATTTTTATTCCTTCAATTTCTTTATCTTGTCTAATTGCTACCGCTAACATTTCTAGTACCATATTGAATAATAATGGTGATAATGGGCATCCTTGTTTCACCCCTGACCTTATTGGAAATGCCTCTAGCTTATCTCCATTGCATATAATGCTTGCTGAAGGTTTTAGGTAGATACTGCTTATTATTTTATGGAAAGTTCCCTTTATTCCTATGTTCTCCAGTGTTTTTAATAGGAATGGGTGTTGTATTTTGTCAAAAGCTTTTTCTGCATCAATTGAGATAATCATGTGGTTTTTGTTGGTTTTGTTGTTGATACGATTGATAATGCTAATAGTTTTCCTAATATTGAACCAGCCCTGCATTCCTGGTATGAAACCTACCTGATCATAATGTATTATTCTCTTGATAAGATGCTGTATTCGTTTTGCTAAAATCTTGTTGAAAATTTTTGCATCTATATTCATTAGAGAAATTGGCCTATAATTTTCTTTTTCTGTTTTATCTCTTCCTGGCTTGGGTATCAAAACCATATTTGTATCATAGAAAGAATTTGGGAGTACTCCTTCTTCCCCAATTTTCCCAAATAGTCTATATAGTATTGGAATTAACTGTTCTTTAAAGGTTTGATAGAATTCACTTGTGAATCCATCTGGTCCTGGCGATTTTTTCCTAGGGAGTTCATTGATGGCTTGTTCAATTTCTTTTTCTGAGATGGGGTTGTTTAAGTATTCAATTTCCTCTTCTGTTAATCTGGGCAATTTGTATTTTTTAAAATATTCATCCATCTCATTTAGATTATCGAATTTGTGGGCATAAAGTTGGGCAAAATAATTTCTAATTATTGTTTTAATTTCCTCCTCATTGGAGGTGAGTTCACCCCTTTCATTTTTAATATTAGTAATATGATTTTCTTCTTTCTTTTTTTTAATCAAATTGACCAAAGGTTTATCAATTTTATTAGTTTTTTCATAAAACCAACTACTGGTTTTATTTATTAATTCAATAGTTTTCTTAATTTCAATTTTATTAATCTCTCCTTTGGTTTTCAGTATTTCTAATTTGGTATTTTCTTGGGGATTTTCAATTTGTTCTTTTTCTAGCTTTTTCAGCTGCATACCCAAGTCATTGATCTCCTCTTTCTCTATTTTATTTATGTAGGCATTCAAAGATATAAAACTTCCCCTAAGAACTGCTTTTGCAGTATCCCATAAGATTTGGTAGGTTGTCTCATTATTGTCATTCTCTTGAATGAAGTTGTTGATTGTTTCTATGATTTCTTCTTTAACCCATTCCTTCTTTAGGATTAAATTATTTAGTTTCCAACTGATTTTTGCTTTATCTTTCCATGGCCTTTTATTACATATAATTTTTATTGCATTATGATCTGAGAAGGATGCACTGATTATCTCTGCCTTTCTGCACTGGATTTTGAGATTTTTATGTCCTAGTACATGGTCAATTTTTGTAAATGTTCCATGTACTGCTGAGAAAAAGGTATATTCCTTTCTATTCCCATTCAATTTTCTCCAAAGATCTATCATATCTACCTTATCTAGAGTTTTATTTACCTCCTTAACCTCTTTCTTGTTTATTTTGAGGTTAGATTTATCAAGTTCAGAAAGAGGGAGGTTGAGGTCTCCCACTAGTATAGTTTTGCTGTCAATTTCTTCCTTCAACTCCCTCAATCTCTCCTCTAAGAATCTGGATGCTATACCACTTGGAGCATACATGTTTAGAAATGATATTGCTTCATTGTCTATGGTGCCTTTTAGCAGGATATAGTTTCCGTCCTTATCCCTTTTGATTAGATCTATTTCTGCTTTTGCTTTGTCTGAGATTAGGATTGCTACTCCTGCCTTTCTTACATCAGCTGAAGCACAATATATTCTGCTCCATCCTTTAACCTTTATCCTATGTGTATCCCCCCGTTTCAAATGTGTTTCTTGTAAGCAGCATATTGTTGGATTATGGCTTTTAATCCATTCTGCTATCCGTCTCCGTTTTATGGGAGAATTCATTCCATTCACATTCACAGTTATGATTGCAATCTGTGTATTTCCCTCCATCCTCTTTCCCACCATTTGTACTTTTAGCTCTGCTGTCTCCCTTCCCCCTCCTCACTAGTATTTACTTTTCACCACCTCCTCTTGCCGCCTTCCCCTCTTTCTTTTAGCCCCCCTCCCTTTAACTCCCCTTTACTCTTATTGCTTCTTCCCTCCCTTTTGCCTCCCTCCCCTTTCTTCCCCCTTCCCCTCCCACTGCTTATAGAGCTAGTTAGGATTTTCTACTTAAGTTTATTGTTCCGTCCTTTAAACAAATCCGATGAGAGTACCTCTCACACAATGCTCATCTCCCTCCCCTCTTTCCCTCTACTATGATTTTGTACTTCTTCTTGTGATGTAATTTGCCATTTCCTGCTTCTCCTTTTCACACCTCCTATTACACTCCCTTCTCATACTTAAATCACATTTTTTATCATGATATCATTTACTTTATACCCGTTCCCCCTATGCTTATCCCTTTTATATTTCTTACTAGACGCACAGTTCTCAAGATAAACAGATATCATCTTCCCTTATAGGGAGGTGAACAACTTGCCCTCATTGAGTAGCAAGATGTTCCCCCCCCCCACTGTTTACCTTTTTATGATTCTCTTGAGACCTGCATTTGAAGATCGAATTGTCTATTAAGTTCTGGCGTTTTGGTCAGGAAACTCTGGAAATCCCTTACTTCGTTGAATGACTTTCTCCTTGCCTGAAATGTTATGCTGAACTTTGCTGGGTAGTTGATCCTTGGTTGCAGTCCCAGCTCCTTTGCCTTATGGAATATTGGGTTCCAATTCTTTCGATCTTTTAATGTAGAAGCTGCAAGGTCCTGTGTAATCCTGATTGTATCTCCTTGATATTTAAATTGTTTCTTTCTGGCTGCTTTTAATATTTTCTCCTTCACTTGATAGCTCTATATTTCTTGGGGTTTTGAGTTTGGGGTCCCTCTCAGGAGGCGAACGGTGGATTCTTTCGATGACTATTTTGCCCTCTGAATCTAGTACTTCTGGGCAGTTTTCCTTGATGATTTCCTGGAAGATATTGTCCAGGCTCTTTTCTCCATCCTGGGTTTCTGGCAGGCCAATAATTCTTAAGTTTTCTCTTCTGGATCTATTTTCCAGGTCAGTTGTTTTTCCAATTAGATATTTTACATTTTCTTCTATCTTTTCGTTCTTCAGATTTTGTTTGACTGATTCTTGCTGTCTCATTGAGTCGTTAGTTTCTACTTGCCCAATTCTAATCTTCATCAAATTGTTTTCTTCTGTTAACTTTTGTATCTGTTTTTCCATCTGCCCAATTTTTCCTTTTAAGAAGCTATTTTCTCCAGTTAATTTTTGAACTTCCTTTTCCATTTGGCCTTTCAGGAATTTGTTTTCTCCAGTTAATTTTTGAACTTCTTTTTCCATTTGTTCAATTTTCCTTTTCAGGGAGATGTTCTCATCAGTGAATTCTTTCTTAATAATTTTAAAATCATTGGCCAGTTTATCTTCTATTTCCTTCTTCAGCTGTTCCAGGAGAGCTGCTTGTACTTGAGAGTAGTTCATAGTCCCTTCTGAAGTTTCAGATGGAAGTACAGTCTCAGCTGTGACCTCTTTGAGACTTGTGTTTTGGTCCTTATCCCCATAGAAAGATTCTATGGTTCTTTCGGCCCTCTTCTTTTTCCTGTTCATGATTTTGATTGAGTGTTGTGGCTTCTGGTTCTTTCAGTCAGAAGCTAGAGAACTTTTTGCTGAGCTGATGTGTGAAAAAGCTAAAAGCAGTTATTTGTTTGGTGTTTCCCAGATCAGCCCTGGGTTTAGCTTGTTAAGTGTGGGGGAGGGGTGGTCTGGTCCCAGAAGATTTCCTTAGCTGAATTGAGGCAAAGGCAAGCTCAGGGGCTGGTAATCCCAGCTGCCCTATTGTCTTTCTGATTCCCCTGGACAGCTGAGGCACGCCTAGATGCTAATGCGTGTTCCCACCCCTCCTGGGGCTCCTCTCCTGGTGCTGAGGCTTGCCTGGGTCCTAGTGCGAATTTTCTCTGCCCTGGGTCCTCTGTCCTTCAGGTTTGCCTCTGCCACCGTATGAGGAATCCCCCTTAGCTATTTTTCTTGTCTCAAGTGTTATGAGACTATTGGTCTCCTTCTTCTAATTCTACTGATTTGGGATTTTTCTGGGGAGATATTTTATGGTTCTTTCACGGTCATCAAGGGGGAAGGAGAGAGCATTAGCTGATCACTCCGCCATCCTGGCTCCCGGAAGTTCAAGTAGGTGACTTACCAGAGTTTGATCTTCAGGCTGAAGGTCTCAGGAGCTGCTGCACTGATAATCTGGCACTCAGGGGCTCTCACTGACTCGGTTCCGCTTGTCTCCCGCCCCGGTGCCGCTCCTCTGGTTCCGCCCGCCACTCAGGTTTCTCGGATCTCCTCCGCTCCGCTGCGCTGGCCGTGCTGCGCTGGTCACGCTGCGCTGTGCGCTGCGGGCTCACCCCCGTGGAACAGATCCTTCCCGTGGACCTTCCAGTCCCACCTGAGCTCCGAATCCGTCACCGTCTGTCTCCCACTCGATTCCGCACCTCCAAAATTTGGTCAGATTCTCCTTTCAGAGATACCTGGACGAGTTTGACCGAGAGCTCAGGTGAGTCACTGCTCTCACTCCTCCATCTTGGCTCCGCCCCCCCCTTCGTTCTTGGGTGCAAACTTTTGACTGAGTCCAAGTTTTACAGAACAAATCCTTTTATTAAGGGGATTTGTTCTGTAAAGTTTGGATTCAGTCCCCCCATCTTGATATGGGCAAATATTTATACCAAAGAGACAAGCTAGGAAAGATGACATTTTCTGAGCAAACAGATTATTCTAATATGCTGTTTTTACCTTCTTTAGATGAGGTCTGGAAATTTTTTTTTTATTCGCTCAGGGTCATGATCTCAAATTAATCTCCATAACAATAGAATGAATGGAATCCTTTTCTTACCAATTTCTCTAGCCTTATTTTTTTAAACCCTATTGTCCCAACAGAAGATTGTGTAGAACACATGAATAGATGGATGAATTTTCCTGTTTTCCTGCTCATGATGCCTTTTCTGTGTTTTCCCTAAGATACAGTTGGTTGGAGTTCATCTTCTGAGAAATGCAATATTCATTTCATGCCTATCAGATTGGATAACATGCTAGAGAAGAAAAATTTGGTAAATGTTAGAGGGCACCTGGAAAAATAAATACGCTAGTGCACTTCTGGGGTTGTCCAACCATTCTGAAGAATAATTTGAAACTATGACCAAATGTTATTAAATTATGCATACCCTTTGACCCTGCAATACAACTACTAAATCCATATCAAAGAGAATAAAAAAGGGAAAAGGACCTATATCTATGCAAACATTTATAGCAGGTCTTTTTTGTTGTGGCAAAGAATAAGAAATTGAAGGGATACCCAGTAGTTGGTGAATGTCTACGCACATAGCATATGATTGTGATGGAATATTGTTGTGCCATTGAATGCTATATATGTATGTATATGCACATACACATATATACATATACATTCACATACACATATGTATGCACATACACATATACATATATACACAGGTGTGTATATCTATATCCATGTCTATGTCGAGATATATCTTTCGGGCTTACTTTTGGAAGAAGGTTTGTGTGTCAGAAGAGACACTGGGAAAACTTTAAGGATCCCCCTTCCCCCATCCATCTCCCCTCCTTTGCTCCCTCCCATCTCCCTTCATTCCCCTTTGAAAGCCTAAATATTGGTGCTTCCCTCTCTGGAAACCATGTAGGTATGTAATGGTCAGACAATTGGAAACATGTCTGTTGGTGTTTATTTCTCTGTATTTTCTCTGCTGAATAGATAGGAAGCTTGGTAGCATTGGAAATTTAAAAGATAGAAAGACATGTCTGGAAGCATTTAATTGAACTAATTAAAGGGATTGTTGAATTTTCTTTTATAAATTCAGATCTAAGAACCTGTGATAGCATGCCCCTCGCCCCTGCACCCTCCCAACCTGGCATCCTCCAGTATGTCAGGGGGCTTTCTGACACAGCCTCTCCTCCTCAGTTCCTTACTGATGCTAAGGACTTAATTTATTCTATTTCCTCAACCTTTCTTTCTTAATTGTGCGGCCTTTAAAATTTCTTGCAACTCCTCTTTCCTATCTTCCAAAATCATTGGTAGAACAAATAGGATAAACATTTTCATTCCCTACTCTTCTAATTCTTGTTTTTTCTCTACCTTTAGGTCATTTCAGTGTCTGTGATACCAATTCTCCAAATGGATGGTATAAACAACTCTGTGGTAACTGAATTTGTGATGTTGGAGTTGTCAAGTTCTTGGGAAATGAAAATTTTCCTTTTCTTATTTTTCTTTTCATTCTACGTGGGAATTGTGCTGGGAAACTTTTTCATTGTGATAACCGTGATTTTTGACTCTCATCTTCACTCCCCTATGTACTTCTTGCTGGCCAACCTTTCTCTTACTGACTTTGGTGTAGCCTCTACGACAGTCCCAAGGATGATCCTTGACATTTTCAATGAACGTAAGGTCATTTCTTTCGCAGGATGCATGACGGAGATGTTTTTTAGCCATTTCATAGGAGGAACTGAACTGGTCTTATTGATAGCCATGGCCTATGACAGATACATAGCCATCTGTAAGCCTCTCCATTACCTGATTATTATGAACCACAAAGTATGTATTTGTTTTGCCACAATTGCCTGGATGATTGGGTTACTCCACTCTGTGTCTCAGTTTGTTTCAGTTATAAATTTGCCTTTCTGTGGTCCTAACAAACTTGAAAGCTTTTATTGTGACTTTCCCCAGGTTGCAAAACTTGCCTGCAGAGATACTTCCAGGGTAGTATATATGGTCACTGTAAATAATGGGATTGTCACGATGGCCACCTTCTTCCTCCTACTCATCTCCTATATCATTATTCTGGTCATTGTCAGACAACACTCTTCAGCTGGTTTGTCCAAGGCTTTCTCCACACTCTCAGCTCACCTCTCTGTGGTGTTCTTGTTTTTTGCTCCTTGTTTCTTTGTCTATGTGTGGCAAGTTCCCACATTATCTTTGGATAAATTTTTGCTCATTTTTATCTTTCTCATAACCCCTTTCTTGAATCCTATCATATATACATTTAGAAATAAGGACATGAAGATGGCAGTTAAAAGATTAACCAAGAGAATTGTTGCTTCTGTAGAATTTTCATGATGAATTTTATTGATCAAGATCAAAAGATGCTTCAGGACCTTCTTGACCAGCCCTTTAACCATTAGATGTTATGGGAGATAAATAGAAATTTAATTATAAATTCAGCTCCTCCTTAGTTTGGCAGAGATGAGAATTCTAATCCTGAACTGTTCTGGCATTGATGACATTCATTTTTTAATGTACCCAGTGCCATAAATTGGCTCCTTATTTGCATAGGATTATGTTCAGATAGCCCAGAACTTGGTAATTAATACTTTAAGAAATATTGTCATGGAATAAATATCTTTGGTGGAAATTCAATACTTTCTTCAAATGGTCATGTGCAAGGTTCTAGGTCATGCCTTTCCTTTGAGGAACATATATTAATGAAGATGAAATAAGTGGTCTCTTATCAGAAACTAGAGAGCTTTCTGATATAGGGTGAAAATGTAGAAGAAGAGTCAAAGAAAAGACAATCCTCAGGTACAGCAATTTGAAAGATTCTAAAGGGCAAAGAAAATGCTTCATCATCTTTTCAATTATTCTTAATTTCTAACATAAGGTATCACACATAGTAGAAACAATAAATATTGTACAAGCAGGAAGAATCCACCAGCAGTACATGCTATAATGCAGGAAGACAAAATTGATCTCATAACTATCACTGAATCATGGTGAGATGACTTCGTTACCATAATATGGCTTTGGATGATTAAATTATACTTACTAAAAAGAATCAGGATAGGTAAAGGGGAGCATTTTACAATAAAAAATACATTTAAATGAAAAATCTAGGGTATGGGAAGGTAGAGAAAGAAGTATGGTGAAGAGCATTTCAGTGATGATTAATGGATGAAGAACTAGATGAGATTTTGTCATTGGGGAATACTCCATTTAGAAGGAATGAAGAAATTGATGAAAACATCACAAGCAAGGCAAAGTAATTATAATTACTGGAGACTTCAATTGTATCTCTCCAGAAATCTGTGGATTTGTGAGATAATTTCTAACCAACAACGGATCAAGGAAACCCTAGAAAATAAAATAGACATGTTTGATATCCCAAAATTGAAACCTTTTGCTGAAGAAAAATCAGATTAGTTAGAATTCAAAGAGATCTAGAGCTGTGTATCAGATGGGCCTTGGAGTCACATCGTTAACTCACAAATTTACTACCAAGAGTTAGCACTCCCGAGAAATAATCTTTAACATCCAAATGAAATCTTTTTATCTATTTCAATATCAAGTATTTCTGTAACTGTTCTTCTGGGCTAAAGCATTTCTGTTTTGTTTCTATTTTTGTTGGGGATTTTTTTGAGGGTAAAAAACTCTTTTTTATTATTATCATCAATTAATCAAATTATTTATTTATTTTTTTAATGTTCTACATTCACTACGACAAAGCTTATATTTTTACCCCCCCCCGCCTATCCTCCACCACCGCCCACCCTCCCCAAGGCACCATACAATTCTATATATGATCTATATATACTTTCCTATCGAATACATTTTCATTATAATAACGCTGTATAGACAAAGTACAATAAATGGAAGAATCATATAACAAATCAAAACATAATACACACACATATGCAAAAAAGATCTGCCACATTTTGCAAATGAATTCCTTAGTTCTTTCTCTGAGTGTGGAAGGCGTTTTGCCTTAGAGAACCATTGGGAATCATTAGTAGCAGTAGTGGTAGTAGTAGTAGTAGTAGTAGTAGTAGTAGTAGTATTTTTAACTTCTTGCGTTATTACGAAGTTCCAAGTCTACCAGAAAAAAACTGTCCCACACTGTGGTCGTTGCTCTGCACAAATTTCTCCTGGATCTGCTCCTTCCACTCAGCATCAGATCATATAAGTCCTTCCAGGCATCTCTGAAGTCTTCTTATTCATCATTTCCTGTGGTGCAATAGTACTCCAATACATTCATATAACATAATGTATTCAGTCATTCCCCAATTGATAGGCATCCCCTTGATTTCCAGTTTTTGGCAACTACAAAGAGTGCTGCTATAAATATTTCTGTACATGTGGGACCCTTTGCCATTTTTATGATCTCTTTGGGATACAGTCCTAGTAGTGATATTGCTGGGTCAAAGGGTATGCACATTTTTGTAGCCCTTTGGGCATACTTCCAAATTGCTCTCCAGAATGGTTGGATGAGCTCACAGCTCCACCAAGAATGAATTAGTGTTCCAACTCTCCCACATCCTCTCCAACATCTATCATTTTCCTGTTCTGTCGTTTTTGCCAATCTTATAGGTGTGATATGGCACCTCATATTTATTTGAATTTGCATCTCTCTAATCAATAGTGATTTATAGCATTTTTTCATATGATTATGGATATCTTTAATTTCTTCCTCTGAAAATTGCCTATTTATATTCTTTGACCATTTATGAATTGAGGAATGACTTGTATTGTTACACATTTGACTGAGTTCTCTGTATATTCCAGAAATGAGCCCTTTATCCCTGAGATTAGCTGTAAAAATTCTTTCCCGATTTACTACATCCCTCTGAATTTTGGTAGTATTGGGTTTGGTTGTGCAATAAATTTTCAGTTTAATGTGATCAAAGTTACCATCTTGCATTTCACAATGCATTCTAACTCTTATTTAGTAAAAAATTATTCCCTTCTCCATAAATCTTATAAATACACTATTCCCTACTCCTCCAGTTTGTGCATGATATCAATCTTTATTCGTAGTGTGTATCCATTTGGACTTTATTCTTGCATACAATGTCAGGCATGGGCCCATGCCTAGTTTCTGCCACACTGTTATCCACTTTTCCCAGCAATTTTTGTCGAACACTGAGTTCTTCTCCCAGCAGTTGAGGTCCTTGAGTTTATCAAACAGGAGTTTGCTATATTCTTTGCCTACTGTGCCTTGAGTGCCAAGTCTATTCCACTTGTCTACCCTTCTGTTTCTTAGCCAGTGGTTTTGATAATTGCTTCATAGTACAATTTGAGATCTGGTAGCACTAGGCCACCTTACCTAGCATTTCTTTTCATTAATCTCTTTGATATTCTGGACCTTTTGTTCCTTCAGACTAATTTTGATATTATTTTATCCACCTTTAGAAAATAATAATCTGATATTTTAATTGGAATGGTACTAAAGAATTAAACTAATTTTGGTAGGATTGTCATTTTTATTACATTAACTCGGCCTACCCATGAAAAACTGATGTTTTTCCACTTACTTAGATCTGACTGTATTTGTGCAAATAGTGTCTTTTAATTGTATTCATATGGTCCCTGGATTTGTCTTGGCAGGTAAACTCCCAAGTATTTTATGGTGTCTACCATAGCTTTAAATGGGATTTCTCTTTCTATCTCTTCTTTTTGGGCTTTGTTGATAATATATAGGAATGCAGAAGATTTGTGTGGGTTTATTTTGTAACCTGCAACTTTGCCAAAGTTGTTTATTTTTTCAAGTACTTTTTTGCTTGAATCTCTGGGGATTCTCTAAGTATATCATCATATTATCTGCAAAGAGTAATAACTCAGTTTCTTCTTTGCTTATTCTTATTTCTTCAATTTCTTTATCTTCTCTAATTGCTGTAGTTAACATTTCTAGTACAATATTGAATAATAGTGGTGATAATGGACAACCTTGTTTCACCCTGATCTTATTGGAAATGCATCTATCTTATCCCCATTGCCTATAATGCTTGCTGAAAGTTTTAGGTAGATGCTGCTTATTGTTTCATGGAAAGTTCCCTTTACTCCTATGTTTACCAGTGTTTTTCATAGGAATGGGTGTTGTATTTTGTCGAAAGGTTTTTCTGCATCTAGTAAGAAAATTATGTGGGTTTTGTTAGTTTTGTTGTTGATGTGATCAATAATGCTAATAGTTTTCCTAATATTGAACCAGCCCTGCATTCCTGGTATGAATCATACCTGATTGTAACGTATTATTCTCATGATAAGATGCTGTATTCGTTTTGCTAAAATCTTATTTAAAATTTTTCATCTATATTCATTAGAGCAATTGGTCTATAATTTTCTTTCTCTGTTTTGTCTCTTCCTAGTTTTGGTAGGAAAGCCATATTAGTATCATAGAAAGAATTTGCGAGAACTCCTTCTTCCCCAATTTTCAAAAATAGTCTATGTAGTATTTGAATTAACTGTTCTTTAAGTATTTGATAGAATTCATTTGTTAATCTATCTGGCCCTGGAGATTTTTTCCTAGGGAGTTCATTGATGATTTGTTCAACTTCTTTTTCTGAGATGGGGTTTTTCAAGTTTTCAACTTCTTCTTCTGTTAATCTGGGAAATTTGTATTTTTTAAACTACTCAACCATCTCATTTAGATTATCGGATTTGTGGCCATAAAGCTGGACAAAGCAATTTCTAATTATTGTGTTAATTTCATTGGAGGTGAGTTCACCCCTTTCATTTTTAATATTAGTACTTTGATTTTCTTCTTTCTCTTTTTAAATCAAATTGACCAAAGGTTTATGAATTTTGTTAGTTTTTTTCATAAAACCAACTATTGGGTTTATTTATTAATTCAATAGTTTTCTTAATCTCAATTTTATTAACCTCTCCTTTGGTTTTCAGTATTTCTAATCTGGTATTTACTTGAGAATGTTCAATTTGTTCTTTTTCTAGCTTTTTCAGCTGCATGCTCAAGTCATTGATCTCCTCTTTCTCTATTTTATTTATGTAGGCATTCAAAGATATATAACTTCCCCTAAGAACTGCTTTTGCAGTATCCCATAAGATTTGGTAGGTTGTCTCATTATTGTCATTCTCTTCAATGAAGTTGTTGATTGTTTCTATGATTTCTTCCTTAACCCACTCTTTAGGATTAGACGATTTAGTTTCCAATTGATTTTTGATTTATCTTGCCACGGCCTTTTATTACATATAATTTTTATTGCATTATGATCTTAGAAGTATGCATTGATTATCTCTGCCTTTCTGCACTGGATTGTGAGGTTTTTATGTCCTAGTACGTGATCAACGTTGGAAATGTGCCACGTACTATTGAGAAAATGTATATTCCTTTGTATTCCCATTCAATTTTCTCCAGAGATCTATCATATCTACTTTATCCAGAGTTTTATTTACCTCCTTAAACACTTTCTATTTTATTTTGAGGTTAGATTTATCAAGTTCAGAGAGGAGGATGTTGAGGTCCTCCACTAGTATAGTTTTCTTGTCAATTTCCTTCAAATCCCCCAACCCCTCCTCTCAGAATCTGAATGCTATACCACTTGGAGCATACTTATTTAGTAATGATATTGCTTCATTATCTATGGTGCATTTTAGCGGGATATAATTTCCTAGATCTATCTATATTTTTGCTTATCTGAGATTAGGATTGCTACTTATGATTTTCTTACATCAACTGAAGCACAATATATTCTGCTTTGACTGCTATCCTGTCTGTATACCTCCCGTTTCAAATGTTTTTCTTGTAAACAACATATTGTTGGATTATGACTTTTAATCCATTCTGCTATCCATTTCCGTTTTATGGGAGACTTCATTCCATTCACATTCACAGTTATGATTACAGTCTGTGTATTTCTCTCCATCCTCTTCCACAGTGTTTATGCTTTCAGCTCTCCCATCTCCCTTCCCCTTCTCAGTAGTTTTCACTTTTCACCACCTCTGCCTACAGCCTTCCCTTCCTTCTTTTAGCCCCCTCCCTTTTACTCCCTTTTACCCTGACTGCTTCTTCCCTCCCTTTTAGTTTCCCTCCCCTTTCTTCCCCCTTTGCCTCCTACTGCCTATAGAGCTAGATAGGGTTCCGACTTAAGTTTATTGTTCCCTTCTTGAATAAAATCAGATAGGAGTACCTCTCAAGCAATGCTCATCATCCTGTCCTCTTTCCCACTGCTATAATTTTGTACTTCTTCCTCTGATGTAATTTACCATTTTCTGCTCCCTCCTTTTCACACCTCCTCTTATATTCCCTTCAGCATACTGAAATCATATTTTTAACACGATTTCATTTACTTTATGCCGGTTCCCTCCGTGTATATCCCCTTTATATTTCATAACTGATGCAAAATTCTCAAGATTAATAGGCATCATCTTCCCTTATAGGGATGTAAAAAGTTTGCCCAAATTGAGTAACAAGTTTTTCCCCCCGTTAATCTTTTTATGCTTCTCTTGAGATCTGCATTTTAAGATTGAATTGTCTGTTAAGTTCTGGTGTTTTTGTGAAGAAGGTTTAGAAATCCTTTACCTCGTGGAATGGAAAGAATACCTTTCTACCATACCTTTCCTGAAATGTTATGCTGAACTTTGTTGGGTAGTTGATCCTTGGTTGTAGTCCCAGATTCTTTGAATTACGGAATATTGGATTCCAATTCCTTTGATCTTTCAATGTAGATGCTGCAAGGTCCTGTGTGATCCTGACTGTTGCTCCTTGATATTTGAATTGTTTGTTTCTGACTACCTTTAGTATTTTCTCCTTCACTTGTTAGTTCTGGAATTTGGCAAAGATATATCTTGGGGTTTTGAGTTTGGGATCCCTTTTGTGAGGTGAACAGTGAATTATTTCGATGTCTATTTTGCCCTCTGGGTCTACCACTTCTGAGCAGGTTTTCCTTGGTGATTTCCTGAAATATATTGTCAAGACTTTTTTTTTTTTTGTCATGGCTTTCTGGCAGTCCAATACTTCTTAAATTTTCTGTGCTAGATCCATTTTCCAGGTCAGTTTTTTTTTCCAATTAGATATTTTACATTTTCGTCTGCCTTTCCATTCTTTAGATTTTGTTTCACTGATTCTTGCTTTCTTATTGAATCATTAGTTTCTACTTGCCCAATGCTAATCTTTATCAGATTGATTTCTTCAGTTAACTTTTGCATCTCCTTTTCCATCTGTCCATTTTTTCCTTTTAAGCAGTTATTTTCCCCAGTTAATTTTTGAACTTCTTTTCCAACTTGTTCAATTTTCCTTTTCAAAGAGATGTTCTCATCAGTGAATTCTTTTTCATACTTTTAAAATGATTGGCCAGTTTTTCTTCTATTTCCTTCTTCAGCTGTTCCAGGAGAGACGTTTGTGCATGTGAGCAGTTCATAGTCCCTTCTGAAGTTTCAGATGGAAGTACACTATCAGTACTCACCTCTTTGGTATTTGTGTTTTGGTCTTTTTCCCCCCAAAAAAAGATTCTATGTTTTTTTCACCACTCTTTTGCTTTTTCTTGTTCATGATGTTGACTATGTGCTGTGGCTTATAGTTCTTTCAGTTAGAAGGTGTAGAAATAGGTGTTGAGCCAACTTCTGTGGAAAAGCTAAGAGCACGTTTTTGTTTTGTATTTCACAGATAAGCCCTGGGGTTAGCATGTTAAGTGTAGGGGAGGGGTGGCCTGGTCAGAGGAGATCTCCTCAGCTAAACTGGGGCAAAGGCAAGCTCAGGGGATAGTGATCACAGCTGCCCTATTCTCTTCCAGTTTCCCCTGGAGTGTTGAGGCACACCTAGATGATAGTCTCAGTTCCCATCCCTCCTGGGGCTCCTCTCCTGGCGCTGAGGCTCGCCTGGGTCCTAGTGAGAGTTTTCTCCACTCTGGGTCCTCTGTCCTTCCGGGTTGCCTCCACCACAGCAGGAGGAATCCCCCTTAGCAATTTTCCTAGCCTCAGGTGTTATGAGACTATTTGCCCCCTCTGCTGTTCTCAGTGATCCAGGATTTTTCTGGGGAAATATTTTATGATTTTTTCACAGTCAACAAGAGGGGAGGAGAGAGCACTTATGGATCATTGAGCCATCTTGGCTCCCAGAAGTTCATGTAGGTGATTTATCAACGTTTAATCTATGGGCTGAAAGTCTCAGGAGCTTCTGCACTCCTATATGGCCCTCAGCAATGTTTCTGTTTTTTACCACTTGAAAATGTTTTCAAGTTTTCAGACATTTCTTTGGAATAACCTCAAATCCAGCCATTTAATGAAACTTCTGAAGCAATATTAAAAATTTTCAGACTGTCTGGTCTAAATTCTGTACAACTTTCATGTTTTCTTCCTGGATGTCCCGACTGGCAGACAGGAATCCTTGCAGTGTGATGAAAATCTTGCTCTGTCCTGTACGAGAAAGGCAAAAGGAAGAAAGAAGTCTTGTTTTCAAGACAACTAAATAAATAAACCTCATAGTCTGACTCATGAGTAAATAAGTGATAGAATCACAGAAGACAAAATGGCCATAAAAGACAAATGGACACAATGGAAACAAACTTTAAATAGCTTTTGCACAAACACCCAATGAAGTTGAGATTAGAATGGAAATTGGTAATGGGAGCCCTGCTCTCAAGGAGCTATAAATTTATCCAGCACTATCTTCTGTGTTGAATCCAGTCTTGCATCTCTAACTGCCTATTGGAAATCTTAAACTGGATATACCAGAGACCTTTTAAACAAAATATTTTCAAAATTCAACTTAGTAAATGCCCCCCCCCCCAGCCAGACTCCAATTTCTCTCTCCTGTTCACCAAATTCTCCCCTCTGCATCCAACTAAATCAGTGTCCTTTCTAAATATCTGTTCCATGGTATGGTCAAGTGAATTCACTTATTTTTACTATTACTTGGTCTAATGAGGTCTCCTAATCTTGAAACTTAACTATCTGTAGAGAACCTTGAGGGGTTTGAAAGAGCCCCTGATCAAGAGTTCCCCTGCTCCAAGGGAGAAGAGTAGCTGGTGTGAGAAGTTATGTGATACATTGTTCTCAGGTGCACATCCTTGAATTCAGGTGTTGAAGTTCCAGGAATCAGGACTCCTGCTATACAGGATAACATTCCAATAGAGGCCTTGAAGTCTCCCTCTCTACTTATCCCCATCTGCTCTGTTTAATGCTTCAATCACTACCTTTATGGTTTTTTACTATTTAAGCATGCCGATTCCCTGAATTATTGGCTGAATATGTGCAAAATGAGCTCAGTTAGTTCAGACTGCTGTGTCCCTCCTGTCTTTTCATCCTTACTCTGTGAGCCCGTAATGGCCCTGGACCTGCCAGACTATGCTGGCCCCAGCAACTATCTGACTGTCCTGAGTTAGGACTGGCTATACTAGTCTTTTTTTTTAATGTTTTTATTCATTAAATTTATACAGGTTACTATTTTATTGCTTCAGTGGATCTCTTGTCACATTAATGTGATTCTGTCCAGCATTTCAGATCATTACCCCAATATCCTTTACTTTCTTCTATGACTTGTATCTAAGTCTTTTTCATAAATTCTTTATCCAAGGAAAGCCTAGCCCAAACAATAGGGTTTCCTCTAGGTCTTTTTTTTTTTCTTAAAAGCCTGCTTTATGTTTTTTTAATAAAAATTTATTTATTGAACTTTTTACATTTATTTTCACTAAACTTTGGGTTCCAAATTTTGTCCCCTTTCATCCCCTCCCCCCACCCCAATAAATCTAGTAATCTAATTTTCCCTATCACCAATCTGCCCTCACTTCTATCATCCCTCCCTTCTCTTATCCCCATCTTCTCTTTTGTCCTGTAGGGCCAGATTTAACATTGACTGTATTCCTTATTTCCTAGTAGCAAGAACAATACTCAACAGTTGCTCCTAAAACTTTCAGTTCCAACTTCTCCCCTTCCCTTCCTCCCCACCCATTCCTTTTGGGAAGGCAGGCAATTCAATATAGGCAATATCTGTGTAGTTTAGCAAATGACTTCGATAATAGTCATGTTGTGTAAGACTAACTGTATTTCCCTCCATCCTATGCTGCCCCTCATTGTTTCTATTCTGTCTTTTGATCTTGTCCTCCCCGAATGTTCACTTCAAATTGCTCCCTCCTCCCATTGCCCTCCCTTCCATCATCCCTCCCTCCCTGCTTATCTCCTTCTCCCCCACTTTCCTGTATTGTAAGATAGGTTTTCATACCAAAATGAGTGTGCATTTTATTCCTTCCTTTAGGCAAATGTGATGAGGGTAATCTTCTTGTTTTTTTCTCAGCTCTCCTCTTTTTCCCTCCACTAAAAAGTCTCCTGCTTGCCTCTTGAATGCGATATAATTTACCTCATTCCATTTCACCCTCTTTCCTCTCACTGCGTTTCTCCCTCACCATTTACCTTAATTTCTTTTATGATATGGTCCCATCCTATTCAATTCACTCTGTACTATCTGTTTCTCTATGTGCGTGCATGTGTGTATGTGTGTGTGCATGCATGCGTGTACATGTGTGTGTATGTGTGTATGTGTGTGTGGTCCCACCAACTACACAGATACTGAAAAGTTTTAAGAGTTACAAATATTGTCTTTCCATGTAGGAATGTAAACAGTTCACTTTTGGCAAGTCCATTATGACTTCTCTTTGCTGTTTACTTTTTCATGCTTCTTCTCATTCTTGTGCTTGAAAGTCAAATTTTCTTTTCAGCTCTGGTCTTTTCATCAAGAATGCTTGAAAGTCCTCTGTTTCATTAAAAGACCATATTTTCCCCTGAAGTATTATACTCAGGTTTGCTGGGTAGGTGATTCTTGGTTTGAGTCCTAGTTCCTTTGACTTCTGGAATATCCTATTCCATGCCCTTCAATCGCTTAATGTAGAAGCTGCTACATCTTGTGTTATCCTGATTTTTTTTCCACAATACTGGAATTGTTTCTTTCTAGCTGCTTGCAATATTTTCTCCTTGACCTGAGAATTCTGGAATTTGGCCACAACATTTCTAGGACTTTCTCATTTTAGATCTCTTTCAGGTGGTGATCGAAGGATTCTTTCAATACTTATTTTGCCCTCTGGTTGTAGAATATCAGGGCAGTTTTCCTCGATAATTTCATGGAAGATGATGTCTAGGCTCTTTTTTTGATCATGACTTTCAGGTAGTCCCATGATTTTTAAGTTGTCTTTCCTGGATCTATTTTCCAGGTCAGTTGTTTTTCCAATAAGATATTTCACATTCTCTTCCATTTTTTCATTCTTTTGGTTTTGTTTTGTGATTTCTTGGTTTCTCAGAAAGTCATTAGACTCCATCTGTTCCGTTCTAATTTTGAGAGAACTATTATCTTCAGTGAGCTTTTGAACCTCTTTGTCCATTTGGCTAATTCTGCTTTTGAAAGCATTCTTCTCCTCATTGGATTTTTGAACCTCTTTTGCCAATTGAGTTAGCCTATTTTTCAAGGTGTTATTTTCTTCAGCATTTTTTTGGGTCTCCTTTACCAAGGTATTGACCTGTTTATCATGCTTTTCTTGCATCTCTCTCATTTCTCTTCCCAGTTTTTCCTCCACCTGTCTAACTTGATTTTCAAAATCCTTTTTGAGCTCTTCCATGGCCTGAGCCCACCGGACATCCACCTGGGATGTCTGGGATACAGAGGCCCCAACCTCCACTTCTTTCCCTGATGGTAAGAATAGTTCCTTGTCATCAGAATTGAAAGGTGGGAACATCTGCACCCCATCAAAGTAGCTCTCTATGGTCTTATTTTGCTTCCTTTTTCTGGGCATTTTCCCAGCCAGTTACTTGACTTCTGAGATTCTTGTCCACCCCCGCCTAGATCCTCCCAGCTAGTGCTTGGGGTTTGACATTCAAATGGGCTTTCCGCGGCAGGCGGGGCTGCTATTCAATGTGAGCTTAAGTTCTGGTGCTTGGGTGGGGGCGGGGCTGCCTCCCAGGCTCAGTTCCCTCAGGGGCTTTATGCAGAGAACCGAACTTCTGCCTGCTCCTCGGGCAGGCCTGGGCCTCCACTTCTGCCTCTCCTTGCCCCTGCCACTGCCTCTGCTGCTCCCTCTGCCGCTTCCTCCCGAGGGGGCCTGAGTCATGGAGACACGCCGCTCCCCTCTCGGCCAGCCCAGACGTCTCTCTCACTGACCTGTAGCATCTTTGGGTGGAGGGATCTTCCCGGCTGCCAGACATTCCGTCCCTGAAGCCTGCTCGGATCTGGTCCTCTAGGGCCGCCCGACCAGGGCAGTTCGGGGCTGGGCTCCACTTTCCGGGGCACGATGGACCCTGGGGACGGCTCTCCAGTGCTCTCTGGAACGGAAATCTTCTCCATCGTGTTTCTGCGTGCCTTGCAGTGATCCAGAATTTGTGGGGAATTCTTCTTGCAGGAAATATATGGGCTGTGGGTTCAGAGCTAGCATACATGTGTCTTTCTACTCCGCCATCTTGACTCCACCCTGGCTATACTAGTCTTTAACCAACATGTAAAGATTCTAAAGATTCATTTATTGTGGATGTGGTGAAACAGAAAAATCACACCTCATTCCTTTGGTTTGCTCTGTGTCAAAGGCCAAATGCAACTTCCAGCACAGCCTGGTACACATAATGTTTTGGGGGAACACAAATAACAGAAACCAACAAGTAAATGGGTAAACCTATCAACGTATAAAAAAAGCCATGAATCTACACTACCTTGCCACACTAAGCCTTCATCTCTCTACCTTTTTCACAATCTGTGTTCATCCTTTGTTTTCAAACAGGATCATGACATCAGAGAAATGATGACATAACTGGCACTTGGCTTGGCTTTGAGTGAGGGAGGGCTGCACAAGGTCACCAGCCTCCCTTTCTCCTCCTGAGTCACCTGGATCCAGTGACCAGATATTCATCAGGATGACTGGAGATGGTCCAGGATACACTGGGAGACCTTGACCTCTTCAGGTTCTCACTTAGAGTGAGGTGATGCCCATTCAGTGAATAGGCCTCTTTAACGAGCAAACGGAATGAATCCTTTAAGGAGCAAGAGAATGAAAAATAAATAGTGAATTTATCTGGGAGGAAAAGAATGACAGTTACTATTAATAATCATTCTGAGGTCAGGAGTACATTGGATCACCTTAGTCCATTGGTCCTGGCACTCCATTCTTTTAAAGCATCCTTAGAGTGAGAGAAGAGACTGGTGGTATGAAAGCCACTGGCATCTTCCTCCTTTTACAGATCTACTACCTAACCTTCTTAATTAAGGTTACACCATAATTCTGATATTTTCACCTTTTTCTTTCTCTCTCAAAGGAGTAAATATCAGACCAATGTGTAGAAACATTCTCCTTTCATTACTGCAGTAACTTCAAATATACTCCTCCATGAAAGTCATTGTTTCACATCAAGAAGGATATTATTTTCCCTCAAGTATAAGAATAACTTCTCTGTGCAATCTCACTTCCCTTTGGTTTCATTGCCAAGCAACCCTTCCATTGATTTTTCCAAAGGGAAATTCAATGTGATTTCAAGGCAAAATTACCAGTCAAACGCAATTATGGGTTGTGTATTAGAGGTTTACATTGGTGTATATTAGAGGCATATATTAAAGCTCCATTATTCTACTTGGACAATCGAGGGCAATCATCTCACATAAATCAATCACTTTCCACCCTCCTGGCCAGGAACATCTTCTACTGATGGTACTCCATTTCGAATTTTGATTGAGGTATGATGCCAGAATAATTCCAGTAATAGAAAAAAAATCTATCAATATAGCAAATGGATGTTTTTCTATTAGTCCAATAAAACCCCAAATTTGTAGAGCATGATCAAACCATTTTGGCCAAAGATTTATTGACTGCAAAGCCTTCCCTCACTTAAATCCAATTTATTTTCAAGTCATGGCATCACTTTCCTCATGCCTTGATTCTTCTTGAGAATGAAGGACAAACAAGAACCACCAAATTGCAGAAGATAATGGGAGGTGAATGTCAAAAACTGCTTCAATTTCTGTATGTGTGTTCATCCTTCATTGCTGAGGAAGACCCATACCATCAGAGAAATAATGACATGATGACACTTGAGTGTGTTTTGAGCGAGGGAGGGCTGTGCAAGTCACCAGTCTCACTTCTCCTCCAGAGCCATCTGAATCCAGGGACCAAATATTCATCAGGATGACTGGAGATGACCCAGGATGAGACAATTGGGGTTAAGTGACTTGCCCCAGGTCACACAGCTAGGGAGTGTCAAGTGTCTAAGGTGAGACTTGAACTGAGGTACCCCTGACTCCTACACTGGTACTCTACTCACTTCATCACCTTGCTGTTCCTATTCTCTTAGTGAAAAAGACTCATGAATGACAAATATCATCTTTCCCTGTGGGAATGCAAACAGTTAAACTTTAATGAGTCCCTTGTGGATTCTCTTTCCTGTTTACCTTTTCATATTTCTCTTGATTCTTGTATTTGAAAGTCTAATTTTCTATTCAGCTCTAGCCTTTTTAACAAGAATGCTTTGAAGTCTTTTATTTCCCTGACATTGCATTTTTCCCCCTCTGAAATATTATACCCACTTTTACTTGGTGGGTGATTCTTGGTTTTAATCCTTTCACCTCTGCAGTATCATATTCCAAGCTCTCTGATCCTTTAGTGTAGAAGCTGCTAAATTCTGTGTCATCCTGAAAGTGTTTTCACAATATTTGACTTGTTTCTTTCTGGCTGCTTGTAATATTTTCTCCTTGACCTGGGAACTCTGGAATTAGACTACAATATTTTTCAGAGTTTTCCTTTTGGGATCTCTTTCAGCAGGTAATTTGTGAATTTTTTCCATTTCTATTTTACTCACTTGTTCTAGAGAGTAATTTCTTAAAATATATCTGGGGATTTTTTGATTATGGTTTTCAGGCAGAACAATAATTTTTAAATGATCTCTCCTGGATCTATTTCCCAAGTCATTGTTTTTTATTTCAAATTATCTTCTATTTTTTCATTGTTTTTTTTTATATAATTTCTTGATTGCTCATAAAGTCATTAGCTTCCATTTTCTCCATTCTAATTTTGAAGGAATTATTTTCTTCAGTAACCATTTGGATCTCCTTTTCCATTTGGTCCATTCTACTTTTTAAGGTATTCTCCTCATTGGTTTTTGGACCTCTTTTGCCACAGAGGCAAAAAATAGATGCTTTCTATAATTCATCTGCTACAGGTGGGCTAAGCAAGGAGGTTCTAAGGCTTTTGTCCCCAGGAAGAGAGCTACAGTATATCTCCCTTCAATCCCAGCTAGGAGAGGGAAACTTGAAACTCTTTGCTCTTCTTCTTCCCCTTCCTTTTACATTAGCTCAAAGTGTTTTTATATGAATCCTCAGATCTGTCTCAGTAGCTAATTGATGAAGTGGACCTAGCAGCTAGAATGCCTGTACATGCTCAGATGGCTGGGTGAAGAATTGTATCAAACCAAGGCATGTTCAAGTCCATGAGAAATTTCCCGTTGGCCAGTCTCTATTACACTGTTTCTCTTGTTTAAAAAATTTTGCACTCCTTAGGAAATGGCCCAAGGTCCATTTTGAACACAGTATCTGTGTCTCCAATTCAGAACTCTCCTCTATGGTTTTTTCCCTTCACTTCCTTCCCCAGCTTTGTTACTTGCTTCCCCATTGCTAATGGACCAGTGGTTCTCATTTGCTTTTTAAAAGTTGTAGATTTTCAGAACACTCCTAAAATGAGTCCTCCCCTGGTGATGTCAGGGCTTTGTGGCCAGATATACAGCATCTAGAAAATGTAGTCAAGAGAATTACTCTCAATCCACAATGCCCTCTCATCCTTAAGCATTGTGAGAAATCAAATCATGTGATGATTTCTCCTTGTCCATGTTCAGAACATCAACCAAATAATTTCTACTTTCCATCACTTTGGAAGTTACTGTGAGGATAAAATAAGACAATGTAAGTTACTACAATTAGAAATCTGTAAGATATTGGGTGGTAATGAAGAGGAGACAAAATAAAAATATTTCCCTCTTGATATATAATGAAGAAAACATTTCTCAGTCATGATTCCTTACATCTAGGAGTCTTAGAGAAATGGGGAGAATGGAAACTATTCTAAGCTAAGGAAAACAAGGGAGGAATTCAAGGAAAAGGCAGGGAAAAGAGATGAATCTGGGCAAGTTGACCCTTGTTCAGGAAGGAATTCCAATTCACTGGAATTCAAATTTATACTTTGTGCCTTTATCCAAATGAACAAATGCCCTCTCTAATGTATCCTTTTTTTCTGGGTCTCAGATGAAAACAGGATATATCTAACGTTATTTCAAGTGTAAAGAATATTTAAAGTGGACCTCCCTGTTAATCACAAGTGGTCTAATCATACAACAGCTGCAGCTGAGTGTGAATACATTTGAGAATCTTCAGAATAACAATTTATTTAGTCCTTATGATTTATACAACACTGTATCATACATGTTGGTAAATTCAAAGTTTATGTGAAATACTGGTTTCTAGTGTTATGGAACTTAGATTCTACTCGGAGTATTTTTCTCTTTCATCTTAAGACTTTCTACTTTATTTATACATTAATCCGGAGTTTTCTAATACCTGGTCCCAAGAGCTCAGTTTGTTTTCCTTTCCTTTTCTTTCTTCCTTTTATAAATCTCAAATTCCAAATCACATTTTTAGTTACTTACCTGTCTTTAAATGAGACACATTTGTTTCATAATTCTCAGGGAGACAGATGTTTCATCACAAGTCCTTTAGACCTGTGGTGAGCCATTGTATTGACCAGGGTTACCAAGTCTTTCAAAATTACCCTTACCATATTTCTGTTATTATGTAGATTGTTCTTCTCATTCTGCTCTGACATAACTTTGCATCAATTCATAAAGCTCTTCCCAGGTTTTCTCAGAATGTTTTATTAAGTAATTCTTGCTGACTTTGTGACACAGACGCATCACCCCACAAACTTTTGGTATGTACAAAAGACGTGGACAACTTTTAGCAGCACATAGAATGTCACCAAGAATGCACATGACATGTAAAAGGGGAATAGAGGCACATTGGGAAATGTAGGTAGGAACAAGATTCCTGAAATCAGTGCTTTCACATACATTTTCTATCTTTCTCTTTTTAAATTCCAAATAGTTTTGAAACCGCTATTAGTCTGACCTATAGCAAAATACCAACTCAGTGATTTAACCTTCTTTTCCTATTCTGCTTCAGGGCTGACTCTTATAATTGATAGTGCTGCTGCACACAAGTCAACCACTTTGCCTCCCTAGTTTGATGTTTTTACTTGTGGTTACTTCCCTACTTACATGGGGGTTACCTTATGACACTGGCTTTTATTTCAAGTCTTTCTTTTTACCCCAAGGCAGTACAGCTATCTGTCATTTGTGTGGATACTCTTTTCTTTAACCATCTCTCTCATTCCAAAAAGTTTATATTTCTGTGGCATTATTTCACATTTATTAGGACATTATTTTCTCTAGTGCAAAAGAAACAGTTTTCTGCATCACTCCTACCCTCTCTGCTTCTTTGCCAGATAAATTTTTCAAGACATTTTCCTTAGGGAAATCCAGTGTACCTCTAAAATACAACTAGCAGGGGAAAGCCAGTGATGAGCTGGATAATTATCTTTCTTGGTAGGGAAGAACTTTATGTAGTTCATTATCTTGTAAAGTGATCACAGGAGGGAAAATTATATACCTTGACTTTATCTGATGCCTGATGCTGCCTCATATCCTGCATCAGAACTGGTATGTGAGATTATTTTAAATTCTATCAGATCATTTCATAGACATTCTTTTTGTTCTTACAGCTGCATTTTGATTTATGCCTCTCACTCTCCTTCATCTTTCCTTGTTATGTTTTTGTATCTATTACATTTGAGGTCTACTATCATTAATCTACACCTGACTCTTACTAATGAATGTATACACTCTTTAGAGCATAAGATTTGACAATCTTAGATTACATGTTCACCACTCCAAAGCATCACCCACAAATGTCCATACAGCCTCAGTTTTTCCACTTCCAGTGGAATTCTCCTGCAGGCAACTCAATTCATTCCACTAACATTTATTAAATACCAACTATGTGTAAGGTATGTGCTTACCCTTAGGTAAGCTATGTGCTAGTACTGTGGACAAAAAGGCTATCACAGAGCAATAGGTAGGCACTGAAGGTATGTGAACAGTGGTGTAACACGGTCAATTCTTTGTTTTAGGAACGTTAATTTCGTAGCAATGTGGAAGATAAATTAAAGGGTAAGATACTGGATGTAAAGAGACCAACTAGGAACTTATTGCAATAGTGAGAAATGATTAGGAACTGAATCATAGCAGAGACTATGGAAGTAGAGAAAAAGCAATAGATGCATGCAATGTTACGCACATAGGAGCAAGAAAATTGACCACTGACTGGGTATGGGGAGGAAAGAACAGAGGAAGAATAAAAAACGGTGCTAAGGTTGTGACCCGGGTGACAGCTAGGATGGTAGTGCTCTCCACAGACATTGGGAAGTTTGGAGAAGATGGATTTTTTTGGAAAATATAGCTAAATTCTATTTTGGGTATGTTTAATTTGACATGCCTGCTGGAAATCTAGGAAACAATATCTAACAAGCATTTTGCAATGGAAGAATGGAGTTCAGAAGAGGAATTAGGGATAGAAAGATGAGTTCAAGGATCATCAGTATTAATCCCAATGAAGGTTTTATTTATGATCAACAAATTCATTCCTCTCTGTTATATTCGCTGAATCTATATCTAAAAGAGAAAAGTTTACTTCTGGGAAAAACGATTTAAAAGAAAGGCCAGAAAGTAATCATTAAATCAGATCAGCTAATCGCTCAGTGATTCGTGACAGTTTCACAGGTTTACAAAGTTCTTCTCCATAAAAAAACAAAAAACACAAATATATTCATCAGACCGATTCATAGGCTTTACAGAGAAGTAGATATTGCAATATTTGACTGCTGGATCTCTCAAGGGGTAAAGCAGCATGTTTTTAGGATAGGATAAACACTAGACTCAATATTTCATTCGTTGAGAACTTATGTTTATCATCTTGTGAATGTTTTTGAGAAGTCTCCTTCAGTAGTTCTTTAAGGAATTCTGCTAGGGGTCGAAGATGCTCAGTGAAAAAGAATTAACTTACTAAAACAGGAACTTCTGGTGGCCTGAGTCAGCTTCCCACCCTCCAAGAGCTTGAAAGGGGCAGTCTGACCTCTACTAAAGAGTCCTGTGTTATCTCAGCTTCATTCTATGATTATATTACTTCTATAAAGATATATTTCTTATTTTGACTTATCTACTATTGATTTTTCAAAACTAGCTTATTTTTAAATGAAGAAATAAAACAAGCATTGCCATAATTTAGTAGAAGAAAAGACAATTGCACATAAAATTTCAAATCTATTGTGTACAGATTGTTATTCCTTTTAAATATATAATAAAATTAATAGGTAACTTTCTTTTTTTCCTATTATTTTTCTCCTCCTCCCCTCCCTCACCCCTACCCTAGAGACGGCTATCATGAGAGACAGATATGTATATATATGTTAACCCATTGCATACATACTTCTATTTATCAGTTCATTCTCTGGAGGTGAATTGCATCTCCCTTCATAAATGCTATGTAGTTAATTTCGGGATTTATAGCGGTCAAAATGAGTTAGCCACTCCAAGTTGTTCTTCAAACAATAATGCTGTTATTATTCACAAAAATCTCTTGGTCCTGTTCATTTCATCCTTCATTATTTCATGCAAATCTATTCATGTTGTTCTAAAATCAATGAGCTAATCATTTCTTATACCACGGCCTATTCAGCTACTCCCGAATTGATGGGTATTTCTGCAGTTCTTTGCTACCACAAAGAAAGTCACTATAGTTTAGAACATAAAGGTTCTTTTCTTGTTTTCCCTAATCATCTTTGTAAATAGACCTGGTAGTATATTGATGGGTCAAAGGGTATTAGCAAGGAGTAGGCAACCTACAACTTCCTGGGTACTTGTGGCTTTCTAAGTCCTTGGGTGCAGCCTTTGGTCTTAATCCAATTGTTACAGAACAAATCCTTTTATTAAGGAGATTTGTTCTGTGAAGCTCAAATTCAGTCACACGGCTGCACTTGACGACTTAAAGGGCCACATCTGACCTCAAGGCTATAGGTTCCTCAACCCTAGGAGGCAGTTTAAGAACTCTTTGGGCACAATTTCAGATTGCTCTCCAAAATGGTTGCATCAGTTTACAATTCTGCCAACTACGTTACTAAAAGTATACTGAAACTTGTTAAAATATTCATGTGCTGAATCTACAAGTAATTTAGGCTTAATAGAATATTTGTACTGACTTAGCTCTTCTTAATCCTTCAAACTAAGACAAATCAAAGTACTCAATATTAACTGATTTAGAAGTCACCAGTTTCATATCCATAAATCCTAGTCCTACCTTCTTCAGTCAAGGTGGTATAATCCCTGTCTCACATGACAAACCTACAAATATCTGAAGACTGTTGTCTTCTCTTTGCTGAACTAAATATTTCTGGTTCCCTCGATCAATCCCCTTATCATCCTGGTTGCCATCTCATTAATGTCTCTTCTGAAATGAGTCAGTGAAAACAGCACACAATATTGAGGTGAGACTTAACTATGGCAAACCAGATATGGCCTAGGTCTCCTTGCTTATTTTGAATATTTCCACCTTTGGTGGATTGGTATTTTATTCTTTAAATCTTTCAGCTATTTTTGTACTCTAAGTTCAAGTTTCTCCTATTGAGGACCAAATGGTTAAGAGTGTTTTGGCCATTCCTGCCTTATGAGAAGCAGGTTTGTTCTGCTTGGGCAGGGATTAAGAGAATCTCCAGCTGGGTCAGTGTAATTATATAGGGCTCTGCTTTGTTTTGTTATTGTTCCTGTAACGTCTTCTTCCCTGCTTCTTCTTATTCCTTTTATCCTGAGGGCCTGTAACTTTTATCTCCTCAGCTACAACCTTGTTGATCTGTATGACTGTTGGTGGCATCCAATGTCTGTTTCTTGGTATGTCTCCAGTGTTAGAAGAAAAGTAATCCATAGCTTTTAAGGATCAATGATAATCAGGAAGGAATATTGATCAATTCTGAAGGGGCAATTTCTTAAAGTGGACTTAGGAGAAAGGGGAAAGAAGGGGTGAGTGAAAGGAAAGGACAGACAAAAAAGTCCATTCAGGTCTATAGACATCAGATCCTTCTTGAAGGGAGGACTGGCAATTTATGAAGTTCACTTATCTTCCATTCAGCAAATCTGATTTTGTGTTTTGAATGTCTGACCTTGGGCAAATTACTTAGAAATAAAACTGATGAAAATACTGCATACCTCAAGGGATTTTGGAACAGTGTTTTTGGAACAGTGTTTCATAAATTGCAATATGATAAGTTCAAAAATGCTATCATTGTTTTTTTTTAGATTGCTCTCATCCCAGGATCCAGGGTGCACACCAGATTTATATTAGCAGGGTCATAGATATAGAATTGAAGTGGATCTTGGACAACATATAGTACAGCTCTCTCATTTTACAGGTGTGGGAAATGTGCAAAGAGGTTAACTAACTTGCTAAGACTATACTAGAGACAACTTTAGCAAGACTGTTCTTGGCCCTTGTGCTAAGTGGCAACTTCATTAGATGCTGCCATTTTCATAGAAAATGACAGTATGTTGTGAAAGAAGACTAGACTGAAAATTATGAGACTAGGATTCTAGTTGTGGTAGAGGATAGACCCAAGTTCTAGTTGTGGCCTGTAAATGACTTGAAGTGTGATCTGGGAAAATTAATTCAGTTTTTTCATTTATTAAATTCAGAGATTAGCCTAAACAATATTATCAGTTTCCTTCATATCAATCAAAATCTGTTTCTAATTTCTTCCCTTTTATTCTATTAAAATGTATATATCTATTTCTTGTTTGTAGAAGTTGCTTTCCCAACCCAATATTCAGGGATTGGGAACCTGCAGCTGGGCCTAGAGGTCACATGTAGCCTTCTAGGTCCTTGAGTGCAGCCTTTTGACTGAGTCCAAGTTTTACAGAACAAATCCTTTTATTAAGGGGATTTCTTCTGTAAAGTTTGGATTCAGTCCGCAGTCAGGCTGCAGGTTCCCCATCTTGATATGGGCAAATATTTATACCAAAGAGACAAACTACAAAAGATGACATTTTCTGAGTAAAGAGGAGTCTAATATGCCCTTTCTACCTCCTTTAGGTGAGGTCTGGAAATTTTTTTTTTAAATTCACTCAGGGTCATGATCTCAAATTAATCTCCACAACAATAGAGTGAATGGAATCCTTTTCTTACCAATTTCTCTAGCCTTATTTTTTTAAACCCTATTATCCCAAAAGAAGATTGTGTAGAACACATATGAATAGATGGAATAATTTTCCTGATCATGATGCCTTTTCTGTTTTTCCTAAGATACAGTTGGTTGTAATTTATCTTCTGAGAAATACAATATATAAAGTGTGATGTGTGAAGGCAAATCTTTCATGAAAGCTGAATCATACCTTTAATAAATTATTAATATTTTCAGTTATTCCTTAAACCTGTCAAATTTAAGAAATACACAACGACTTACACTGATTCCCATTCAGCCATCCAACACTCACCCTTCTTTAAACCAGAGAATGAGCACTATTTCGTAGGAACTATTTATTCTTCCTCTTCAAGAATTAAACTTCATATAAGGTTAAAGGTATCATCAGGCACAGAAGACATACTTGTGATACACAAACGAGTTAGTGTGAACTCTTTGAAAAAATCCTTGGTTCAGAGAAGGTGGGTGAGTCTATGGCCCTTGTGCCACCAGCTAAGCCCTGAAGCATGTCTGGCACTTTCAACTTACAAACAATTCCAACAAAAAACAAACAAAACAAACAAAAAAAGCTCATCTTTTTTCTATTTCTGATGATTTAGAAAAAAACACCTTTTTTACTCCCTCCTGTCTACCTTCCCCTTGACTTTTTTTGTCCTTAGAGCTCTGCTTAGTCCTTAGACATTTTACTGGCTTAAGCCTGTTAAACTCTCCTCAAAAACTCAAAGACTGTATTTTGGTCTGGGATGGTTTAAAAATTAAATTACTATCAGGGAATCTTGAATGGATTACATTCACATTATTGATGGTAACCATTTTCAAGCTCAGGGACTCATAGTTAAGTATAATATTTGGTTTTGTCTTCTACAACTCTTTGGTAAACTTCCCTCTAATCTCCAATACTCCCTGCCACCATTTGTATGCAAACACACAATATTGGTATACAGAGCACTACTAGAATTTTTACTAATAATGAATTTTAGTGTAAGATAACCTCTAACAAAGTGATGTAGTGCCTTTGCCATTGTTACACATTCATCTTCATTTTTCATGCTTGAGTTTTAAATGAGAAAAAGAAATTATTTCACCTTTAAGAAAACACCATTTTTCTTATATATATTTTGATATTTCAAAGTAACTAAAAATTTGGGGCTTCAGAACTAGTGGAAATGAATCTTTTTAAGTAGCAGATGGGAAAAAAACGTCATGAAGCCTTCATTGTTTGTTTCATGATACTTTTGCTATATATTTTTGCTTTTAAAATATCTTATTTTTGTATTATCTTTATTTCTGAATAGATCCTACCTCTACCCCTACTTCTCTCTTGTAACTTAGCAAAAATGAAAGAAAAAAAAGTAGATCAGCAAAAATAACCACAGCAACTGAACATCTTGATGATCCAAGGTCATATAACCACTCCCCACCCTCCCCACCCTTCAAATTAGGCAAAGAGGTACATTTTTTCATCAAACTTGGTCATTACAAAACTAACAGAATTCAATCTTGTTTTTTCTTTTTCATCCATTTATGTTTTTCACAATAGTATGTGTAGAGTGAGTGTGTTCTTTTGAGTCTTTAATTTCCATCTGATCTCACTTCTTCCCAGTCCACACCCGTTTGCATTCATATTTATAAATAATTATAAATTTATTCTTATAAATTTATACAACATTTTTGTGCATACAATAGTTATATAAATTGTACATTTATTATATGTAATATTTAAAAATTAAGCATTACTAGAATTTTCAAATAACATTTTAGGTTACGACAATCTCTGGCAAAAAACGATGCTCTTTCTCTGCCAAGGTTACACTTATTAGCTTATTTCCTGATGCTTCAGAGTCTTGGGTGACAATGGAAAAAATGTATTTCACGTTTTTCACATCTGACGCTTTAAACTGACAGCAAGAACCTCGGAAGGCAGGGGAAATGGGTCATTTTCTCCAGAAAGAGAAAAAAAAATCCATTTTTTCTCAGTCATCCAGTAAGAGCCGAGCTCATCTGCCGCTCCGGAGAACGGGCTCAGGCCGCCTGGAGCTGCTCTAGCAGCTTCCGCTTCTCCCGCAGCAGGGCTTGAACCCGGGCTCTCCCCCACTCCACGCGGCTCTGGAGCGCGGCCATCTCCGCCGCCAACAGCAGGGCTGCCCGGAAACTTCCCTGGGCCTGCCGCAGGCTCCGGGGCACCAGGATCCCGAACCACGTCAGGGGGTCCCGCTCCGGGGGCGCCGCGGCGGCAGGGGGGGGGGCGGGCCGGGCCGCGGAGGAGAGGCCTGAGGCTGCGGCCGCCTCCGGAGCGCGGGGGGCGCATCCTGCGGGGACCCAGGCTCGGGGAAAACCGCCTCGAACTCGGGCCGCCCAGGCTCGGGCTCACTCGTGCACACCCGGAAGCAGGGAGCCATGGAGGAGCTGGACTGGAGGGGGCCCACAGCCTGGGCGCCCAGAGCGTAGCGAGTCTGGGAGAGCGAGAGCCAGCCCTCCTCCACGCGGGCGTTCAGGGCCGCCCGCTTCCCTTCCAGCTGCTCCAGCTCCAGAAACAGCTGCACGAGGCTCGCGTCCAGCCGCCTGCTCAAGGACAGCAAGGCGCCGGGCCCGGAGGCCGCCGCACTCTGCCCGTCACCGGCCGCCGCCATCGCCCGGAAGCCGCTGCGCAGCCGCTCTGCCTGTCCCGCCCCTTCCCCTGCAGCGGGCCAATCAGGGTGCGCCCGTCAGCCACTGCGCGGTCACCTGACGCGCCATCTTTAGTAAGGGCAGGAAAACCCATCTTCCCTGACCCTCTAGATTCTCTGTATGAGCATAGACTTTCCATTTTATTTCAGGTGAAAAATCATGCCACGTGAAGTATTATGCTGGAGTAGAAAGAGCAACAAATCTGGAGTCTGTTGTCTTGATTTAAATTGTGGTTTTATTGCTGCCTATCAGCTCCTAGATCAAGTCACTTAATTTCTCCTGGCCTCAGTTTTCACATTTGTAGAATGTGGTGGTTGGCGTGGATGAGACTTTCAGTCCTCCATGCTGAGACTAGTAGGAAAGAAGGATGTGTGTGTGTGTATACACACACACACGTACACACTGTGTATACATATATATATATATATATACATATATATATATATATATATATATATATATATATATATATATATATATATATATATATATATACACACACACAACACAACTAGGGGGTGGAAGTTAGACCTTAGAATTATTTCTTGTTATACTTTAAAAGTAGATACGTGTACTTTTATATATACAAAAAGACACCACGCCATTTTATCTCTCCCCTTAAAAAAACACCCAAGAAAAACAAGAAAAAACCTTATAACACATATTCTTGGTCAAGTAAAAGAAATCCCTTTATTATTCATGTCCAAAAATATTTCTTTCCTTTTGCACTTTGAAGTCATCACTTCTCCATTAGAAGATGGTTAATATTGTTCATTATCAATCCGTGAAGTAATGATTGGTCGTTGCATTGACCAGAGTTCTTGATTTATTCAAATAAGTTTGTCTTTCCAATATTGTCATATAAATAGTTTAGTTTTTGTTTTCTTCACTCTCAGTTCAGACAAGTCCCCCAAGGTTTCTCTTAAACTATCCTTTACATCCTTTCTTATGGCACAACAGTATTCCATTTACATATCATGTGTTTTCAGCCATTCCTTACTTAATTCCTTAATTAGCACAGTGCCTGGCATGTAGGAGATGCTCAATAAATGGGTGTATAACCTAAGTGAGTCACAACCCCTTACAGTTTTATGTTGCCATAAAAAAAAATTTGTTAAATGTTTTCGTATTTGTGAGTTCCTTCTCTTTCTCTGCTACCTCTGGGAATTTAAGTTTTGAAATAATAAGTTTAGTTGTGTTAGCTTTAGGTTAGAGGATATGACAGGTTAGTACCTTTATGGTCATAGTCCCAAATTCCTTTCCAGAATGGCTACATTAATTCACAGCTTTACCAATGGGATAGTAACTCCCAACATTTTTCACTCTACTTTTTTTGTCAACTTTTCCAGTCTCATAGATGTGAAGTGAAACTTCAGAATTGACTTATTTTCAGTTTTTCTAATTACTAGCTATCTGTAGCATATGTGTGTGTTATATTAATTTCTATTGATAGGTTGTATTTTTTTTTGAAATTTGCCTGTTCAATTTTCAGAAGAAATCAAAACTATGAGTAACAATATTAAAGATACTCTAAATCATGACTGATTAGAGAAATGCAAGTGATACCTTCTGAGACATCATTTCATGCCTATCAGATTGGCTAACATGCTGGAGAAGGGAAATTTGGTAAATGCTAGAGGGCACATGGAAAAACAGATACACTAGTGCACTTCTGGGGTTGTCCAACCATTCTGAATAATAATTTCAAACCATGGCAAAAAGGTTATTAAATTGTGCATACTCTGTGGCCCAGTAATACCACTACTAAATCCATATCCCAAAGAGATTTAAAAAAGGGAAAGGGACCTGTATCTAAGCAAACATTAATAGAAGCTCTTTTGGTCTTGGCAAAGAATTAGAAATTGAAGGGGTGCCCATCACTTGGTGAATATCTACGTACATGGCATATGATTGTGGTGGAATATTGTTGAGCTGTTGAATACTATATATGTATGTATACACACATACACATATATACATATAGACATGTACATACACATACACATCTGTATACACATACGCATATACATATATACACAATGTGTATATATCTATGTCTATGTATATATATATATACATATGTATACATATGTATATATATATATATATATATATATATATATATATATATATATATATATATATATATATCTTTAAGGCTTATATTTGTAAGAAGGTTTGTGTGCCAGATGACACTCTGGGAAAACTCTAAGCATCCCTCTTCTCCCATCCATCTCTCCTCCCTTGCTCCCTCCCATCTCCCTTCATCCCCTTTTGAAAGCCTAGATATTGGTGCTTCCCTCTCTGGTAACTATGTATGTATATATTGGTCAGACAATTGGAAACTTGTCAGTTGGTTTTTATCTCTCTGTTTTTTCTCTGTTGAAGAGATAGGAGATTTGGTAGCATTGAAAATTTAAGGGATAAAATGGCATGTCTGGAAGCATTTAATTAAACTAATTAAAGTGATTGTTGAATTTTCTTTTATAAATGCAGACCTCAGAACCTGTGATACCATGCCCTTCACCTCTGCACCCTCCCAACCTGGCATCCTCCAGTATGTCAGGGGGCTTACTGATATAGCCTCTCCTCCTCAGTTCCTTACTGATCCTAAGGACTTAATTTATTCTATTTCCTCAACCTTTCCTTCTTAATTGTGTGGCCTTTTAAATTTCTTGCAACTCCTGTTACGTATCTAGGGCCTTCCAAAATCACTGGTGGAACAAAGAGGATAAACATTTTCATTCCCTACTCTTCTAATTCTTGTTTTTTCTCTACCCTTAGGTCATTTCAGTGTCTGTGATGTGATACCAATTCTCAAAATGGATGGGATAAACAACTCTGTGGTAACTGAATTTGTGATGCGGGAGTTGTCAAGTTCTTGGGAAATGAAAATTTTCCTTTTCTTATTTTTCTTTTCATTCTACATGGGAATTTTGCTGGGAAACTTCTTCATTGTGATAACTGTGATTTTTGACTCTCACCTTCACTCCCCTATGTACTTCTTGCTGGCCAATCTTTCTCTTACTGACTTTGGTCTAGCATCTACTACAGTCCCAAAGATGATCCTTGACATTTTCAGTGAACATAAGGTCATTTCTTTCTCAGGATGCATGATGCAGATGTCTTTTATCCATTTCACAGGAGGAACTGAGATGGTCTGGTTGATAGCCATGGCCTATGACAGATATGTGGCCATCTGTAAGCCTCTCCATTACCTGATTATTATGAACCGCAAAGCATGTATTTGTTTTTCGAATGTTGCCTGGATAATTGGGGTACTCCACACTGTGTCTCAGCTTGTTTTAGTTATAAATTTGCCTTTTTGTGGTCCTAACAAACTTGAAAGCTTTTATTGTGATTTTCCCCAGGTTGCAAAACTTGCCTGCACAGATACTTCCGGGATAGTATATATGGTCAGTGTAAATACTGGGATTTTCACGATGGCCACTTTCTTCCTCTTACTCATCTCCTATGTCATTATTCTGGTCACTGTCAGACACCACTCTTCAGCTGGTTTGTCCAAGGCTTTCTCTACACTCTCAGCTCACCTTTCTGTGGTATTCTTGTTTTTTGCTCCTTGTTTCTTTGTCTACGTGTGGCAAGTTCCCACATTATCTTTGGATAAATTTTTGCTCATTTTTATCTTTCTCATAACCCCCTTCTTGAATCCTATCATATATACCTTTAGGAATAAGGACATGAAGATGGCAGTTAAAAGACTAACCAAGAGAATTGTTGCTTCTGTGGAATTTTCATGATGAATTTTATTGATCAAGATCAAAAGATGCTTCAGGATCTTCTTGACGAGCCCTTTAACCATTAGATGTTATGCTAGATAATTAGAAATTTTACTTAAAAACTCAGTTCCTGCTTAATTTGGCAGAGATGAGAATTCTAACCCTGAATTGTTCTGGCATTGATGACATTCATTTTTTGTAGTGTATCCAGTGCCATAAATTGGCTCCTTATTTGCATAGGATTATGTTTCACATAGCCCCGAATTTGGTAACAAATACTTTAATAAATATTGTCATGGAATAAATATTTTTTGTGGAAATTCCATACTTACTTCAAATGGTCATGTGCAAGGTTCTAAGCCATGTATTTCCTCTGAGGAACATATATTAATGAAGATGAAATAAGTGGTCTCTTATCAGAAACTAGAGAGTTTGTGATATAGGGTGAAATATAGAAGAAGAGTCATAGAAAACATAATCCTCAGGTACGGAAATTTGAAAGACTCTAAAGAGCAAAGAATATGTTTCATCATCTTTTCAATTAAGTCATTTCTAACATAAGGTATCACGCATAGTAGAAACAATAAATATTGTGTGAGCAGGAAGAATCCACCAGCAGCACATGCTATAACGCAGGAAGACAAAATTGATTTCATAGCTATCACCAAATCATGATGAGATGACTTCTTTACTATAATATGGCTTTGGGTGATTAAATTATACTTACTAAAAAGAATCAGGATAGGTAAAGGGGAACATTTTACAATAAAAAATACATTTAAATGAAAAATCTAGTGTGTGGGGAGGTAGAGAAAGATGTATGGTGAAGAGCATTTCAGTGATGATTAATAGATGAAGAAATAGAAGAGATTTGTCATTGGAGGATATTCCATCTGGAAGGAAAGAAGAAATTGATGAAAACATCACAAGCAAAGTAATTATAATTACTGGAGACTTCAACTGTATCTCTCCAGAAATTACTGGATTTTTCTCTGCCACTCTGGTTCCTTCTCTATCTGTCTTTTCTCAAAATAAAAACTCCAAAGTCTTTCCTTCAAAAGGAAAGGTGAGTTTTATACTATATCTGATTCTCACTTATATAGATCTCATTGTTGGGATTAAAATGTTGTGTCTCTTCCGAGTGAGTGACCATTCTCTCAGAGTTTGTGATACAAAGGAATAGGTAATGTTTTACATAAACCCTACATCTTGGAAAAGTAGATTTCCAGGAGTTCAGAGGAAGGATTGAGATTCTTCATTTTCAAAGAGAACCAATGACATCATGGGTGATGTCTGGACCTGTGTGTGTGAATTGGATTCAAGTGAGGAAGGATTGCACAACACTATCAAACTTACTTTGTCTTCCAGAGTCATCAAAGTACAGTGCAGAGAGACAAAAGTCAGGATGACTGGTGATCCCTCAAGATGTAGTGAATGACTTTGGTGTCTTCCATATTTGACCAAGCACTAAGCACTACACAGCTCCTACTTCAGCTACTCTAATGGCCATTGGAACAAATTATTTTCATCTGCCCATTCCACTGGACAAAGTCCTCCTATGCTTGGTAGGACACCACTCTAACTCACCTATGTATCTGAGGCCTGTCAGTTACCCTCAACCTAATTTAAGCCCATATGCCAAGCTGGTTACTGGAATGTAGCTACTGTGCATTCTACAGCTTCTTGCAGCCATACGTGAGAACTTAGTGTCAGGTAGACACCAAAGGAGATTGAGCAGACCTATGAAGCACTTGGCAAGCCCTCACACAAGAGGTGCCAGTTTTCCTTGAACACCCTATACACTCCCAGCTAGGATACCAAAGACTAAAATCCTATAGGTAAATGTGCTCAGGGGGGATGACAAACTCTCAAGGTTGCAATT